>OZ010800.1:212359615-213559615 GCA_963932465.1 Maratus speciosus | reverse complement strand
AAAAAAAAAAAAAAAAAAAAAAATGTTTATTAAGTTTGCAGTGTTAATTCATTAGCAGATCGCATTGCAAGGAGGTTTCAATATTCCAACATATGAAATGTATTCATTTTATATGAAAATAAGTGAATGGACCAAAGAACCACCAGCAGGGGCTACTTTGTTCCAAAACTTCAAAAATAGTTAAAAATTAAATAAATAAAAAATTGTCTCTTTAAAACCATACAATTTGCTTCATTGTTTCATGTTAATTGCTTACAACTAAATTTTGACGTTGAAAAATCACGTATAATATTTTTTAATAACGGAAATGTTAGTGGAACCAGGAAAAAGGTGGCCCAAAGTAGCGGTTTACGGTAATTGTTTATGCTATTTATTACAATCACCTCAATGCCCATGCTGTTTATCTGTCTGTCCGTCCGTTTGACCGCGCTCATCTCTCGATTGCCATGTAATTTTATATGTTAATGTTGTTTACAATGGAATGTTCGGTATCGGAAATGAAGCGTGTAGCATTTATGATTCGTCTACAGGGATACATAAAAGATTTCCATTATATTGTGGGCGGGGGAGAGGGGGATCGTTTGGGGGGGTATATTTTATTGATATTACTATGTTTCAAACTTATTGATATTGATATGCATCACTGAGGTGGACGAAAACATGTTTTCTCAGGCGTCTAGAATAAGTAACATTTACAGTACTTATTTTATTAGGGACACAAACAATAATTCCATTATACCATGATCTATGGGGAAAACTCCTTTGCTTATGTATTTTAATGATGTTATGGTACTTCAAACATGATGAAATTAAAAAGGATCATTAAGGTGCACTACAATATGTCTTCTGTTGATTATGGAGAGGTCATTTATCGTTCATTTACGCAGACACACAAAAGAATTCGGTTGCAGGATTGACTATGATCCATAAATGTTGGAAGAGCGTTTTCCGTTGTATTATGCATTTTAAAACATCTAATTTTTGTGTATTATGTGGTTGTGATGTCAACCACATATTATCGTCTTTAATTCTAACGTTAATTGTTAAACTACATAGCTATTTTAATCATCAGACACTGACTTTCTTCTGAAAAAGAACCCATTTTCTATCATTAAACATTTTTTCTTTTAGTATTTTCTTTTTAAATCTTAATAAAAGGCAGAGAAATGTATTGTAAATTATTTAGCAACCCTTACATATTTTGTATATAAAAACATTTGATTTCTCCGTGATATATTATTCTTTAGATTACTTTAAGGTATAATAATAATTTTGCAGCTCATAAATAACGCATTTCAAGGAATCTGTTAACATTATCTCACGCCCTATAAATCAACTGGCACCATTTCTTTGTGTAATTCAAAATTACGTTATGCATTAATCATACAGAACTTGTAATTTCATTTTAAGAAAACCATTTCATAAATCAAAATGAATAATTTAATTCGTCAGTTGATTACAGAAGCTGTTTTTCCTACTCAATCTGGATCATTTTATGATTTATTGAAAAGGTTATAATATTGTTTGATGAAATAATAATGTATATGTCATCAGATTTATTTTACTGAGGTTTTTCATTTTTCGCCAAATTGTGTCTTATTTTTATATTTTTGGTGAAAGTTTGGCGTGTTTTATCTCATGTATGCCAATTGAACAAAACTCGAATACACGGCTGTGTCGTGGCAGAAGATTCTTACAAAAATTATATTATGTAAAAGTGACACTTCCCTTCTTGTACATTTCTAACCATCCTTATGGCTGTTAATATGTATGCAACATCAATAAACAAACATGTAGTTGTGACGTAAAGGATTGTGATTTAATGATCAAGCTCTGGATTTCCTAGATCCTGCAAACAAACTGTTCCAGCTTCTGTGTTACCCACGGGATTGAAGTTATGAATTTCTTGCGGTTAGGGTACGTTACTGTATTCACAATGTACTACGATCGGACCAGCCAAATAATAAAAAATATGGGGGCTTTCTCCCCACCATAGTGGTATGTATAAATTCTATAGATCTGTACAGGACTGAACGAAAGAATTCGCACACATTACCGGATATTGGCAGCAATTGCTGAAAATGGATTTTTACTGATGTTATGAGTTTTTTAAAATGCTTATTTAGACATTACATTTGAGTGTACGAAAAATAAAATTTTTTATTAATAGTCTGTTAGTGTTACTGATGGAAAGTGCTTTATAATATATGCCTGATGCGTGGTTTTTCTTTATCTCTCTCTTCCAAGAGAGAGGAAACAAAAGAGCGATTACGTAATTGTTTCTTTTTAGCTGCGTTCGTAATTATATAAATACGTAGCACCTATAGTCGTCGTTCAATCCGTCTGTCTGTCCGCATATAACAGAGCAAAAACTACCCAACCGAATGGTCGGGAATTTTATATATATAATTGTTGTAAAATTTTGTCGCGTCATTTCAAATTTTATGAAATTTGGATGTATAGTTTAATTACAGGGACAGTCGAAATTTTTTCGTTACATTACGGCCAATGGGAAAAAATGATTGCAAGTGCATTTTAGTGATGTTACAGCTTTCCGAATGGTCTGAAATTTTAAATATATAATTGTTGTAAAATTTTGTCGAGTCATTTCAAATTTTATGAAAATCGGATGTATAGTTTAATTACAGGGATAGTCAAAAGTTTTCCGTTACATTAAGGCGAATGGGAAAAAATTATTTCAAGTGCATTTTAATGATGTTACTGCCTTTCGAACAGAATGAAATGGATATGCACTTATGAAGTGCACAAAAATATGCATTCAGTACAATATGCGTTACAAAAAATATTTATAAAACTAGATGTAGTACGAACGCACCATGTGTACGTTTGACGAGCAATTGCCAACTTGTTTTCTTTTATGTTGTTGTACTGTAATTTTTAAATTTAGTTTAAACAAAGAGCCTTTTGTCTAATTAATCTTTTTTATGCTTGCTAATTCTGATGTATTGTTTCAAATACTTTTCAAGTTTATATATTTTTAACTTTAACATAAACTTTTTTTTTCTTTTTCTTTTACCTTAAGACCTACTCTCTTTTACCTTTTTATCAGAATTAAGCTTTTCATATAATGCAATACGTTTAATACTGCAGTTTATAGCGGGTGTAGTAAAATGGACTGACTGATTTTTAAATTCAATAACTTCAGTGCTCGAAATGGAAAAATCCACGAACAGAAAAGCTATTTCAAAATTATTGTTGACTAAAATTTTTTTTTGAAAATATAGACAAATTTATATCTAACCATACAAAAATAATTTTAAAAATGCACGCAAGATTCTAAACAATTAAAAAAAAATACACAGAGCACAATGCTATATATTCATATAAAACTGTAATAATATGTTTTATTAATTGCACGAACTGGGACGATATTTATCATAATTTCAAGAACCAGAACAATATTGGTCACCAACCGAAATATCGTTTCGGTTTGCTCCGGTACATCTAGAGCCCTGAATAACATGGAAATAGTGACAGCTGTTAAAAAAAATTCTTACAAGAGGGTTATGTAAGATGTCAGGGTTTTTTTTCACTGCTATTCTCGATTTTAGTTTAAAATAGTAGCGATAGGTGGCGCTGAAAGCAATTGGTGCTAAATCGGAGGCGATTTTTGGCCTTTCTCTTCTCTCAACATTGATGCAAAAGAAGGAGTTTAAATATATGAACTGGTCCCCTAAGAACAAAATTGCATTGTCGACTGAGAACCACTTCAAATATTTAACCTCCTCCTTTTGCATCAATACTGAGAAAAGAGAGAAGCCAAAAATCGGGGCCCGATTTAGCGCCTATTGCTTGCAGCATTATCTATCGCTGCCATTTTAAACTAAATTCGAGAATCGCAGTAAAAATAACTCCTGACATCTTACATAACCCTTCTACAAGAATTTCTTTAATAGCTTTCGCCATTTGCAAGTTATTGCATTTTAAAATCAGCCAGTCCATTTTAGGACACCCGGTATATGGCTCTTATGAGCTTAACAATTGTTGTTTCTACCCTGGAAAGTTTTGTTTAACTCACAATATTGATTAAAAACAATTTTTAAAATTTTCTTTGAAATAATATTTTAAATGAATAAATACAAAAGTAATAAATAAAAAGGATAATGTAGTCAAGAATGGTTAATAAGAAATAATACATTATTTGAGATTTTAAACTAAATTCAAGAATCGAAGTAAAAGTAACTCCTGACATTTAACGTAACTCTCCTACAAGAATTTCTTTAATAGTTGCCACCATTTGCAAGTTATTGAATTTTAAATCAGCCAGTCCATTTTAGGACGCCCGGTATGTGGTGACTCTTATGAGCTTAACAATTGTTGTTTCTACCGTGGAAAAAAAAACAAATTTTAGAGTTTTCTTTGAAATTATATTTTAAATGAATAAATACAAAAATAATTCATAAAAAAAAAAAGATAATGTAGTTAAGAATGCTAATAAAAAATAATATATTATTTGAGATTTTAAACTAAATTCAAGAATCGAAGTAAAAGTAACTCCTGACATCTTACATAACCCTCCTACAAGAATTTCTTTAATAGTTGTCGCCATTTGCAAGTTATTGAATTTTAAAATAAGCCAGTCCATTTTAGGACACCCGGTATGTGGTGACTCTTATGGGCTTTAACATTTGTTGTTTCTACCCTGGAAAGTTTTATTTAACTCACAATATTGATTAACAGTAGCGCCAACTTCTAAAAAAATATTGCGTCGGCTCAAAACTTTTTCAGTACAATAACACGTACAATTTTCCCCCTTAGTACGTGTGTGTGTAGAGACAGAAGCGGGGAAGGAGCAAATGACTAAAGATTATAATTGGAAGTTAAATTGTTTTTCCTAAGCAAAATATAAAGTCCGTATAATTTAATTATAATTTAATAAATAATTTTATTAAATTATGTTCTTATAAATTCTTCCCTATAAATACAGTGGTATTTATTATAAATACATATATTTAATTGCTAACTATTTAAAGTGCAAAAAATCTAAATGCCAAGAAAAAAACATACAGTTTATATAATTGCTTTATCTATTCAAGACATTAAAACAGATGGCAAAATAGGCAGGAAATTTGTTTTAGGGAGAAATTTAATTCTACACCAGCTGGAGGAGCTTTTAGTGCTGGTCAATTCCACAGAAAATTATCATTTTGTGTGTGTGTGGGGGGGGGGGGGGGGGGGGGGGAGAGAATAAAATTTATAATATGTTTAATTTAAGTGTATGATTGGAAAACTTGATATTTTTATATTCTATAATAAAATCCTGATAAAAAGGCATTGTAAATCACTGTTTACAAATTAAATTAAGTACCATTATTGTCTTTGTAAAGTCATAATGTTACGTCAGTTACACGTGCAAATGACATTTTTTTCATTTTTATTATTCAGAAATTAATTAAACAAGTTACTGTTATAATTTGGCCATTCCTTAGTGTTGTTGAGAACGTTAAATCACTTTTTTTAACTGGATAGCTTTGATAATATTTACACTTCAATGAAGGCAGAAAAAATGTTTGTCTATTTTATGTTACGTCAGTTACAGAATTTTGAAATGCAATTTTGGGGACTAAACGAGAGTTTGAAATAATCTGCAGGTATTTGGGTATTAAGTCCTTAGTAAGAAATATTTTAAATTGTAAAAATTTGTTCTAGCTTTATTAGTAAATTTTCTACATAGTTTTGAAAACAAAACTCTATGATCAAATGTTACGTCAGTTACGATGGAATTGCCCTGCTCCTGTAAGTCTAATCGATGTCCTTATTTTATTTTTCAAACAAAATTATTTTGAGAACGTAAATAAAACCAAATTTCATTTCAGCGATTAAATAAATAATGAATTAAATCAAATTAAATTCGGTTGGCGGATCGCGCCCCACGGACCCATATAAGTTGGTGCCACTGTTGGTTAAAACAAATTTTAGAGTTTTCTTTGAAATTATATTTTAAATGAATAAATACAAAAATAATTCTAAACAACAACAAAAAATAGATAATGTAGTCAAAAATGCCAATAAAAAATAATATATTATTTGAGATTTTGGCTGAAGGTGCCTTGATTTGCAGACTAATGGTTTTGTTCTATTGATGTTTGTCGATTATAAAGTTTCCCCCAAATCAGCCTATTACAATAAAAAGTTATAATTTCAGTGCAAATTCACCTTGATTACTAATTAACATACATAAGATACAAATAAATGTAAATACATTACTTAAAGGTGCGTCATATTTAATAAAATCCTTTAAAAACACATTAAAGTTATTTTAAAACCAAAACGTTTTCAACCGACACTTAATCGGCCCTCATCAATGAAAAACTCAGTTTTTCACTGCATCAGTTTTTCACTGATGAGGGCCGAGTAAGTGTTTGTTGAAAACGTTTTGGTTTTAAAATGACTTTAATGTGTTTTTAAAGGATTTTATTAAATATGACGCACCTTTAAGCAATGTATTTACATTTATTTGTATCTTATGTATGTTAATCAGCCTACTACATTAATCCCTGAAACCATTTTATTCCAGAAATCTCATTAATGATGCGCATTCTGCTACTGGTGGGGAGTTTCCTTATCTTTTGCAAACTGTATACACAGAGAACTGAAATTTACATGAGATCGGATTCATTTCTTATTGTGACTAAAGCCTGTAACGTTAGTATTACATTGTTATATGATTCTGAGTCAGATATTATATCTTTTTCTTAGAAGAGAGGAAAACAAAGACTGTTTATGTAATACCACCTGGTTTCATTCATTCATTCTTTCTTTCTTTCTTTTACCTTTTATATTGTGTTATTGTAATATATAAATTTGGTTTAAACAAAGAATCTCTTATCTATTTCTTCTTCCTGAGCTTGCTAAATGTGATACAATATTTCAAGTACTTCCTCACGTTTGTATATTTTTAATCTTAACATAACCTTTTGGATTATTTCTTTCCATTTTTACTGTTTTCGTCAAAATAGAGCTATCGTGCAATGCGTTACGCATCGCATACTATTTTCGTTTAAAGGGGCGGGAAATTTTGTAAGGAGCAAAGGTCTATTACTAAATTTATTACAAATGCATTTAAGTTTGAAAAAAAAAAAAAAAGTCTTGGTGACAAACGCAGTTTTTAATTATTTAACTGCTAAAAACATTTTTTCCCGTATTTTGATAAAGAATCTTTTGCTAATAAAATGGCTATTACTAATAATTAGCTGTTAATAGTTGCTTATGTGTATATCAGTTAATTGCACCTAATAATTATGTTTATACGAATTGTTAAATTTATATAACATAACTATATTTTAACTATTTTAATATGGAAATAATACATATAGCAGTTATAAACAATAAGCTAACGTATATTGATAAATAGATAAAGACCAATAGTATATATCGGTGCAATACATCCTGGTAAAAACCCAACCCTGCCACTTTTGCACGCACGTAAATCGCGGTTAATATTCCCAGGAAGTGAACTGTCCGATATAACAATAAATCTGGAATTGCGTGAAATATTGGGTATCTAACCTGTCTCGTTCATATCATAGAATGCACCCAAATAATAAAAAACTAAAATAAAATTTCGGCGTGTTTCCCTCCCTTTTTTGTCTGATGTTTTTTCTGTACGTTTTTCCCAGAAGAAAAAAAATATGACCTACTTTGCATTTGCAGAAAGAAGGAGGGGGGGGGGGGGGGGGGGATAGTTCTATTTTATTTTGTTGATGTATTTGGTAAGGAGAGCAATTTTTAAATGATCGATATTTTAACTTTTTTTTTTAACTGGTTAGTTCTTTCTTTACTTTTTTATGTTTTTTTTTTTTTTTTAACTATTTTAATTTTATTTTTTTGTTAGACCGTACAGTTTTTACTACACAGTATGAAAAAATTTAAGAGGTTTCGTCTTAAGTTATCCTCAGATTGAATTTTATCATCCTTAATAAATTGAATTTTATCAACCTTAATAAATTGAATTTTATCAACCTTAATAAATTGAATTTTATCAACCTTAATAAATTGAATTTTATCAACCTTAATAAATAAGGTAAATGAATGATGAAAAAATAATTATCCATAACAACAGAGTAATTTAATCAATATATGACAGCCTTACTTTTATCTGCTTACTCACTGTTTTTATTTTTATTATTATTTTTTTTTTATTTATGTATTTTTTGTAGAAAATGCATCAGTCTATTTAATATAGATGCAGATTTACGGTCGCCAGTCGCCACGTGGCGACTAACTTTCAGTGTCTTAGTCGCCAGAGATCAATTTCCAGTGTTCCCAATCCCCGTCGCGGAATTTTCATATATTTTTTTCTTTTACAAATAGAAAAGCACCTGCTCTTTTCACTGGCCGAGATCAAGTATGACCTTGATAAAAAGTCAGGGAATTTTTTTGATTTCAGTTACCGTCTTGAACGCTGTCCCAGTGATGTACTGCTTTCTTGCCGAACGTTATGTTCGAATGTAATTCTGCACATGTCCGCTCCACTACAAAGCTTAGCTGCTGCGAAGCTCGGCACATGAGCGCGCTAATGGTAAAGCCTTCTCCTTTGTACACCAGCGAAAGCAAGCATTTCTTCGAAGGTTTCGTCCGAAATCCAGAGTTTAAATAAATACTCCTTTACTGCTGATTTGCTCACGAGACATTCCAAAGTTCCCGATGCGATGGAGATTATTTAAGCGCTTTTGGAGGAGTCGCGAGGATAGAGAATTCCGAACTCTGAAGAAAAAAGAAGAAAAAGAAACTAGCACGAAAAAATATTTAACGCGAGGTATATTCTTGCTCTGTAAATGTTTTCTGCAAGTGCGAGTTTTTGTAGTGCAAAATAACCTTAGGCATTCCTAATTTTTTTTATATGTATACTTTTATATGAAAGAATCAAAATCAGAAATAAAGTTTTCCTAATACTTCCCATTATCATGACTAGTTAGCTTATACATGTTTTGTTATTCAATTGTATCTTGTCCACCTTTATCTTCTGATTTTTCAAGATTTATATAATACTTTTTAATATCACAGTTTCAAGAATTTTAGGATTAAATTAAATATACACATTTCTTGTAATTAGTCTGTGTTTTGTTGTACATGTATATTTATTAATTAAACTATTTTTCATTTTAAATTCCTGAGATTTTTTGGTAAGTTTTTTCCGTATAAACACTATTGTTTTATGAGTTTGTTTCACAATGTGGCCACTAGATTTTGGTTAGGAGTCACTGGCTCCTTTAAAATTTTGGGAATGTGCACTTATACTATTTAAATAACGTGGCTTTTATTTAATTTAGTATGGTATTTGTATTAATAAAATAAATACGTTTCTCTCTCTCTGTGTGTATGTGTTAAAGGGGGGAGTGGCGAGGAGTAAGTCAATCTATTGCACGTAGAGGTTTGCAAATTTGGTTCTCCATGATAAAGACATTTCCTATGTATGTTAAGCTTAGATTTTTGATTTCTTTATTAGATATTTTCTCTTTTTGTTGAATTGAAAAATTGAGCGAATTTTCCCGATCTTCCTAGTCCGCCTGCGATTTTGACCCACTCATAAAAGACATCAAATTTAGCCTTTTTGGTCGATTTAGTGAATTTTGTCCTTTTTAAAATATAATTATTTAGTTTTTTTTTTTTTTTTGTCTCCATTTCTCCGAAAATTAGAACTCTATCTTTTATCATCAGATATCTATTTGATACCTTATGTATTCAATTTTACATTTTATACAATTTATATAAAGCTTTAAAAATTTTAAGAAAAGATAAATTTCCGACGACCAAATGAAGTTCTGTCAGAAATGGTGTCTTCTGAGGTCTGGGGCCTGGGGTTACCTTTTATCGCCAAGAAACCTGTTGTTATAGCAACGGTGTTCCTTCGTAATTGAGAGATAAGTCATCGCCCCCTGAACACTAGGACTGAGCACTGACACAAAGATGGCCGCAGTCGTGTGCGTATTTTTTTCAGCTTTTGTAGGGTCCCTTCAATTTTAATACCAATAATACTTAAAAGTTTTTTCCGCTTTATTTTCCTGAGATTAAGTAAGTCAAAGTAAACTTTTGGAAAGAATACTGCTGACTAAATATAGGGAACCGTACAAACGCTTTAAAAAAAAATCTGCTTACGGCAGCCGCCATTTTGTATCAGCGCTCGGGCGCAGTGTTCAGGGGGTGGTGGATAAGCGATTACGTCATGTGAGTTTACGGCGAGACTAACGAAAAAGACAGACTACCGCTGCAGACTTGTATAAAAACAAAAACTTTCCGCGCACATAAATATTAGGTCAAAATTTTCCGCAAATTAATGTTTAATAAAATTACGTGTTATATTATTTTGACGATATGAACTAAAAATCATAGTTTAAAATAATTGATATTTAAATTAAAAAATAATATTAATTAAAGAATAATTATTTTAATTTAAAAATAACAAAGCAAAAATCAATGATAGGAAGGTGAATTCTTTTCAATTATTTTGTCAATGCATTTAGAAACAACCCAATCCTTAAGATTTTGATGTCTTCACACAAAATGCCAGTCACTCTTACAACACTACGAAATTATTCGATTTAACAGCCGTTGCCAGGCTGAATTGTCACTGCAGCCGCCGACGGAAAACCGATCAGCAACAAGTTTTATTAGTATGCGGAAAATAGAAATAAAAGGGTCTGTGATGTCACAACAATGTTTTGAGTCTTTAAACTTTGAATTGTGGACAAACATATACACACTGTATAAATCATATATAAAATTGGGGAATATTTTTAATTTTTGGTATTAAAAAAGTTACAAAAACAAAACATATGTTTTTCTTTTCGTGACTTTTTTCCGCGAAGTCCCGAAATTTTCGGAAAATTTTCCGCGCACGGCGTTCGTGCGTGCGTCTATATTATGCAACTCTGTACCGCTGTGCATCCAAAGTGTCTTTTTTTACAGACCGCTAGAGTGACGTGATGCTCTTTTCGTACACCTGCATTGGTGCATTCGAGCATCACATGACTCCGGCGGTCTGTTAAAAAAGATACGTAGAATGCACCGCGGTAGCTTGTCGTTTTCGCTAGCCTCGAGTTTACGGCAGCCGAAATTTCCATGTTAGGTTAGTTAGTTATTCAGGTTCTTTTCTGCGATGGAGATACTTTCAGTTGTTTATTTTAAATTTATCGATTTAGCATAGCCAGCGAAAACAGAAAATGATTTTGTTTCTAGCTTTTTTTTTTCCTTAATTTGTTGAGTGGACCTCCCGGAACTGCAGAAATCCCTCCATAAGAAAACTGCCCAAACATTGACACTTATTTTGGTTATATTTAGTATTATTATCTTGGTTCCCGGCAACGACGAGGGTCAGCTAGTCTTCAATAAAAGCATTATACAGTCGGACCTCTATTTAACGAACCTCTATTTTGCGAACTTTTCCTCGGAACCAACAACATTTTGCGAATTTCTTCGTAAAATAACCTCCAAATAACGAAGTGTATTCTCTATTTAACGACCTTTTTCTTCTGATATAATTTTTTTTCTCCCTATTTCTCAAAATATTTCCGGACACTTCAAACTTATTCTTTCTTTTACACATTTTATAATGCTCAATAACCTTGAATTAGTTTTACCAGGTGCCTAACTCAACGAGAGCAGTAAAATCCCTGTCATTCTTTGCATTTCATCCAGGAAATGCAAATTTCAATATCCCCCTTTCACACTCAAAAGGACTGTTCTGTAATACAGTCGGACCTCTATTTAACGAAGTCGCTAAATCTCGAAAAAAAGTTCGTTATATGGAAAATTCGTTAAATGGAGAGCACCTTTTAAAATACTTTAAACTACGTAAAACACATTTTAAGTCCATAAACACTAAATCTAATTAAAAAAAGTAATTAGTCACACTTTTTTTATAAATTATATTTATTTGTTTTACTTATTTTGCCCATCAAAAAGAAATCTGCAAGGGAAATAAGAATGAAACAAAACATTGTCTGGAAATACACTGTATTTTCAGTTAAAAAAATAATTTTACACTAAAATCACGATTTTTTATTATGGTTGATAAATTGTTTGGAGGAATATCAAATTTTAAAGCAGTATTCTTTTTCTTCATGACTTTATCCACCTCATCAATAATAATTTTTTTCTTTGATGCTCAAACACTTTCGCTTTGACATTTTCGAGCTACAAGAACCGAAATTACCAACACGATTGATCATGATCAATAATCTAGAAAACGGGAAACTACAGTTTAAGGACACGGGAAAGCTCCATTAAGGGTTAAAAGGGGATATTGAAAGTTTGCTCTTCTTGGATGGAAAGCAAAGAATCACAACTATTTTACTGCTCTCGGTGAGTTAGGTGCCTGGGTAAGACCTGTTCATGGTCACTGATCATCATAAAATGTGTTAAAAAGAAGAATAAGTTTCAAATGTCCAGTAATATTTTAAGAAATAGGGAGAAAAAAAATTTAGATCCCAAGGAAAAGTTCGTTAAATAGAGATTACACTTCGCTATTTGGAGGTTATTTTACGAAGAAATTTGAAAAATGCTCTTGGTTCCAAGTAAAAGTTCGCAAAATAGAGGTCCGACTGTAAATAAGTTTCAGTAATTAAATTTAAGGACGCATGTAGTAATACAATGCTTAAAATTACTTGTTATAATAAATACGGTAATGTCTCTAAAATTCATTAATTTTAGTGTAAATATTTTCTTAAAACTGAAAATACAGTGTATTTCCGGATAATATTTTTAAAAATTCTTGTTGTCCTTACAGATTTCTTTTTGATAGGTAAAATGAATAATAATAATAAAAAAATAAATATGAGTTACAAAAAAAGTGTGATTAGTTAAGTCTTTAAATAATGTTTAGTGTTTATGAATTAAAAATTTGTTTTGTGTTGTTTAAAGTATTTAAAAATGTTCATCTTTATTTAACGAATTTTCCACATAACGAACTTTTTTACGGGATTTACCGACTTCGTTAAGTAGAGGTCCGACGGTAAAACACATCTGTCTATTATCAGAAATTTTGAAAAGGTCTGTTATTTAATTTTAATTGTATTTTACCTAATTTTTTTCTTTTTTTCCGCCTTCTACTCTCTTTCATTTTTGGAGGGCTTGAATAAGAAAGGTTTGAGCCCCACGAGTTCCTTTCTTTTGTTTACAAAGCAAAGTTTTGAAGCAAACAAACAATGAACTTTAGTTTTCGGAAACCTCCTCCTCTTTTTAAAACTTTTTACATTTGTAGCTCTTAAATCTTGGCAAGAAATCACAGTTATACCAGTATTTTGAACCCTGACAGTGAATGTGGGCGATTACTCTGCTTTTCATTAATGGCTTCCATCCCAATTGGTGATGTCAAGCCGGATGCCAAGACAGATCACGTGATTCTTATAAACACGTGCATATTCTCTTGTTTCAGGCGTGCAAAGGGTTTCTCCAAAATGTAGAATTCCCTCCTTTTGAAAGCAATTTTGGATATTCTCTGGATCAATGCGAAAATGCAAATAAAATATTAGGACTATGTATGGGGAGAGGAGGTGGAGGGAGGGTTGCCTGATAAATTAAATCTTCTGGTTTATTTTTGAGTTTAATTCTGTTAATTTCTCTTCATGCACTTCAGAACTATGAGATTACAATTAGTTTGTTATGAAAATCTGAAAATCTTGTGATGATGAAGCAGAGATAAAAATGAAATTAAAAAAAAAATATATATATATATATTTTATTTAACACTTATTTATATGCACTGTTTATCTTAAAAATTACGTCTAATTTCATGACTGCAATTTATGTAGTTCTAAAAAAATCCGTTACGTTTATTTTACCTGGCGTGGGCCCGATTATGGAAAATTCACCGCTTATACTCTTTGTAGGAAAAATTGGTTTTTCAAGGGCAAATTTCCTCGTTTCATTATCCCTTCGTTGGTCACTCCTCGACCCTTATCTTAGGTTAGTAACTATGGTAACGAATTGAAAATGAAAAGAAGACGTTTGTCCTCTAAAAGCTGATTTTTCCTACAGGGAGTATAGGTACTTAATAAAAAGCAGGAATCAGTGAATTTATTAGAAGAATTATAATTTTTTCTCTATTTGTTTTCTGTATTTTATATTCAGTTTGGTATTTCAGTAGGAAAGAAGAAAAGCATTATTTGAACTATCTGTTCAGAATTTCTAAATTGTTTCTTCAGCGCATAATCGTAATTTAATTAATATTAAAATATTAATATATATATATATATATATATATAAACAAGAAGTGTTTAATATATATAACACTCTTTAATTTGAATTTTTTATCTTCTACTTTTTAATGTTTAAAATTTGTTGTTGTTGTAGTTTCGCACCCAGTTGATCTATTTTAGCAAGGGTTGTTTGGCGCATCATTAATTCCATTGTTTTTGTAGTAAACTGTATATTTAAGGGAATTTTAATATCATTTTATATTATATATTCCATAATAATAATTTTTATTTTAGTGACTATTAAATGTCAGTGGAATTCTTTTGCCTTATATAACGACATTTCAAATAGAAATATACATTTCTTAATCATTGTTTTTCTTAAAGTATGTGTAATAAAAGTTTGAAAGTATTGATTTGAAATTTATAGCTTTCATAATACCCCTGATGAATTGTTGTGCATCTGTATCTCTGCATCTGTAAAAAGATTATTTTCCCAGTTTGGTCTAGTTCAAAATAACATAATACAACAAAACTTGTAATTTGTAATCACTTTTTAAGTTCTAAGTAAAATTTCAAAAATGTTTATTTTGTTTAACGTAATTTAGTTTCTTTCACTTTTTACATGGAATTAGATGCGCAATCAAATTATTAAAAATGTTTCACAACTTACGGTAATTGCGTATTTGCAAAACTTTCCAAATACTCTATTAAATAACATTAAAAGTTTTGTTAATTTTTTCAAATGTTCTACTAATTTATCGCTTACTAACTCTTTCAGGGGCAAAGTAAACAACGTATTTTTCGTAATAATTAACGTATAATTCGTAAAATACTGAAATGATTGATTGGCACCAGAATTCACAAACAAATTTGTTTGAAAAAGAAATAAGTAAACTTTTCCCTTCACGTACTTAATGAGCGAAAATTTTCATTCCTTGATTCTGGGGCCTTATGTGTCATTTAGGGATTAAATTAAGTGGTCCAAAAATGAGCCACCGCCCTTCAAGGGGTTAACAAAATAAGAATTAGGGGAAAGTAGGGGAATGGCGCTCACTTAAGGAAAATAATCTTAAAAGACTAAAGCTTAAAAGACTGCACATTCATTTTCAGCTCAGATCCAGGTTTCGATAATATATATCAATGGATATAGGGAAAAGTAGGGGAATGACGCTCACTTAAGGGAAAACATGAATAGCTAGTCAAATTTATACAAAAAATCAATATTTTATTAACGCAGTATAAGCCCAAAGCATATAAGAAACAATTCGCAATCAACTAATTTGCATAAAAGTTTTAGGAATTTTTTTTATCGTTTTATATAATTAACCATGCATTGAGCGATAATGCCCGACATAGTAGGGTAAAAAATTTGAATACAACAAAATCAAACAACACACAACAATTTGAATACAACATTTAAGAACGAGAAAAGTCACATATGTAGTTGTGTGGGCTATTCACACCACAGACTTTATGCGATCATACTTTCCACATATTATGCAGCGAAACCACGTTTCGTTATCTCTCTCGAATTCTCCGCAAAAACAGCAGATTTCTGTCTTCATACTTTTTCTAAATTCAGTTTTTTTTTTTTATTGTCACCACCTTTTTTGAAACCGTAAAATTGACTTTTTTTAATGATATAATAATTAAGGCGAAAACAGGGATAATTTTACATTTCAAAAAAGTGGTGTCAATCAAGAAATTTGAATTTAAAAAAAGTAGCCCACTGGCAAAATTGCTTCGAATTCCTCGTGAGCGCCATTGCCCTTCATAGCCATGTTGGATTTTAATGCATTACAGTTGGCGTAACAACGCACTACAAAAATAAATAAAAGCAGGAGCGTACAGCTAAATGTATATATCTTGTAGACATTAATGAGTGAATTAACATTTGAAAATAAGAATGTACACTTACCTTAAAGTTAGATGTTGTAGAATTTTATAATAAAACAACTGCAAACTAATACCGTGAAGACCCAAAAATACTTTCATTCCGACGGTTCATATATCTTTACTGGGAACTTACAATGAAGTTCGCTAGGTACCGGTACCGATTGCACGTTTTCAATTCTATTCTGTTTAGAGACATTGGAGTGAGCGGGATTACCCGCTGAGCTGTACCCTACTTTCTCCTAATCTCTCTTCTCAGTAAAAATGAGTTTTGTAATGAGTTAAAAATGAGTTTTATGGTCAAAACATATTTTGCCCGGGACGTATAGCAATGTTTTCAGGAATTGCTCTGGGTGGTGCACTGCGAAGCTGAAGGGTTAAAATTTAGTTAGTGTCAAAGTTTTGATTTTTCTTAATTTCTGTTATATATTTTCCCATGTTTAAGTAAGTTGATGTCATCCTCATAACGAGATTGAAAATTAAAGTTTTGTCATACATTTTTGAAGAATGTCCCGTTGCATTTATCATACGAAAGGCAAGTGCAGAATGATCGAAAAATCGCGTAACCCTTGAAAAATATTTTGTTTACTAAAATACAAACATGATTCAAATTACCTGCAAATTACAAACATAAACTAAATTAAAAGAGTAACAATACTGAGACACAAAACTGAGCGAAAATTAATTTTGTTAGAGAAGATATTAAAAATGTGACCGTTCTTCTCGGATACAAAGGCGTATGCGTTTTTTCAAATTTGAGGCAACACTTATTAGGTAGCTTTCTTTACAAAAAAGCTACCTATTGCAGCCGTTCGGAGGAAAGCGATTTCAAAAAATTTTGGTATATTTTCATCGATCATGACCCCCAGACCCCGTAACCACCCTCCGTTCAAAATTGATATATATATATATATATATATATATATATATATATATATATCTGACCTATGTCACACTGTAACTCCCGTAATTATGAACCGATTTCGATGTAATTCGGTGTGTACATAGTACATACCAATGTCTCGACCGAGTTCGTTGGCCAGCTTCATCCGCCGTTTTGTTTCAAAATGGCGGCCATTTAAAATTTTAAAAAAAATTTAAAACTTGAAACGTGGTACCAAAAAATTAAAAAGGGAAAAATATTTTTTTCTTATGTATTTGACCTTTATACAAAGATTCCGGAGCAGTTTTTGTTTCGTCTATATCTTAAAAAATGGCTGAGTTATAGCATTTTGAATTTCTAGCGTGGCTGACATTTTGAAACGTCCTGAATTTTGTCACGCGATAAAAGGCGTATTTATGAACCGATTTGGATGTAATTCGGTGTGTACATAGTACATACGAATCTCTCGACCGAGTTTGTTGGCCAGCTTCATCCGCCATTTTGTTTCAAAATGGCGGCCATTTAAAATTTTTTTAAAAATTAAAAATTTGAAATGTGGTACCAAAAAATTGAAAATGGAAAAATATTTTTTTCTTATGTATTTGACCTTTATACAAAGATTTCGGAGCAGTTTTTGTTTCGTCTATATCTTAAAAAATGGCTGAGTTATAGCATTTTGAAATTCTAGCGTGGCTGACATTTTGAAACGTCCTGAGTTTTGTCACGCGATAAAAGGCGTATTTATGAACCGATTTGGATGTAACTTCGTTTATGCATAGTACATACCAATGTCTCGACCGGGTTCGTTGGCCAGCTTCACCCGCCATCTTGTTTAAAAATGGCGGCCATTTAAATTTTTAAGAAAAATTTAAATTTGAATTGTGGTACCAAAAATTGAAAATTGAAAAAATATTTTCTTCTTATGTGTTTGACCTTGATAAAAAGATTCGGGAGCAGTTTTTGTTTCGTCTATATCTTAAGAAATGGCTGAGTTATAGCATTTTGAATTTCTAGCGTGGCTGACATTTTGAAACGTCCTGATTTTTCTCACGTAATAACAGGCGTATTTATGAACCGACTTGGATGTACCTTGGTGTGTACATAGTACATACAAATATCTCGACCGAGTTCGTTGGCCAGCTTCATCCGCCATCTTGTTTCAAAATGGCGGCCATTTAAAAAAATTAAATAATAAAAAAATTTAAATGAGATACCAAAAAATTGGAAAATGAAAAAGATTTTTTTTTGTATGTGTTTGACCTTAATACAAAGATTCAGGAACAGTTTTTCTTTCGTCTATATATAAAAAAAAATGGCTGAGTAATAGCATTTTGAATTTCTCTTGTGGCTGACATTTTAAAACGACCTGATTTTTGTCACGCGATAACAGGCGTATTTATGAACCTATTTGGATGTAACTTGGTCTGTACATAGTACATACCAATGTCTCGACCGAGTTCGTTGGCCAGCTTCATTCGCCATCTTGTTTCAAAAGGGTTGCCATTTAAAAAAAATTAAATTTAAAATTCAAAATGAGGTATTAAAAAATTGGAAAATGAAAAAGATTTTTTTTATGTGTTTGGCCTTGATACAAAGATTCCGGAGCAGTTTTTGTTTCTGAAAATTTGTTCTTTTGTTGATATCTTAAAAAATGGTTGATTTATAGCACTTTGAATTTCTAGCATGGCTAACATTTTGAAACGATCTTGTATTTGTCACGCGATAACACACGTATTCGCCTATTTCGATGTACGAAGGCATGTGGATAGTATACATCAACACCTCGACCAAGTTCGCTGGCCAGATTCATCAGCCATCTTGTTTCAAAATGGCGGCCATTAAATTAAAAAAATATATATATTTAAAGTGAGGTGCAAAAAAATTAGAAATTGAAAAAGGTTTCTTTCTTAAGTATTTGATCTTGATATAAGGATTCAGGAGCATTTTTTGTTTGTCTTTACCTTAAAAAATGGCTCAGATATAGCAGTTTCAATTTCTATTGTGGGTGACATTTTGAAAAATCTGATTTTTTGCATGCGACAGCACTCCTATATATTAACCGATTCCGATGTGAGTGAGCATGTGCACAGCAATTACTAAGGTCTCGACCAAGTTCACTGCTTAGCCTCATCCACCATGTTGTCTTAAAATGACAGGCACTTTAAGAAATTGCCGAATTTGGCAGCCAAATATAAGTTACTTTAAAGAAAAGCAGCTTGGATAAAGCTGACTAATTTCGCGAAATTCTCATTCATTATATTGATAAAAATTAGTATTGAATCTCCTATATTCGGTTTCCACTAAATTGAGCTTCGTGTGTTTGCATGATATAAGTTGGCTTTTTTTAAATAAGGATTATGAAAGCTACCTCTTCCTCCCGGCACTGGCCGGAAGGACTTTTTTTTATCCGACTGCCAAGAAGGGTTATGTGTTTCACGCGTATCTGGGTATGTGGAATTCTTTATACCCTCGAAACATCCCAACGGCCGGATGGATTTTAATGAATGAGGTCTCTGTCAATTCGTCTTAACCGTCCGATGGTTATAGGCTACATTTTGTTTTTATAAATCCAAAATGCCGGCCGTAAAATACAAAATGGCGGTAGAGACGAAAAAAAAGTTTTACGCACCCTATTGAGTGGCATATCATTGGATAAGATCTTTCAAAGTGCAGACGATGTTTCATTGACTATTTTACAGTCAGAAGCTTCGTTTAAATTTTACACAACCTGAAAGTTGTGTAGGTAGGATCTCTAACTTTACTGCAACTCTAACCTTCATAGGCCTCATCAAAACAGTGTTTATAGATAGGAACTAACAATTAAATACAACTTAAAAGTAATTAATACAAGTAAATAAAAAAAATAGATAAGTAATATAATTAAAAAAGCAATTTAACAAATGTCAACGACCATTTGGAAAAAGATTTTTTCGAAGAGTAAAATTTAAGACATAAAAAATCGCACGGAGTACATGATACATTACGTACGCCATGAATTAAACATTAACATTCCTGGACCCACCATGAACAAATTGGACCAATTTTAAATGAAATTTCATTCTTAAACTTCTAAACATACCACAATATTACTTTTTACACTTTCGTATAGAGAAAAAAATATACTTTTAAGTGCAAGTTGCTTGAAAGTTGTATCTCAATTTGTTTCTGAGTTATTAATTTTTTTTTGTAGTTTTTATTACTTTTTTGTCATAGTGGCAACAGAAGTATCCATCTCTGTTGAAAGTAAAGGGAAAATACAGATTACTCTATAGACCAATCAGAAAACGAATAAAATTCGGATTCAACTAATAAAACGCTTCAGATATGTTTTTGATTACAGAGGATAATAAACATTTTTCCAAATGGTTAAAAAATAGTTCCACATTGATAAGAAATAATTAATTAGTTCGCTTTTTTACGCAGTCGGGTTTTTTGATTTTTTAAAATTAATTTTTACTTGTTTAATCTCATGTTCAATGTTTATTTCCAGGTCAGGTATGTTTTCACCTGAAAGCACATGTTTTTGCGAACAATCGCTCCATCGTTTACCTGAAAATAAACACTGAACATGAGATTAAAAAAATAAGTGTTCTAACATTGAGAAAAGTGGCCTCAAATTTGAAAAAACGCATGCGTCTTTGTATCCGAGAAAAAATGTCGCATTTTCAAAATCTTCTGTAACAGTGTTAATTTTCGCTGAGTTCTGGGTCTCAGTATTGTTTAGATGTAAATTTCCAACTGGGCGAAAAATGTCCGGACCAGGATTCGAACCATGGATCTCCTGGCTGAAGCCGCCAGTGCTCTGCCATCTGAGCTATCCCGGACGAATCTGGTGGAACTTTTTCACCCAGCTAATCTTAATGGTTATAGCATCTGGTCTGAAACCTGGTTCAGCTCAACAGAATAAATCTCAGGTAATGGAACTCCAGAAATCGCTGGATGCGAAATTACACTAGATTAACCTAGTGTTCAGTATTGTTGCTCTTTCAATTTAGTTTTATGTTTGTATTTCAGTAAATAAAATATTTTTAAAGGGTTGCGCGACATTTCAATCACCCTGTATTGTTTATTCACGATGTTTTGTTCTTTCTTTTTTAAAAAATGCCGACAACTATAGTACCATAAAACAAAGACTTGATTTTTAATATCGTGTTGGACATCGAGATTTAACTATTCTAGTTTTCTAATGTGCCTCATTTGCAAATGGCGGAAAAAAAAGGACATGACAATTTTGACATTGATTGCTGTGATGCGTCTGGCGTTTTCCTCATGATCTGCATAAAAGTAACTTTTACGAAATGTCAGTGAACCTTGCAGCGTTTCTTTTCTTTTCTTTTCTTTTTTTTTTTTTTTTTTTTTTTTTGACGAAGCGTGTTTTTTTTTCCCTTAAAGAAGCTTGTCGTGTTGTGTTCTTTACATCACTGAATGTTTTCACTGGCTGCTTATCCTGTTTTTTAAACTATTTCTGATGGATATCGTCAAAAGAATGCCTTCCCGGTCTCTTCTAGACATCTAGACCAGGATTGTCCAACCTTTCAGTAAGCGCAGGCGCATCTGATCTAGTGGCAAACATTTGAAGGGCGCCATTTTTAAATCTATGGAAATGTAAGACATTATTACCTCACTCCAGTAAGGGGTAAGGTTGCCTGTTTTGACCCCCCTTTTTTTATTCAGAATTCATACCAAAAATTCTGAAAGAAGAATTTTTACTCAAAGTAAACTTAAAAACTTAAAATGTCTATCAATAAATAAAGCAAAAATTACTATTAAAAATTTCTGGTATGAATTCCGATCTTCTGAATAAAAAATTAGGCTATAATGGTAACTCTGGTATTGAGTAATGCTATGGAGGCGTCTGTAAGATGCACAAACATCTCACAATGTGAAACGATATGAAAAATAATTGAAGAAAAAAGCACAAATCATAGTAAATTTAGAATTACATCTTCCCGAGAGAGATGCCTATCAAAATATTTTGTTGAGAAATGAGTCGAAAATTTAACGTCTCCTGTAGTAAAAAATCATGTGAAAAAATAATGATTTTAAAGAAGCATCTTTTAAAATGTATGTTTTAACCCTTTCAGGGGCAAAGTACTTCTGTTGCCAAAAGGTTAAAATGATTGATCGATACCAGGATTTATAAGCAATCTTATTTGAAAATAAGTAACTGCTTTTCTTCACGTAAGATATAAAAGAGAAAATTTCTGCAACAATTCTAGTGCCAGTTACGCATTTAAGAATTAAATTTAAGTGGGACATATACGTCCCACCGCCCTTCAAATGATTAAAAACTCCTGGTAATAAGTGCAATTCGAAAGGGCGCCATGTAAACCTGCAAAGGGCGCCATGTAAACCTGCAAAGGGCGTCATGGCGCCTGCGGGCGCCTTGTTTGACATCCCTGTTCTAGAGTACTGTATCGCATCGAGTAACCCGATTTAACCCGGGTCGAGTCGAAATGACTGTTTTTTGGTTGCGGGTCGGGTTTTGAGTCAAGTTGAATTAAAATCTTTCGTCTCTTTCTTCCGTCTGTTTCTGGTTGGGTTTGACTCTTTCCGGTCGAATTCAGGTTGACCCGATTCAAAAAACAAAACAAAAAAAAAGCAGATATTTCATTTGAAAATATTATATTTGAATATTATTATCAATATATATGTCTTTATTTTTATATAAAAAGAAAGATGATCAAATTGATTTTAGAGATATATAATTGTAGAGTATTTTTACACAATTGTACTAAAATATAGATTAATTTTATTTTACTTCGGATTCGGGTCGAGTTCTGGTTTGAATATTTTGGGTTCGTGTTGACTTTAAGCAGAATTTTCGGTTAATTCAACTCTATGTCCTTCCTACTTTTTTTTTTTTTTTCCCCTCCTAAGTGACTTAAGATAATTAAAAGCTCGAGAAACTAAGAATTTTTCGCCAGAGGCACCCGATCCTGTCTCCCCCCCCCCCTCCAATTATTTTAAAAGGCGATCAGGGGGTGGAAGAGCTCCACTGATGCTATAAAATTTCTTAATTGTAATTTCCTGTATTGTTTTTCATGCTGACTATGTTTAAAAATTATATTCCACGGGGAATTCTGTCTTTTTTTTCTTAGTCTAACATATTTGATGTTTATATTCTTCTTTTTAAAAATCGCCCACTTCAGAAAGTTTTGAAAGTGATCGCCATTTCGAAGACCGAGGAGTTACTCATGTATTTCAGATAGGCTAACGGCGGTTTTTTTTTTCTTTTTTGAAAGGGGGGGGGGGTTAAAATAAGCAAGCTTATAGGCTGCGGATCACTGGCACTTTCATTCAAAAATCTTGCCCCTCCCTGAATTTCTAGTTATGTTAAATAAATATGTGCTTTAAAGCTTAACAAAATAAAAGTCTTCATCCAAACTCCTAATTACAGATGTCTGATATTCGACAGTACCTCAAAATCGATTTTTCTGATACTCCTAGCAATCTGCGGAATCGATATACAATCAACTTTTCTGTAGATTCAGTCTTTGCTTTCGAAATTTGTAGCCCCAAAAAACATATTTTTTCGTTTATTTTGACTGCAAATAAAGTAAATCTTTAGAACTTTATTATCGATTTATCATTAACTTACTTTTTTCATCGTTACATGTATCTCGTACATCAGTTCATTGCAAAATGAAGAGAAGATATGAAATGTAATAAATTTTTTTTAACTGATAACACTGAAAAGTGCTTACGTGTATCATGTTTCAGATTGTGTAGTTTTTGATCGTATAATTTTTAATATAAAAAATATATTGCTCCAAATATAGAAAATATCAAAGTTCTTTATTATATTAGTAATTGTATAATCCCTTATTCTATAAAGAATTATATACTTGTTTTCATCTTTCATAACTGATGATAACATACGTAATAGAAATGCTCAATTGAAATTCCTTCTCTGCAACAAACTCATTGCTTAAAAGACTGCACATTCATTTTCAGCTCAAATCCAGGTTTCGATAATATATATCAATGGATATAGGGGAAAGTAGGGGAATGGCGCCCACATAAGGGAAAACATGAATAGCTAGTCAAATTTAGACAAAAAAAATCAATATTTTGTTAACGCAATATAAGTCAAAAGCATAAGGAACAGTTTGCAATCAACTAATTTGCGTAAAAGTTTAAGGAATTTTTTTTATCGTTTTATTTAAATAACCATCGATTGAACGGTAATGCCCGACATGGTAGGGTAATTGCGCTCAGAGTTTGAATACAACATTTAAGTAAGACAAAAGTCACATATGTAGTTGTGTGGGCTGTTTACACCACTGCAGACTTTTTGCGACCCCTTTACACTTATTGTGCACACATATTGTGTTACACATATAGTGGACTACTTTTTTTTTTATTTAGGTTTTTTGATTTTCACCACTTTTTTGCAATCGTAAAATTCTCCTTCTTTAATGACACATTAATTAAGGCGAAAACAGGGGAATTTTGCCATTTCAAACAAGTGGTGTTAATCAATAAATTTGAATTTTTAAAAAGTTGCTTACTGGCAACACTTCTGGAATTCCACGCGAGTGCCATTACCCGTTACCGCCATGTTGGGTTTAATGCATTATAATTGGCGTAACAACGCACTACAAAAATAAATAAAAGCATAAAAGTACAGCTAAATGTATATATTTTGTAGACATAATGAGTAAATTAATATTTGAAAATAAGAGTGTACACTTATCTTTAAGTTAGATGATGTAGAATTTTATAGTAAAACAAGTGCAAACTAATAACGTGAGGACACAAAAATACTTTCCTTTCGACGATCACTATATCCTTACTGGGAACTTAAGATGAAGTTCGCTAGCTGCCGGTACCGATCGCACGATTTCAATTCTATTCTGTTTAGAGATATTGGGTGAGCGGATTACCCTTCTGAGCGTCATTACCCTACTTTCCCCTATATCTTGATATATATCCGATATTTATTTTTAAAATATCATGAAGTTTGATATTTTCTATATTTTCATATATTTGGTATTTATTTTCAAAATATTTGTGCATATTTTTGAATTATTTTTTGCTGTGCCGTGACAAAGAACTTTTGCTTTGGCATTGAGTTTTTTATCCTCATCCCCCTCCTTAAAAAAAAAAAAAAATAAATAAAAATAAATAAATAAAATTCTAAGCTTTACGTTTGAAGCTGAATTTTTAAGTGTAGAACGTGGGACAGTTATATACAGTCTCGTAAAAAAAAGTAACCCCCCCTACTAACTTTGCAACAAATCATTGTAGTAGAAAGTTACTGGTACCAAACGATTGGAAATAAAGTCTACTTCTAAATGATGTATATAAAATTTGCTTAGAGGATTATCTACGTATCAAAACGAACCCAAACTTAGGTTTTTTTTTTTCTATAGCCAATACCCAAATATGACCTCATAAGTAAATTCTACACCCTTCATTTAGCCTACATACAAATTTTCATGAAATTCGTACGATTAGTTTCAGAGAAATTACAGTAAACTCCCGACTATCCGGCCTAATGTGGCGGAAGGGTAGGCCGGATAAGCCGGAGTTCTACAAATATTTATTAACTTCGTGCCTTCCCCCCGCCGCGATACCAAAAACACGTGTTACACATATTAAGATAAATTTTATATAAAAAACAGTACATACAGTTTCAAAATAAACAAAACATTAACATAAAACGTAATCCTAATTCCTAAAAAAAATGAGTAAATCTTATTTTACTGTTTATTAGTAAATGATTGTACAAATATGTAAAGTTATGCATAAGATAAGAGCCAAAAGAGAGATATTTAGTTTTAGAAAAAGTCCTTAATAGAGGACTGCTTCTCCCTGTTAGCCCTCTTCCGCGACGTAATGTCCCTCCATTTATGCAAGTAGGTGATATCAGGTGGCGTCAATTCCTGCTGACTAATGTACTATAGTGCTGCCTCAATCGTCTTGAACGTTTAAGAATGTGGTATGAGATTTTTCCTGCAATCCTTTTAATCTTTTATTTCTGATATTTCTCCTTCTGTCAACAGTTCTACAATATCGTTTTCAATTAATTCATTAACTTCGTCGTTTGCCATCCACTCTGTAATGTCTTCTGCATTGACATCATCAGAGCCCGGTATATTTTTCAGCAACGATAGAAGCTTATCATTCTCATCTCCCATTGCAGTTCCCCACACGGGTTTATGTCCACCTTTTCAGTCCAAAAGAATGTTGCAAGACCTTGCAATTACTATGTTTGGAATTTCTTCCCATGCTTTTGGTCCCCACCTGGACGAGAACCTGCCTGCTTTGAACGCTTGCAACATTCCTCTTTTTTATTTATTTATTTATTTATTTTTTACCAAGCCGGATCGTACGGAGGGCCGGATAGTCGGGAGTTTACTGTAATTATTTTTAAATGGGCCTATTTTAGGGGCTATATCCAAATCGAAGTTCGGTACTCGATTGCTGAAATGCTACAGAATGACTATGTCACTTCTGTTAATGTATTTATTGTCAATAAGACCTTTTCACACTCTTAATATGTTTCGACTATTGCCAGCCCAAATGTTTCAATAAAATAAGTAAAAAATATATATATATTTTTTTTCAAATTATCCTTTTCTGCACATTATAAACGGCCTTAAACCATCATTTTGACTTTTTTAAAGCATAATTCGAAAACTAGTTTGAAGAAAAATTTTAAATTGAGAATTCGCATAAAGGAGGACATAATTCAAAATTTTTTTCGAATATTAATTTCGTAATTCATATTATAATTTTTTTAATTACAAATTCAATGTATTTATGTTTATGTTTTTTATTATCATAACCGCACATAAAATTACGGAATTAGGAATATAATTTCAGGAGATATTAATAAAAATATGAAAATGTAATTTAACATTAGAAGCTCTAAATTTTGAATGTTTATAATTCAAACACTTATTATCCAAACTACTTGAAATTTCGTTTCTAGGTATAGTTTGAACCGGAGATTTAAAATATATTGTCAAAATTGGGTGTTGCCATTGAAAAAAAAAACAAAGTTTGGTCTGGTTTTGATTTGTTGATGGCTCACTAAGCAAATTTTATATGCATCATTTAAAAGCAGACTTTATTTCCTTTTTTAACTTTCTTCTATTATAATTAGTTGCAGATTTAGTAGGGGTGTTTACTTTTTTTTTTCCACGACCGTATTGAAAGATAAACTGTCAAATTTAGATAAGTTATTTCAGTTTCATTAGAAAGAATCTTTTCTGTTTTTCGTTCAGTTTAAACTGCACAATGGGTTAGGGAGAAAATGTTTTTTCGTAGTGTAAAAAACAAATTGTTTGTTTTCATTTAGTTGGTCTTTAATTTTATTACAAAAGACATTTAGAATATTATTTTTTGTTTCATGCTAAGCTAAGTGCAATCTGCTTTAGTTTCTAATTTATATTAGATCTGGAAATATTTATAATCGTCAATACGTTGACTATTTTTAAAATATCAGATTTTTTGATATTATATCAAAATATCGGATATTTTTGGTATTTTCGAAAGTATCATGATATTTAAGAAGCCTGCTCAAATCTCTTTCACATACCATTTCTTACAAATCGCTTTTGTAGAAATTCTGAGATTTTGCAAAATAGTTTTCCGTAATAATAATAACAAGTAAAAATTAAATTTAAAAAATCAGAAAACCTGACTGCGTAAAAAGCGAACTAATTAATTATTTCTCATCAATGTGAAACTATTTTTTATATTACTTACCAATTTTTTTAAATTATTATTTACTTGTATTGATGACTTTTAAGTTGTGTTTAATTGTTAGTTCCTATCTATAAACACTGTTTTGATAGGGCCTATAGATCTCTGTGAAGATTAGAGTTACAGTAAAGTTATAGATCCTACTTACATAACTTCCAGGTTGTGTAATGTTTAAACGGAGCTTGTGACTGTAAAATAGTCAATGAAACTTCGTCTTCATTTTGAAAGACCTATACATCATACCTATCCAGACCTATCCATATGCCACTCATTATGGTACGTATTTTTTTTTTCGTCCCTACCGCCATTTTATATTTTACGGCCGCCATTTTGAATTTATAAAAACAAAACCTACCCTATAACCATCGGGCGGTTAAGACGAATCGATAGAGACCTCATTCATTAAAATCCATCCAACCGTTGGGATGTTTCGAGGGTATAAAGAAATCCACATACCCAGATACGCGTAAAACACATAATCCTTCTAGCAGTCGGGTAAGAAATTACATATTTGTAGTGAATTAAGACATGTATTATTTGTTATTTCTTTTAATGTTTCGGGGGATTTTTTTTTCCTTACGTTTAATCTTTCCTTTAAATTGAAAAGCTCAACAAGTCATTGAAAGGCTAAACAGGTAAAATTAGCGACACTACATATTTTTTTCGTGTGTTAAAGAAACAATTTTGAGAAAATATTTTCTAAATTTTATTTCAAATTTACTTTTCATCTAAATAGGATTTTAAAGATATATATATATATATATTTTTTTTGGTAGTTTAGAATTATATTACATATTGAGTAAATTGAGACTGGTTGCTTCACACTTGACAATCAGAAGAAGAATTATGTCTACTTTTAAATTATGTTTAAAAAATAAATTAAGGGGATCGTTTTCGCACTGAAATTGTACCAAACTCGTAAATTTTCAATACGAACACCTAATTTTGACACCATATTTGGCTTTTTCGGTAAATGTTACTCTAGGATACAAATCGGAAAGTTATTCGACCCGGTTGTTTAGGAATTAGGAACATTTAGCCTTTTGCACACCACACCAAAATTTCAATCACCTACCAACAACTTTACTCCTTTCTTACAATATTTGAAATAGTATGTGCAGAACCTCTTAAAAGTATGTTTATTTGTTGTATGTTTATTTTTTGTTTACCGTATGGGTGTCAGTGGATTTGTAGGTAAACTTAGTATTTCAACGTATAGGTGTCAGTGAATTTGTGGTTAAACTTAGTATGTCACTATGTAGGTTCAGTGGAGTGCAAAAGGTTGGAACTCCTAATACAGTCGGACCTCGTTAAGATGAAAACGCTTAACACGAAATTTCGCTTAAGGCGAAGGAAAATATTTTCCCCATCACGTTATCTTGAAAAACAATAATAATTGCATCGTTTAATACGAACACGAAGACAGATTTCTCCCGTTTAAGACGAAGTAAATATTGCAATAAGGAAATTTTTGCAAAATGATTATTAGAATTAGACTCAAGACTTACCAATCAAAAGAGAAAGATATGCATTTTGTTGCACAATTATACTGCCCACGAGATGTAAAAGGGCTAAAATCAATAAAATGCGTTTCCCTCCCTCCAAATGCTACAGCAAAGCTGCAGTCATGCGACCAAGGTATTCAGTGTTTAAAACCTCACTACAGGAAAGAAGTAACCAAACACTCGACGAGCAGACACCATTTTCTATCGATCTCTTAGAAGTTGCTACGTGTTTCCTAAGAAGTTCATAGCACTCTGTTACTTCCACTGTTATAAATACAATTTTTAGGCATGGTGGTTTTCCAGAGGAAGATGTTGCACAAACAGATGAAAAAGAAATGGACGATATGATAGAAGAAGCTGAAAATTGAGGAATAATTTCTCCTATGTCGTTTGAGAATTGACGTTCGAATTGATGAAAATGTTATGACTCACAACCCATGACAGATGAAGATATTCTGGGCGATTTAACTGAAAAAGAGAACGAAGAGGAAAAGCTGAATAAAATGGAGGTTGATGCAGAGGTCAAAATTCCTCCCGAGTCCTTCAATGAAGTGCGAGAAGCTTTAAAAACTGCCCAATGGTTTCTGCTTCAACAAGAAAATGCCAATTGTTCTTTGGGCAGTTTGAAAAAAGTGGACGAGTTTATAAACAAATGTGGAAATGAATTTATAAAAAATCAATAAATGATTAAGTAAAAAATTAAGTCAATAAAAGTTTTTTTAATGTCTCATTTAAAGACATAAATATATTTTTACATTTTATTTCTCCTTACACATTTATTTTTTATAAGAAAATTACAGTACATATAGTACTACTATCGTCATGTGTGTATCTGTGTGAGTTTGGGTTTTGTGTTTTTATGGTGATGTTAGAAATGTACCTTTTTGCATAAAAATACTAATTAACATAAAATAACTATAAAATATTACTCTTCAGATATCATTTACATTCTTTGATATCTGTGTTTTATTGATTTACTTTTAAAATCTTCTTAAATGCCTTTTGCTGTTTGATCGGTTAATACGAATTTCGGCTATTACGGAAGGATTTTAACTGCCCTGCCACTTCGTCTTAACGAGGTTCGACTGTATTAAATTCGTATGTAATCGTTGCAATGCGGGTAGTTTTTTAAGAATAACTCAAAAACTACTCGGCGGATTAAGCTGTAATTTTTTAGTCGCATATTTGAAGCTCATTTTATTTCGAAAAAAAGTAACTTTTTTTTTTTTTTTTTAAGAAAAAAATATGAATTGTAATCTATAATTTTTTAAACAGAAATCTATTTCCAGAAGTTTCAAATGTGCGAATTCAAAATTACAGCTCCTTCCGCCGAGTAGTTCACAAATAAAATTAAAAATGGAAGGATGCGCAATTATAGTGTTTTCATATTGCGTTAATTGTTAATATTTCGGATTTCAAAATGTATTTTTTCGTTTATTTTATGTTTTAACAAATTTCTTGAAGGTTTGGAGCTGATATAACAGAGTGCTTGTAAAATTTTAAATTTCTAATTGAACTTTTAAAGTCTAGAAGAAGTTCTTTCTGATGATAGTACATTTAATTTTTCTAGAGAAATGTAATTTTTAAAAATTATTATATAATATTAAAATAATAACCGAAACATTTCTGAAGCAGCACCCACCTTACGAGCAGCCAATGGCTGTTCCCTATTCTATTTTACTTGTATAATTTGTGACGAGTACATAAGTCTTTAAAGGGTCTCAGGACCCTTAAAATTGGAAAAAACGAAAAAAAAAAAAGGGCAATATTCACCATTTAATATCTTAAAATGTATATGATTTAAAAACATAATTTTTGTTGGGATTAAAAGATATAAGTATGTTCTTGAATTTCATGTATTTAAAAAATTGCAAGATGCAAAATTAGTATTTACAGGGGGCTTCAAATTGTCAGACATTTGTCGAGCGGAAAATTTGTATAACAGCTTACGCACAGGATTACAAAACAAATTTTGCATTAGAATAAAATGTTTCGTGCCTAATTATACTTCAGATTGTAATAATTACTCTGAATCTAAATAAACTTGTATTTAAAGCATTTTTATATTTTTAATACAAAGTTGTATATAGCTAATACAAAATTTTGACAATTTCTACAGTAGAATCACTTTTTTTATTTTTCCAATAAAACTAAAATTTTAGGTTCAGTTTATACAGACTAACATGAAACATATGTTTTCAAAATTTCATGAAAAAATATTCAGTTGTTTTTCATATATTCTGCGCGTTAAGCCCGCAAATGCCATTTGGAGAAAAATTACTTCAAACTTTCGGAAACGCCGCTTCAACTATTGAGCGGGTATAATTCTAAAAGCCATAACTTCTGTTCTTATTGTAATTTCAAGGAAACAATCATATCAAAATATTAAGAAAAGATAGAAGTTTAACATCTAAAAAGTTTAAATTTTGGAAATTTTGAAGCTTTAAGAGTCCTGAGTATTTATTATGGCTTGTCCAGCCTATTTTTAGTTAAAAAAATACTTTATTTTTAAAAGACTATCTTATTTTATTGTGTCTTATTTTCACCAAAACTGCAAAATTAATTTTATTAAAATTCCTTAATCGGGAGCCGAGATTGCCTTTAGAAGAAGGCGGAAAAAAAGGTGTCTTAGCCTTTTTTTTTTTTTTCCTGGAATAGAAATACAGATTTTAGCTTGGAGTTTTTTTGCGTGTTATTTATTATCAATTAAAGAATATTTCATTTTTTTTTTTAAATAAAAAATTGATGATAGACTCGGGGTGCGCGGGTTGATATCCTATCGTCCTATCCATGTTCTTCCAATCGGGCGGGATCTGATAGATAACCAGAGTCGTTTGCAATCAATTTTCCTTAAGGATTATGAAAGTAGATAATATTGCCTGGAGCTTCAAGCACTTTAAGGTCAAAAAGTTGAAAATCAACAAAGTGGCAGCCATTGGAAAAAAAATAGTCTATTTCTGACCGCACTTTGGCGTGCTTTTAAATATGTATATATATATATATATATATATATTATAAAAGTGGTCCAAGCTCCAATAAATTATATCACCTTTACTTTTAAAAATAAATTAGCAAGGTCAATTTAATAGTTTTTGCGTTCTGATCCCACCCAATTTGGAAAATGTCATTTTGCCTAAAATGAGTTTATAGTGCTCCAAAACAGTGTAAGGCTGCACACAGACGCTTGTTTTGCCATCCTTCTCCAGTTTTCATGGAAATCTTATTGTTCTGGACACTTATGCGGTTTATTCACAAAAGAATGAGGGGAATCAACAATAGGTCAGGAGATAAGAAGCTCAACCCTACTTGTAGGAAAGGCTCCTCTTTTGCAGGACATGATTACCTTTCCTTTTAAGTCATTAAAAATCAAAAACGCCGCGTGGCCACAAGAAACGATGCCGACACTGATAACAGTTAGAAAGAATGGTGCGTTCGCAGCTTAAGTCTACGAATCTAGGACTGTCTGGAATCTAATTTCACCCATGAATTATCCTCTTATCTCCCCCACCTATCAATCACTGGACCCCGACCCCATGTCAATCATCCTTGGCCACGCCCACCTCCTCACTCTTCGGTTCCTGGCTCCTGGTGAGGCAGAACACCCAATTTTCTTCTACTGACGTGTTGCTCTAAAGTAGGGGTGCACAACCTTTTTAAGAGAAGGGCCATTTACAAAAATGTCTGGGCTGTCGAGGGCCACATCAGTAACACAGAGAATTCCATTTCTAGAAGGTGATCTGTGGCCTATAATCAAATAAAAAAATATGATTTCAGAGGAGGGAGTTTTACCCCTCTACGTTCCCTACCCAGTCAACATTATCCAATTCAGTTGCTAAGGATATATCAACAGTGTTTACGTTTGTATATATAACAGATATAGCAAGGATTATTTTCAAGAAGTAATAATATTCCTTGACTATATTCGGGAGAGTAAATTTTGTTTTATTAAAAGTTTTAAGAAACAAACATAGGCATGAAAGTGGCTAGTGCCGAAAAAAAAATGAACTTTATGAGCGAAAGAGGGAGGAGGAGCCGATCAACGAAATTTTGCGAATTCTGCCGCGCCTGATCGACAAAATTCGCGATATTTACGTGCTCGACCAAAGAAATTTGCGTATTTTCGGAGCCCGATCAACAAAACTCGCAATTTCCCATGCCCGATCGACGGAATTTGCGATTTTCTGCCTCTGATCAACGAAATCCGCGATTTTTCAACAAAATTTAAGATTCTTAACTCACTCTGATGAAATTTGTAATTTTTTCCCGTGGCAAATTGACGAAATTCGCGATTTATTCTCGCGATAAACTGACGGAACTCACGATTATTCCGCAGAAGATCAAAGAAATTTAAAATTTTCCCGCGCATCATCGACAAAACTCGCGATTTTTCCGTACTCGATCGACGAAATTTGGGATTTTTTTCCTGCCTGATCGATGAAATTTGCGATTTTTCCGCGGCTAATAGACGAAATTTACAATTTTTTTCGCGTCCGATCAACGAAATTCGCGTTTTTTTCTCGCGACAAACAGACGATTTTTCCGCAGCCGATAAACAAAATTTGTAATTTTTACGCACATCCTCAACAAAAATGACGAATTTTCCGAACCTGATCAACGAAATTTGCAATTTTTCCGCTCCTGATCGACAAAATTCGCGATTTTTCTGTGCTCGACAAAGGAATTCGCGATTTTTCCGAGCTCGTTCAACAAAACTCGCTATTTATCTGCACCCGATCAATGAAATACGCAATTTTTCTATGCCTGATCGGCAAAATTTGCGATTCTTTCCGCGCCTCAGACAAAATTCGCTTTTTTTCCGTATCAGATCAACGAAACTTGCGATTTTTCCGCGCCTGACCGACAAAATTCGCGATTTTTTCCTTGCCTCATCGACAAAATTAGCGATTTTTCCATGCACGATCAACGAAATTTGCGATTTTTCGGCGGCTTACCGACAAAATTCGCGATTTTTTTCGTGTTCGATCAACGAAATTCGCGATTTTTCCGTTCCCAATCAACGAAACTTGTGATTTTTAAATGACTGACAAATTTTCAAATTTCCCGTGGCAAATTGACGAAATTCACGATTTTTTCGTGCCACCTATTGACAAAAATTTTAATTTTTTCCAGTTATAAATTGACGAAATTCGCGGGCCACACGTTATCCCATCGCGGGCCACTTTTGGCCCGTGGGCCACAGGTTGTGCATTCCTACTCTAAAGCATTAAATAATTACGAAATAATTTCGAATTCAGACAAATCGTTTTACAGGCATAATCTACAGACTATAGAAAGTAGAAAAATCTAAAAAAAGAAAGAAAAAAATTCTTTTATTTTCCATAGGGGTTAAAAAAAATCCCCCTCAACTATTTTATTTAATTAGAACCAAATAAACCCCACGTACCAAAGATCCTTTTTTTCTTTTTCTAAATTTGCAATATATCAGATCTTATGTTGGATAAAGTTATTGAAGTCATATATTAAACTTAGGATGAGCGAAGCGAATCCTCTACTAGGCTACACAAATTGCATTTTGTCGTACACTTTACAAAAAAACTATTCAGTATTTTGACTTGATATTAAGCATAAAAATAAATTATGATCTGTAGATTTGCACAATATTATTTTTTTGCAGAATAACCTTAAAAAAATTATTATTTTAATTAATTTATTTTACATGTTTTTCCATTACGGACACATTTTTGCAAATAAAAAATGAAACACGTATATTTTCAGAAGAAAATATAAATCATGGAGTTAATCATTATAGATAGAATCATAGTTAATTAAATAGTCTCTCGACTTCTTTTATGAAATTTTTAAAATACCCTTTTTTATGAAAATTATAGCATATTTTTAATGAATTAAAATTTGTGAAAATTCAATTATTTACATTCAATTGTAAAAGTATTTTTCAGTGTTAAGAATTCAAATACACAATTTATTCTTTTTATGTGAAATCATTTGCGCAGACGATACTTACGCATTTAAAAATATATATATATTATGATTTTTTTTTTTGTAAAGTGGCAACAAAAGAATTGTAAACAAATAAAATTAATTGTTAAATTCGTTATATCATAAATAAAAAATTCCGAGGAAATTCTTAGTTATTTGGTTGAATTTACATTTCAAAAATTAAAATGCGCCAAAAAATAAAAAAACGTTTTTGCTTAATAAAAGTGCAAAAATAATATAAAAAATATTGTTGCCTTCAAATATTTGTCTTATTAAATAATGCTTCGCGAATTCAAACAAAGCATGACTTTTGCTAGTTTTAGACTTACTTGGTATTGATGGTTGTTTGAATGCATTCACAATACACAAAAACCAGGATAGAGGAAATAGAGATTTAAAGAATCTAGGAAACAGATCTATCCTTGTTTGATTATTTTATCTGTTTCAGACATGTTTGCGCTTTAGCTTACTTATTGTGAATCCATTCATTTATTACTGCTTATCCCAGGGATGGTGAACCTTTTTGCGCGCTTGTGCCAAAGCTATAAAAATAACATCTATTAACATTGTAACGTCAAATCGTGTAAATCAGCTTGCAATGTGTAAATAAAAATTTTAATAAAAAAAAAAATAGCCATCTCCTGTGTATCAAATTTATGTTTTCGCGTGCCAGAGAAAATTGCCATACGTGCCACTTTGGACACGCGTACCATAGGTTCACCATCCCTGGCTTATCGCATTCCCGACACCAAATTGTTTTCTCAAAACAATACAAATATATGATGAAATAAAAATTGATGCACTGTGGAAGTTAATATACTGAAAATCAATATTCTCATATTATGTAGGTTATGACTTTTATCTGAAGATAACTTTATAAAAATTAAGAGTATTTAAAGCTTTTGTTTAAAGACAGACGCTTTAGGCGAAAAAATCGTGCAAAATTGATGAAGTTGTGTTTCCGAACTTAATTAATTTATATATCCCAACTTTAGCTGTGTAATTTCGTGGATTGTGTTTGACTAAACGTAATTACGAAATTAACAGGTTGACTTAAAATTAAAGTAGTAATTAACACTTTCATCGCGAGGGACGAGATAACTCGTCTTCCAGGAATATTAGCTATCAATCATGGAAAGTCAATTCGTACGATCATCAAATCGAAAAGTCTGTCGTTTAATTATTAGACATTGATTCCGATATCTAATATCTAATAATTACCGGACAGAATTTTCCTGTGCGAATTGATTTTCCCAAACGGACACGACATTTTATTACATGTTTGTAAGGACAAACAAATCATTAGAGTGAGAAATGATATTGATTATTTTTTTTAAAAGTAAAATAAACAAGTTTTTAAATGAATTTGTGTTTTGTTTCAATTTTAGCGCTGCGAGGAGCGGCTCAGGCTCTTAGCGCAAAGGGTGGCACAAAGGCGCGCCATTGCCGCGATGAAAGTGTTAATATGTGCATAATACAGAACGGATTAGATTGAGTATTTGTCTGTTTTCGGCCATATTGATATAGGAGGGTGGCCTTTTGGAGGAAAAGTGACCTGAATTATCGTTCTCTTAGAACGAAACCTGCACAATCACCCCGATTGGACTGCGCTCTGTTCAAACCCGGGAGGGTCATCCTGATCCAATCAAGCTCCTCATTTTGTGCCCAGCATCCTAGCGACTGGGCCCGTGTGTTGAGTTTCATGTGGTAGAAATTTAAAGCTGTTACTTTCCATATCTATTTTGTGAGCCTTTTAAGGTTGTCCGGAACGCAACATTATATACAGTATAAATGTCTTATATCGTGAACACTTCGGACCTACTAATTTTTGATTACCCATTGATAACTAATAAGCGGTTGAGTTTATTTATCCGTTACACGCAAATTTCCTTTTGCGGGCATTCAGCAAAGGAGTTAAGGAGCGCCGGATTATTTTCCATTACACGCAAATTTCATTTTGCGGGCATCCAGCAAAGGAGCTAAGGAGCGCCGGATTGTACACCGTCATCTTTACATATCGTCGCACAAGTATAAAAGAATTGTAGATAATGGTTTTCGAAAGAAATTGTCGGTAATTAGCCGAGATATTAACCCTTAAAATCACGGACGAATTGGACATATATAAAGACACGGGAGGCGTACTCTATGAGACATCGGCGTTTAAAGCCTTGATAACAATCTTTAATGATATATTTGTATAATGCAGCGTGCAGTTACTAATTCATATATATTTATTGTACGGAACCATTTTGTACGCGAGTAATACCGGTCAATACTCGCACTTGACCGGTAATTTATCTTATCTTTTATCTATCACTTATTTATCCTTGAACTAATTAATAACTGTCATATCGGGACAAGTTAATTGCTATTTATGGCTTTGAATAATCAGTTAATGTTTTTTAAACACCAGTTTGATTTTATGCGCTCAATAATTCTCATAATGATGAAGTTTATTTTGATTCATGATTTTACGTACTCATTTAATGTTTTTTAAGCGTCAATTAGTGTCGTGTTTATGATAAGTTCTACGCATTGTATTTAAAGTTAGGAAAGGGAGTTGAGAATTTTGTATAATAAAAAAAAAAAGCTCTATTGATTTTTTAATTTATTTTTTATTTTTTTACCCTGTCATGTGTGTGTGTGTGTATATGTATATATATATACCAGTGGCGTGGTGTCCGGTCATCGCTGGATGCGGCGATGACCAAGCAATATTTTAAAACTCTTAATAAGCTTTTAAAACTCTACGATCCAGTTTTAGCAGAACATTTGGAGTTCATGTATAAGTGAAGGTAAGATTTAAAGTTTATTTTTTGAACATTCAACCATTGAATTTTAGAGTTAATAATTTTTCACCACAAACTTAAATAATTGCGATGACCACCGAAAATTTTCACGCCACGCCACTGATATATACGTATAATCTATATCTATATCTATATATTAATTATTTACTTAAACAAAACTTTCGACAATGAGAAGCATTCTCGCCCAAAGTGCATTCTTCTATGCCAGTCAATAACTTGATTTTTGTAAAATTGAATTTTAAAATTTATCAAGGACTTTTGGCCAACCATGTACAGCTGGAAAATATCGTACAGAGTTTCATAGTTTGAAACTTTCTAAAATTATGTTTTATTTTGCACGTCATTCAACGTACATAGAAAGTTTAATTTTTACTATAAATTTTATTTTCTTTCCTCCTTTTCTTTTTAATATGTCTTGCGGCCTGTTCTTGGGAACTTATGAAATTTTGATCGAGTTACCTCTGATTTTAGTTTGGTATTCTTATTTTTGGAAATAATTTTAATAATATTATTTTGAATTAAGTTACATCATAAACTTTTAAGTTTTTGATAAAATGTTTCATAGAAATATTAAAGTTTTAGCTTAAAAAATAAAAAAAATTTTCTCAGAAATAAAATCACACTAGATTTAATTTTCGACTTTAAAACCACACATTTTAGAAATTCCGTTAATAAAACATATTTCAGTTTTCGAAAAATCGTTGCATCCTTTTCTGAGAAAATAGTTGTGTTTACAATTTCTGCTTTTGTTATTACATGATTATAAGGACAGCAAGATAAAGAAACTCCATTAAAATATATATTCTTGAATCCATAGTAAAACATTATGTAAATAGTAATGTCTTTCGTCATCTCATAAAACTATTTTCTTCTGGTAGTTTCCATGACAACCGACTGAAGTAATATCCATAAGCTTATTAAAGGCTGATTATATTAGGACAATATCGGACTAGAAAAGCTTTCACCATTAATGGATGTCAACGTAAACAATTCCATATTGATGACAAGAATCCGATTTATTTTAAACTTGTTATTATGCTGCTAAGTAGTTTTAAATAAAATTTTCTGTGTAAGTGGACCAAAAAAATATATAGTAAATCGGATTAACTGCATTTATTTCAGTTATTTTGCATGATTATTTTAAGTTGAAAATGGAGCTTTAAATATATGCCATGAAATATAAATAGAATTTTAAGGATTTTGTTAAAAAATAGCATTATTTGCAAGATTACGATGGTCTGAATTAGAAGGTCTGTTCATAGTTTCTGTAGTTTTAAGTAATTACATTCATCGATGCTTTGGATCACTAATAAGTACTCGTTTAATAGTTTAATATGCACTGTGGAGGGGGCATAGTTGATGAGGCATGTTTTTATTCATGATATAATCAGTATACAGGATGCCTCAAAAAGAATGAAACGCGCTTTTTTTTAACCTTTTGGAGGCACATAGGCAATGTAAATTTCAAAATTGCCCCCCCCCCCCAAAAAAAAAGAGAGAGGGGGGAAATTAAGATTGTGTTAATGAATAGTGCTGCTATTAATTTTCACAAGTTTAGCATTTTTATACGGTCCTATAAAGTTAGTTATATTTAGAACTATTTTTTCCTCGCTTTCACAAATACAATCATTAAAATTCTACTTTTCTGCGGCCAAAACTCCCGCACTTGTGATACTTTGAATTTGTGAAAATTTCGAGTTTTCCGGCTCTAGGAAAGCGCAGAAAATTCCTAAAATTCAAAGTATCATAACTCGCAAAATTTTGGCCATGGAGAATGGAATTTTTACTGTTAGTTGTCAGATCAGGTAAAAAGATTTCTAACTATAACTGATAAGAACTGGACCGAGAGACGGTATAAAATTTTAAAAAGCGCAACTTTTTGAAAATTAATAGAATTTTTCACCAATAGTCTTAATCCTTCTTCATTTTGACACTTTTGCAGTTTACGTTCCATATGTATGTACAACAGATAAACAACTTAAACCGCGTTTCAATCTTTTTGAAACATCCTGTTGTATATTTGCATTTTTTTTTTCACTAAAAATTTCTTGATGCATGATTTCTACAGAAATATTGATAGTTTTTTTTTTTTTTTTTTTTTTTTTTTTTTTTCATAGCATGAAAAAACTTCTTGATTTGTTTTGGAGCATTGAATTTTGTGGTATACAAATTACAGCAACTGTTCGAATATTATGCCAAAGAAGGCATTAATAATAATTCCTTAAAATACTAGAACAAATATTAAAATAATTTATAAAAGCTTTACCTTTATATTAACCCTTTATCTACTGCATTATGATCTACTGCAATTTTCTTAATGTAATTTTTTTTTCAGTTACTAAGAGGAAAATTAAAAGATAAACATAAAAAAAATACTCACCCGTGAGAAATGTAATTCCTTAGAGATAATTAATTAAAGTGGTACTCTAAAGTACCGTCAGTACACTATGACTAAAATACCGTAACAGAAAACCCACAAGGTATTTCAAATGGCACCAGAATTGTGGTAAAATACTTTCGATTTAATAAGTATATGAAATATAGCCTTTTTCTGATTTACAGATAAATTTTATGGCAAATTCCGGTGCCAATCATTTATTTCAACACTTTAGCATTCAAAATGCCTTGCCCCTGAAAGGGTTAAAAAAGACTTTTCGATCTTGATAGCAGTCTTTTACTTATGTGACGTCTATATACCAGGGACAACATGTTCTCTCGCATCTCCACATATGCAATATATGAGTTTACATAAGCCATTTCTAGCATAGCAAAAAAGAGTCGATGCCACAACTTTTTCTATTTCCTATGAAAAATAATAATGAAACGGAAAATAAATACTAGAAAAATTATTACTACACTATATTTTAGTAATTACATTATAAAGCAGATGAAAACGATGGATAACTACACAGACGAAAAGTAAACAAGAAGTTTTTCTCCAACACCCAGTGTACTGACGGTACTTATAAGTACCACCGAGTAATTCAAGTGTTAAATCAAATATATACGCCGTTCACCTAAAATAGCTAGTCCAATTGTATTCTAAGATCATAATGAACACATTAAAAAAATCCAACACTTATCTTATATCCTTTACTGTGTTTGCAGCAATAAAAAGACGAGCGTGACAATCTGTACAAAATGTCGGCACAAAACTCATCAATTGATTCAAAGATAGCCTCTTTCCTCGCTAAAATAACAAACCTAGAACTACTGCTGCCATGTATCTGGATAAAGTGGAGTTAAAAGAGTGTTTTTGCAAAATACCATTAGAATATTAATAACATTCACTATGGGATGAAAGTTTAAAGTGAGTGGTACTTATAAGTACCGTCAGTAGATAAAGGGTTAACATGTGAAATAATTAAAAAAAGTTCACATCAAAAACACTACGCTAGTTATTATTTTAGTTACTTAATGAAGATAAGTTACAGGACAGATGGAACATTTAAATAAAGTTCTATTTACAAGAATTTAAAAGATGAAATTATTGCGGTATTTTAAATGTACTCAATCAGTACATTTTTTTTTTTTTTTTAGTATTGGCAAGAGCTCCCTTTCTCTTCCAACACCCACTATACTATGGTTAGTTGCTTGATTAGAGTCTAAATTTCTTCCTTCAATCAAACATCCATAATTGACACTCCCAAAAAGCGGACCCCTCTATTTAGCGAGCACTTTTTCAATTCCTAACACTTTAGTACACCATACATTTGTACGTACCTCTACATATATCCTGAAACCCTGCCTTATAAAAACCTAAATATGATTTTAGGTGAACCCGACTCGCAGAAAGAAAATTAGACAATCCGAAAAAAGGAAAATTAAGGCTAACTCAACCCGATGCTGCACTCTATTCAGCGATCCCGAGGTGTCCGCTATTCAGAGGTTTTACTATATTTGAATATTAAAGAGTATAGATTTGTCCGTTTTTCTATAGAAAAGATAAAATTGTTATTAAAGATGCAATTGCAGATTCCGTTTCATAACTGCATTGAAACATGATTTACTTTTCCTTCATTTTGGTTTCGGGTCGGGCTGTGGGTCGCCGAAAATTATTCTGTTGGCTTCGGGTCGGGTTGCGGTTCGAGGAAATGTTTTTGTCATGTTCGAGTCGTGTTACAGGTTGACTTCAAATGGGATTTTCGGTTACGGGTCGAGCGTGCAGGACTCGTATGCTTTTCATTTGTGTGCATCGAGTGAAACTTAACAGTAAAACATGTGAAGACAGAACCTATCTATGCCGGAAAATTTTTATAGTCCTTTCCGAAAGAATACCTTACAAGTCTACATGCGTAGATGAGAATCTGCCTAAGATGTAATTTTTTTCAGTTTCTAGCGATTCTATTTATCAGAAATTTTACTTTACTTTGTTCAGTAAACCCTGTGTAAACTTAAACGGAACCTGTTTATAACGGAATTCTGTTTCAAAAGTAAAACTTTCTCTGTCTCTACGATAGAATTTATATACTACTTACAAAATTTTGTTTCAGTCCCTCGCGATTTCGCTTTCACAAGTTTTACTGTATAGGATTGTTATGTTTGTTTAAAAGGCTGTTATCCATAAGGGCAACATTATGACATAAGTTTTAATTTATTTTTGTTCTCAAATGCATGAAACTATCAGGTGTTGTTGTTCAGAAACTATGTTATCGAATTGCTTTATCCGTTTTTTTTTTCTTTTGCAAACGCAATTGATTTTTCAGAAAATAGTGTCAAAATGAGCGTTTTGAACTGCCGCGCGAAAAAGGAAAAAAATACACTGTAAAAAAAATCTATAATTTTTACAGAAGAAAATAATTTAAAGAAAAACGGTTTTTTCTGTTAAAAAAAAAAGTGAATTTGTAATTTTTACTGAAAAAACTTTTTTTACAGAAAACAGTTTTTTTTACAGAAAAAAAACTGTTTTAATGAAAAATTACAGATATTTTCTGTAAATTAAACGGTTTTCCTCAGGCGCCAAAGGACTTTTTTTTTTTTTTACAGTGCAGTCAGTGAAGGGCGAAAAACGTCTTTGTCACGTGTTCAAAATTGCTCATAACTCAATAGGTAGATTATTTATCAAAAAATGGAGAACACTGTTCGATTCTAAATCGCTTCCATAGTGTTAGGCCTTCCAATTTTATAGCTTTCCGTTAAAAAATGAATCTATAAGTGTGTCAAAACGTTTTGCGTTTGTTGAGCAGAGCAGTTCAGAAAACCTTAAAGTAATAAAATTTGCTAAGACGGAATAAAAAGAGACAAAAGAAAAATTCTGTTTTAAGCGCAAGGCTTTCGTCTTAGCAGGTATAATTGTATGGAATTCTACCGTAAGGACGATGAAATTTTTACATTTAAGACAGGATTCAGTTATAGGCAGGTTACTCTTTAACTGTATACTATAGGGTTTACTATAATTTTATATCTCGAATAAGTTCGTTGTCCCGCTTTATTGCTACATTGGACCTGGCAATACTAACTTTTAGGCCTTATTGCACCGAAAATTTTAAAATGCAGACGCGCCAAATAGCATACCAGATTTGGCATTTAGTAAATTGTAAAACTTTGTGGAGGACTATGACAAACCCAAAATTACTAGATGTCCATGGGACAAAAATCGCAGCCGGCCTAAAGCATTGTGAATGGACAATACTTAGACCAATGTCAGACGGGCGTCTTTTTTGCTGCTTTTTTGCTTAAGTATTATCTATAGCATTGTGAATGGATAATACTTTTTAAGCAAAAAAGTAGCAAAAATGACGCCCGTCTGACATTGGTCTGCTAAAGGAATTATATTTTTTTTCTATTATTTATTTTAATTCGCTGGGAATCATTAGAGTTTGCAAATGATGTGTGTAGAGAAACATGATCAATTGAGCAGAATCTTAGTTATCGTTGGGAAGTTAAAACAATACGCTTATTTTCTTTTATTTATTTATAGTCATTGTTTTTAATTTAAGTGCGTATAACAATAGTGATATTGAAAGGACGTGAATTTAGCTGATAATGTAGAATATTTTAATTTTATTTATTTATAAATATTAACTATAATTTTTAAAGATTTAATTTAAGAAATTTAATTATTGTATGAACTTTAATTCTGAACAAATATGTGATCTTATCACATTCAATTGAACCCAGTATTTGCGGATTGCTTTGGCAGCATTTACACTTTCCTACGAGATACTTTGACCGCAGATTCTCTGTCATAACAAATGCTGATATCATTATGTTACTTGGGGAAAAAAAGGGGGAATTAGGATATGAGATTTCCAGATTCATTTCTTAATAATGTGTGTGTGTGGGGGGGGGGGGGGGGTAAATGCTGAACAAGGTGACAAAAAATATTGAAGAGCATCCAGCTGGGTCACATACAATTAAAAGCATTTAAATCGAATAATACAGTAGATGATAAACATGTTAGCAGCATAATAGTGCTTTAAAATATGTCAATTCTTTAAGGGGCCTCAAGACTCTAAAAGCTTTAAAATTTTCGAAAAATTTTTTTAGATGTTAAAATGTTATCTTTTCTGAACATTGATACAATTGTTTCCTTGAAATTCCTATTAGAACAGAAGTTATGGCTTTTATAATTATACCCTCTCAATAGCTGAAGCGGCGTTTCCGAAACTTTGAAGTGATTTTTCTCCAAATGACATTTTTGGGCATAACGCGCACGATATCTCAAAAACTTCTGAATATTTTTTCATGAAATTTAAGAAAACGCATGTTTCGTGTTAGTCTGTATAAACTGAACTTAAAATTTTTATTGTTCAAAAAATATTTTTTTAGGTGATTATACAGTTGAAAATTTGCAAAATTTCGTATTAGCTAAATGCAACTTTGTATTAAAAATATAAAAATGCTTTAAATACAAATTTAGTTAGGTTCAGGGTAATTATTACAATCTGAAGTATAATTAGGCACCAAAATTTTCATTCTAGTTGCAAAATTTTTTTTGTAATCTAATCCTGCACGTAATCTGTTATGCCGATTTTCTGCTCGTCAAATGTGTGACAGTTTGGAGCACCCTGTAAATGCTAATTCTGGATCTTGCAATTTTTCAAATACATGAAATGAAAGAAAATACTTGAATCTTTCATCCCAGTTTAAAATGTATCTTAAAATCAAATACATTTCAAGATATTAAATGTTGAAAATGGTGTCTTTTTTTTTCTTTTTTTCCAATTTTAAGATTTTTGAAGATTAATATGTTCATTTAGAACAATACAATGACATATACAGTAAAATATTTTATCTATATATCTAAACGCAAAGTGGAATTTTGAAAACATATTTCGGCTAATCTGAGCATGCGCAATGAGCATTTCTCTGTGCTTTTCTGTCTCTAAACAGAGTGGGAAACTTGTTTTGATGTTCTTTCGTTTCAAAGGAAAGTTGATCGTATCGTAGTCGAGATGATCGAGTGGTTTAAGGTGATTAAAATAATAAAACTTTGTAAAATATCACCATAAAATAAAAACAAAACACAGGACGCGTTTCGAGCTAAAAAAGTAACAGCTCATCATCAGCTACAGCATACACGTGTCCGCAAGCGAACAAGTTCAAAAATGAACTGAAGCGTCCTGTGTTTTGTTTTTATTTTATGGTGATTTTTTACAAAGTTTTATTATTTTAATTGCTTCATATCGCCAGTTTTCGGTGCTGTTTCGCTGTATTCAACTATTTGGGTGCTGCACCGTGTGCTTTGCACGTGTTAACATTCTTTACCTTCAGTTCATTTTTGAACTTGTTCGCTTGCGGACACGTGTATGCTGTAGCTGATGACGAGCTGTTATGTTTTTAGCTCGAAACGCGTCCTGTATTTTGTTTTTATTTTATGGTGATTTTTTACAAACTTTTATTATTTTAATTGCTTCATATCGCCAGTTTTCGGTGCTGTTTCGCTGTATTCAACTATTTGGGTGCTGCACCGTGTGCTTTGCACGTGTTAACATTCTTTACCTTCAGTTCATTTTTGAACTTGTTCGCTTGCGGACACGTGTATGCTGTAGCTGATGACGAGCTGTTATGTTTTTAGCTCGAAACGCGTCCTGTATTTTGTTTTTATTTTATGGTGATTTTTTACAAAGTTTTATTATTTTAATTGCTTCATATCGCCAGTTTTCGGTGCTGTTTCGCTGTATTCAACTATTTGGGTGCTGCACCGTGTGCTTTGCACGTGTTAACATTCTTTACCTTCAGTTCATTTTTGAACTTGTTCGCTTGCGGACACGTGTATGCTGTAGCTGATGACGAGCTGTTATGTTTTTAGCTCGAAACGCGTCCTGTATTTTGTTTTTATTTTATGGTGATTTTTTACAAAGTTTTATTATTTTAATTGCTTCATATCGCCAGTTTTCGGTGCTGTTTCGCTGTATTCAACTATTTGGGTGCTGCACCGTGTGCTTTGCACGTGTTAACATTCTTTACCTTCAGTTCATTTTTGAACTTGTTCGCTTGCGGACACGTGTATGCTGTAGCTGATGACGAGCTGTTATGTTTTTAGCTCGAAACGCGTCCTGTATTTTGTTTTTATTTTATGGTGATTTTTTACAAAGTTTTATTATTTTAATTGCTTCATATCGCCAGTTTTCGGTGCTGTTTCGCTGTATTCAACTATTTGGGTGCTGCACCGTGTGCTTTGCACGTGTTAACATTCTTTACCTTCAGTTCATTTTTGAACTTGTTCGCTTGCGGACACGTGTATGCTGTAGCTGATGACGAGCTGTTATGTTTTTAGCTCGAAACGCGTCCTGTATTTTGTTTTTATTTTATGGTGATTTTTTACAAAGTTTTATTATTTTAATTGCTTCATATCGCCAGTTTTCGGTGCTGTTTCGCGGTTTAAGGGGATCTTCGCGCACTTGAAAACACCCGCTCCGTAATGTTAATCCTATGGGTAGGTTATTTTCGAATTTCTCTTTTCAATTTGAATATTTTTAAACGATTTTTTATTTTTTTTGCATAGGCTAGATCAGGTCTATCTTTAATATGACTTTTTTTTTTACTTTTTCGATTTTGGTTGCAGAATTTTTTTTAAAAGGTACTTTCAGTTTCCAAACCGGTTTCGAAACTGAAAGTACCCTTTTTAAAAAAAAATCTGCAACCAGAATCGGAAAAGTAATAAAAAAGAAAAATGCCCAGCTAAACTGATGGCATTGAGCTCACAGGCTATTCACACTAATTGTATATCATACTCTTATTTTAAAGAATAATGCCCCTCAAAAAAATAAGTGAAGGGGAATTAGCCCCCGTTTCACCCTTTATACTTAACCAGTGAACCTCCAAATCTAATCAGGGAAGCTCCTTATCATAATAAACCGGTATACCAAATTTGGAGCAAATCGAATAATCCTGCAAAAAAAAAAAAAAACCATTTATCTAAATTAAGAGGGCGGGCTAACCTCCCTTCCCCCCCCCCCTTTATCCTTAACCAATGAACCCCCAAAACTAATCAGGGAAGTTCCTTAACCTAATAAACCAGTATACCAAATTCGGAGCAAATCGAATCATTCTGCATGAAAAACCCATTTATCTGAATTAAGGGGGGGGGGACTAGCCACTCTTCCCCCTTTATCCTTAACCAATGAACTCGCAAAATTAATCAGGGAAGTTCCTTAACATAATAAACCGGTATACCAACTTCGGAGCAAATCGAATCATTCTGCATGAAAAACCCATTTATCTAATTTAAGAGGGGCGGGCTAACCTCCCTTTTCCCCCCCTTTATCCTTAACCAATGAACCCCCAAAACTAATCAGGGAAGTTCCTTAACCTAATAAACCAGTATACCAAATTCGGAGCAAATCGAATCATTCTGCATGAAAAACCCATTTATCTGAATTAAGGGGGTGGACTAGCCCCCCTTTTCCCCCTTTATTCTTAACCAATGAACCCCCAAAACTAATCAGGGAAGTTCCTTAACCTAATTAACCGGTATACCAAATTCGGAGCAAATCGAATCATTCTGCATGAAAAACTCATTTATTTGAATAAAAAGGGGTGGACAAACCCCCTTTTCCCCCTTTATCCTTAACCAATGAATCCCCCAAAACTAATCAGGGAAGCTCCTTAACATAATAAACCGGTATACCAAATTCGGAGAAAATCGAATCATTCTGCATGAAAAACCCATTTATCTGAAGGGGTTGGACTAACCCCGTTTTTCCCCCTTTATCCTTAACCAATGAACTCCCAAAACTAATCAGGGAAGCGCCTTAACCTAATAAACTGGTATACCAAATTCGGAGCAAATCGAATCATTCTGCATGAAAAACCCATTTATCTGAATAAAAAGGGGTGGACTAACCCCCCTTTTCCCCCTTTATCCTTAACCAATGAACCCCCAAAACGAATCAGGGAAGTTCCTTAAGATAATAAACCGGTATACCAAATACGGAGCAAATCGAATGATTCTGCATGAAAAACCCATTTATCTGAAGGGGTTGGACTAACCCCGTTTTTCCCCCTTTATCCTTAACCAATGAACCCCCAAAACGAATCAGGGAAGTTCCTTAACATAATAAACCGGTATACCAAATACGGAGCAAATCGATTGATTCTGCATGAAAAACCCATTTATCTGAATTAAGGGGGGTGGACTAACCCCCCTTTTCCCCCTTTATCCTTAACCAATGAACTCCCAAAACTAATCAGGGAAGTTCCTTAACATAATAAACCGGTATACCAAATTCGGGGCAAATCGAATGATTCTGCGTGAAAAACCCAATTATCTGAATTAAGGGGGTGGACTAACCCCCCTTTTCCCCCTTTATCCTTAACCAATGAACCTCCAAAACTAATCAGGGAAGTTTCTTAACATAATAAACCGGTATACCAAATTCGGAGAAAATCGAATCATTCTGCATGAAAAACCCATTTATCTGAATTAAGGGGTTGGACTAACCCCGTTTTTCCCCCTTTATCCTTAACCAATAAACTCCCAAAACTAATCAGGGAAGCGCCTTATCACAATGAACCTAGGAAAAAATTTTGAAGCAAATCGGATGTTTCTATCAAGAGTTATCGCGTTACGTACATACGTACGTACATACGTACATACATACATACAGAGCGGGCGGGCACATTAGCTCTCAGGCTTTGATAGCCTGTGAGCTAAAAAAGAGACATATTAAAGATTGAGCTCAACTATCCTATTAAATTATAAACAGAAGTTCTCTTATACGTCCATTAAAAATATTTCAAAAATATATATTCTAAAAACACACTCAAAATATATATTAAACATTTAATTGCTAAAAAGGACGTCAAACGTTAATAAAATACATTAAAAGATCTTAATAATTTTACTATCCTATCAACTATCAACTATCAACTATCCTATGCAAAAAAAAAAGGTTTAAAAATATTCAAATTTAAACGAAAAATTCGAAAATAACCTGCCCATAGGATTAACATTACGGAGCGGGTGTTTTCAAGTGCGCGAAGAATCCCCTTAAGGAGCCAGAAAAAGGAACTGTATGGTTCTCCTCTCCATAGGGGACGCGGGTTAGACAGAACTCCGCTCGTGGCATAGGATGTTTTTCTTACATTTTTAGTTTTTCTCATAACTCAGTTCAATAATGTAAATTATATTTTATTTCAGGAAGAAAAGTTAAAGAATTTGGGTTCTTTTCCCCCTTCATTATTATTAAGTAAAATTTACCCTGCCCAATATATATATATATATTTCGTTACTGATTTTGTAAATAAAATTTTAAATTAAAAGATTCGGCATGTAATTATCGATTAAATAAATGGAAATGATCGACAGAATTTTAGTATATTTTAGATTACAATTGATCAATAAGGCAAATAATATACTAATAGATAATATTCTCTCTCTCTCTAAAAGAAAATTTTTATATAAAAACTGTTGTGCCATCTATTGTTATTGTTGCAATGTAATTGAATGTTTTTATTTGAAAAAATTAATACAATTTTAACATAAAAAATGTCTTTACTTGCAATTTTTTTAAGAACGAAAAAACTTGGAGTTGCTCATAAATAAAATCATAAGACGAAATACAGTATTTCTCATTGATTCAATCACAAAATACACAATATGAATTTTAAAGGCTCACTGCTACTTCTACTTTCAATTAACCTAATAATTATTGGCTCAGTGACGTATTTGTATGAATGAACAGCAATCAATTATAAAAATATTCTCTGATGATGGCCACGGGAAATGCAGGCCGAAAGTACTAAGAAGTTTTTAAATAAAATGTGTATATTTAACTTGTAATAACTATTTTATTATTTTCGTCGCCTTTTAAGTAAAATGGTGAGCTTTTAAATTCATATTGTGTATTTTGGAGTTGCTCTTTTGTGGAACTGAAAACTGAATTCGCTGAAAAATCTTCTGTTGTCTGTATCCGTATAAACAGTTTTAATATTCAGCCGGTTCTTTACTGTCAAGTTTTGGCGGATACTATTTAGTCATGGCATATTGAATCCCAACAGCCTTTTAAATTTGTTACACAATAGAATGTATTATTTCACTGATTAAAATTTTTCTAGAACAAGCCCTAAACAGAGCATAAATATTTGAGACGACTACTTAGATACAATTTTGGTTCCTTGAATCTGCCACTATAAGAGGTACAAAACCAAAGACAGACGTAAAAGTGGCCAGTGTCGGAAAACAGAGGTGAAATGTCACCCAGGAGAGGCGAACTGTTCAAAATTTTACTTCTTAACACATTCAACCCTAAAATATGTAAATCCAGTATAACTTATACGATAGGAATTGACGAAAAATTTAGTAATATTATTGCTGCCAATATAACTTTTATATGTAAACTTCACACTGTTCACTAAAATAGCCTTTAATAAAACTATTATTAGTAACCATAGAAATAATAACAACTGCAACTAAAGAATTTCACTAATTAGTAGCACAAACAAAGAAAAAAAAATATTAGCTTTCTTTTTCAATTAATAACTTGTAAAATAGATTTAATAGACACAAATCTAAACTGACACACACATGTATGTTTTTTTTAGAGGACAGTGGACGTTCAAAAAGATTTTCAACAGTGCTCAATTGTTTTGAAATGTAATACACATATAACTCGTGCAATATTTCTATTAAAAAATATTAATATGCAAATGAGTAATTAATTAATCATATGCTAATTTGTGATACAAATTAAAAATGCTCCATGCGCATTAAATTTTTTTCAGAAACTTGTAATTTTTTTTTAGGATAGCTTTATGATATTATATCAAAAATTGGTATACATTTTAAAATTATACTTAGTACCTTGGCAGAAAAAAATTACAAACATGTAATATTGATCATTTCGGATAAAATTCAATGATAAATATTACTTTTTTTACCTTTATATGAAGTAATGTACACATATTAATACTAAGTTTTGTAATAAAGTATATCAACAACAACATTACCTAGTATTATGAAAATTGGTATAAAATTAAGACGCATACAGCATTTTGAAGTAACTCAGTCGGCGAAAATTCTTATTTTGAAGAAACTGGATTTAAGAGCCTACTTCACTCAAGTGATAAGACCGGTTCGGTAATGCTAATCCTATGGAAGAAATTTATAAAGATATCTCGGTTGCATTTTAATATTTTTAAATGATTTTTTTTTTTTGCATTGGATATCTGAGATCGTTTTTGCATTGGATAGCTGAGATCGATCTGTACAAAGGCCGTTTTTTGCTATTTCGATTTTGTTTACAGATATTTTTAATGAGGACACTTTCATTTTCGGAACCGGTTTCGAAACTGAAAGCATCCTCATAAAAAAAATCTGCAATCGAAATCGAAAAAGTAAAAAACGGCCTGCATACAGATCGACCTCAGCTATCCAATGCAAAAAAAAATCATTTAAAAACATTAAAATGCAACCGAGATATCTTTATAAATTTCTTCCATTGGATTAGCATTAGCGAACGGGTCTTTTCACTTGACTGAAGTAGCCTGTTTTATTTTAAGTATAGATTAACGATTGTTTACGTTCGAAAAATAGCTGTATCTCTGCAAAAAATTATCGGATTTGAATATATATATATATTTTTTATTTGAAAGTAGAAGATTGCCAGAACATGTTTATCCAAAAAACAAAAAATTGATTTTTTTAATGTTTTTTGCGATTTTGAACGTCTACTGTCGCCTTAATTAATTAGATCCTTTAATGCATATACACTATAAATATAAGAGTGAAAGTAATAAATATTGCGAATAGTTGTAAAGAGTTAGATTACTGTAAATATTAAATTAACTTATCTAAATTTTAAATATCATCATTATTGCAACAAATTGAATATACGGTAAATTCTGTCTAAGGCGGACTTTGTATAAGCCGGAAATTTGTCAAACCGCAGAAAATTTTCCAAGTCCCGGCGAACCCATAGAAAATTACATTAATTCATGCTGCATAAGGCGGAATCTGTCTAACGCGGAAACGGAAAGCATTTTAAGGTCCCACCGAAACCAAAATTTTGCATAAGGCGGAAAAAAAGGATAATTTAAAAATGAAAGGCATTTTGTTTATTAAACTTTAAAACTGATAAGTCAAATACTCAATGTCGTGCATGTTAGTTAAATTCAGTAACAGTTTGAAAAAGATAATTCAAAAGGACAGAAACTGCTTAAATTTTAAGGAATTTATGCTTGTGCCAATTTTTCATATGCAAAATTATATTTAAAAGTTAATATTTCTAGTAGAATGAACATTTATCAAAATATATATTTTCGAAAGTGCAATATATTATACTTTAAGGATGTACTGAAATTCAAAATTATAGCGTTCTGTCTCATTCTCGAAGTTTTAGAGAGAGAGAGAGGGTGGGGGTGGGGGTGGGGAGTTGTTAGGTTTTTTTTTTTTTTTTTTTTTTTTTTTTTGTGTGTGTGTAAACTTCCAATTCGCATGTATTACAGCAATACTAAGAAATTGAATAGCATTTCTCATTTATCTATAAAGACAAAAGGTCTTTCCGAATTTCAGTATTCAACCGATTTTCGAGTCCGGAAAATCAATAAAAAATCATCAAATTCGAGGGATTTTTTTTCTTTTTTTTTTTTAGGGGGGGGGGGTGAGTTTTTTGCATAAGCCGGAATATTGTCTACCACGGAAAATTTTCTCAGTCCCGATCGATTCCACCTTAGACAGAGTTTACTGTATATATATTTTTAATCAGCATTCAATGTTTTGAATTGAAAATTAAAATAAAAACTAAATACTGCCTCGCAAGTTCTTAATTGATTGCTTAATTTACTAAGTAGTATGTTCAAAAGTAGAAAACATTCTTTTAAGTTTTAACCTCTATTGATGAAGCTGTTACTGTACGTAGCATTTTGAGAGGTAACCATTTTTTCCCCTCCTCTGCATTATTTTACAAGCTTTTGAGCAGCTGTTATCATTGTTTTATTCTCCTTCCTCTCCAATTCGTTTTTATATATTTATTTGTATATGTAAAATAATAAAATTAATTCAAATTGTTTTACTTGCAGAAATTTATTGTGCGTGTATAGAGAATAAATAGCTTTGTTACCACTTAGGGAATTAAGATATGTGAATTATTATAATAAATTCTTTGTATCTAAATTGTTAATAAAATGTTGTTTACGTCCGATAAAAACTTTACCAAGCTTTAAGAATCTAACATGTAAGCATTTTTAAGCCGTTTAAGGGGTAAGTAATTGTGTTTCTGTAATGCTGAATTCACACCAGAATTTTTGAAAAGTATTATTTGAAAATAATGAAATGCAGTTTTACGGCTTTTTTTTTTTTTTTTTTTTTTTAACCAAAGGTACAAAAGTAAAATTTTGTTAAAAAAAATCCTGGCACAAATCTTGATTAAAATTAAATAGTACAAAATTATCCAACCGCCTTTCAAGCAGTTAAAGTTTCCTTTATTTATTCAGTAGGCAAAATATTTTTAGAAATATTACAAATTATGTTTATTAAATCATCATGATTTTAATATTGTTCCACATCACTTTAAATTTTAACAGAAAATATGATTTTAATGAATGATTTAAAAAAAAAACATCTAATCAAAATTATTGACATCTTGGTAAAAACGCCTTAAGCATTAGAGATTTTAAATGCGCATATATTATGTATGCTAAAAATTAAATTATGAAAATGAAAATAATCTCATTATTTTATTGACTACTTTCAAAAGAAGATTTTGATTTCCTTATTCAAAAATCCCTTTACATATTTAAAAAAAGTTATTGAAAATTAATTATAAATCCTTCAGAAAATTAATTCCTTGAAAACACGTAGAAAAATTAAAATTGTAAGATGTTTACTTTTGAAATGCTTTTGCTTATTATTATTTTATTTTTCTGCTGACTAATTTAATTTTTTATGCTGCATATTTACTGAATCAGTGTTACTTTTATAGAGTAGTTTTTCAAAAGAAAGTTTTATCGAAAATATCAGTTTTAGATTGTTTTTGTAGTTAAGTTTAAACATTTTTGTATTTTAAGAATTTTGTCCACAGTAATTAAATGTTAAAGCAAAGAAACTATTAATTAAAAAATATTAATATGAAATTTAATTTTTTTGTGCAATTTCGAAATATTTGGTTTTGATTTAACTTTTATGTAGTCCGTGTTGTGATATTAATAGTAATAATAATAATAATAATAAACACTCGGAAGGTTGGCATCTATGCGATTTTCTCATAGGCGTCGCGATGGGCGGTTATGGAGGAGCGCCCCCCCTAATACATGTGAACTTGGGAAATTTTAGCTTAGAGTTGGGAAATTATAGATTTTTGAAACACTTTTTCTTTCTTTTTTTTTTTAAAGTAAAAAAAAAAAAATAATAATAATTTTCTATTGTTTTGCTGACTACCTTTCCGAGTTCTGTAATAGTAAAATAGTTAAACTTTCAAAAGAAATACATACAGGAGCCAGACTCAATTTCTCATTATGTTTGTCTGTGTCACGAAAATATCATACATCTACCAGACCTGAATTTATTTACTGTTTTCCATGAACAGTTCTCTAATGCATTTCCTCCAAAACTTTGTTCTTTTCTCAAAAATCTAAAAATATGAGGCTATTTTCATATGAAGTACGATTATGACTCGTATGCAATTGAAGACAAAAACTTTCATTAAATGAACCAATAATTATAATTTTTATGTTTTTAGTTTCAGCATTTTTCTTGGGAAAGATTTTTTTTCTTTTTTTTTTTTTTTCGTATAAGTATAATTATCATTAAACACACATTGAACATATCATTTTAGTTGGAAAATAGAGCAATTTGTTTCACGTTGGGAAATTTTTGAATTATAAGTTGGGAAAATTTTGAACTCCACCCCCCCCCCCCCCGAAAAAATTTTAGTAGCTACGCCCCTGGATTTTATCTTAGCAGATTTTTACAGTAATAATGAAATGATTTAATGCCAATATTAAGCTCTTCGTAAACAAATCCTGGAAACAGTTTCAGAAATAAATATTTCATATCCCCGCGGAAAAAAAAGTGCTTATAATTTTAAAAGATATGCAAAAAGCCTATTTAAAACAAAACTCGTACTTTCCTAGTCAATTTCATGGTCATTTGAATTACAACGGCATTCTTTCCACATTGTAATCTAATTAAAACTGAATAAATTTTTATTGCTGCGTTACTTAAAAACCGGTTGACTTATTAAGTGCTGTTTTTATTTGAAATTTATAATAATAAAATTGTTTCCACTGCTTCAGTAAAATGGGATGAAAACTCATTCGTATTTAAAAAAAAAATAAAATAAACCATCTAAAGAAAAGAATATAGTAAAATAAAACAAACATGTTATATTGTTTTTCGGTACTAATGCGTGATATTTTCAAGTTTTCTTTTTAATAACGAATTTGATTAAATCTTTTATTTAAATTAATAAAAAGTGTAAAGTAATCTTCCGTGTAATATGTTCTGTTTTTATTTTTGTTTAAATTTAATAAAATGAAGTAATTTTTTGGAACAAATATATTTTTTGCAATATGATTTTTTTTTTTTTTTTTTTTTTTTTTTTTAACCTTCTAAGTTTGTTAATTATTTTATTCCTCCATATTTATGGAACAAAATTCTATAAATTTAATACCAAATTTGTGGTGACAGAAATTGAACTCTGTACTAGAGATCTGCATGGGCTCGGGCCGATTTTCATTCACGGCACTCGGGCCGGACCGTGCCTGGTCTCCACTGTTTTTGGGCCGGGCCCAGGCCATACTTTTTTCTGATGGCTCCGTCAGGGCCAGGCCTAACTTATTTTTTCTGTAAATAGCCGAGACTGTTTCATTCCTAGTCTTTGGCCGCCCCAAAATTTTCAGACCTAGTTTTGACCCAGCTCGTATTAAAATCATTGTCCTAGCATGGCCTGGTCCATTCAAAGGTCAGTAAAATTAGGTCTGGCCCAAAAATTTTGCAAAAAATTCATGCATTTTTAAATCGTCATTATTCGACACTTAAACATTAAAATTTATTCTTTTTAAAAGGTAGTAGATTTCTACGACTATTAAACTACTACTATTATTAAAATACTAGAATATAGCCCGTCAGAATGACGTGTTTGCATTTTCAAAAAAATTATATAGCATTGCATTGTAAAAAGAATTGTGAAGTAATAAATTTTATCTTATGTGATTAATAGGGTCGGGTGGGGTAAAATAAGAACAGCCCATTTTCCATTTAAACTTAATTTGCAAGAAAATTATTAATTGAATTGGTAAAATACTGACATAAAATATGCAAATGAACTTCACTCACAAAATTTGAAGGAATATTTCACAAAAAACATGCAAATTTTGTCAATTAACTATTTTACCCCATGGTATGGGGTAAAATAAAAGACAATTCCAACAGAAAGTTTGTTTGTCTTTATTAATTGCCAAAATAATAATTATATAACTTAAATTTTAACATTTAACTTAAATTTTAACATAATTTAAATTTTAAATTTTATTTTTTCGACACCAGGCTACATCGCCAAGTTACAACACGGATTCGAACAGTTACCTCCATGTTTTAAGAGTTCAAGACGAATGAATCAATTGTTTGTTCACTTTCATATAGGAATAGATAGAGCTGCCAATCTAATTCCAACTGAAGTCATCTCAGAATATATAGATAATTGAATGTAAGTCATCTCTTAAATGTTAATTTATTTTGAATAATCTTTCTAAAAATGCAACTTTTATGAAGTTTTATTCTAAAAAATAATTTTGAATAAAAATGGCCGAATGGAATATGAACAAGTGAAGTGGTTATCGGATTAAGGATGAATTCACTCCGGAAGCGTTATACACTTAGTGCTATTATATATATAATATATAATAGCTAAATTAAAATCTAGTAAAACGTGTGAAAAAGAACCTGCATATGACAAAGCTCTGTTTTAAACTGAAAAGCGTTTTGATCCATGCAAAATTAATATACTAGTACAGGGATGGCGAACCTATGGCACCCGTGCCGAACTTGGTACGTAAGAAAACTTATCTGGCACGCAAAAAAACTTAGATATATTCAGTTTATGGAGGATTATCTATTTTACGTTTTATTATAAAAAGTATAGTTGTGTAACAGGCATATAATTTTCTTTAAAATAATCCGTTAGTTTTGAATGAATTAAGATATTATAAATCTCAAGGGAAGTTGCCCTGTAGCGTCTTTTTCTTGCTAAACCATTCAACATATAGTAATTTTTAAATCATTTTGCTTCTCTATTAAATTTCATAAGGTTTTATTTTCGAAAATTGAATTTTATGAGATAGTTTGCATAGTAATATTCCTAATTGACACGCTTCTACTTCAGATCAGGTTTTATTTAGGTTTAAGGTTTTATGTTATTTTAGGTTTTTAGATTTTACTTTTGAAAATTTAATTTTAACTGTTATTGTAAATAATTATGTATCTATTGAACCTACTTCTACCCGAAGAACTAGAAATGATCTGATTCGGAAGGATACAATAAAAGAAAAACTTTTTTATAGATAATTGATACTTAATTCGATGCGACATGGTTATTATTATTAAGTAAACGCAGCATAATACATAAGTTAGGAATAGAATTTAGTATAAGTGTAAAAATATTTAATCCCTTGCGGGGCGGTGGGATACGATTAATGAAGATTTGCACCAGAAAAATTTCATTAAATTTTACTTTTCTAACTTTGGTGGAAAAAAGTCGTAAAATTGCTTTTCCTGATTTTGAAATAAAATTTTTCGAAGATTCCGTTGTAAATTCGATATTACAGAAACACAATTACTTGCCACTGAAAAAGTTAAGTAAAAATTCTATAAAAATTATTGATTTATCTAAGTTAAAATGTTTCTGGCACGTTAGAATGTTGGTACATAATAATTTTGAAATTTTTGGCATGCATACTTAAAAAGGTTCGCCAACCCTGTACTAGTACATAGGAAAAGAATATATAATACATTTAAACTTGCTAAGAAGGGAACTTGTCTATAACGCATTTTTTTCCTTTTCTATGCAATTCCGTCTTAGAATATTTTACTGTATAGCATTTTTCAAATTTTTAACATACGTGGAATATGGATTAACAGTATTAATGATAACTGAAACATTTACATACAAGAAATAGAGATTCATTAAAAAAATAAATATCGCAGCTATGAAAATGAAGATTATAAACATGAAAAAAAAAAAAAAAAAAGATAAATATTTCTGATCAGAACCCCTCGTACGAGACAAATTTTTAACCAAATCGACGTAAAAATGAATATTTTGTAGAAATTAACTCGGACCGGGCTCGGGCCAAGATTTTAATTTTTTTTCCGGGTCGGGCTCGGGAAGAACTTTTAATTTTTGTATAGGGCCGGACCGGGCCGCACTTTATTTTCTATGAGTCGGTCCGGCCCTGGAAATGTCGGCCCGTGCAGGCCTCTACTCTGTACCGCAAAGCTAGGCAGATTCTTTAGTGAGGCTCTGTAAGAGAAACCTCGACCATGGAACAATAGATTTTGATGAGCTATGTAATTTTACTGTGAGAACGAGAGAAGAAGCGGTCGAGATGAAGACTTAAAGTCAGACGGACTAAGAAAGGCAGCAAAATCTCAGGCCAGCTAGACGAGTTGTGCTTTAATAATGTTTTATAGGCAGACGGCCTAGTTTGATCTGTTCATTTTTAACTTAAATGTAATCACCCATGTTGTATATATATAATCATCCATGTGTGATCAAGAAATCATTAAAACTTCGTTATTAAGCAAGAAAGAAGACTCCTAGACAACTCATTCCATTTACATACATTTTAAAACCGTCATCCCCAATCCGAAATGATCGTTTTCCCCACATAATATTTGAGAGAGATTCTTTTATGAAAGAAAAATAAGGTTTCCTTTAAAAAAATATATTTTCAATTAATTTTATCATTTCATTTTTGTCTGCATTTTTAATTGTTAAATCTTATAAAGGGAATCAGTTTGTAAAACAACAACGCCTTCAACTTAAAAGAGTTTTCATGGGTATTTTTTTCCTTCTATTTTTATACATTTATGAAGCATGCAAACGCAAATCAGCATTATCATACGCATGTAACATGTTTTGAAATAAGGCGTAGTACATTGTAAAAAAATATCGAAACATTCCCTCGTATAAAAGAAACGTTTTTGAAATTCGACATCGTATTTCCCCAGAATTCTAGAAACCTTTTCCTTATCTTGCGAAACCTTTCGGAGAAAAGTCATTCACAATCCTAAAAAAAAAAAAACAGTTTTCTGAAAATGATAGAAACGTCTGTCTTTCACGAGGGACAAAGAAGTCTTTATTTCCCAAAAAGATTAAAAAATCTCGAGGAAATATTTGCTTTTTGAGGTCTCTAAGTGGTTTTTCACTCAAAGGTTTCAGATTTCAGAATCGTGTATAACTACGAAGTTACATTGAATTTTCACAAACATTTTTGATATATCAGAAAAAAAAATTCGGCATTTTTTAGCCATTTTATTGAGAGAGAAAAAGAAGCTTTCTTAAATAACTAAAAAGTGGGTACATACCAAAATCATATTGTTACGAAGTTGTCTTTTTTCGATGCGGTGAACGAAGATTCGCAAATGAACATTGACGATTTATTCATTGAATGGGCTTTATTTTCCATATACTCCAAGAACACGACGTACAGTTTGCCATTAATGTCGCCGAATTTGTGAAAATAGCATTCATGTTATAATATAGTCAGCAGAACAGAGAAATATTGCTGAATCTCAGAGTGCAATCTCTCAATTCTCTGTTTAATACTTGCCACTCTGTAGTTTGGTGTGGCGTTACCTTCTTTTTCCGTTCTCCTTGGTGAAGGGGGGTGTTTTCTATCTATTCAAAAAAAAAAAAAAAAAAAAAAAAAAAATTCTCGAATTATCCTAAAGCGACTAAACCTCATACTTTAAATTTGGTACTTGGTACTAAAAAGGCCCGCGCTAGCCGTTGAAATGTAAATACGGGGTCATTCAGCCATTCTTGTCTATTTGCCATTATATCATACATATGTCATAAGATGTCTAAAAGGAAAATGCTTTTAAATTGCTCTAAAATATTTTACCTGCAGATTATTTTCAGCCCCTGAAGTATCTGTTGCAGACACTTGGCGAATTTTTTACTATTGGGTCAACGTTCGGCATTCCTAGCAGGGTTGTCTCGGTTTTAACCATGGTGGTTTTAACCAGTGGTTTAAACCGGTTTTAACCAGTGGTTTAAACCGGTTTTAACCGTCCTGGTCAAAATCAATTTTGACAATTTTGACCACTGAAATTGGCTATTCAATTTATTTACTACTAATCAAATATGTTTTACTAGCATATGTTAAAAACTAAGTTAACATTTGTTAAAAATGTCATAATATAAGTAACATAACACCAGCAAATACCAAAAAAAGTCATAACATAAATAACATAACACCAAGATACAACACAAATGTTTTAATTATTTTTTATACACAAGCTCTTTTATTTTTTTATGTAAGTTGTGTTGAATTTAAAAAATGATTACAAGTAACAAGTTTTGCGGTTGTCTCTAAACTTAGATGGTTTCATAATCTATTTTTGGATTATTCCAAATTTAGAAAACAATCTTTCTGTTGATGATGAACTGGCACAACAGTTCATTAGATGTAATGTGAATTCAACAAATTTTATATCAATGCCTTTAACTTTCTTCCCACTTAACTTGCTGCCCACCAGGCATCAGGCCCAATTGTATCTTTTACACTTTCAGAAAAATAGGATTTTGGATATGTTGAGGATTATGGTTGAAATACAATCATAAGAGGCAAAAAGGTAGGATCAGTGTTATCTTGTAACCACTGCCTTGCTATGTTTTGCTTCTCTTCATCAATACTTTTACTCATGTAGACAGGATTCAGCATATGAGTCAGAAAATGAACTGGGGTAACATTTTCATTAAATTAAGACTGTATCGTTTTAGAATAAGTTTCAAGATCTTTTTCTTTTAGCAATCTTAACCATTCGTCGCATGCATCAGATATAGTAGCATCTTTCTTTTCAAGTTTATCTAAAGCAAGGGAAATAGGCTTAAGTTGATTTTATAAATGTTTGTATTCATCGTTAATGATTTTAACAATGTTATCATCAATATTATCTTCATGCTCATCTGCAATTTTTCATTTCAATAACATGCTTCATTATTGAATTAATTTTGTTTTTGTTTGTAATATCTTGTCCTACTAGATTCAAGTAATGCGCAGCACATCCATGAGAAATAAACAGTTCGTCTCTATATGCATTTTGAAAATCTTCTCTCATGCATTTCATCTTGGTTTCATTGTCACTTACAAAACTTCTTTTTTTACAAGCAAACTTGTTTTCTACCTCTTCTTTAGCATCAGCTGCTAGTTTTAATCAATACTGGGCAGTTTTTTTTTTTAAATGCCCCTGTATCAACAGCTGAAAGGAAGAATGATTTTTTCCCTGTTGATACACAATTAACAATGATAGGGCAATTATGGATCTAGCTTTCTTATTGTATTGCATAAGCATATTTCACTAATGAGCCTCCTTAACTTATCAGTGTATTATTTTTTTAACTGCCTGTTACTTTTATTACTTATTAAGTTAATTTTAATTGCAAAGAAAAAATAATTATTAAAATTAGGACCATTTTTAAGAGTTTTGACCATTTCTGACCACTTTTGACCAATTTTGAACGGTTAAAACCATTTTTATCCAGTGTCTTGGTCAAAATAAATTTTGACCGATTAAAATTACAACCCTGATTCCTATCCTTCTGCCATATGAGCATATAATGCGTTGTTAGTGGAACCAGGTTCGAAATGAAATTTGTTATGTTTACTAGTAAAAAAAAAAAAAAATAGGGAAGAATATTGGTCACCGGTTTTGGCGATAAGAAGTTCTGCTTATTCCGTACAGGGGACAAGTTCAAGTACTCAGTATTGTTGTTTAAGGCGTTATGTAACAAAAATCTGTTATTAAATTCTTTTAGATTGTAAAAATTTCCTTAAAGTGCTGTTTTGTATAAAGTGTAAAAATTTCCTTAAAGTGCTATTTTGTGTAAAGTTATTTCATTTTATAATAGCGATATTTTATTGACTTATCTTCATTTAAATACTTAAAATAAGCAAATATTAAATGTACAGGGTGCCCCAAAAGTCTCCGTACAACTTCAAAAATTTATTACAAAATAATAATAATAATAATAATAATAATAGGCCTACAGCAAAAATAATCACAACAGTACATAGAGTAACTCAAAAAGTTTTTTTTTCTACTATCTTAGCATATTTCTGCATGAGATCTTTTCGTTGCACACGACATTTCCATGCGATGAAGCAGTTCAACAAATGCGGAACGAGTACGTGAAACTTTTTCTAGGATCCCTGTAAAATCAATTCGAAAATCATCGCAAGAGCTTATTATTTCAAAAATAGCAACACACAGAGTGCTTCATAAACGATTACAACTTTCAGCCTACAAAATTCAGATTTGTGCAGGCGTTACAAACTGATGATTATGCGAAACGCTTCGAATTTGCAGTTGAAATGCTTCATCGCATAGAAACGTCGCGTGCAACGAAAGGATCTCGTGTAGAAGTTTACTAAGGTAGTAGAAAAAACTTTTTGAGTTACTCTATGTACTGTTGTAATTATTTTTGCTGTAGGCCTATTATTTTTTTTTGTAATAAATTTTTGAAGTTGTACAGAGACTTTTGGGACACCCTGTATATCATTGCAAACGTATGAAAAGAAAAGAAAATGAAAATTGGACACTGATAACGATATAATTAGGAATGGGGGGGCGGGTCTAAAAAACTAAAAAATTGATAACGTAACATCATTAACAGTGATAAATACCGTACTAAGTGATAAATATTGTGGCTGTCCTAATCAAGCATTCGTAGCGCAGAGGTAACGTGTCTCGTTTCAAACGGAGGCCTGCGTTCGAATCCAGTCGATTCAACCAGTTTTCGAAAAGTCATGTAGAGTTACCGTTTTTACTCGCGCAATAGTTGCTCTCGCGTAATAGTCTCACCTCCGTTTCGAAGCAGAAAAAATCGGCAAAATATTTCCTTCTCATAAAAGTCGCAGTCGCGTATTTGACCTTCATCGAAAAAATTATCAGATGTACTCTTCCCAGAACTAACTCATAATGGATTCATCTTTCCCCTGGGTTCGCAATGTTTAGAAGAAAAGGTCTGGAGCATTACTCAAAAAACCAGCCATGCTGGTATCCGATAGCTTCCGAGGACGTCTTGATGATATGAAGAAGGAACTTTCAGAAGGCAAAACAGATTTTGTGATAATTCATGGAGGATTCAATTCTGTAACCGTTGGACGTGTCGGTTAACAAACCGTTTAAAGACAATGTAAGACGAGTAGGTATATGGAGATTGGATGGTCAATTGAACAAAGAAAAAACTCCCAGTGGAAAAGTAAGGCGTCCACCCCTGGAACTAATGTGTTGTTGGATATTACAAGGATGAACTTTAATAACAAGCGATATAATTTCAAAATTTTTAAGAAGACAGGTATCTCCAACGCTTGGGACGCAAGCGAAGATGACATTTTATGGAATGACGCAGATTCTTCAGACACCGATTCACATTATAATAGTGATACTGATACCTTCAGTGAAAGTGATTTGTTATGAGAATTTTTTGTCAAAACTTTCTCAAAGGTTATTTGTAAATTTTATGTCTATAAAAATATTACCATAAAAAGAAAAATGGTATTTAATAAGCAGCACATAATCTGGAAACAGTTGGTAAGTTACTAGTTTTATTATAATGTGTTTTTTTTTATACTAGTAATGTTTTAGCATTAGACTGTAGTGTACAATATTGTGTAGCAGATTTCCCCCGCATAGTAGTCGCGCCTAGGGTTCACCATGGTTGAGTGGATAAGACACCACGCCGCTAATCACTTGAGAGCGTAGGTGGGGGGCGGGTTCGAATCCCGGCTGTTCAGTTGCACACTGTTTGTGGAGCCCCCGGATGTAATTCTTTGGTGTTGTAAATTTCCTTGTGCTATCTCGTCCCTGTATATTGACGATGACTTATAAGCGGGCCCTGGTGTCAAGCACACAAGTCTGATGTATGTGTTCAATAAAACAAACAAACAAACAGTCGCACCTAGACTTTCACAATGAGAAATTGGCAAAAAAATGTGCGACTATTACGAGAGTAAACATGGTAAAATTCAAACAAATATATTCATACTCACCATTATGTATTTTGTAAATAGAAATGAATGTATAATTAATAAATAAAATTTTTGTATGCATGCATATTAATTAAAAGCTTAAAATTTCTGTCTGAGCGAGATTCGGTTTCGACAAACTTGTGCATAAATTTTTAATTAAGGCGCTAAAAGCTTTAACTACTAATAAAACTTTTCATGGAATGTACGGCATCTTGAATTACGTTTATCAGTCTACAGAAAAACAAAATTTCCAAGCTAAGGGATTGTGTTCGGCACGTGACCTGAATGATTTGTGGTCGGTGATGACCGTTTAGGTCAACGTAACAGCTCACTGACCTCGAATTACGCAAGGAAGACGAGTAGTTTCTTTATCACACATGCGTCGTTACAAAATTGCATAAATAGGAATAAGCTCTGCGACGTAATTCCGTACCGTGTTTGACTTGTTTTCCATAAAAAAATATATATTTTGTTTAGGGCAGTATCCATTATCGTGCGCTTTTTTATACTCTTTTTTTAAGTATATTTTGCTGAAAGAAATAAATTCTGTAATTTTCGCAAGGTCAATATATGATATTTTGAAGCATTGACCCTAAAATAACCGTTTATGACCTTAAGATTCTCCTTACGAAATTTTCTTTAAAGAAAATTCAAATTGCACATAATTTCATGAGCATTTTGATTTTTTTTTTTTAAATCAATTGTTATTATAATACTAATTTAGTTCATGCTTGTACACATGCAGCGAGGTTCAAAATTATAGGAACGATGCAAAAACAAAAAAAATAAGTTCGCCCTTGCTATGCAAATGCTTTGTGTAGAATAGTCGTTCACAAAAATTGTATATATGTTTAAAATCTATTTAAAAATATGTATTTTGTTAAATTTACGCTGGAACAAAATAAGAACGCAGTAAATAATTCGAAACCGCGGCGTGTGATTGGTGGATGTTTTATTTTCGCATATCATTTAACAACGAATTAAAAAAATATTCTGATCGCATTCGGTTTAGTTCGCAAAACATTTTGACAATACAGTGAGGCAAAATACTTAGTGACCTCGATAGAGGGCAAATTTTTGCTTATAACAACATCCGAATGTCAGTTCAAAGAATTTTTCATACAATTAAACGTTCAAAGACTGTTATTTTTAATTTCGTGCTGAATCCAACTATTTATATTACTACAGAATCTGCAGGGGAGGCCAAGCATTCTTTCGAAACGATACGAAAGGTTGATTGTTCGCACTGTTCCGAGCAAAAGAATGACAGAAAAAGGAATTAGAAGCCAGATAAAGACGCCAACATCAGTATGGGCTGTAAGAAAAGCAATAAAAATGTCGTGAATTCTTAAATATGTAAAACCACGTCGGTGTCCGCGTTTAACATCTGGCAATGAAAATGTCCGCATTCAGTTTGCAGCTGTCATCTGAAGCAACAAATGGTCTAAAATTATATTCAGTGTTGAAAAGAAGTTTAATTTCGATATTCTGGATCTGGATGGTATTAATTCATATTGGCACTGCTTTCGAAGGGAAAAGGACGTATTTTCCACGCGTCAACTAAGTGGAGTCTCTCTAATATTTTGGCTGTTTTTTCCTCGGGATGTAAGCTTAGTTATGGCTTTTCTAGAACGACTATAAAATAAACATATCTATAGTCACATGTTAGAACTTCATTTGTTGAACCAGAGGGAAACAATTGCCTATAACTAACTATATTTTTCGACAACAATGCCTCAATTCACTCCGAAAAAGACACAAATAAATCGTTTGAATATAAATAAAATTCCCACATTTGATTGACCGGCAAGTAGTCCGGACCTAAAATCGATGGGAGGTGTTATAGTGTGCAATATCTACTAAACAAGTGGGTAAGTTTGATCACAGATCCAACAGAGTGTTTCGCTTAATATTCCTTTCAAAACACTTTATCCTTTTGTAAAATCTGTTAGTTCCTCATTTCGCAACCAGGGGGCACACTGTATTCTAAACAAATCTCTATCCGAACGAAACTCCGTATTACAACCTATCCGTAGATATATTAGTCGAGGGGATCGGACTCATAGCACTCGAGATAGGCAGGCGTCCCTGGCGGTAAAAGGTGGAACTAAAATATGTAAGGCCATGGTGCGTAATATGAAAGAGTGGTCAAAGGGGTGTCGGCAAAAATTAGAAAAGTGCTCCTTGGGTGAAAAGGGGCAGCTTAAAATACACAAGTTAGAAACCGGATGGATAAATATAAGACTTTTTGAAATTTTTATGATTTGTCGTGTGATCGCAAGTGTTCAGCTATAAGTATGTAAAATTTCAAGTCTCCAACTTAATTAGGGGCTGAGTTAGAAAAATTGCTTAAAATACACAAGTTAGTAAGTAGAAGAGTAAATAATGTAAGACTTTTTGAAATTTTTATGATTTGTCGTGTGATCGCAAGTGTTCTGCTATAAGTATGCAAAATTTCAAGTTTCCAACTTAATTAGGAGGTCTGTTAGAAAAAAAATGCTTAAAATATACAAGTTAGAGCCCACTCGGGTAAATATAAGACCTTTTTCAAAATTTTATGATATTTGTCATTTTATGTGAGGTGTTCAGCTATAAGTATGCAAAATTTCAAGTTTCGAACTTAATTAGGGGGCTAAGTTAGAAAAAAAATGCTTAAAATATACAAGTTAGAGCCCACTCGGGTAAATATAAGGCCTTTTTCAAAATTTTGTTATTTGTCATTTGATGTGAGGTGTTCAGCTATAAGTATGCAAAATTTCAAGTCTCGAACTTAATTAGGGGCTCAGTTACAAAAAAATGCTTAAAATATACAAGTTAGAACCCACTCGGGCAAATATAAGACTTTTTTCAAAATTTATGATGTGTCATTTGATGTGAGATGTTCAGCTATAAGTATGCAAAATTTCAAGTCTCGAACTTAATTAGGGGCTGAGTTAGAAAAAAAATGCTTAAAATATACAAGTTAGAGCCCACTCGGGCAAATATAAGACCTTTTTCAAAATTTTATGATTTGTCATTTTATGTGAGTGAGGTGTTCAGCTATAAGTATGCAAAATTTCAAGCCGCCAATATATATAGTTTCTGAGAACGGGTTCTGTGACAAACAGACAGACAGACAGAGGAGCGAGACGAATAGAGTTTCGTCAGATGAACGCAACCCTAAAAATGATAAAAACACCCAACATATCTGGAAAGCAGAATTAAAATCTGCCATCTGTGAGGTATGGCGTATTTTGTCACCTCGAGAAGCTCGAAATCATGTAAACTGTGTGCCACAATGTTGCATTGAGATTGTTAAACACAAAGGGAGTTCGATTGGCATGTATTATTTCTATAATTTTGAAAAGTCTGTTCTCCTCTTATCATTTTGCTCGACTACTGCAGGTCGAGTAAAAATGCAATGTATTATAGTGTAATTATAAATTGTTTTCTTTATGTTCATATTGCCTATTTAGTTTGATAAAATCAATTTACATGGTTTGTGGATTAATATAATTATATTTTTAATTTAGTCAGTTGCATATCGTTCCTATTATTTTGCACCCTAGTGTATTTCTGAATTTTTTAAACATGTGTCTATCAAATGTTATTAAAATAGCCCCCATTATTTTTGAAATCGGTTCGGTAGTTCCAGAGATTATCCCTACAAACAAATAAACAAACTTTTTTTTTTCTCTTTATAATATTAGTTTCGATTTATGTATTTTATGGATACGTCAACGTCTGAAAGGCGATAAAGAATCAGATTTTATTGTAAGTATTAAACAAAATCGCCATTTATAAGGAGGTCATCATACACATAATCTATACCTATCTCCAGACTTGTATAAAAACAAAAACTTTCCTCGCATATAAATATTAGGTCAAAAATTTTCCGCAAATTAATTTAATGTTTAACAAAACTACGTGTTATATTATTTTGACGATATGAACTAAAAATCATAGTTTAAAATAATTGTTATTTAAATTAAAAAATAATTAATATTAATTAAAGAATAATTATTTTAATTTAAAAATAATAAAGCAAAAATCAATGATAGGAAGGTAAATTCTTTTCAATTATTTTGTCAATGCATTTAGAAATAACCCAATCCTTAATATTGTGATATCTTCGCACAAAATGCCAGTCACTCTAATAATACTACGAAATTATTTGATTTAACAGTCGTTGCCAGGCTAAATTGTCACTGCAGCCGCCGACGGAAAACCAATCGGCGACAAGTTTTAGTCTGCGGAAAATAGAAATAAAAGTGTCTGTGATGTCACAACAATGTTTTGAGTCTTTAAACTTTGAATTGTGGACAAACAATATATAAATCGTATATAAAATTGGGGAATATTTAAAATTTTTGCTATTAAAAAAAGTTACAAAAGCAAAACAGACGTTTTTCTTTTCGTAACTTTTTTTCCGGAAAGTCCCGAATTTTTCGGAAAATTTTCCGTGCACGACGTTTGCGCTTGCGTCTATATTACTATATAACAACTCTGCCTATCTCTTTCTATATAAATCGTTGCTGGTTTGTAATGTCCCTTATACATAATAATATTAATAACACAAGCCTGCAAAATTTGGGTTGTGTCGTATTGCTTTACTTTTGATGATAGATTCTAAAATATTTTGTAGCGCTGAATCCGAAAATGGCCTTCATTTTTTTACCATCACGTCAGGCTTTTTTTTTCAATTTATTTTTTACTTTTTGACTTTGAAATTGGCGATTTGCGAAAAATTCTGACGTGATGGTTAAAAATGAAGGTTATTTTCAGATTTAGAGCTAAAATTTACATAAAAATCAATTATCAAAATTAAAAAAAAAAAAAAAAAAAAAAAAAAAAAAACACAACCATCACATTTATTTTATAGTATCAGGATTTTGCTATTTTTTTACTTTGAAATTTACGATTTGCAAAAAACCCTGATTTGATGGTTAAAAATGAAGGTCATTTTCTAATTCAGTGCTAAAACATATATAAAAATCGGTTATCAAAAGTTAAGGAACACAACCATTTCCTGTATGTTTCAGTATCAGATGTTCTCTATCTTTTAACTTTTTACCATTGAAATTTACGATTTGCAAAAAAATCCTGACGTGATGGTTAAAAATGAAGATGATTTTCGGATTCAGCACTAAAAATACATAAAAATCCATTACTAAAAGTTAAACATAAATAACACAACCATTGCAGGCTTGTGATAATAAAAGATAAGAAATGTTTTATGTACTTTATATTTGTAAATCAATAAAAATTCAGACTCGCTGACTATATTTTAACCTAAGAAATATAGTCTAAGAGCTAGCAACGTCATTTTATCAAGGCTCATTTTTCTATATGTTTTTCCGATTTATGGTGTAGTACGTTTGCGGGCAGTCTGGCAGTCAGGAGACGTTGCGTTTACCTGCGGGAAGAGGGGTTATGCAGGTCAAGAAACTTCAAAATTACATCATTTTATCAAGGCTCATTTTTCTATATGGTCTTCCGTTTTATGGTGTAGTACGTTTGCGGGCGGTCTGGCAGTCGGGAGACGTTGCGTTTCCCTGCAGGAGAAGGGGTTATGCAGGTCAAAAAACTTAAAAATTACGTCCTTTTAACATGATTTTTGTTCATAACATCTGTTTCTTTTAACTATTTCTGATTTTAATCTATTATTACCAGACGTTACCAATGTCGCTAAAACCCTGCCAGATCCACATTGATAGGTAACATATTTGTAAATCGCTTTGGTTATCGCTCGGTACCTTTCTTCTCCTATTCTCTCTATTTATTCTCCTCGGTACCTTTCTTCTACGATAATTTGTTGAGGAATTAGTAGGGGGTGTTTACTTTTTTTTCCACGATTGTAAATTACCATTTTCTGCCCCAAATAATTTTTAAATTACCGTATTATTTTCTTTAAAACAATCCCCTGTGCCATTTACCTTATCGACTTGTTTACCTTGACTTACATATCTCACCCAGTCCATACATTTGTGATAACACATGTTCCTTTTCACTTTATCTCGTTTAAGTTATCTGTTATTTAACAGTGTTTCTTTTCATAAACGTAAACTCGGTATGGATTGTTTTTAGTAAACAATAACAACCTGACTTGAAGATATTTAATTCTTTACTGCATTATTATTATTCTTTCTGTTCTTACGAAAAAAAGAAAAAACTTTTAAAGTTATGTAAAGGAGGGGAGTAATAAAACTCCAATGAATCGAACTCTAGTCATCTGAATCGACAAATATCCGTATATAAGAAAAAAAAACTACATTAAAAAAAAAATTAAACAAATAAATGTTTTGAAATTAGAACTGCATGTATCATTCGTAAAAATGTATAGTTTCCTTTAAATTCCTATTTTATCCAATGTCCAAATGTATATTTAATTGGAAAATTTCGAGTCTCTATTTGGATAATTTTAAATCGTTTCTCCAGCAATTTTAGAAATACCGCATTTCTCTTTTTTTCGTTGCCAGGTCCACTGTCACAAGAAAGTGGGACAGTGGCTTTTAAAGCGGGACGTGAAAATATAGTAAATCCTGTGAAAACGGAACCTGTCTATAACGGAATCCTGTAAACATAAAAAAATGCATGGTTCGATGCAACGATTGCGATACAAATCTAAATGCTAAAACGGAAACCAGTCTAAAACGGAATATTTCTCTGGTTACTTGAGAATCCGTCTTAGTAGGATTTACTGTATTAATCCTTTCAAGGGCGGTGGTCACACGGCCTGAGCACCTAATTTTAATTCGAAAACTGACAAACGACACCATTAATATTTTACGACGGCAAGTCAAGTAGAACGTCACAAAAGCCAATAAAAAAGGGTAAACCAAAATACATACTTAAAATTTATGTTTATTTCTCTATATAATCGTCATTTACATTGATACATTTGTCCCATCTCTTTATCAGTTTTCTAATACCTGCTGCATAGAAGTTTTTGGACTGCACTTTCAGCCATCTGTGTACCTCACATTCAACGTCTGTTTCAGTCGACTGTAGGCTAAACCATGTGAACACCTTGTTGCAATGGCTAGTAATGCTGTCTATTGGTGTTCACCTGTTAGCTCTAACCATTTCCTCAACCTTCCGCTCCGCAGTGTTTCTTCTGTTCCAATCGCAACAAGACGACCACTTCGTTCTTCGTCAGCGACTTTTGAACGCCCCTGCTCATCTTGTTACAGGGCCCGACTTAGACAGTGGGGGGCCCTGGGGCAAACGTTATTTGGGGGGTGGGGGGCCCTTTGATCTTTTGAAAAATTTCGTGAATTATTTTGAAATGACTAAAACTAAACTTCTTACATATTGTATGTAGACTTAAATTTCATACCAAGTACTATTCACATCTGTATACAGTATAGTACAAGAAAGATAACTTTAAGAAACTATAGCATACATTTTTTTTTCCTTTTTGTTATAGGAATATAAGGATAAATGTAAGCCATTAAAATGTAAATACAGTTCTCTCAGGTATTATTGGCTGTTTGTGTTAATACTTTTCTATTTAACTTAATCTTTGCATGCAATCAACATGCATTTGGGTGATTCCATCATATAGAAAGGCAAGTAGTGGCATGCATTTAATAATAATAGCCACAAATTTCAATACTTATTATGTTGTTACTGCATTCCCCATGATGCCTTAAAGTACTTTGGTATAAAGTTTTATAATATGAAAACAGATAGCAGATGTGTGATATTACTGTAATATTTTAATTAAAATTATGTATTTAAAAAAAAATTATGAAATCAGTAGAGGAAGAAATTAAATATCACAAAATGAAAAACACTTTAAATTAGAATCTGGTCACTTTTGGATATTTTTTTATCATTTGGCTCTTCTTTAACTAAAACTTATAACTGCCCCTGGGGGCCCCCTCAAATTGGGGGGCCGGGGCAGCTGCCCCGCATGCCCCTGCATTAGTCGGGCCCTGATCTTGTACAACTGTTCTCTCATAAATTCGAAATTGATATCTTACAGTTGGACAGTACTGCCACCTATTGGCATACTTTGAAACAATTTACTGCTAATTTCCGACTTCTCGTATCGGTTTGTGACCTACTTACTCACTTTCCCTCGTAATAAAATTTTTTTTTTATAATGAAAGTGTTAAAGAGCAGGTTTTTATTTTCTAAGAAATTCGCTTGAAAATCGATTATTTATACGAACATAATTTTTCTGGCCATGAAAGGGTTAAATAAACACAATAACCTTAGACAGTAAAATCTGTGAATGCGAAATCGCTATTGACTGAAACAAAATTCCGTATTGTAGAGATTTCGATTGAGCAGTTATAATTGAATTTTATACTCTTAGTTTCCCGTTATATACAGATTCCGTTTTCGCAGGATTTAATGAACGAATTACAGTAAAACCTGTAAAAGCAGAATCGCAAAGATCCGGACAAATATTCTAATTTAAATAGGTTTCCACCTGAGCTGGTGGATTCGTTTCGGCGGGACAGTAAAAATTTTCCATTATAGTCAGGTTATATTTTTACAGGTTTACTATTTAAAGTTCTACTGCATGCAGGCTAACGAATAGAACTAACAGAAATTTAAAAGAATTTGTACATCATGAAAAATTGGAACTTTTGGCGCCTCGCGCACTGATTCCGCGGGATGGATCCTGAAACCCTTAACACTGTAAAAAAAAAAAAAAAAAAAAAAAAAAAAAAAAAACCGTTAAAATACAGAAATTGTACTGGTAATCGAAACGCCAGTACTATTTCCGCATATTAATGGAATTTTTTCCCGTAAATTTTGTAAAAAGACGGAATTTTTTCTGGAGTTTACGGAAAAAAATCCGTTAAAATACGGAAATAGTACTGGCATCTCGATTGTCAGTACAATTTCCGTATTTTAACGGATTTTTTTAAATTGAAAATCGGGACATCCCGCGTAAATCGAGACACCTGGCGGTACTATTCTCTATTCTCACAGTCTAAGAAAAATCGGAGAATTCTTTTATACAATGTGATCTCAAAAATTCGTTATTCGGAAATCTGACAAGTTTAAAAATCCGGCATCAAAGTCATCCCCCCCTTTTTTTACACTTCGGGGGGAAGGGAAAATAGCAGTTGTTAACGAATTAAACACTTTAAAATTGAAAGAGATGTATAACCGAACAGCGAGATCGCTGACGCTGTGTTAAATAGAACTGCCGATAACGCTGGTGGCAACTCACAGAAACAAGGAAGAGGAGCCGGTAGAAGAACAGTTGTCACTGGAAAAATGCATAAATTTGACCGGAAAATTAGTATCTGCTTTAGAGAAACAAGGCAGTATTCCCTAAATCGATATTCTTATCTTGTATAAAATACAAGAAAAACTTTTTAAACAACGGACGGAAAAATTGAAGCAAATAAAAATGACATCGATGTTTCGGAAATTACACCAGAAGAAATGACCTCGCTATTTATTAGATTTTATTTATTTATTTATTTATTTATTTATTTTTTGTAACATAGAAAAGTCAAAAATGTATTTTATTCTTCAAAATAGTTTCCTTCAAGAGAGATCTACTTATCCCAACGGTCCTGTAACATTTGGGTGTCTTTCATATATAGTACGATTTCTAAAGGGCTCCAAAATATGCGTTTCGTTTTCGACATCCTCATTTGACGCAAATCTCTTCCTCTGGAGCCGCCTCCCCAAGTTAGGAAATTAACCCTTTAGCTACTGACCGTACTTATAAGTACCATTAAAATAACTTGTTATAAAATTCATTTAATTCATCGACTAGTTGTAATACAGTTTAGAATGAGTTATAGATGGATGCATTACTTTATCTTTGCTCCAAAAGCATTATGGGTTACACAAAACAAAAATATTTTTGAAAGGATGATTTCTTTTGCCTTTGCATCTTTTCAGATTTCTTGGCGTTGGGGGGGGGGGGGGGGGGATTTTCAATTCGGAAATGTTTCTCTATAAATTTTGTCACCCTTTTTTATCAGCACTCAGAATTCACGATGATCACAAATGATTCATCTCACAGAACACGCTCACTTCTATCCTTCGATGAAATAAATACCCAGTTGAAAATCCGACTTTCTTCCTTCATTAACGGACTTTATCGACGCACAAGACAGAAACGACTTTTTATCTTTCCTCCTGCATGAGGATTTTCCCCTTTTTTTTTTCTCTTTCCAGCAATTCACGGAACATTCGATGAAAGCAACTTTTTTCCTTTTCCTTTTCAGAGAATTTCTTTAGGACATCAGAAAATTTTTCGTACACGTTAAATCCACACATCCACACTTTGCATGTAAATATCTCGATCGACAGCCCCAATCTGTAGAAATTTAATGCACATTTATTTTAACGAATAAGTGTACAGTGTGGTCGGTGTCTAGAAGTAAAGTCCAGGCCGATTCTTGATGGAATCTTAAACTTTAATGCTCTTGATTATGTGGGTGAAGTATTTACAGATGGGGTATTTACATTTAGATTAAACATGATAACTATAACTGGCCGGCGACATTCCGCCTTGACCCGGTATTCGGTCGAACAGCGACGTTTCAACACGTCTGCTCTCACGAGCAACCAACAGTCAACTCTATCTTTTCACAATAGTTTGTGTCAGTTCAGCAGTTTTTTTCGTTGACTCAGAGGTTGGGGTGGATCATCCCGAGCCTCATCTAAGAATATGCTAGGCTTTGCAGTACAGAGTTCAAACTCTGTCACCACATAAATATTGCACAAAATCTCTATAAATTCAAATTTACTCAATCCTTCTAAATCCTTCAAATTTTCTAAAATCCTTCTAAAGTTTATTAAATGATTGTGTAAATCTTCTAATGTAGTTTCAAAAATTCACGAAAAATGCTTTAGAAGATAAAATTTTCATGAATTCATAATTCAGTACATAAAGGGTTAATTATATAATAATAGTCGGTGGGGGATAGATCTAGAGAATACGAGAGGTGGTGGAGAAATTCGTAGTTCAATTCGTACAATTTTGCCGTAGCTTTCATGGATGTGTGTGTGGTCTTGGAGAAACATAGCTTTTTTTTTTCGGGTTGCCATGCGTTTGGTATATTAATCAGGTTTATCATGGCAGGTTCGGTATTGAAAATAAAGTGGGTCGTATTTATAGTTAGTTTACAAGGACAATCAAAAGAGCTCCGTTACATTACTGTTTATGGGTAAAAATCATCTGTGGCGTATTTTAATGATGTTACACTAGTCCAAAAACATTAAAATTGATATAAATCACCGAGGCGCACTACAAGATGCTTACTATCGAATAGGGTGTGCATAGCATTCATCGTTCGTTTACAGGGTCATACAAAAGATTTCGGTTACAGTACTGTATATATGAACAATAATATCTGCAAGTGCGTTTTTAGTTACGGCACGCGTTTTTAATTTTTTAATTTATTGCATGTTACTTGGTGCGTATAAATTCTATTGATCATACACACGGCTATGCAAAAGTTCTCGTGTACATTACCGTTTATTGGCGGAAATTGCTGAAGGGTAATTTTCAACTGAACTATGCGTTTTCTAACTGAACTAGATTTTAGCATATTATGTAGTATAATAGTCCTGAAGAATTAGAAAAAATGCTTAAAAATAAATTTGGACAAGACTAAGATGATGTTCAATTCATTTGCATCAAAAAAGAAAATCGTCTACAACAACGCTGAGATTAAAGAAGTGCAAAGTTATGTGTACCTGGGACAGGAAGTATCATCGGATAAATAGTATCATGAATGAAATCAATAGAAGAATAAGAAATGGATGGAGTGCTTCTGGGAAGAACAACATTATTCTGAAGAGTAACATGCCTCTTTGTTTGAAAAGAAAGGTGCTTAACCAATGTGTTTTGCCTGCACTAACTTATGCAGCAGAAACATGGACGCTAACAAAATGGACTGTACAAAGATTACAAACAACACAGAGAAGTACGGAAAGATGTATGCTAGGCATAACTAGAAGAGACAGAAAAAGAATAACCTGGATAAGAAGACAGACAAAAGTTTTTGACATCATTGAAAGAATTAGACGGCTAAAATGGAAATGGACTGTGCGCATTTCAAGAAGCAAAGCAATAGATGGAGCACAAACACCCTACAGTGGTATCCCAGTGATGTAAAACGACCAAGAAGACGACCTCAAGTGAGATGGAGTGACGAAATCAGAAAAGGGGCCGGTGTTAATTGGATGACTAAAGCACTAGACAGGAAATATTGGAAAAATCTGGGGGAGACCTACATCCAGCAGTGGATTGAAAGCGGTTGATGATATACAAATCTACAGAACCTATACAGGGCTGCACAAAAGAATTCTAATATTTGTCCGACTATTGACGGTAAGTCCTGAAATTGAGTTTTTAAATGTGCTATGCGTTTTCCAAATTTTTACTAATGCAAAATCTCCCACCTTATTAAATTGTGAAGTTTTGTACAGTATTCTGAATTTGTAATGAGTGGGAAAATGTTTCATAATCTATGCTTAATGCAATTTTTCTTTCTTTTTTTCTTTCTTTCCAGGACCCGTCAAGTATTATTAAAAACTATATTTTCTAAAAAAATAAAAGTAATCAAATTTGCATGATTTTTGTTGCATATATTCATTTTTTAAAAGTTTATAATTCTAGTAATCATTTCTTATGTTTATAAAGTTTTTTTTAAATCTTTTTATTATTATTATTAATTAACAAATATACTTAAGGAAATTGAAAAAAATCCAAATTAAAATATGTCACATTTTCTCAAATATTTATTTTTACACGTGTACTTAGCATGTCCTATTTTTATAAGTGAGTCTGCGAAGGAGAAAAAAAAAAGAAATGTTTAATTTTCTCATGCATCATGTAAGATAAATTCGTTCTGATGAAATTAGATTTCTGTTTATATAAACACGACTGAATAGATGTGATTTTTTTTTCTCTTTAAAAATCCAATTTAAAATCCGGCTCATATCTGCGAATAAAAAGAATAAATTCTCAATCTTTTCCTTCTGTGATTTTTTTTTTCTCTTTTGGAATTTACAGCTGATAGCGTTCTGTTGCAATTGGGTTATGTTATATAATCTGTTATGTAATTATTGATATATTGATTAATATTGTATAATTGATTGCATACTAAGCTTTTTAAATGAGCAAGGAACTTTGTATTAGAGTTCTGCTTGGGTCAAGCTGTATCCGACCCAAACTCGAAAATTCTACTTATTAAAGTCAACCTAAAACCGAAATATTCAAACCGGTACCCGAACCGAACCCGAAGCGAAAGGAAATCAATCCATATTTTCATTTAATTATGGAAAAATAGCCCACAACTGAAGAGCTGAGTGGATGAACATGTTATGCTCAGGGATGTAGTGGAGGGTATACGGGGGTATACGCCGTATACCTTCTGGATTTTTTTAAGGAACACCGTATACCCTCTGTTTCTCAAGAAAGCTATAGTATATACACTCTAGGGTATACCCTCTGCCTTGAGCGTATACCCTCTGCCTTGAGCGTATACCCTCTGTTTATTTTACGACTACACCACTGGTTATGCTACATCCTTCTACATATAAAAAAAAGTAACGCTTTGGAAATAGACCAATGAAAATCTGCGTAGATACCGTGAAAAGCATCTGATTGGTCAGATCTTTCTGACGCTATAAGGGGTTACCAAGGGACAGGGAGGGTTCCCTGCTCTGTCGATATATTGCCAAATTTGGCGACCAAAAGTGATGCCAGCTTGGCGCTATTTCCAATATTTCGCCAAATTTCCATAGACTCCCATTGAAATCCAATAGGGTTTACTTGCTTGCAGAAAATCAACAAATTGAGATATTTCAATGCAACAAAAACTATTAGATTATGAATAGAGCTTAATTGAACTATTTACATTATTTTTAAGCACAAACACTAACTATTTACAATATTCGTAACACTATATATATAATTTTTATTTAATTTGTAATTATTCAAATAAATTATAAATTTTACCTTTTTTAATGATTTTATATTTAATAATTCTTTTAATTATGAAACTCTGTAAGCTCTAATGATTACCTGCTTGGAGATAAGGAAATAAAATCGTCAAGAATTGGAGAGGAGCGCGTTTATACCAATTGGAATCTAAAAATTTAATGCATAGAAAATGGGGAATCGCGAAACGATCCAGGGTGGAAACGCAAAACAATTTCTTTTGGGGTTGGATAGAAAATAGGGTTTGCTTCGCGACACCGAACGGAATCGCGAACCGATTACGCGGGGGAATGGTGAGCGTAGCGAGCAGGGGTGGGGGGTGGGGGGGGGGGGGGGGCTCCTACTTTTCTTTTAAAAAAAAATTATCTTTTGGATGAAAGCGTTATGAGGTATCCTATCACATGGTGAAGCTAAAATACCAAGATTCCATTTAGTATTGAAGATGTGAGATATTATTCATTAATATTTATTATTTAAATATTTAATAACGTTAATAATATTAATAACTTTTAATATTTGAAAATTAAATATGAATAAGTTTTTCTGAGAGAGTTTAGTACCATACCTGTTAATATTTTAAACAAATGGTATCAAACAGAAAATAAATCATTAAAATTGACAGCAAAAACTTTCACTTCAAATGTAATTTTTGTTACTTAACATGTTCATCCACTTAGCTCTTCAATTATGTACCTAATATCATTTTTATACTTTTAAAATATTAATGAAAATGCACTTATTAATTAATATTCAAATGTATAGGTTTTTTTATTTGAAAAGTATTCAGGACATTCTTTGAGAAAATGGGGTCAACCCGAGCGCGACATGAAAGTTTCAAAACCCAACCTATAAAAATTCAGCTTCCGGTCCAGATAAATCGGGTTGTCCGACCCGATGTAGGAGTGTACTTTGTGTTCAATAAAATTTCTGCGTCATACCATGCATTTAAAAAGTAAACTTACCACAATTTGCACTTTAAATTGTTTATTAGAAGACAAAGTAGTGCTGTATATTCTGATGATTAAGAAGCTCCTGCGCATAATGCGCACTTATGATTAGAGACTACATTTTTTTTTTTTTTTTTTGTATATTCGCCGTATTATGAGCACCCTCCTCTTTTCCAAAGAAACCTTCGTGAAATATATAGCATGAAGTAACAATAAAGAACATTAAAAAGTATAACTATTACAAACAAAGAAAATGAGCAAGTGCAAAGTGAGGACATACGCTACTGCCAAGCCCATGTGCTTGTATCCCTAAAAAGCGTTTGGAATCTTACTCTCGTTTAGAGTCCTGCATCAGGTCGGGTTTTCTTTTACCCGCACCAGAACCGACTCGCGGCTCGTGTCGGGTCTGGTTGGTGCTATATTTGGTGCGACCGGAGAATACCAAAGCGATATAAGTAAGCGTACAAACTTAATACTGGAATCGGGCGTAAATTAACACTGTTGCGCCATCTTGTGGACGGGGTGATAATCCACATACGCGGGCTTTTAGTGTGACGTCATATATGACAGGATATCTACTATCTCCGCATATTTTCTAAATTTTTAGTCACTCATGAAACTGAATTTTGTTTACCACATTTATTGCAAAATAATGGCGTAGCGAGAGGGGCGTCCAGATGTACTTGACACACCGAAGTTTTCTTCGCCTTGTCAGAGACATTTCAGCTATTAATCAAGGTGAAAAAAACTTTACAATTTTAGTGGTGCGAAGTAAGAAAAAAGTTAGGCATCTTCCTGTAGTTTAACCCCGTCCACTACGTGGCGTGCGACCTTGATTGATGTGACCTCGCCTTTAATCTTGCGATTACCTCTCCCATTTAAGATAGGACGCTTACTTATACCGCTTTGGGAGAGAATACTCTACTTATTTGGCGCGATTTCAAAAAAACGCCAAATCGGCCCGTTTTTATAACATCCAAGGTTGCCACTTAATACCAAGTTAATACTAAATACCAAGGTTGCCACTTTGGCGCATTTATCGCCAGGTTGGGGAGAAGTAGAGTATTCTACGATTCACACCTATATTTTTTCGGATTGATTTCTACTTTTCTTCTGCGGATCGGATTCGTGTCGGGTTGACTGGGTTTTGACTCTTGCGGGTCAGGTTCGGGTTGACCCGATTTTTTTTAAAAAGTCCAAAAAGTTTTTTAAGGTTAAAAAAACTATATACAATAAGACCTTCATAATGGTTACTCCCGAAAAAAGGACATCTCTATTTTGAAAACGAATTTTCATCTACTAATACTTATATATTTTTGCACGCTCATACCTCTGAATAATTAGCATTTCCCAATCTACACACACCTAACTTGTGTATGTCTGCATAAACTATCACAAATACGATACATGTGTTTTTGTGTGGATGAAAAACTAGTGTGCCATAAAGAAAAAATAAGCTGTGATAACATTTCTTATATAAATTTTGTTTCTGATGCAGTAAATTGAATATATAGGGGAGACTAGGGGGGATTGACCATAAGGGAGGCTTAACCCACCCATCAGTTTTCCTATTTAAAAGAATTTCAGAGTTTTATCAATAGGTGTCAACCAAAGCTACTGAAATGCGCAAACAACAGTCTTTGTTTCATATAGATAATCAAAATAGGTGTGGAAAAAACCTATTGTGACGCGTTTTCAACCTAAAAGTTGTGTTTTTCAGAAATATTTTGTAATCTTTTTTCAGAAAAAATATATCATAGAAATTTAAGTAAGTAGGTTTTAGGTAATGCAGAAATAGCGAGCTTTTATTCCAGGCATCAAGATTGCGCAGTAAGTTAGGCTTAAAATAACAATGTGCTATTCTTTAGAAAAGGGCTATGTGGGGACGCTTGGCCCAGTCAATCAGAGGGTGGGTTGACCAGATGCTCAAGCCTCTGTTAGTTAAGTGGGTTTGGAAATCTTTTTATTATACACTGTGCATAATGAAAGGATAATGGTTATATATAAAAAAGAATGTAAATTTATTCTGTAAAACTACAGTTAAATGGGGGATGGAAAAGAAAATGTTTAAAACTGATTACAGAAAGATGTGAAAAATTGCTACAGTATCCACTGCAAGAAAAAAATTAATGAAATATAAATGGGAAAATTGATAGGAACTTTTTCCATTTAAATATTACTTGCAATAGGTAAATAGAAACTGTGCAAAAGACTATAAAGGACTAGAAAGTATGATAACAGCAGTCAATCCTTTCAAGGGCAGTGTAGAGGTCTGCACGGGCCGGAATTTCCAGGCCCGGGTCCGGCCCGGCCCGAACGAAAGCTATCTTGGCCCGCCCCAGCCCGGTGTAAAAATTGGAAGTTCGGCCCGAGCCCGGCCCGGCCCGTTTGCTTTTTTACAGTTCTCGGCCCGGCCCGACACAATTTCTACAAAAAAAAAAAAAAAAAAAAAAATCCGTTTTTTCTCAATATACAATTAAAATTCTTTTAATGAATACTACATACATATGTATGGGAACATTTTACAGTATATTTTACATTACTATGATGTTCTCAAAACAGAAAACACACAATAGTAAACATTAACGATTACTTACAGTGTTTTAGTCATCGTGTCTACAGACATTTTAAATGGAAATAAGGATTCATTAAAAGATTAATGTAGTTCAGAATAAAGGATTAAAAACATGATAACTTTTGAAGCTGTATAATAAAAAGTATATTTGTGAAAATATTTCTCTCATTTTTAAGGCTTTTCTCAAATCCAAAGGAGCTACATTTCGACACATTTATGAATTCTTTTCTTTTCGAAACGCGTAAGATTGGCAGGTATTCTTATTCAGAAGCTATGTAAATGTCGTTTTTTCATGGATAAAAGTAATATATCTTTGTGAAAATACTGTCAAAGTTAGCGTTTTGAATCGAATTTCCGGAAGCGATAGCACAGGAAAGGAGAAAAACGTACAGTCACGTGACAGGAATCTCTGTTATCTCTGTAAGTAATTTATCAAATATGGAAAAAGCTATTCGTTTCCAAATGCCTTCAATAGGCAGGCCTGTCAATTTTATGCCTTTATAGTTAAAAATTTTGTCAGAAAATGTGTCTGAAAGCTTCGCATTGTTGAGCAGTGAATATGAGAACCACCTTACGGTATATTTCCAAAGATACTGTTAAGAGAAGTTCATTATCACTATTAATACTGCAAAACACAATGACTGTTCTACACATCCTGAGATCGATTAAGACCAGTTCCGTCCCGGCACGAGTCTGCTGAAAAAAAATTAAACTCGGAATCAGACATGTTGTAACTGTACGATGCCGATCTCTACGATGGACATGTTACATTTCTGTATTGATGTTGTTAAACTCGCATCGGCTCGTGACGCACATTTATACTTCTCGAGAAAATCATATTCATTGAAAATGGCTCGTATTTTATCTGCTTCGCTTAAATTCTTATATCGGGCCGACAGGCCCGATTAATTTTTTTGCCGGCCCGGCCCGTTTATTTTGTCTGTCGGCCCGGCCCGGCCCGTTGAAAAAATTGTCCTAATTGTGCCGGCCCGGCCCGTTTTGAAATTCTCCTTCATTCCGCCGGCCCGCGGGTCGGGCCGGGTACGGGCCTCGGGCCAAGCCCGGGCCCGTGCAGACCTCTAGGGCAGTGGTATGTTTCTAAAACCACTTAATTTAATTCCCAAACGCCACAATGGCACCAGAGTTTTGCTAAAATCTTTTCCATTTATTCCAATTCCGGTGCCAGTCATTTATTTCAACATTTTAGTACTGAAAGTACTTTGCCCCTGAAAGGATTAAAAAAAGATGTTAATGATAAGTGCTCATGTGACTGTAAAAGAAAATAGCATTAATCGAAAAACTTTAGGAAGTTATGTAGATAAATTTCAACAGGATGAATATAGTGAGATGAAGCTAAACTATGTGACAACTAGAGTTGTCAGGTGGAGTGTCACAAAAAGTAGGACAAGGAGACAAAAAAGGCGGGACAGTGGCTCCTAAATCCAGACTGGGCATAATAATGCATGAAACCCTATGAAAACGGAACCTGTCTTAAATGTTAAAATTTAATTTTGCCTGCTGTACAATTATACCTGCTCAAACAAAATCCTTTTTAAAAACAAAATTTTTCTCCTCTGACTTACGATTGCGTCAAAGCAGGTTTATTTAAGCATCATATTTTCAAAAATATTTTTTATAATAGTTAAAGCATGTGAAATAAAGTTATTTTGCTTTTTTAAAACTGATTTTATTTCTCTTCACAAATATTTCAATATAAAACAAAGTGGGTCAACCCTCCTCTATGTGGGGAGCCTTGACCCATTATTTTCTCATGATTTAAATCAATCCTTTTTCAAATTTCTTATATATTACACTTATTTAGCAATTTTATTTTGATAACTGATTGTATAACGAATAAAATGATATATAAAACATTATTTTACATTCAATATTTAAAAAATAAAAAATAATTTTGTAAAAAGTTGGTCAACCCTCCCTAGTCTCCCCTACCCATTCATATTCATATATACGTATTTATTTTTGTCTGAAACATAGTTGTGCTCAAAGTTTTTGTGAAAAGCCTTAACAACTCGACTTCCAAAAAATCTAAATATGAACCGCAAGAATTATTCTAGAGTGAACGCGATCCGCAGAAAGTAAATTAGTCATCGCGACCCGAAAAAAGAAAATTAAGAACAACCCGATCTGATGCAGGACTCTGTTCAACGATCCCCAAGTGTCCGCTATTCAGAACTTTTACTAAATTTGAATGTTAAAGAAAATCTGTTTTTCTATATAAGAGATATAATTCTAAATTACTTTTATTAACTGCATTAAAACCTGATTTTCTTTCCTTTCATTTCGGGTTCTGTTCGGGTTGCGGGTTGAAATATTTCGGGTTCTGTTCGGGTTGCGGGTTGAAATATTTCGGGTTCTGTTCGGGTTGCGGGTTGAAATATTTCGGGTTCTGTTCGGGTTGCGGGTTGAAATATTTCGGGTTCGGGTCGGGAGCGAGTTGAAATATGTCGGATTGCGGATTGAAAAATTTTTGTTTGGCGGGATCGGTTCGAGTTGAGGGTTGAATTCAAATCGAATTTTCGGGCTCTGGTCGGGTTGCGGGTTGAATTCAAATCGAATTTTCGGTTCTGGTCGGATTGCCGGTTGTTAAAAATTATTTTGCTGCTTCGGATCCGGTTGCGGGTTGACTTCAAATGGAATTTTCGGGTGGGAATTGCATGCGAAACTTACTCTCCTTCATTCAAATAATCACGTCTTTTTCTCTTTTTCATTAATATGGAATTCTCGCAATTCTTATGTTTAATTTTTAAGCTTTCATTCTTATATGCTGCTTATAATGTGGCGCGACCAGTAAAGTTTGACTATTTTTCTTATTTTAAAAGTGTGTGTTATATGCCCGAATATATGGTAGTTTAATAATGCAATGTAGCAGAAATGGTCAATATTAAAAAAGAATGGACTAAAATCCCTTATTTATTTTTTCTTATTGTTACTTTTGCATATTGCTGAATATCCTATTTCGCAAAAGTAGGAAGTTAAATTCAGACAACTAAGGTGTTATAGCTCTTATAGTTAGAAATTACAGTTATCAATTGTAGGTACTTTAAAATATCATTTGCCATCTTAAATCCCATTACCTTTTATTTGATTAAGTTTACATCTTAAGAAAAACATAAATAAGTATTCTTTATTTACCCCTGTATCTTTCGTATAAGCTTGATAATATTGTTGTTCTCAAATACAAATTGACCATTTTCTGACACATTACTTAATTCATTTTTGTTCGCAAACGTTCCGGATTTGCAAGTGCTGTTACTAAGAAACTATGTAATCGGGCTATTTTTTTCCATTTTTCGGTAAAGGCAAAATACTTTTCAGAAAATGCTCTCGAAGTTGGGATTTTCTGAACCGAATTTCTGGACGCGAGGGGAGGAGGGGGGGGGGGGGCTGCCGTCCTTAGACAACAGTGGCTTATAGCTCAAGCTGTAAATCATTTATCGAAAAACGAAAAAAAAAATGCTTTTATGTTTTAAAATAAATCAAAAAATGTGGTAGAAAATTTCGAGTGGTTGAGCGGAGAGAAATATTCTTTTGAGAATCTCCATAATACAGTGAAACCTCCTTGAACGGTCACTTCTAAACAACTACAACCTCCGAATACCGGCCACATGTTGGTGGAACCAAACACGTTTCATAGCATTAACATTAGTAGGAACCTCTAAAAAGGAATTCTGAACAACACCCGCTCAAAAGTCGCAAGAAAAAAAAAAATTAACAGCTCCTGGTACAATTTCATATTTATTTGCAAACCGAAATGTGAAGCAGGTGAAACAAAATTTACTTGATATGGCAATAAACAGAAAATGAAGACATTAATAATGATGGGAAAAACTTAGATAATATTCTAGAACGGCAGGGATAACAAACATGAAGGCCAGTGAATTTGTATGTCTGGACTTTTACCCTCTGGACAAAGATTTGGCAATTGATGTCACATTTGATTCCATACAGCAAATGGTGGAAAATAGGAGAGAGGAAGAGGAAAGGAAAGAGATTATAGAATCATCCAAAAATTCCAATATTAACACATACAGTCGTCCCCGTTTAAACGAATATTGACGGTTCCAGAAATAATATTCGATTAAGCGGGGTATTTGATTAAACGGGGAATCATAACTGTAATATTTAATGCGTAATAAAAAGGCAAAATAACCATCTACTGTATATTCAATTAACAGCATAAGAAATCGGTAACAGAATAACATAAACTAAAATAAATACAAATGCTAATATAAAGTAAATACGTATTACTTTAATGTCAGTACATACATTTATATGGCTTACATCACACTTAATGCAGCTCGTTTGAATTTGGTCAAACATTGCTACTTCTAATTTATTTTACTGATACTGCCTTAAAAAAATCGTTTAAAGTGGTTTGTTTAAGTGGAATTTTAAAGGAGTAAATATCGTGTTATTTTTCGAATGAGTGCAAAATATCACAACTACCATCTCGTGTCTCGAAGTGACGGCGCATTGCCATTAAAGAAGAGATGGTGGGGAGATCAAGGTAAATCATTTGACCTGTCCATTATAAACCTGCTGGCCGAAATCAGTGCAGGAAAAACTGAAAATTTGTGTTCTGCATAAAGGAACCGAAAATGACAAAAGTTGGAAGGAAATTCCAGCTGAAACGTGCTTTCCGCGCCTATTTTCAAACACCGGTCACACAGTTGTTATTCGATTAAGCGAGGACGTTCGTAAAATGCATTTGGTTTAAGCGGGGAAAAACAACATAGAACCAAAAGGAATAAATTCGGTTCCGGAGGATTCTATTCGAATAAGCGGGTTATTCGATTATCCGTGACCCGATTAAGTGGGGAGGACTGTATAACGAAGATTAGACAAATCTTCATGAAATCCAAAATTTTGCATTAAATCATAATAATGGTGAATTGTATAGCAAAACAACTCATATTGTTACTTCTTTGAAGAAATATATTTGGAGGGGAAAAACAAAGCAACTGCAAATCACTGATTTTTTAAATGTATTAAAACAATGAGGATTAATTAAAATGACTGTGTATTTCTATTTAAAATTATGTAATTTTTATTTTTATTTTTAAACGAAACCTCTGAATTACAGTCACCTTTGAAGAGCGGTCGCTTTTCACCGGTCCTACGGGTAATCGTTATTCAGAGGTTACGCTGTATAGGGCCTAAAATCTGCGAGTACTTGAGATAATTTACGCAGAATGTTTTAGGAAATACCATGAAAATAATTTGAAATAAGATTTCCTTTTACTAGTATTTGCATAATTTCGTTATACACTGGTTTCCAAAAATTAAGGAAAAATCACAAAAAGAGCGATAACTCGTTCAAAAATTAACCTATCCGTATGAAATTTGGATTGTTAACTAAAAGATGCTGATTAAAATTACAAAATGCAAATTAGTGGTGCTGCAATCGGATTGTGTCATCTGTGCGGAGCATAAAAATACATGCTAGAGATTACGGCTGCTGGTGTCGCTGTGATTATGAGATAAGAAAACTGAGATAGCCAATTCATTAGTATGCCCTTGAGGTATCCTTTGTCCGCATAACTGCGATATAGAGTTATTGGAAGAATGGATATTGGCCAAAGTCAGACAGAGGTGGCCAGGCGGATAAATGTAAGTCCTCCTGTTGCTCATAGGCTTTGGCAACAATTTCAAACCATTGGTTCGGCCTCCAAAAAGGTTCAGTGAAGGACAACCAAGAGCTGCGACAAGCACCGATGACCGATATTTGCGGTTATGTGTACGAAGGAATATAACAGCAACCCCCTCTTATCTTAAATTCGTCCTTGCTGCAGCCACTGGAAGGTTGGTATCAACGTCTACTGTGCGTAGAAAGCTTCATGAAGGTGGTCTTTACTCGATGCGGCCAGATATTTTTGTGCCACTCACCTCATATCTCCGAAGAGAACGTTAGGTGGGCACGTCAACATGCCCACTGGACGGCTGATCAATGGAGGCGCGTTCTCGTCACAAATGAGTTCCAGTTTAGCCTCCAAAGCGATAGTAGACATTGTTTGATTTGGAGAGAACAGGGAACACGCTATCATCCGTCAAACATTCGTAAAAGAGATTGATGTGGAGGAGGTAGTGTCTTTGTTTGGGATGGTATCACTTTGGGCGGGCGTACAGACCTCCATGTCTTTCCACGTGGAACTGTGAATGATCACGTCTAAAGAGATGACATTCTTGATGCTTATGTGCACCTTTATGCCGATGCAATAGATAATGATTTCCTGTTACAGGACGAAAACGCTAGACCGCACAGGGTTCACATCGTAGAAGATTATCTTCAGCACCAAACAATCCAGCGCATGGAATGACCAGCGCGATCACTAAACTTGGAATCCCATCGAGCATCATTGGGATACTTTAGGAAGATGTGTCTCTGCTCTCAATCACCGTCCTCAGACCCTTGCCACGCTTACAATTGCTTTACAAGAGCAATGGCTCGCACTTCCCAGCGAACTTATCGGTCGCATAATTGACAATATCACACTTCGCTGTATGTGCTGTATTGCTTCTAGGGGGGATCATACTCCATATTAAAGGTACTTTTCCTATACCAAACTGACACATTTATTTTGTTTATTTTATAATTGTATTAATTTCTGAAACACCACAATCGCCTGGTAATTTCCAGGGGTGAAATTCCTAGGGGTGATCATACGCCATATTAAAGGTACTTTTCCTATACCAAACTGACACATTTATTTTGTTTATTTTATAATTGTATTAATTTCTGAAACACCACAATCGCCTGGTAATTTCTTTTAATGTTATTTTATACCTTACTATGTGTTGTAAATTGTGTCTCAGTTTTATTAAAATCTACTTCAACATTTTGAGTAATCGCTACTTTTGTTGTTTTTCCTTACTTTTTGGAAATCAGTGTATATCAAAATAAGAATGGTAATTTCTGTAACCTTGAATTAATTAACTGATGAATCGGAGAAAGGCGTTTTCTTTGGTTGCTTAATCACTCTTATTTCGTTTAACAATTTACTACATGAAGCTTACGGTTGCAGTAACTTATATAACTACATGAAGGTTACACTAACTTATATAATTACATGAAGGTTGCGATAACTTATATATTGGCAATAAATTATAGATATTTATGATAAAGCGCGGAGAATTAAGTGGTTGCGTTTTTAAAATTTCGATATGCCAGGCTTTTTTATTATTAAAATTAAACAAACCCTTAAGTATACTGCACTTCAGGTTTTTGTACTGAAACTTGACATTTATACACCATGTCCTTATTGTATTTATTTTTTAACCAAAAGAGAGAATAAAGCATTACTTCTCAAACGCTCCATATTGGATAATTGGGTTCTATAGTTATAGTCCGATTGATATTACGTGTTTTTCTGCTCGGTTAAGGCTGTTCTTAACTGCTCTGTTCAACAAGCGCAAAACGTTTTGACAAATTCATTTTTTAGCGGAAAGATATTAAATTGGAAAGCCTGGCCATGGAAGCGATTTGGAATTGAACTGTTTTTTTCCATTTTTTGATACATATTGAGTTGTAAGCGTTTTTGATCACGTGACAAACACGATTTTCGCCCTTCACGGACTGTTCTTTCTGCTTTCTTCGGGAACTTCGGTTCAAAACGTCAACTTTGACGCTCTTTTCTGAATAAAATTTTCCGAATAAAAATAAATTAAAACTTATGTCATAAAGTTGTCCTTTTGGATTTCAGAACAGCCTTAAATGAGTAGTGATATAAAAACTCGAAATTACTTTTTGCTCTTGGTTTTATTTTATCTCGTTTATTTATTTTTACATTTCTTTTGTACCTAGTTGCAACCAGGGCTGCGGAGTCGGTGGGAAAAATGGACGACTCCGACTCCGGGAATTTTAACAGATCAGACTCCGACTCTTTCATTCAAAAATGGGCCTGACTCCGACTCTGATTCCGCAGCTCTGCTTCTAAAATGGACGACTCCGACTCCGAGAATTTTAACACATCCGACTCCGACTGTTTAGCTCAAAAATGGGCCTGACTCCGACTCTGATTCCGCAGCTCTGCTTCTAAAATGGACGACTCCGACTCCGACTCTTTAGCTCAAAAATGGGCCTGACTCCGACTCTGATTCCGCAGCTCTGCTTCTAAAATGGACGACTCCGAGAATTTTAACAGATCCGACTCCGACTGTTTAGCTCAAAAATGGGCCTGACTCCGACTCCAACTCCGCAGCTCTGCTTCTAAAATGGACGACTCCGACTCCGAGAATTTTAACAGATCCGACTCCGACTCTGATTCCGCAGCTCTGCTTCTAAAATGGACGACTCCGACTCCGAGAATTTTAACAGATCCGACTCCGACTCTGATTCCGCAGCTCTGCTTCTAAAATGGACGACTCCGACTCCGAGAATTTTAACAGATCCGACTCCGACTCTTTAGCTCAAAAATGGGCCTGACTCCGACTCCAACTCCGCAACCCTGGCTGCAAACCAGAGCCGCACAAGGAGACCACGGGCCCCAGTAATAATTCCAATGCGGCCCCTTCACCATATGTATGATACAATAAAACCTGCTTAAACGGGAAACGCAAACGACTAGAGAAAAATTCCGTTATGTAGGTTGTTTTCATCTTAGAAGGTACAATTTCATTAAAAAAATTTTGAGGGGGGGGGGGGGGGGTGGACTATGATATTTTTCCGTTTATAGCAGGATTCCTTCATAAACAGGTTTTGCACTACTAGAAAACAAATTTGCTAGATAATACCTTTTATAAAAATCTATATAATATTTGCTTACAATTTTATCATTATCATCTAAAGATTTTAAATAAAAATTTTATAAATGAAAACGTTTAACGTATGACGGAAATAAAATGCAAAACCTTAGCTTATGTGACTTTACCCAACTTTCCACCTGATTCTTGTTCGCGCGTCTGAAATTAACCACATCATTAAAACAGGGCACCATTTCAAAACTTTATTAATATTAAATGAATTTTCCAATGTTTGATCCTAAACAGGAGTATGATGTACTCTGAGGCCGACCTATAAATATATGCTAGCAAATTCTGAATCTTATTATTTGTTAGTTATTTTAATTAAAATTTTAAAATATGATTAAATTTTAATTGAATTCATCAATTAATTTTAAATGAAAAAGTTTAACGTATGAAAGAAATAAAATGCAAAACCTTAGACAATGTAACTTTACCCAACTTTCCACCTGATTCTTGTTTTGTTCGCGCGTCTGAAATTAACCACATCATTAAAACAGGGCGCCATTTCAAAACTTTATTAATATTAAATGAATTTTCGAACGTTTGATCCTAAACAGGAGTATGATGTCTGAGGCCGACCCATAAATATATGCTAGCAAATTCTGAATTTTATTATTTGTTAGTTATTTTAATTAAAATTTAAAAATTAATTAAATTTTAACTGAATTCATCAATTAATTTTAAATGAAAAAGTTTAACGTATGAAAGGAATAAAATGCAAAACCTTAGACTATGTAACTTTACCCAACTTTCCATCTGATTCTTGTTCGCGCGTCTGAAATTAACCACATCATTAAAACAGGGCGCCATTTCAAAACTTTATTAATATTAAATGAATTTTCGAATGTTTGATCCTAAACAGGAGTATGATGTGCTCTGACGCCGACCTATAAACACACGCTAGCAAATTCTGAATTTTATTATTTGATAGTTATTTTAATTAAAATTTTAAAATATAATTAAATTTTAATTGAATTCATCAATTAATTTTAAATGAAAAGGTTTAACATATGAAAGAAATAAAATGCAAAACCTTAGACTATGTGACTTTTTCCCAACTTTCCACCTGATTCTTGTTCGCGCGTCTGAAATTAAAACCATCATTAAAACAGGGCGCCATTTCAAAACTTTATTCATATTAAATGAATTTTCGAATGTTTGATCCTAAACAAGAGTATGATGTGGTCTGAGGTCGACCCATAAATATATGCTAGCAAATTCTGAATTTTATTATTTGTTAGTTATTTTAATTAAAATTTTAAAATATAATTAAATTTTAATTAAATTCATCAATTAATTTTAACTGAAAAAGTTTAAGGTATGAAAGAAATAAAATGCAAAACCTTAGACTATGTAACTTTACCCAACTTTCCATCTGATTCTTGTTCGCGCGTCTGAAATTAACCACATCATTAAAACAGGGCTCCATTTCAAAACTTTATTAATATTAAATGAATTTTCGAATGTTTGATCCTAAACAGGAGTATGATGTGCTCTGACGCCGACCTATAAACATACGCTAGCAAATTCTGAATTTTATTATTTGTTAGTTATTTTAATTAAAATTTCAAAATATATTTTAATTGAATTCATCAATTAATTTTAAATGAAAAGGTTTAACATATGAAAGAAATAAAATGCAAAACCTTAGACTATGTGACTTTACACAACTTTCCACCTGATTCTTGTTCGCGCGTCTGAAATTAACCACATCATTAAAACAGAACGCCATTTCAAAACTTTATTCATATTAAATTAATTTTCGAATGTTTGATCCTAAACAGGAGTATGATGTGCTCTGAGGCCGACCCATAAATATATGCTAGCAAATTCTGAATTTTATTATTTGTTAGTTATTTTAATTAAAATTTTGACATAAAAAAGTCTACTTTTCGTGGTATTTAAAAAGAAAAAAGGAAGAAAGAAAAAAAAAACCGGACCGTAACTTCTACCTGCTCTACCCATCTCTGTGCAGGTTTTGTAGTTGTAACAATTACAAAAAAAAAAAAAAAAAAAAATGGAATTTTTTAAAATTTTATCTACCCTATATATATAAAATCCTAATGAACCGAATTTATGAAACTGACATTATGAAATGACTGAATTGAAACGTATTTATGTAACGATTCTATGAAACGACTGATTAAACAACGGATTATGTTTCACGGTGATTTCTTCTAAAATATGGAATACTTTGCGATGAAATTAACACCAAAAATCCGTATTGATTCGCAGATCTCAAAACTGGTATTAGAATTTTTAAATTCGAATTAGTTTTCGAAATGTTAATTTTTTTCTCATTTTAAATACATTTTTCTAATGATGGCAACTCAAATTTCAATCATAACAGATATTTTTTTTTTCATATTTCAGAAAAGGTTATAATTTTAAACTAATTTGCCGACCAGTTTGGCCTCCCTTAAATCTATGCTAAGAACAATGCTTTTTTTTTTCTTTTTTTTTCGTTGTCATTTTATTTAATACAAAACTTTTCTTTAAAACTAATATACATTGAAAATTAATGGCTTTCAGTTCTTTCTTTTTTTTAAAGCGAAACGAAAAGAAATATATTAGGTTCAGATGCCAATACGCACCGGAGTACCTAATTGGCGCCAAATTGGCGTTATTTTGCCTGACATGTTAACCCGGCTATTATTGCTAATTCATTAATAAATGTTTATTTACATTTATTATCTTTTTATTAAAAAAAAAAAGTTATAAATTGTTTTGTTCTATAGTTATTAATTATTTTTTTTATTTATTGTTATTTCATTTTAAAAATAATAGAAAATAATTTAAAAATACATATGTAACTGGTATTCGAAAACGAGGTTTTCGCCAATTGTAATAAAAAAAAATCACGCTAAACCCGGTGCTTATATGACATCTGTGTTAAATATTAAGTAATGCAACAAATCGTGACATTTAATTTCAAATTCAAAGCAAATGACCAATATCGCCAAATGATATAAATTGCCAAACCACTCGCCAAATTATACAAGTTGACGTAATTTTAATTTTAAATAACAAAAGAACAAATAAATTAGTATAAAAATACAAATACAAATAAAGCGTCGAAATAAAAATCACTTGATGGCGTAAACACGTGTAACTTCCTTACAGTCAAGTGAATGTGACATTTACGATCAACCATTATTGGCATTTAATCTTATAGTCTGGCGATAGATTTTTTGGTCAGTGGGATAACCAAGTAGTACCGTTTTAATTTACCACTCGAAAAATAAAAAAATGCTAACTTACGAGTTAAAAAAAAGGGTACTTTTAATTATACGGACACCATTGTCGACAAGCGTAATAGTTGGCGCAAAATGAAAATCACGTGAATTGAAACATTTGAAAAATAAAAGAAAAAACACTGTCGATAGTAAAGTGAGCCTTTTAAAAATATAACATTTGGAAACTACAGACTTTTACGAACTATTTTACTAAATCACAAATATATACTTAAAATAAGTGAACAAATAACAGTTATACAATAAAGTATAGCAAATAATAGCAAATCACAATGTTTCGCATGGTTTACAATAAAAATTCTTTTCACGATCAGGGTTGAAATAATTGGCGCATTAGCATACATTTTGGCATGGTGTCCGTATAACGGAAACGTACCAAAAAAAAAGCTATTAGCGAGATTTGAACCCGGCTAACATAAAAGTACCAAGAATTCTTTGCGATCATGGCAACTTTTATGTAGTTTTATTCGAAAAAATAACTTTGATTCTTTAATCAAATGGAAACTTTTTTTATGAAAAGTTAAGGAACTGTCGATGATAGTCACATGATTTAGGCTATTATTATAGAGATTGTTTTCAATTCTAAAAACAGCGCAAATAATAATATTTTCTAACGATTACAAATTTATTTACACATGGCTATTAATACCAAAAAAACCTTTAAAATTACTATTAAATGAGTACGTGTTAAAAGCAGGAAAATATTGAAAATTATGTCTTGAAAATTGTATTTACACGTGAATATTAAAAGAGAAAGGAAACTTTAAAATAATAAATACATTAATATCATTTAACCCTTTCAGGGGCAAGGTACTTCTATTTGTAAAATGTTGAAATCAGTGAATGGCACTGGAACTTACTAACAAATTTCTAAATACGAAAATGCTTTTGTTCACTTACTTAATAAAAGGAAAATTTTCATTCCAATATTCTGGTGCCAATGTGGCATTTAACAATTATAATTAAGTGGTCCAAAAATGAACCACCGCCCTTGAAGCGGTTAAAGCAGTAAATTGTAGTAATTGTAGTAAATTGTATTATGTCAATCGTTTTATAACGCTGTTAAAAAATACCGGTCGTCAAAGACTCTGTTTACTTAATTCATTTTATTTTAGCTTCTTTTCAAATGTTTAACTGATCATCTTTAATCAAACACGAAAACAACCATTGGATGTCTTAACAGCAACTGATTCGGCCTTAAATTTTCGCAATCAAAGTGAACTGAATGGAAACCCGTTTACAGGAAGATCGCTATAGGTTTTTTCATTATAATTCAATCTTCTCTAATCTTTTAAAAACCGATGAAATTAGTGTGATTTTAGATTTTGCGGTGTCTGAACGGGGGTTGGCGAGCGTAGCTTGCAGGGGCAGAACCTCCTAATTTTTTCTATAAAAAAAAAAAAAACACTACAATTACAAACTTGTAACTGCAACTTTGAAGTAGTGTGATACTGCCTGCATTAAACATTCAAAATTATAATTTTAAAGAGAAAGATTTTACAAACACACGCAATGTTTTAAAAATAGGAGGTGATTTTTTAAAAATATTGTTGCATATTATTTACACTCTACTAGCTTATAAACTCTAGTAATTATTTCTTCCGTTTAAAGAAAAGATTAATCTTTTACCCCCGTCTATTACCCAATTTTTTAGACATTTCGAACCTGCATTTAAAACACAAGCTCAATTCTCGATATGCTCTTTTCTGTTTACTTTGTAAAAAATAATTACTTATTTTGATGTGCTATTTTAAGTCTCTTAGGTTGTTATTTACGGGGCAATGCGGAATTTAGAAAAATTATATTTTAATTTGTTTTATTGGGTATTGGGTATTACCTGTTTTGAATGGGTTTTTTCCTCGTGGAAATTCCCTTTCCAAATTTAAAATAATATGTTTATAACTTTCATCTTTCTTTCTTCTTCTTCTTCTTTTTCTTTTCTTTTCTTTTTTTTTTCTTTTTTTTTTCAGCATATTCAATTTCTGCCGTAATCAATGTAAACAATTATTCTGCCAAAACATTTTCAGCGCCATCTGTTATCAGAAATCCACAACTTTGGTACATTTATATTTTATTGAGTTTCATATTAATTAATAATGTATGTTCGCGTGTTTTATACAGAAGTCTGCGATCAAAAATTGATTTTTATCACCGGAGACTGTGCAGAAAATAAAAGAAAAAACAAATCAACGTGAGGCCAGGGGCTAAAATTCCATAGGTGTCTTCTATATTTTTATTCACATGAATAAATTTTTGAGCGTATTAAAAATGTTTAATAAATTCGCTATTTTTAGATAAAATGAATTGCTTATTTATATGTTAAAATGATAATTTTTTTTTAAAAATTAAACAATTTCAATTAATAACTTTCAATCACACCAAATTTTAATTGATAACTACTATGTACTATTTGTGATTTCTATATAAAAAACTACTCAGGCAGTAACATGTATTTTTTTTTTTTTTTTTTTTTTTTTTTTTTTTTTTCATGTACTTATAGAATTATAATAGATTCAATTTTTAACACCACCTTAAACGTATTGCATTATCGCGTTACTTTTTAAAAATATATCGATATATATATCTCCAAGAGGCCCATATTAACCGCAGGAGGCTTGAAACCTAAAAAACTTATAAATTTATATAGTTTTACCCAGTGACCCGGAGCCGAACAATTTTTGATGCTCCAGCTCCAGCTCCGCTCCTAGAGAAAATACTGTGGCTCCAGCTCCGGCTCCGGCTCCAACTCGGCTCCGACTTCGCGTTTTTGAGTTGCAGATTTTAATTTACACGTTTAATTTTTTGCTCACAAATACTTTCTACCTTCATTAAAGATCTGACAAAATTTATTTTTCTTCTCATCAAACTTGAAATGCTTGTTCAGAAAATATGACACCTTTTAGCTTTTGCTTTTAAAATAGAAAGTTTGGTGGAATTTTAAACACAAAAATCTTAAATTTCTTCTACACTTTTCAAACAGCCAAAATTGTACAACTACACATGTAAACAACAGGTGGCCATATTTGTTTTCAAATAGTGTTGTTACTTAGTTCAAGTAGAAAGTAGAAGTAAAGTAGTGTTACCATGTTTTGAGAAGGTTTCCTTCTCTAATAATAATAAAAACCTAAAAAATGATATAATTAAAATACTGAATAATGATGTAATTAAAATATTTTAAGCCTAGAAATTTCAAAGACTGAAAAAAAAAAAAAAGATTTAAAAGAATATTAAAAACTAAAGGAGCCCTGGAACTGAAGAAAATTTAGAGCTCCAGCTCCGGCTCCAGCTCCAGGGAAAACACAGCTCCAGAGCGCTCCGGCTCCGGGCTCCAGCTCCAGGTCCGGGTCCCTGGACCATGTTTTTCAAGCATATCTAGCTGTAGTTTCATTGTGACTTTTGGCAAACTGGAGTTCGAAAAGCTTCTAATATCATAGACCTGGAGCCCATAGCACAGACATTCACCTCATCGAGTTCACGCATGAAATTCTAGGATTAGTTAAATCTTGATTCGCATATTAAAACGCAATCGGTCTGCCAAGTCATATCTTGATGGAAAACACATGAAAACCCGATTTTAGCGGCGACTCGCAGGTTTACCATTGTGTTTTCCTGCACCCAAAGGTATAAAAACATAGAGGACTGGGAGCAGTACAACACAATGGTAAACCTACGAGTCAGCCGCTAAAATCGGATTTCCAAGTGTTTTCCACCAAGATATGACTTTGCAGACCGATTGCGTTTTAATATGCGAATCAAGATTTAACTAATCCTAGAATTACACCCGTGAGATCGATGAGGTGATTGTCTGAGCTGCCGGCTCCCGGTCTATCAGAAACAGTGCAGCATCAGCATGCACTGCAGATTTTAGACCCACGTGGTTCCCAACGTGGGGCGTACCCCTCATCGAGGTGCAATTTGACATTTTAGAGGGGCAATTCCAAATTTCTTACTCACGCATTCGATATCAGTTTCTTTTGTCTATTTTTTAAAATAATATTTAAGAGTAAAAATGAATGGAATAAGATGAAAATTTAAAAAATCAGTTTTTTTTTATTGAATTTAAAAAATGTTTTCAGACATAAGTTTAAATACAATAAAACCAAAATAATAGTAATAAAACCAAAAATAATTATACGAATAATCATTTAAACCATTTTGATATCTTTTTCTCGGTATTAAAAATCTCCAATTTTTCTGGTTACTACAGTATTTTACAATTTTTCGCAGCGCTTCCGATTATTTTTATTGAATGAAATTTCTCCTTCTATTCGCGCTTTTCCAGATGCCACACTGAGAATCTTTTACACCTGAAACTACTTAAAAGTATACATAAATCTGGCTTTCTTGAATCTATTTAACCTAAAAAAATATATGAAATATCTGAACGCGATACTGTGGATGAGACCTCTTGCATTGTTAGTTGGATACTTTTTCAGTAAAGGTTTTAAGTATATAACATATTGTTCTACATTGCTTAGTTACAGAATCATACAGGAAAGTTCAATAATCAAGCGAACCCGGTTATGAAAGATTAACATTTAAAAAAAAAATTCTATCTCGTGGATTTTTATGAGACTTGCATTCTTAGTTAGATACTTTTTCAATGATGGTTTTCGTTAGGGATGCACCGAATATTCGGTATCTATTCGGTATTCGGCCATGTTACCGAATATTCGGTTTGGCCGAATATCAAACTATTCGGTATACCGAATATTCGGCTTGGCCGAATAGCAAACTATTTGGCCTGCCGAATATTCGGTTTGGCCAAATATCGAAATATTCGGCCAACCTAATACTTAAAAAAAACTTTTAAAACATTTTTAAAAACCTTATACCACTTATACGTTTAACAGTCAACTTATAAAGATGTTCAGAATAATTAGAAACAGAATCATATATTTAAATAAAAGAGAATGCTTATTTATTTGCTGTTTGTTAAGTATTATTTAAGAAAATTAACCAATCACGAGGATTTTCATAGGGATTAATTATGTACAAATGCAAGTTCCTGAACATTGTCCAGTAAATAATCTGTTTCTTGCTAAGATTTTAAGAACAACATTTACAATCTTTGAAAATGATCACCCACTCCAGAGACCAATCTAGGATGTATTTAAAAACTTCCTTGCTTAATAAAAGGGAGAAGAACAGTTATTCTTGCTGAGTTGCCACCATGTAAAATTTGAATGGATTGTATTATTTATTTACTTTCACTTTAGTCTCTTCCTGACAAACAAATAATGTATATGATCCGGTATAATTTTTCTTCTAATTTTTTCACAATGTTTGTTTTAGAATTTAAGAAAATTTTATTCATTTGTTTTAATTCACAAAAGGCGCCATGAAATTTAAAATTTTATTCATTAAAAAAGTTTTATAACTATCCTCTTCTTAAATAACTCAAAGCAGATTTTTTTTTCAGCATAAAGTTTACTTGAAAAAAGCTCTTGATTATCAAAATGAAAGTTTCTGTTTTAAATATTATGTAAAACTGTTTTAATAAAATTATTCGAGAAGCCGAATATTCGGTATTCGGCCTAGCAGTTACTATTCGGCTAGCCGAATATTCGGTATTCGGTTCGCCTGTAGGCCGAATATTCGGTATTCGGCATTCGGCCAAAATCACTATTCGGTGCATCCCTAGTTTTCGTATATATTACATATCGTTCTTTAACAAATCCTACTGTAAATTATCAACTAAAATAGTTGGTCCTTAATATCCCAGATTTTGTCTCACGCATTAAGAAATATAACAGCGCAATGGTATTACTATCGTTTTCAGGAAAAGGGAAAGAAATTACAAGTAAAATTAAAAATACACATTGCTTTAAAATACAAGGTCAAATTCACCAATATTTTTCGCTTGATTCAAAATTCGTTTGCAGAAATTGACCAGCGTAGCAGGCGAAGCATGCTAGTTTGTAATATAAAACTGACTACGCATATCTGATGACGTCGGAAAAATCTGTAGTGGAATAAATATGACTTTGTGTCTAAAAGATATTTTAATTTATAAACAAAATGTTTTGAAGATGTATCTCAAAAACTATAGCTTAATGACAAAGTATTTATGTATCAATTTCTGTTTAATTTTTCTATTAAATTAAAGTTGATGCTCTTTTATTACCCGACTGCCAAGAAGGGCTATGTGTTTCACGCGTATCCGGGTATGTGGATTTCTTTATACCCTCGAAACATCCTAACGGCTGGATGGATTTTAATGAATGAGGTCTCTATCGATTCGTCTTAACCGTCCGATGGTTATAGGCTAGGTTTTGTTTTGATAAATTCAAAATAGTGGCCGTAAAATACAAAACGGCGGTAGAGACGAAAAAAAAATTTTACGCACTTTATTGAGTGGCATATCATTGGATAGGTCTTTCAAAATGAAGATGATGTTTCATTGACTATTTTACAGTCAGAAGCTCCGTTTAAATATTACACAACCTGGAAGTTGTGTAGGTAGGATCTCCTGCTTTACTGCAACTTTAACCATCATAGACATCTATAGGCCTCATCAAAGCAGTGTTTATAGATAGGAACTAACAATTAAATACAACTTAAAAGTCATCAAGTAAATAAAAAAAATAGGTAAGTAATATAAAAAATAGTTTCACATTGATGAGAAATAATTAATTAGTTCGCTTTTTACGCAGTCGGGTTTTTTTGATTTTTTAAATTTAATTATTTTAAAATCTTTGAGTTTAATTTAAAATAAGAAATCCTTTCTAATTATTAAAAAATAACTTTCTTCTCAATGCTGCACTGTTTACAGACCAAAGACACAATAAACACAGACTTTGTTTTCTTTTACTACTATAGATATGATTATGTTTTTATTTTTAATAAACTAAATGTTGATAAAGATTATTTTTCTCGTTACAGGTAAATCGCTATCTTTAAAGCTTATCTGTTTGTCTTTTCGAAATATCTGTTTATCATAAGATTGTTTACTTGCAGAAAGGTAAGTTATAAGCATTTTAAATTTAAATTTTTTGTTTAAAAGTTGGATGCTTGTTTAAAATTTGGATGCTTTCCAGATGAATTTCGTAAAATCTTAGATTGATAATAAAATGAAATGTTTTCATCTTTTTAATGTACTATTACTATGATAGGCTTTAGTTTAATTTTAAAGGTTCCTTACCTCAAAAGGGAAAAACGGAACCTTTTGAATTACTTTGTTGTCCGTCTGTCTGCCAAGACTGTTTTATTTTCAGGAACGGTTGAAGGTATCGAGCTGAAATTAATATCAAATAATAATAACAAAGGCTGCGTTTCGTAAAAAATTTCGAGCTCAATGTAATAAAAAATTATGGCCTTAAAACGTTTTTTTTTTTTATTCCCCATACATATTTCCCTTTAAAACCTATAGCGTATTTCTGTTGACCGAGAATCTTGACATTTGACGCGGAAGGAAAGGAAAGTCTTATACCACATGTAAAGTATAAAAATTAGAAAATCATTAATTTATGATTTTATGTTAAGCAGGGAGATGGAACCCGGAGCTGTGTTTTCCCTGGACTAGAGCCGGAGCTGGAGCTCTAAATTTTCCCCTGCTCCAGGGCTCCTTTAGTTTTTTAATATTAAATCTTTTTTTTTTTTCAGTCTTTCAAATTTCCAGGCTTAAAATATTTCAATTACATCATTATTCAGTATTTTAATTATATCATTTTTTAGGGTTTTTTTTAAGTTAGGGATGGAAAACTTCTCACAAAAACATGGTAACTCTATTTCACTTCTACTTGAGCTAAGTGACAACACTATTTGAAAAGAAATATGGCCGCCTGTTGTTTATATGTGTAGTTGCACAATTTTGGTTGTTTGAAAAGCGTAGAAGAAATTTGAGATTTTTGTGTTTAAAAATTCCACCAAACTTTCTTTTTTAAAAGTAAAAGCTAAAAGATGTCATATTTTCTGAACAAGCATTTCAAGTTTGATGAGAAGAAAAATGCATTTTGTCAGATCTTTAATGAACGTAATGGAAGAATTGGTGAGCAAAAAATTAACTGTGTAAATTAAAATCTGCAACTTAAAGCGCGAAGCCGGAGTCGAGTTGGAGCGGTTGCCGAAGCCACGCTATTTTTTCTCGGAGCGGAGCTGGAGCATTAAAAATTTCTCGGCTCCAAGTCACTGATGTTAAGTTAATACTTGAAAAACCCGTCTGTCTCTCAAAACAGCTTTTTCCTCTCCCCTCTGGAACGGTTAATAATAGAACGGAGCACAGAGCCCTCAGGTTGCGAGTACTACTAGCACCTGTCCAGTTTATATTTTTATAGTAGACTGTCGAATACTCGACACTGAATAAATCGGCACTCCTATAGTCTATTTAAAATTAAACAAGTTGGAAATTATACGTCAGACATGGCAAATGAGGTGCATTCATACCCTAAGTACTAGTTTTTATAACTATTATTCAGATGTTGGTACAGTAGCTGTTTGCACCCTTATGCAAAAATGCATGAATACAAAATGTATTACGATTCTATGTATTAAATTTAGTAATACGGGAATAATGGGATTCCTTCTTAAATAGGACTTCATCACCATGACAACCTAGAACCCTTACTTACCATCATGGGTTATCATTGAATTAATTACGTATGATATAATTTAACAGAATGGAGAAAACTTTTATTAATATCTTTTAAAGTTTTGATTCGATTTTCACAGAATTTGAAATGACTCGCCAAAATTCTGAAACGATTATATATATTAAATTTCAAACCATTCGGTCGGGTAGTTTTTGCGCTGTTATATGCGGGCAGACAGACGGACGGACCAGATAACGACTATAGTTGCTACGTACTTATATAATTACGAACGCACCTAAAAAAAACGAAAATGAATAACGTAACTTATTTGTAGCTTTTGTAACATGTTGGCTACAATTAGTGTCGCCAAATGTCCCGATTTACGCGGGATGTCCCGATATTCAGGCGTTCCAAGACCCGTCGCACGGAACACCTGCACGGACGTCAAATGTCCCAATTTTTCATGATGCATACATTCTTCTAAATTTCGTTTAGTATCATACTATTCTTTATATCGAGTGAAAATTAGTACTGTGAAACAGATCCTGTCTATACCGGAACAGTTTTATGTCTCCCCCGAAAGGAGTACCGTACAAATATGCTCGCTAAAACGGAATATTTTTTCGGTCTGTAGCTATTCCCTGTTTACAGGCTCAACTGTATTTTGTTTTAACAAATCGTTGGAGAACGGGTTCCCGTTTGTTCCAAATACTGTGTGAAACTTAAAACCTCCCTAGTCCTGCGGAAGCCGTATCACGCAATTATGATTGCTCAATCGGAAACCTTTCTAAAACGGAACTTTGTTTCGGTCATTAAAGTTTCGCATTCAAAGATTTTACTGTAATAGATTATTGGGTTTGTTTAATACAGTAAAACGTTCTAAGACGGAATCTCAAGTGATCAGAGAAAGATTCCGTTTTAGACAAGTTCTGACTTAGAAGGCATATTTGTATGATATTCCTTTCGTAGGGGCAATGAATAAATTCCGTTGTAGACAGGTGTCGTTTTCATAGGATTTATTCTATTTTTACGTCTCGATTCGCTAGAGATGAATTTCTTAAACTATAATTGTTAACCCATTTTAGGCCAAGCATAGAAGTTTTATAAAAATGTGGCATTATTTTTACGGAAATATGCTTAAGTTACATTTATTAAGACACAAAAAAAGATTCGTGCATGAAAAATAATAATTTATTTAAGAAATAAAATGGTGCGTATACGTACCGTTGGCCAAATCAATGAACAAATCCTTCAGTTGAACAATTGCATTATAATGGAATTTTTATATATTTTTTTATGGAAATTTTGGAAACATTTTGGATGCAAATAGACTTGGCATTTGAGGCACAAATAAATCACACTAAATTTGCAATAAAACTTTGAAACTTTGCATAAAAAGTGGATTTTAGACTTTTCCCTATTTTTCATGCATTCGGCCAATGGTGCGTTAACGTACTATTAAATTTAAATAAAAAATTGTAAGTTTTTTTATGACATTTGTTTTATTTTTATTTTATTTACAGAACTTGCGACTTTAATCCATTATAAAAACATATGATTAATCTCCAGTAGAATAATTATATATTTTCAAAAAGTCGAATTTGTCAATAACCGTTTCAGTTTAAAAAAACTCTCGTATTTTAAAAATTTTTCAACAGAAAGTGTTTACTCCAATTGAATTACTAATATTTTATAATGTCTTCAGAACCCTTAAAAATAGCAGAAAAATAAAATTAGTGAACAATATACGTCACAGTGTTAATAAAAAAATATTTATTGAAATGGTGCGTTTATGCACCTTTGGCCGAAAATGGTTAATTATATTATGTCAGAAATGGAAATGAGATCAAGAGTTTTAAATATTAATTAAAATTAATTCAGAATAAAAGTGGCAGTCTTACACATCTGATGTCAGTGGCTGATCCAAGGGGGCGGTCACTGGGGTCATGAGCCCCCTCCCCTGAACGAAGAAAATTTCTAAAGGACATTTTAAAGTTAATTTCTTTCAAATTTACCCCTCACTCAACAATGATATCTTTCTGATTCTTTGGAACTCTTACTTAAATCCAAAGTAAGTCATTTCTGACTCATCCACGAAGTCACTTTTAATCTCGGATGCAAGGCATTTGTAAGTGCACTTAAAGGGTCTTGTACCTTTTAAGCGCGTCGAAAATTAACGAAAAACTTCAAAGTTTGAATTAGTCTATCTTCAAAATCTTTTTATATATAAACATGAAATTTTGGATATTGATTAAACAGATTGTGCTTTGTAATATACTACCAACAGAAATTTATTAACCCTTTACAGAATTTGTGTATTGTTGAAATCAAAATAGCCCTTTTTTTTACCCCATAAGTCATTGCCCGCATGATATCTTGAGAAAGTATGTATGGATTGTCATAAAATTTGGTAAATATACTAAACTAAATATATATATATGCGTGTTTAAAATGATCTACTTTTAAGTATTTACAATAGTAATATTTTTAGTTATGACTATTTTTATTGATTAAAAATACAATATTTTTATTTTTTTTACGAAAATATTTTTTTCATACAGTTAATGATATAATTTTAGCCTAAGAGTAGGTCACTTTAAACACACATATATGTTTAGTACCTTTACCAAATTTCATGCCAATCCATACATACTTTCTCAAGATATCATGCGCGCAATGACTTATGGGGTAAAAAAAAGAGCTATTTTGAATACAACAATACACAAATTCTGTAAAGGGTTAATAAATTTCTAATGGTAGCATATTACAAAGCGCAGTCTGTTTAATCAATATCCAAAATTTCATGTTTATACATAAAAAGGCTTTGAAGATAGACTAATTCAAACTTTGAAGTTTTTAGTTAATTTTCGACGAGTTTAAAAGGTACAAGACCCCTTAATCAGAACAAATTTAATTGATTAGCGTTTTCCATTTTCCGATAAAGGCAAAGAATTTTTCGGGATATCTCGGTTAAATGTGGGATTTTAAACTGAATTTCAGACTGCGACAGCCAGTTGCTCCCTCATGAAGGCATTTTTGTAACTGTCAAGTCTTCAAAATTGGCTTAAAATGCTCAATTTCTGAATGATTCTGCCTTTATAAGAAAATGAGAAATTCTTCAATTTCTTGGTATCTGAATAAAATGTGAAAATTTTATATTTTTTAATAATATTAATGCAATTTTTTTGTATTTCCGCATGCTTCTTAAAAATATCAGAAAAGTAGACATTTTGGGTATGGGAACAGCCTTCAATATAAAAATTGCTTATTAAGAGATGTGACCCCCCCCCCCCTCCTCCCTCAAAAGAGGCTCCATGATAACCCCCCCCCCAAAAAAAAAAAAAAAAAAAATCTAAATGGAGGGCTGGATCCGCCCTTGCAGGCTCTTGATCTGCAGATTTACTTGTTAGAAATTTAATCACCAAAACTCATCCTTTATGTGCTGAATTGTTTTTGTAGATGGAATTAGCAGACATTGAAGACAGAAAACAATAGTTGTTGGGACAGCTCCTGTGACTTAAAAATAAATAAATAAATCTTGATTCTGATGGAAGAATGTGCCCCCATAAGCCCCACCGTTCCCTACGGCTCCCCCACCTACGATATGAACTTCTTTTAAATTTGCTGTAGATGCCGTTTCCATAAATTGGTCGCAATGCCATAAACCAAAATATGTGATGTTTTCTTCCCACTGCTCCTTTTATCCATTCTTTTATATTATTCCTTTTTCACTTCGAATTCAGAACAGAACCACCTGCGTCCGAAGATTGAGATAAGGTTGGACAGAAAAATACATCGCAAATCTTATGAATGCAGAACGAATGTAATCCATTTACAGTGAATGGTTCAATAAACAGGCGGGCATAAACTAAATCCCTTTGTTCGATATTACATCCAAAAGCTTGTATAAAATGTAGAAAGTATTGTCCAAAGTCAGAAAAAAATATATCACTGATATTTTTTAAATTTGACTTCATATTTAAAATGACAAAAATGTAACAAGTATAATTATTATTAAAACCACGTTTTAAGCATGTAAATTAATCGCAACGTGGTTTTGATAGTTAAATTTCAAGGACAAAACTTTCTTAATGACTTTCTTAATTTTCAAAAGTAGATCCCGAATGAATAATTAAATAATCTGTCAAGTGTGAGTTTTACTTGCGTACAAAGGATTCCGTACGATAAATTTATTAATTACTAACTGCAATATTACAAAATATCGTTGCTAAAAGAATAATACGGTTTTGTAAAAAACTTGGAATTAATCCATGAATTATTTTTCAGTAATTGAATTCAATTCGATAGAAAAATTATGACTATTACTGTGATTAGCCTTACTTAAAACAAAGACCTTGTACAAAGTTTAAACTTGGCATTGTGCCAAGCGCGCTTCGAAAAGCGATCGCACATTTGCAACGACACTTTGATACATGCAGCGTTTTCCTAGACAGTTTTTTTTATAATATATTGGCTAATTACCGACAAATTTCTCGAAAATCATTGCCTGCAAAGTAGTTTGTGTGTAAAGTGAAAATGTGATTTCCTCAAAAAGTATGTAACCTAGGATACGCGTTATAGTTCTCCTGCAAGGTTTAAACAAACTCCTACTAGATACGGAAATAAAGGAAGGGATATATTTTTGCAGTACATTTTCGACGATATCTCTGAAAGTATAATACCTAAAATTAAAACAAATATATTTTTGAGTTCGGTTGTTATGAGATCTTTCGAACGGTACCCCCACACGATATGTATTATTTTCAAGTTGCTTAATTAGTCCCTTTAGGTGTTTCCTAAAAATATTTGTGAATGGCTAATAAAATATAAATATGTGGTTGCTGTTATAACTCGGCCAAATTTGAACTTTCCACGTTCCATAGTTTCTGAGAAAAACGGATGTGACAGATGCACAGACAGAGACACGAGTGACTTAATAATGGTTCCATTTTTACTTTTTAATGGTGTACTCAAATCCAAACTGCTTATTTTCTGACTCATTTTCAAATTCATTTTTGCTTTTAAACGCATCCAATTGGCAGTTTCTCTTATTCAGAAACTATATAATGTGGCGTATGGGGTCAATTTTTTGATAAAGGCAGAATACATTTAAAAAAATGCTGCTGAAGTGGGCATTTTGAACCGAATTTCCCGAAGTGATATAACTGGAAACGAAAAAAATGGTCGTACACTGAGAAAATAATTGTTTATAAATCAAGTTCTAATTAATTGAACGGAAAATAAAAACGTAGGTCGCTTTATAAATCTCTTGAAAAATCAAGCAAGTTTCTAGCAAGTCAGCAAGTTTCGTGTTTTTATTTTTAATAAACGGTCAAGTGCGAGCATTACTCGCGCACAGAAGGTTCCGTAGAATAAAAATATGAATTTGTAATTGTAAAATAAAAATAAAAAAGTTGCTTAAAAAATACTAAGACTTTGTAAAAAACTATACAACGTAGGGTTGGGTATAACTGTATATATTAGAAAAGGGTAAATGGGTATACCATGAAAGTTCAAAGAGATAAGGAACCTAAATAATATCAAATATAGCTATTCGTATAACTCTTTTTTAATATTATCCTAATCTGTTTATGATGAACTTTATTCGGTACTGACAATAAAAGCAGTGCATAGTTAAACTTCATTTGGAATTTCAGGAAACTAAATTCAGCGTAGTAATAACCTTTAGTTCTACAATGTAGCTAAAACAAAACCTTTGTTTAAAGTTTAACTTTGGCATTGTGCTAAGCGCGCTTCGAATTGAGGTCTCAAAGTTGCAACGCCGCCTTGGTCAGTGCCGCGATTTTCCAGATAGGTGTTTAATTAACTTTTAAAGTCACTCGAGGCGTATTGAGAGATACAATCAATGCAAACTATCGCGAATCCCACAGTATTTATGCAATTCATTCTAATTAAATCTTTCGAGGGCGATGCCCTTAAAAAACGGACACCTAATTTTAATTCCAAAACAGACAAACGGCACCAAGAATATTTAATTAAAATTTTCCTTTTATCATGTACGTGAAAATAAGCAAGTTCGCATTTTCTAATAAATTCATTTATAAATTCTGGTGTCAGTTCATTATTTCATAAGTTTATAAATAGAATTATTCCGTGCCAGAAAGGATTAAGTGGTCGCAGGGCTCTTAAAGCTTCATAATTTAAGAAATTTTATTTTTTTTAGATGTTAAACTCCTATCTTTTATGAATATTTTGATATAATTGTTTCCTTGAAATTCCCATTAGAACAGAAGTTTTGGCTTTTAGAATTATACCCGCTCAATAGCTGAAGCGGCGTTTCCGAAACTTTAAAGTAATTATTTTCCAAATGGCATTTTTTGGGCATAACGCGCATGATAAATCAAAAACTTGTGAATATTTTTTCATGAATTTTTCAAAACATATATTTCATGTTAGTCTGTATAAACTGAACCTGAAATTTTCTTTTTATTGTTCAAAAAAATATTTTTTTAGGCGATTTTACTGTTGAAATTTTCAAAATTTTGTATTCGCTAAATGCAACATTGCATTAAAAATATAAAAATGCTTTAAATACAAATTTATTTAAGTTCAGGGAAGTTCTGAAGTATAAGTAAGCACCAAAATTTTCATCATAGTTGCAATATTTATTTTGTAATCCTGCGCGTAAACTGTTATGCCAATTTTTTGTTCGACAAATATCTAACAGTTTCGAGCCCCCTATAAATACTAATTCTGTATCTTGCAATTTTTTAAATACATGAAACGAAAGAACATACTTATATCTTTCATCCCAATTAAAATTGTGTTTTAAAATCATATACATTTTAAGACATTAAAACTTGAAAATGGTCTTTTTTTTTCATTTTTTCCACTTTTTAGAGTCTCGAGACCCTTAAATTAGTATGTTTTTAACAATTTGACGTTTATTGCTTTCATACTGTTACTGGACATTACATTACACATATATATCATTAAAAGTTGTTAACTAGACATAGAGTACGCCGCCCCTGTCCTTGTGTATGTCCAAACTGACCGTACCTTTAAGGGTTAATATCTCGGCTAATTACAGATGATTTTTTTTCGAAAATCATTATCAACAATGCTTTTATTCTTCTGCAACGATAGGTATATTCAGCGATGCTCAACAATTTTTCTGAATGCCCGTAAATCGAAATTTGTGTATAACAGAAAAATGCTAATTACTCAAAAACTATGTGACCTAGGGCTAATCGCTATAATTTTCCGGCAAGGTTTATATTAACGTCTACTACCTCTAATTTTTTCATAATGTTTCAGTAGATTCGAAATTAGATGGGGGGGGGGGGCATATTTTTGTGCTACATTTTCAACAATATCTTTGAAAATATAATACCTAAAATTAAAAGGAACGTATTTTTGAGTTCAGCGTTACAAAAGCTTTCACAGATACCCCACATGATATACAAAGAAAAGATTTTTTTTTTCAAGTAGCATAATTAGCCCCTCTACTTTTTTACTAAATATATTTATGAATGTTTATTGATCTGAAAATATGTGGGTCAATGGTCTTTATTACTTCCCCGAATTTGAGCTTTCCCCGTTCCATAGTTTACGAGTAAAATGGCTGTGACAGACAGACGGACAGACACAGGAGGGATCTTATAATGGTTCCGTTTTTACTTTTTAAGTACAGAACCCTAAAAATGAGTCTGGAAATGTGTCAGAAAATTTCGAGTTGTTGAGCGTGGAAAAAATATTTTTTTCAATACCGCCTTAAGTACGAAACCCTTAAAAAATACATCACCGTTTAATAAGATAAAAGATGACAACTGTGTAAACTATTTTATTACACAATTGAACATTAGTTTAAGCAATTAGCTCCAATAAATCAGCAAGGTGTTCAATTTTTTGTTCGGATTTGCTAGTATGATTAACCCATTTTCGGCTAAAGGTGCGTATACGCACCATTTCAATAAACATTTTTTTATTAATACTGTGACGAACATTTTTCACTAATTTATTTTTCTGATATTTTTAAGGGTTCTGGAGACATCTATAAAATATCAGAATTTCAATTGAAGTAAACACTTTCTGTTGAGAAATTTTCAAAATACGCTAGTCTTTTAAAATTGAAACGGTTATTGACAAATTCGACTTTTTGAAAATGTATAATTATTCCACTTGAGATTAATCATATGTTTTTATAATGGATTAAAGTTGCAAGTTCTGGAAATAAAATAATAATAAAACAAATGTCATAAAAAATTAAAAAAAGTTATTAATTTTAAATTTAATGGTGCGTTAGCGCACCATTGACCGAATGCATGAAAACGCCGAATGCTTTTTATTTCTGAAATAAAATATTATTTTTCATGCACGAAAGATTTTTTTTTTTTTTTTTTTTTTTGTCTTAATGAATGCAATTTAAGCATATTTCAATGAAAACAATACCACATTTTATAAAATTTCTATGCCTGGCCTAAAATGGGTTAATAAAAGAAATACTAATTTTATGTCACCAAAAATTCTTTTTTGTCTACAGAGTTTTTTTACTTCAAACAATCCTATGTGATTACAAAAATTGTTAATTTTATTTTATGGATTATTTTAAAGCTCGTGAAAAATAATTATTTTTTATTTTCAACGCTTGTAAATAATATTTACCACTCGTAATAATACGAATGTGAATAAAGGAAGCCCTTCTATTTCTACATTTATTTCTGAAACGAGGAACGCCTGCTGACATACAGTGCCCTGGAGCAATCAAGACTAAATGAATAAACAACAACATCGATTATCTTTTTGCAGAGTTCAAGACACAAACAACTTTTATGGGACGATCACCTACTAACCCGGAGCGGACGCAGGTGTATTTTAATCGATAACTAGAAAAACTGATTATTCTTGGAAGTTACCAATCGATATCTTTATGGCGAGCATAGAAAAGTCGGTTAAACTTCCTATTTTTAACACTTTCCATTTCCAACTAAGTTGAAAAGTGTTTATGAATTGTGTTTGTCTGTCCGTCTGTCTGTGCTCCAACTATCGTAAGTATAGTGCGATTACCATGAAATGGATATATGTTACATATGTATATAACTGTTATTGAGATTTACTATGGTATGTTCGGTATTGAAAATGATGTGTGTAGAGTTTACGGTTCCTTTACAAAGACACTCAAAAGAATTCTATTACATTATGACCTATGGGGGGAAATATTTTGCGATGTATTTTAAGGATATTATACTGTTTTAAGCACATTGAAATTTATATATATATATATATATATATATATATATATCATCGAGGTGTATTACAAGCTCTTACTGTAGAATCCGGTGTACATATAATTTATCGGTCATTTACAGGGACTCACAAAAGTATTTTTCTACAGTTTTGCCTATGAAGAATAATTGCTGGCTTTCAGTTGCAGTGCACATGTAACCATTTTTTTTTTTTTTTTTAATTCCTACTATTAGCTCACACTCTCCCTATATTTATTTATTTATTTATATATTTATCTTGTTCAAATTTTCAATCGTTAATAACATACTCATTATTCATCCTATCAAGTTGAAATATTTTTCTTAAACTTGTACTGGGTGACAATTGATGTTAATGCAGTTTTTTCAAATATTAATTAATTAATTAATTTTAGTTTTGCATGGGAAACAAAATGGCGGCCATTGGTTATTGAAGATCAATTCAAGTATTTTGAATAAGGGGTTACCATAGGGGAGACCACCGCCAACTTGACGGTATATCGCCAAAAGTGACGCCAACTTGGCGATATCTCTAATATTTCGCCAAATTCCCGTAGACTTCCATTGTAAACCTACTTGCTTATAGAAAATCAACAAATTGAGATATTTTAATGCAACAAAAACTAATATTAGCTTAAGGGATTATATTAAAATTTTCTTTGTTGGCCTAAGTAGGAATTGACTTTAAAAACAAAATTTTTATATTACCTGTTTTGCATATTACTTTGTGTGTATAAATTTTATAGATCATATACAGGGATACATAAATGATACAGAGTACATTTACGTTTATTAACGGAAATTGCTGAATGGGAATTTTAAATGCGGTTAATTGAAGTAACTTTTATTATACGATGTAGTATAAATATCACTCTATGGATCATATATAGAGATGAACAAAAAAATGCTGATGTTTTTCCTATTATTGATTTACAATATTCTGAATGTGTTGGACAGTGTTTTATAATCTATGCTGGAGGCATGATTTTTCGTTCTTGTTTTGGACTATCATCCGGAAAATATGAACTGCTTATAATTTTTTTTTTTAATTTTTACATTAATTAAAATTTTGAAATTGGATTCAATAAATTTTGCGACAGTTGTCTGTTTTGACTAATATGTCAAAGTTCAAAATCGAATATATTTACTTTATTCAATTAATCATTCATTTAATTAGCAGGATAATAATAATAATAATAATAACTGAATTGAAAATCATTTTACTTCAGTTTTTGATTTGTGTTTATCGCAAATTTATCTTGAATGCTTCTAAAATACGATGATGACGGTAATGATATTTATCAAGAAGAGTAGTAATACATCGGTCGAAAAAAAAGAACACGTATTTTAATCGACAAATTATAATAGCGAAAAACGGAAATAGCCACTCGACTGGGAATTAGGACTGGGCGATGTAGAAATTTCTTAAATCGATTTATCATCCATCCAACATCGCGATTTAGTGCTAAATCGCGATTTAACACCGATTTTACATTTTAGAATATGGAAGCCTATTTTTTAATTTTTAGTAACAAAATACGATCTTTATGTGCCCCCCCCCCTCCTGTATTATTTAGTATACTTGGCTTTTAATTTGTCAAATAATTTTTAAAAGAGGTATATTTTACACATAAAAAAGCTTTGAATGTCCCAAAACACTAGTTTTTTTTTTTTTCCATTTTAAAAATTAGTGACCTATTGTAATACATTTTATAAACTCATTCTATAAGAAGTAATATAAAAGAAAATGATTTTTTTTTTTTTGTCTGACTTGTTATGCATGCTACAATCTAAATTCCTTAAGGGGGGTGGGGGGCTTCCCCTAGCCCACTCAAATAGCACTTCATTGCTAACAGCCTACATAAACTTTTTTTTTTTTTTTTTTTTACAGACACAGATTTAAAAAGTTACTGCGGTAAAACAGAAGCATATTAAAAGACTTCAATGATGAATTTAACTATTCCTTTCCCATGATGAGAAAAGTAGTAAAAAAAAGGGGGGGGGGGGGAGATATGAGAAATAAGATGCAATTTTATATCTTTTTAACTTTTAGATTAAAATAAGATTTGTTTAACATAAATGCTGACATTTATATAGCGGATGGAGAAGGATTGAAAGTGTGACCCTTGGAGCACATCACTGAAATTGCTGATTTTTTTCGTGGTTGTTGCCATCCTTTAAGATTAGTAATAAAATATAATCTTAAAATATATCTCTTTTTAATGATAACAAAATGTCAAAAAAGCAAAAAATCGCAGATCTGCAGAAAAATCTAATGAATGCCTCCTCCAGCCCTCCTTCATTCTGCCGTAAAAATAAAGTTACTTGACTCATTACAGAACTTTATTAAAGTATTTTTAATTAATTACAAAATAATAATAAATTAAAACTAAAATATTCCCATAATACCTAAACATATGAAAATTAATTTTTCATGAAAATAATGCATAAAAATATAAACTAAAAATGGATGAATTTGGATATAAATAGTGAATCAATTTCAGCAAGATACTCAATCCATGTGACTGGCATTGAAATCGGATGTCAAATCTGATACATGACTATTTTAAAGTATTTTAATTAATTACAGAATAATAAAAAATAAAGAATATGTATTAAAATATTACCCAAACATGTGAAAAATGAATGTTTCATTAAAAGAATGCATAAAAATAAAAACTGAAATTCGATGAATTTGGATTTTAAATATGAAACTTTATTCTTTTTTTTCCAACCATAAATACTCAATCAATTTCAGGAAAAAAATATTAGTAGTAAAAGAAAAATATTTCATTTCATGTGGATCACGGCCAAATAGTGATACACAAAACAATGCATGACTATACCTTTAAAATAATTTCATTAATTACAAAATAATAGAAAATAAAAAATAAATTTTAAAATATTACTAAAACATGTAAAAAATTAATTTTTCATCATAAGAATGCATAAAAGTATAAACTGCAAGTCGATGAGTTTGGATTTTAAATATAAAACTTTATTATTATTATTTTTAATCATATAAATGCTGAATGAATTTCAGGAAAACAATCTTTTGAAACAATGCAGGGTTCTACTTTAAAACATTTTAATTAATTACAGAATATTGGAAAATAAAAAATACATATTGCAATATTACTCAAATATGTGAAAACTTAATTTATCATCAAAAGATTGCATTAGCATATAAATTGAAATTCGATGAATTTGGATTTTAAGATTTAAACTTTACTTTTTCCTTTCAACTTTCCACTATATAAGTTCTTAATTTCTGAAAAATACACATTCCAATCTCGTAAACTCTGAATCTTGTTTACAAAGTAAATAAATTAATATCAATTCTTACTTAAATCATCGTTTCTTAAATAGCCTTTTTCTTAAATTGGATCCTGCTAAATCGATTTATCACCAGCTTGCCTTGTTTTCATTAAATCGGAAAGCATGGAGGCTTGCGATGTTTGCTTAAATCGGATCGTCCTAAATCGATTTAATACCAGCTTGCCTTGTTTGTCTTAAATCGGAAAGCATTGAGGCTTGCGATGTTTGCTTAAATCGGATCCTCCTAAATCGATTTAACACCAGCTTGGCATGTAAGTGGTAGATACATCAAAGTAGATAAATCGGTTTTCCGATGTTAGCTCAGAATCAGTATTTTGTTTTAAATCGATTTAAAGCCAATGGTTAAATCGCGATTTAAGACAATGGCTAAATCGCGATTTAAGATAATGGCTAAATCGCGATTTAAGACATTGGCTAAATCGCGATTTCCGATTTTAGCTTAAATCGATTTAAGACCAGTGGTTAAATCGGATTTCCGATGTAAGCTTTAAATCGATTTAAGAGTTAAATCGATTTAAGGCCCAGGCCTACTGGGAATTATGCCTTCTTTTAATTTATGTTAAAAAATTGGAAATTTCCGAGTTTGGCACAATTCCAGTACGAAAACGACCTTAAGCTTTTTAAAAAACACCAGGGGGCTCTGTCCCGGATGTGAGGTATGATCGCCAATCCTCGTTCAGAGACAGCAGACTCTAAAAATAAGCAAATTTGACTTGCTTTTAAAAGATTATGGAAGTTCGAACTATAATTAAACGAACAGTGTCGATATCCCTGTAATTGATTTTTCGTTCATTTCCCTTTGACTGGGGGATTTAAAGTCCGGATCAACTGCTATTGAGACGTCTAATGGCTGTTTTTGTAATTGGTTAAATAAGATCAGTTAAACATTTGAAAATCAGCGTATATAAAATAAAAAATAAACAATGTCATTGCCTCCCGGAATTTTTTAAACAACGCTATAAGAAAGTTCTTTTAAATAAGACATTTTAAATGTATCGTTTTAAAGTTTTCTTTCTATTTTAATATTCACTTGAAAATACTCTTTTTTATTTGAAAGGAAATATTATTATTATTTGCGCTGTCTAAAAATTGGCAACAATAGTTTAAAAGATTATGTCGAAATATGAAATAAATATCCCGTGTAAATATATTTTTAAATTGAAACTGTTTGACAATAGAATTATTTGGCCATTCTAAATATGACGTAATTTCCCCCCATTTACTGCTATACACATAATAATGTAATTATTATTTTGGAGTTTTTTTTATTTTTTTTTATTGATGTGTAAATACAATTTTTATGACTTAATTTTCCATATTTCTTGCTTTAACGCATGACGATTGGTTATTACAGTAGAACCTCTTTCATCCGAAACTCTTTTAACGGAAATCCATTTTGAAAGCTTTTTTTTTAATTATCACGTTCCTTGTGTGCGAAATCCATTTTGAAAGCTTTTTTTTTTTTTTAACTATATATATATATATATATATATATATTAATATTTCTTGTGTGCAAGCAATCCTTTCCGAACTACGGGTACATATAAATACTTTCACCTTTCTTAGAGTTCCTTTGAATTTAACCTGAGCCCCCATAAGCTGCGGAGTGGAACGAAGAAAACGAACAAATTAGAAATTCTGGAGCTTTTGAATGTTTTGCAAAAGTTTTTTCATGGCTGGAGCAGCAAAAAGATTGTGATACTGCTACTGGTGAACTAATAATATTAAAACTCCGTGATAGAGCTTTAAAGCAAAGGCAATCGAAAGTGCGACAAACAAAACATTTTTTCAAACCCTTGTGATATATGTAAAAGGTACTTAATTTGAAAGTTAAAATTTAAGTAATTTATTCTTGTTTCTTTTTTTTGCTATTGCTTTATTTTTATTAAGCACTTGTTACCATAATAAGAAATATTGCATATATTTCTCCCTAATCTTAATATTGAAGCATTCTCGATTATCCGAAAATTTCGATTTTCCGAAAGAGGGTCGGCCCCAATTACTTCGGATAATCGAGGTTCTACTGTATTTCAAAGTTTCCCTTTCTTTTTTTAATAGTCACATGTAAATAATTTTTTTTTAATGAAAGGAAATATTATTTTTGCGCTTTTTTTTACAATTTCGCAACAATTTAATATAATGACTTTAAGATTGGACTTTACATTGTGATTAGTATATGAATAATGGTCCAAGCTCAGAATATTTATACAATTGCTAAAACAATGTACAATGGGAAGAAAGGCCAAATGTTTTGGTTGAAACCGTTGGGAAGTTTTTAACATCGTTTTAGTGTTTAAATGTCATGCATATTTTTAAATGTCATGTAGATTTTAAACGTTTTGTATTGTTCTCATTGTACACTGTTTTAGCAATTGTTTAAATATTCTGAGCTTAGCTCATTATTCATATAAAGACCTTTTCTAAATATGAAAAAAAGATACCTCTTGAAATGATGAAAATTTGAGAAATTAAGAACCTCAGAAAAGTACTGTCTGAACGCCGCAAGATTACGAAGCATATCACTAGAAAAGATGGTTAAATTCCTATGGATAGCTTTTGTTAGTATAAAACTTTTTTAACGAAAATATTTTGACCTTCTTCAACATTAATTAGCTCTTAATAATTCTTAGATTTAAAAACTGTCTTCTTAGCGTGTTTATCAAGCATTTTTCTATAATGCTACCAATTTTCATTTTTTTTAATGCAAGTTTTCTTAATATTTGCGAAGAAAGTACAAAAAGTTCATTTATGACAGCATTAGATTTTTTTTTATTTTTAGAATATAGATAAATTGAAAGCATATATAATTTCCAGTCGATTGGCTATATGTATGTATATATATATGAGGTAGTGAGTTTCAAAACTCCCCTTATCCAAAATTTAAAAAATCGAGTTTTCTCTATCAATATTATATTGGTTAACCTGCATCGAACCTGCAGGTTTTATCGTGTATTTCTGGCATTGTAAAATGTTGGTTTACAATGAAAACCAATGGACACAGTCAGAGGGTTTTAGCGATTTCCCAAAATTTGATTTTCTGGATAAGGCGAGTTTTGAAACTCCAATTTTGCGAAATCGCGAAAAACCTGACTGGGTCCATTTCTTTTTATTGTAAACCAAGATTTTACCGAGCCAGAACTACACGATAAAACTAGTTTTTTTTCCCAGATTGTAGTGTTTTTTCGATGCAGGTTCACCAAAAGAATAGATTGATAGAGAAAACTCGATTTTTTAAATTTTGGATAAGGCGAGTTTTGAAACTCACATCCTCATATGTACTAAGTATATATTATTTATTTTACTTAATTATTTATTTTTGTTTGATGATTTGATGATTAAAATGTACTAAGTACTGTTTGTGTACTCTACTCAAATGATTTTTTTGGAGGGGAGACGCGACTCATTCTCATTAAAAGGGGATAAGGGACCTTAAAATATTTTTTTTATATTTTTTGTAAATGTCACCTTAAATATTATTCAAGGGTACATTATATGCATTATGGCATGCATTTATCACAAAAAATATATTTAAAAAAATTATTTTTGAGAAAAAAATGGAATTTTACGAATGGAGTTTTAGAAATCTTCGAAATGCCCCCTGCACATTCCATATCAATGAAAATCCCCAATATTTTTTATAAAAGTTTGGTTTATATATATAAATAAAATAGAGCATCGAATTATATATATTTGAATTTAAAGGTAAAAAAAAATGGAAAAATTTAGAAATTTTTTCGAAAAAATTTCCAAATTTTTCAATTTTTATTTTATTTTTTGTAAATTTCATCTTAAATATTATTCAAGGGTACGTTATATGCATTATGGCATGCGTTTATCACAAAAAAAAATATATATAAAAAAAATTTATTTTTGAGAAAAAAATGGAATTTTAAGCGTCATCTTAGAAATCTTCGAAATGCCCCCTGCACGTTCCATATCAATGAAAATCCCCAATATTTTTTATAAAAGTTTGGTTTATATATATAAATAAAATAGAGCATCGAATTTTATATATTTGAATTTAAAGGTAAAAAAAATTGAAAAATTTAGAAATTTTTTCGAAAAATTTTCCAAATTTTTCAATTTTTATTTTATTTTTTGTAAATTTTATCTTAAATATTATTCAAGGGTACATTATATGCATTATGGCATGCATTTATCACAAAAAAATATTAAAAAAAAATTATTTTTGAGAAAAAAATTGAATTTTATGCGTCGTCTTAGAAATCTTCGAAATGCCCCCTGCACGTTCCATATCAATGAAAACCCCCAATATTTTTTATGAAAGTTCGATTTATATATAAAAATAAAATAAGAGCATAGAATTTTATATATTTAAATTTAAAAATTTTTAAAAAAATTGAAATTTTTTCAAAAAAATTTCCTTTTTTTTTAAATTTTTAAATTCAAATTTATAAAATTCGATGCTTTATTTTATTTATATATATAAACCAAACTTTTATAAAAAATATTGGAGATTTTCATTGATATGAAACGCGCAGGGGGCATTTCGAAGATTTCTAAGACGACGCGATTTCTAAATTCCATTTTTTTCTCAAAAATAATTTTTTTTGTGATAAATGCATGCCATAATGCATATAATGTACCCTTGAATTATAATTAGGTGAAAGTTTTTACAAAAAATAAAAAAAAAATTATTTTTAAGTATTTTAAGGTCCCTTGTCCCCTTAATATAGAACATAGTGTTAAATATACCGGGTGAGCCAAAAGCTCGTTACAACTTTAAAAACTCATAAAAAGGGAAGAAATTATGATAAAGGAGTGCGGTTTGCAAGAAAAGGCTTACAAGGTAGTCGGATTTTTTTAGCAAAAAAAAAAAAAAGTAGTTAAAAAATCATATGTAGAAGGCGCTGACGACCCGAAACACAATCAGCAGGATAGCAGTTGTGTCGTAGAATGTTCTGGAGGTCACGTTGAACATTTGTTATTGGAAGAACAAACTATTCTTGTCCTGTTCATTGTGTTTCGGGTCGTCAGCGCCCTCTACATGTGATTTTATTAACTATTTTTTCTGCTAAAAAAAAAAAAAATACGACTATCTTGTGAACCTTTTCTTGCAAACCACACTCCTTTATCACCTCTTAAAGTTGTAACGAACTTTTGGTTCTCCTCGTTTTAAACCATCTGTATGAAAACTCTGTATAAATTCCTGAATCTAAAAGTGCGCATTTTTCAGATTAGCTACAAATTTTCTGTTTGATTCACTGTTGCTCTGATTCTGAGGCGAGGCAGTAGAGCAGACATGTCAAAGTCGCTCACCACCGAGGGCCAAATTACGCATTGTACACAAATCCGCGGACCACATTACAAAAAAAGAAAAAGAAAAGAAAAAGAGAGAAAAGGACAGTTATTTTATTATCATCTCGTTCAGGTTGAAATTTGTATATGCAAAATAGAACAATAGAACCATGACCCCCCCCCCCCCAAAAAAAAAAAAAACATGAGAAAAAAAATCATTGCTATTCATTAGGGGGAAAAAACCGCACGCACCGAAAATTTTAAGTAAATTATTAATTAATTAAAATACATCAATTTTAATCTTTTTACACTCTTATTAGCCTGTAAAATTTAAAATAGTGGGTGTATCGTATAAGAGTGTGCTGCTGACAATAGGCAAAAATATGTGTGGATAAAAATAAAAAAAAGATACCTAAATACATATCTGAATTAAAAAAAATAAATCACAATCAAAATGGTACAAAAACAAATTAATAAGTATGTTTCCCGGATCTTTGCGCTTTCCTTTTCATTTTGTAACTGATCATTTTTATAAAACCAATCTTTAGAGATACGCTGTAATTTGCAATATGAATTTACTTTTTAAACGACATTTTTAATTAGGTCACAATCTTCATAGCACAGTCAAAAATATAAGCTGCAGTGGTTGTGCCGAGAAAAGAAATAATTTCTGAAAGCTCCTCTCTTATATTTAAATACATATTGCGGCTGCGAAGGAGTGCTGCAAACTGTGCGTCTGTATTTTAAATAATTGTTGTATTTTCATGAATTACAAAGTAATTGGGGGAAAAAATTAAATTATTGATTTAATTTTACTTCGGAGTAAATGACTTCGACTTTGCGTGCGATTGAAAGGGATATATTTTCTTCTTCTTCTTCAAGCAGAAGCATTGCTTTTTATAAACTTCATAAATGCACATTTTTAATGAAGCATTAGTTCCAAGTATAATAATTTATCTCTCCGAAGTTCTTCTAGATATTTTTTGGGTATATTCTTATTTCTTTGCAAACTCTAAAAGAATTTCTACGTATCAAACTTAACTTCTTTTTTTTTTTTTTTTTATATAAAAGCATTGTAAATTGACCTTTGTCAATACGTAATATTCATCTTCATTTAAACGTGCCTATTCACACTGGTAAATAGTTTTAAAATCCAAAAATGTAGATGAGTACAGATATGTCTGTAAAAAATGAAATAAAAATAATAAAGATCATGTAGGACTCAGTGACATGTGTACTAACCTAAATAATGAAAAGAATTAAGTTGTAAAAGCAAAATTTAATTAAATGTTTCCTGTGAAAAACTGAATTAAAATTAGGTGGGATATAGAATATCACACCGCCCCTCAAGGGGTTATAGAGAAAGTGATTGACAAAGAAATAAAATATCCATTTTCTCGCTGAATATTGTTACTTGATAATCTGATCATTCTTTTAATTTATGAAGTTTTCCTTAATGATGTTCCATTGTTAGGGTGGGGGGGGGGGGAGGAAGCTTTCAGAACTAATTAACAAAGATGTTCGTGCATTAACACTGATGAATGAAACCCTAAAAGCGTATAAGCGTCATATGAAATTGCGTTAGTAAATTTTCGCCCGCATGAATAATCTTCTTAGTATAGAATTACTTTATTAAGAAGCCTCTAAAACATAAGATATGTAAGAGCAAGTATATTAATGGCGTTTTAAAACTTCTGAATTGTAAGCTAAGTGGTAAAATTTTCCGTTATTTTATAAATCAATACAGTGGCGTATTCAAGGCTGATGCGTCTCCAGCTCCCTCCGAAATTTCTAGAAAATATCAAGTTTAATTATGAAAATTTAGCAAAATGTAATGAAACCTGCTAAGATCACATTCAAAAGAAACTAGACAAACATTCCGTTTTAGATCAGTTTAGTCAGTCGAACTTCCTCTTAACAAAGTTCCTGTTTAACAAAATTTTCTGCTGAACCTTGACTTTGAGAACCATTAACATGCAAGTTAATCTCCATATTACAAAAAATGTATTTTATATAACGAAGTTTATTCCACTTTCATGCGTGTACAACATTCAAACGGAGAGGTTGCTGTTGCGATGAATTTATGAATATGAATTTATTTCAAACTGCCCTTTAAGGCTTCTGTCCCTGCCGGCGAAGGCACTCACGAGCTAATGCTAATCCTATGGGGAGGGATTTTTCTAATATCTCGTTTGCATTTCGACATTTTTAACCCGGGAGAACTCGCTAGTGAGAATTTCTCTCACGGTGCCCAATCGCTTTTCTTTTACTTTACATTCACTTTATATCAACTTTTTTTGCTTGGCTTAGTATTTTTATTCACAAAAGAGGTAAAATAACTGAAATAACATTTTGAAATTTTAATTAAAATGAAACATGGTTTAAAAGAGTCTTAAAAAAAGTACGACGGTGAGAGAAAATCTCTTGCAGCGAGTTCTCCCGGGTTAATTCTTTTTTCCATTGAATAGCCGCGATCTGTTTCTACATCGCACCTTTTTTACTTTTTCGATTTTGGTTGCAGATATTTTTTAGAATGACACTTTCATTTTCAGAACAGGTTTTGAAAGTAAAAGTAACTTTATAAAAAATATCTGCGGCCAAAATCGAAAAAGTGAAAAAGGTGCGATGTAGAGACGCACCTCGGCTATCCAATGATAAAAAAAAAAAAAATTACTTAAAAATGTCGAAATGCAAACGAGATATTAGATAAATCCCTCCCCATAGGATTAGCATTAGCTCGTGAGTGTCTTCGCCGGCAGGGACAGGATCCTTAACATAATGCTAGTTTGTCTTCTTTTCTTATTCTCTAACATGTTTGACAGTTTAAGTTTAAACTCAACTAAACCAAAACCAAAAATGATTCTTTTCCAATTAAGCTGTAAATAATTGATTATTTAAATTAGACAAATTATCTTTCAATGACTGTTCTGAATTAATAATGTCTCACATAATTATCAGTTAAAGCTTGGAAAAGATATTTGTTTTCTTCTTTGGCTAAAAAAGTCACCCCACAGACAGAAGCTCTTTAGCTATAAAATGACACAGTCAATAACAGTTAAAATTTTCATTTATTGTTTTTATTGAAAAAAAAAATACCGTATAAGTCGACCCCCTAACTTTCGAATGCAAATTCTAGAAAAAATCAAAAACCCACGTATAAGTCGACCCCCTAACTTTTTGCTTCAATTTTGCACAAAATCAAACCAAAGATTTAACTTGCCAATGCAAAAAGGCAGTAAGTTAACAAAAACAAATCATTGAAATTTTTTTAAATGATAAATTATTATTATTTTATATATTATTTTTCTATTCATACACATAAAATGCCATATTTTTGCAGTATTCGAAGTTTTTGTTTTTGCTTTTTTAACTGACTCGCGTATAAGTCGACCCTCCAAATTTGCTTACCGAAAATTGTCAGAAATTCCTCGACTTATACGCGAGTATATACGGTATATATCTTTCACAGTGATAGTTTGAAAACAAATATCAAACATAGAAAATATCATACATTTTGATATTTTGAAAATATCGAACATCACGATATTCAGAAAATAAATGTCAAATATGAAAATATCAAACGTCTTGATATTTTGAAAATAAATATCGGATATATATCGAATGATATAAGATATATATCCAGTAATGCATATCAACGAAACCTGTACCTATACTTACATCTAATGTGCCCCAGTAGTATTTCTTTGTTTTTAAAAAACTGGTTTTATGTGATACTGATCACCGACAAAAGAATGTTACTTTTTCAATCTGTAAATGGTTGATGGCTGTTTGCTCTATATGAGTTTCATTTCTTGCGTGATAGAAAATTTCTCTAAAGATTTTATATTTTTTGAGAATTGGGAAATTTTCTTCACCATGCAATCGTAGTGTTGCGTGATCGGAAATGGAGCACGCGATAGTTAGTCAGAGTACAGGTCTCCGCGGGCCGACATTTCCAGGCCCGGGCCCGGCCCGACTCATAGAGAAAAAAAATCGGTCCGGCCCGGCTCGATACAAAAATTAAAAGTTCGGCCCGGCCCGATAAAAAATTAAAAGTTCGGCCCGAGCCCGGCCCGGTAAAAAGTTAAAATCTCGGCCCGAGCCCGGCCCGAGTGAACTTCAACAAAACATTGATTTTTACGTCGAATTGGTTAAAAATTTGTCTCGTACGAGGAGTTCTGACCAAAAATATTTATCTTAACTTTTTTTTCATGTTTATAATCTTTATTTTTATAGAAGTGCAGCAGGCTGCAACATTTATTTTTTTTATGAATCTCTATTTCTTGTATGTGAATATTTCAGTTATCATTAATATTGTTAATCCATATTCCATGTATAGAAGTGTTAAAAATCGGAAAAATGTTATACAGTAAAATCTTCTAAGATGGAATTGCATAGAAAAGAAAAAAAAAATGCGTTATAGACAAGTTCCCTTCTTAGCAAGTGTAAATGTATTATATATTCTTTTCTTACTTATTAGTATATTAATTTTGCATAGATCAACACGTTTTTCAGTTTAAAACAGGGTTCCGTCATAGGCAGGTTCCTTTTCCCACACTTTGCTGTATTTTAATATATTTTAATATGCGTAGAAATCTACTATTCTTTAAAAATAATAAATTTTAATGTTTAAGTGTAGAATAATGGCGATTCAAAAATGTATGCATTTTTTGCAAAAACTTTTGGGCCAGGATTAATTTAACTGACCTTTAAATGGACCAGGCCACGCTGAGACAATGATTTTCATACGGGCTGGCTCAAAACTAGGGCTGAAAATTTTGGGCCGTGAAGACTAGGAATGAAACCAGGCCCGGCTCTGTACAGAAAAATTAAGTTAGGCCCGGCCCGAACAGAGTGGAGCCCGGGCCCGGCCCGAGTGACGCGAATGAAAATCGGCCCGAGCCCGTGCAGATCTCTAAGTCAGAGTAATGTTTCTTGAAGCACATTTAAATATTTATCTTGTTACTTAAAACTTTTTTACATTATTTCTTTTTTGTATATTCGTTCTTTTTTACACTGAATGATGAAAGTTGATTTTAATGTTGTTGGTATTTAAGTTTGTTTTCTCCCTTTGCTACCCGTAAAACAAATTAATTCTTCATTTGAAAGTTTCCGCACTATTTTTTATGAATATCTAACGAGCGTTTGTGAGAAAGGTGTCCATTTTTTAATTATAAAAGCATTCTGCAAGCGAACGTCTTGAATGTGAATGCTGTTTCCGTAAGTAACACTGTGTGCGTGAATGAATAATACTATCCTGTTCCTGTTGGCCTTTAAGTTTCCTATGTTGCGATTGAGCTCGAAAGAATGCAGGCTGTTAAGCAGATTGCACAATATACGCTCAGAAGTGCAATCCCCTCACGCAATATCTCTAAACAGGATAGAATTGAAAACTTGCGATCGGTACCGGTACCTAGTGAACTTCATCGTAAATTCCCAGTAAGGATATAGTAACCATAGGAAGGAAAGTATTTTTGTGTCCTCACGTTATTAGTCTGCAGTTTTTTTATTATAAAATTCTACAACATCTAACTTGAAGGTAAGTGCACACTCTTATTTTCAAATATTAATTTACTCATTATGTCTACAAAATATATACATTTAGCTGTACTTTCATGCTTTTATTTTTTTTTTATGTAGTGCGTTGTTACGCCAATTATAATGCATTAAAACCGAACATGGCGATAACGGGTAATGGCGCTCGCGTGGAATTCCAGAAGAAGTGTTGCCAGTGAGCAACTTTTTTTAAATTCAAATTTATTGATTAACGCCACTATTTTGAAATGGTAAAATTCCCCTGTTTTCTCCTTAATTAATATGTCATTAAACAAGGAGAATTTTACAACTTTAAAAATATGGTGAAAATGAAAAAACCTAAATTTAAGAAAAGTAGCGTACTATATATGTAACCACAGTATGCATAAAATGGTCGCAAAAAGTATGCAGTGGTGTGAACACAACTACATATGTGACTTTTGTCTTACTTAAATGTTGTATTCAAACTATGAGCGCAATTACCCTACCATGTCAGGCATTACCGCTCAGTCGATTGGTTATTTAAATAAAACGATAAAAAAAATTCCTTAAACTTTTATGCAAATTAGTTGATTGCAAACTGTTCCTTATGCTTTGGAGTTATACTTCATTAATAAAATATTGATTTTTTTTTTCTAAATTTGACTAGCTATTCATGTTTTTCCTTAAGTTAGCGATATTCCCCTACTTTCCCCTATATTTTCAGAGATATCGTTGAAAATGTAATGCAAAAATATGTCCCCTCCTCGCCTCTATTTCGGAATCTACTGAAACTAAAATTGTGAAAAAATTAAGGGTAGTAGAAGTTAATTTAAACCTTGCAGGAAAAATATAGCGATTACCCTATGTCACACAGTTTTTGATATAATCGCATTTTCCGAATTTCGATTTCTGGGCGTTTGACAAAGAGGTTGAGGAACACTGGAGGTACCTATCGTATCAGACGTATAAAAGAATTGTTTATAAAGATTTTCGAAAAAATTGTCGGTAATTAACCGAGATATTAAACCCTTAAAGACACGAACAGTTTGGACATACATAAAGACATGAGCTGCATACTCTATGTGCCATCGACTTTTAAAGCCTAGATAACAACTTTTAGTGATAGAGTTGTGTAATGCAATGCCCAGTAGTAGTATAAAAGCAATGAACATCAAACTGTTAAACAGACAAATTTAATTAGAATTAATCATATAATTTCTAAGGGATTCGCGACAAATTTGCAGTGATTGGCCGTCTCAAAACGTTACCCGTGTTTTTAAAGGTCAATTAAAAACCTATCTGAAAAAGCGCGGCACGGACCAAGGTGGCGTTGCAAATTTGCGACCTCCTTTTGAAACGCGCTTAGCACAGTGCCAAGTTTAAACTTTGAACAATGGTTTTGTTTTAGGTATACTGTAAAAAGAAAAGATTATTACTACGCCGAATTTGGGTTTATGAAATGCAAAATAAAGTTTAAATATGCACTACTTTTACTGTCAGTACAGAATTAAATTCATCACAAACAGATTAGAATAAGATTAAAAAAAGAGTTATACGGAATACCAATATTTCATACTATTTAGGCTCCATATCTCTCTGAACTTTCATGCTATATCCATTTATATTTTTCTAGTATATACAGCTATACTCAACACTACGCTGTATAGTCTTTTACAAAGTGTTATAATTCTTTTAGCAAAGATTTTTTTTTAATTATACAGTTACTAATGTATATTTATTGCACGGAACCCTCTGTGCGCGAGTAATACTCGCATTTGACCGTTTATTTATTTATTTTTTTCAGGAATATTAGAAAATTTTCCTGCATTTTATAAAAATGTTCATGAAATTTATTCTAATGTTCACAGTCTCGGATTACTATTTTGTCTACAGCGTGCTTAATTTAAGATGCGTTCAGAAACTGCAAAAGTACAGGCAAGCGCTTATAGAGGTATCTGTTATTTAGATATTGGAGATTGGCATTAAGTTTTTTCTATGAGATTTAATTTCTAAACCATTTTGCTCGTTTCGGGGACCCTGTCTTCGGCAGGACCAAGGCTGCGGCATATGAACCAACAAATCCCTTATCATTCAGCTGCTTTTAGAGAGCAACTAAAAATCAGCTCACTCTATCGACGATATCTTTTTGAATTTTCACGATATTTGACAGGATTGTTTTTATGTATTGCTCCATAGAGTTTACTATTAAATTATGTAAAGAAAAAAAATATATGTATATATATCTGTGTTATCATTCGCGCATGCGCAGATAAAAATTATTTCATACAACTGCTCATATTTCATTAAATATTTAATATATTTATATTCCAATTGCTCTATATTGTCTCTACTACATTTTGCTAATTTTTTTAAAACCGGCGTTAAATTTGATTGAAAACCCTGCAGGATATAAGTTAGAAACATGCAACAATTTTTTGAACTTAAAAAAAAATCGCTATATCTCTGTGAATATACGCTCTATTCTTACACCAGGACTGCCACAGGCGACTATTGTTTTAATTTTAACTGGCACCACTTTCTCAAAACAGAAATCTTTAACACACACTTTGACAACATTTCCGCGAGAAATATACTTCAAAATTTATATTTAAAAAATATTGGGTCAAACAGAATATAAAAATAGTCGCCTGTGGCAGCCCTGTTACACAAATCAGAACATATGCTGTACAATATCCACATGTTTGTTTGCTGTAGCGATAGATCATTTCGTGCATTTTAAATATTATTATTTTTCTTTGATTTTTTGTTGGCTCCCTAATTGCCCTCGTTATCAAATCGACGTTCATAAATATGAGGTGAAACATATTCTTTATAATTTTGATGTTCCAAAAGAATCCGACAAGTATATTTTTAAATATTCGACCAAAAGCCTAAAATTGAAAGTGTCTGGTGATTAATGGCGATATAGTGTATATATGATTTTTAGTATTGTTAATGGGTATTCTAAAAATTTATATATCATGTGAAAAATATATTAAAGTTACCATTAAAAAAAAAGGAAAACACTATAAACCCGTTCGAGGCTTTCTGGTCGCAATCTTCGATTTGCAGATAAGTTTTCTCATTAATTTTTCATTAACTGCATTTTTTAAAAATCTATCAAACATCGTGTTTTACTGTATGTAGGAACCTTTCGAAAAATACCTCATTCCTCGCTGTGCGTTTACTAGGGTAGATCGTAGACCGGGGCTAGTTGGCACGCTTTTTCTTCTAATAATTATAAAAAAAATTACAATTTAACATTTTAAATTTCTCTTTATGTTACCATCAGTGTATTTTCAGGAACAAGTCACAATTGTAAAGCTTTAAAATATTAACTATAAGTATTAATTTAGAAGCACAAACTGACGCCAAGTCGCTTGAGCCAACCTGCCTCGATTGCGGGGTAAGTTAGCCCTCGTCACTTTTTAATGTTCTGATAGTGTAGAAGTTTAAGAAATGTTCAAAATTTTACCAAATCTTAATTTTTATTTCGTGCGAACGAAAACACAATATAGCCTAAAGAAAATCTACCAATGACGCCATAAAATTATTAATTCGAGAATAAAAAGACTAAAGTTAAAAGAAAATCAATTTATAGAGTTAATTGCTTAACTCGATATCATTTTCATCATTACAATGAAGACAAACATAAAATTTTGTTATGTTTTTAATTGGACCAACTATTAGTAAAAAGAAGAAAAAAAATAAATGTGGGTTGAAGATGAAAAAAATTCATAACTTCGTCAATTCACAAGATATCAAAATTGTTTAAATTTAATTTATTATGCATCTTCGTAATATTATCTACAACTTTTATATTGAGAAGTTTTTGATAGGATCAACTATTACAGCAAAAAAATATTTAAAAAAAGGTAAGGGGGCGGGGCATAAGGAAAAAATAACATTTCCCCCTAATCTGAATTAAAATGTTGGTGAAATTAGTACTTAACTTCGAAATCTACCTGCGCCTGTAAGCCAAGCCAACAGGGATTTTTCTGTAATTATGAAAGTTATGAATGTTTTTGTACAACAGAGCAGCTGATATAAAATGTGGGGAGGAGGTAAACAACATTATAACTTCATTTTTTAAAAAGATTGACTGGAATAACCAGAAATTCAATTAATAAAATAATTTCTTATTATTAAATAATAATAAATTAATTAAAATAATAATAAATTTTTATTAAAATAATTCATTAAAACTATCAAAATTCCAATCCTCCAGAACCAAATTCCTACGGAGCATGTTGGCCCGCCGGGCGGCAAATTCAATTATTTTTCTGAATAGTATATATCAAAATCTAAAATGTGATCTACAAACAAATAAAAAACGTTTATTTATAAGAGGAAATTTACTCACCTTAGCAAAATTAAAAAAATTCTCGCTGGTTCTTTAATGGACGCTCCGACTTCAATGGCGCTGATGTTGGAAGATTAAAGCGAAACAATGGTATACTTGGCTCTTGGCTGGACTGACAATGCCATCTAACGCAAAGTTTTAAAAATATCGCGACTGGGCCAACTAGCCCCGTTCTACTTTATGTTCAGAGAAAAAAGAATGTTAATAACAGAAAAAATATATTACCTATATACTGTAACCCGGGGAGCCTAGATTTATCCCCTTCTTTTGTTAAAGTGCGAAATTTCTAAGAAAAAAGGTTTCTAAAAAAGGGTTCTAAAACAAAAGTTTTCAAAATTAGCCATTTATTTCACTTTATAATTTATTTAATGGATAGAATAAAGACATCATGTCACTTTAATTAAATAATTATATAAAGTGAGCTAATAGAGGAAAATAATGTTTTCGGGAACTTTTCAAATATCATTAATGTCAGGTAATTACAGCGAATATTTCGAAACAGTCAACCATCTTTTTTTATTAACCCATTCAATTTCTATGAATTCCTGGAGGGGGTTTCACTAAAAATTTGTTCATTTATATAGCGAAAAGAAGCCAAAAATGTACTCAACTTATTGGTTTTAAAGGTGTTTATTTTTTTCTTCGTTTCCCGATTTAATGGACTTGTAAGTATTCATTACATCCGCTGGTTTATTATTATTTTTGTTGTTGTTGTTGTTGTTGTTAGTCATTTTATGAAGGTGAATTTTAAGCAGTTTTGACAATCTATCTTATAATCTAAGTATATTAACAAATTTAAGTCAATAAATTAACATTAGTTTTTTAGCATTCTGGCAGTAATCTAATTTTCCTGTGAAATTGTGTTACGGATTATTTTGAAAATTGTGTTATTCCAGAAATTTCAAAAGACTTTAGTATATTGACAAAGTATTGTAATTAATTTCGGAGCAAATTTAATCAGTTATTTTAAAACCCCGACAGCTAAAATCTGACGAAAAAAAAAAAACCATTAAATGCTGCATACAAATATTTTGTATCTTAGTAGTAAATTTAGATAGCGTAAGAAAACAAGAGTATCTAGATTTGTTGCAGTAAAATCCCTTCTTTGGCGTCAAAAATAAATTTAAAAAAAAAGAAAGAAAAAAATCATGCGTCAAGCATAGATTATGAAACACTTTCCAACATATACAGAGATGTATTTGAGGTATAGAATTTATATATAACTAGTACGTTTCAAAAAATTAATTAAATATAAAAGCGCATACCGAATTTTAAACCGTACACTCCAGCAATTGTTACTCAAAGGCAGTACTGCACTGTAACCGATTTCTTTTGTGTGTCCCTGTAAAAGAAAAAAAATGCTATAAACTCCATGTTCTAACGTGATAGTAGTGAAATTTTGTGATTTATATCAATTTCAATACATTTGAAACAGCGTAATGTCAATAAAATACTCTGCAAACGATTTTTCCCCATATACCATAATGTAATGGAATACTTTTGAGTGCCCCTGTAAATGAACAATTAATCCTACATACTTCATATACAATACCAAACATGTTTTGGTGACCCTAAATAACCTTTATCAATTTCATGAAAATCTGAGTATATTTACGGGAGTTAGAGCGTGGACAGACGGACAGACAAACCGAATCCATAAACACTTTTCAACTTTGTTGGAAAATATTAAAAATTTCCCATAGTGATAATAGATTTCATAGCTTTAATCTTTACAAAATAGTTTTTTTTTTTTTTTTTTTTTTTTGATTTCACAAAAGTTTCACCTTACAAAATGAGGAAATTGCAGAGCGTAACTTTGTTATTTTCACTTTTTGTAAGTCAGACTAGACTTTTCTTTTTATCTCTTATTTTTCGAGTGGTATGTTGTGATAAGTATTATATTTTTGGCGTAAAATGTACTTTCCTGGCATATGCGATCGTCTGACCGATTATTCTACGGTGCATTACTCGATAAAGCGTTTATATAAAGTGCTCTTGCAAACACATCGATAAATTTCTTTATGTAAAATATTTATTTTTACCGATATTGCTTTGTTGTATAATTTAATAAAGAACAATAAGAAAACAGTAGTAAATAAGAAATAATGCCGTACACACGGTACAAAAAGAGTTGAGTTACACCTTTTTTTTTAATAAACTTAAAAAAAAAAAAAAAATAGTAACCGACTTAAAAAAAAAAGCGCTAAAAAGAATTAAATAATTCTTTAAAATTCTCTAATGACGAAACATTATCCAATAAGCACACATCGGATATCATATACCGGCATAAAAGCCTTAAATTTAATATGTAGAATTTAATATCCACCAAACATGGATTTTCTAGAGAATATTTTTTACAAGAGATTAATTTACATATTTATGATTTAATTTACGAATATATACATATATAAAGTAATCAATTACTTTTTGAAGTTGGTGCCAAACATTTGCAATCGATAATGATTAAACAAATAAGTTTTTGAAGAAATACAGCATTTTTTTTTTCTTTGTATCATATTTTCCATTATCGCTTTATTCATGGTAATAGGTACAATATATTCACAATTTAACTATACTTAAGATAGATTGGCACCAACTTCAAAAAGTAATTGATTGCGGGATTTTCGTATTACATTGTATAGACTAGCAATATCTTGCAGTTGTAGAAAATATCCTGCAGATGTCTCTGTGATCTGTATATTTCAGCAGCATCGTTGCACATTTAAGGGATACAATATTTTAGCGCTTTCTTAAGTATCACAGGATAGCCGATTTCCACACTATATATTCTAGTCGCTATACTTGTGCTCTGATACATGAGGAAACTTGTTGATTTTAAACTTTTCACCTATATCCAATATCATTTTGTATCTTCCGGTTTGGTGGATGACAGAACTTGGGCCGGGATCCAGATAGATTTTTCGCTCTTAGCGAAACGAGATCGACCAATCAGAAGCCTACATTTTTGCAAGCAGCGAAAAGTTAACAAAAATGCAGGTATCTGATTGGTCAATCTCGCTTCGCTCACAGCGAAATATTTGTCTGTATCTCTGCCAGTGGTGTAGTCGTAAAAAAAAACAGAGGGTATACGTTCTAAGCAGAGGGTATACCCTAGTATATATATACTATATATAGCATATATAGCTTTCTTGAGAAACAGGGGGTATACGGTGTTCCTTAAAAAAATCCAGAGGGTATACGGCGTATACCTCCGTATACCCTCCACTACATCCCTGATCTCTGCCCTTGTCCAGCTAAGTTTTCGCACTTTGAAAAAGACCTCGTATCTCTGGAAGAGTAACAGCATAAAAGATGAACGCTTATAATTAGGCGATTGGTTCAAAAAGGATTTCAATTTTGAAGTTTTTTTTTAATTTTTTTTTTAATGTTATAATCATGAGATTTTGATGAAATTGCAATGGGACCAAATGGGTGACTCACACTTTCAAACAAAAAAAGAATGATCAAAATCGGTTCATATTTGCGGAAGTTATGCGTGAACATGGGCAAAACATACATACAGGTCGAATTGATAACCTCCTTCTTTTTGAAGTCGGTTAAAAAATATCATCAAGGGGAAGCTTTTACAAAAAATATCGAGTGTTGCCATTATATTTACCATTCTGTTTAATCTTATTTTTCAGATAATAAATCATCGCCCCAGAGCAACAGTGGGGACATCTTAGTAATAATTAATAAACAATTAAATTTAAAAAATCAAAAAACCCGGCTGCGTAAAAAGCGAACTAATTCATTATTTTTCATCAATGTGAAACTATTTTTAGCTCGCAGGCTATCAAAGCCTGAGAGCTTATCTGCCCGCCGGTTCTGTATGTACGTAAGTAACGCGATAACTTTTGATATAAATATCCGATTTGCTTCAAATTTTTTTCCCAGGTTCATTCTGATAAGGCGCTTCCCTGATTAGTTTTTGAGGTTCATTGGTAAAGGGGGAAAAGGGGGCTACCCCCCCTTAATTTAGATAAATGGGTTTTTCATGCAGAAATATTCAATTTGTTCCAAATTTGGTATACCGGTTTGTTATGCTAAGGAGCTTCCCTGATTAGATTTGGAAGCTCATTACTTAAGTATAAAGGGGGAAAAGGGGGCTACCCCCCTTAATTTAGATAAATTGGTTTTTCATGTAGAATTATTCGATTTGCTTCAAATTTGGTATACCGGTTTATTATGTTAAAGAGCTGCCTTGATTACATTTGGAGGTTCATTAGTTACATATAAAGGGTTGATAGCCCCCCCCCCCCTTAATTCAGATAAATGGGTTTTTCATGCAGAAATATCCGATTTGCTCCAATTTGGTATACCGGTTAATTATGTTAAGGAGCTGCCTTGATTAGATTTGGAGGTTCATTAGTTAAGTATAAAGGGAGAAAATGAGGCTACCCCCCCCCCCCCCATTAATTTAGATTAATGGGGTTTTCATGCAGAGTTATTCTATTTGCTCCAAATTTCGTGTACCGGTTTATTATGTTAAGGAGCTTCCCTGATTAGATTTGGAGGTTCATTTGTTAAGTTTAAAGGGAGGAAAAGGGGGCTAGACCCCCTCCCCCCTTAATTTCGATAAATGGGTTTTTCATGCAGAGTTATTCTATTTGCTCCAAATTTCGTGTACCGGTTTATTATGTTAAGGAGCTGCCTTGATTAGATTTGGAGGTTAATTGGTTAAGTATAAAGGGGGGACGGGGGCTAGTCCACTCTCTAATTTAGATAAATGGGTTTTTCATGCAGAATTATTCGACTTGCTTCAAATTTGATATACCAGTTTATTCCGATATGGCTTTCTTCATTTGATTTGAAGGTTAATTGGTTAAGTATAAAAGGGGGAAAGGGGGTAAGTGTCCCCTCCCCTGAATTGAGATAAATGGGTTTTCATGCAGAATTATCTAATTTAGTTTAATTTTTTTGTAGGTTCATTCTGATATAGAGTTTTTCTGATTAGATTTGAAAGTTCATGGGTTCAGCATAAAGGGAGAAATGGGGGAGTTAATACCCCCCTTAATTTAGCGAAATGTTTTTTTCGTGCAGAATTATCTGATTTGCTTCAAATTTGGTATGCCAGTTTATTATGTTAAAGAGCTTCCTGATTAGATTTGGAGGTTCTTTGGTTAAGTATAAAGGGGAGAAACGGGAGCTAATACCTTCATTTATTTTTTGAGGGGCAATATTCTTTGAAATAAGAGTATAATATACAATTAGTGTGAATAGTCTGTGAGCTCAATGCCATCAGTTTAACTGGACAATTTTCTTTTTATTTCAATTCCTACTATTAGCTCACACTTTCGCTATATATATCTTGTTCAAATTTTCAATCGTTAATAAATAAAATACTTATTCATCCAATCAAGCTCAAATAATTTTTTTTAACTTGTAGTGGATGACATTTGTGTTAATCCAGTTTTTTTTCAAATATTAATTCATTAATTAAATTAATTAATTAATTTTCAATAATCGAGAGAGCCCTCTTCTTGATCAAGGTATTTTAAGACCGAGAGAGCCCTGCTCTTCTTGATCAAGGCATCTTAAGCGCCACACTCAAGAGGAAAGAAGAATGGGAGAAAAAAAATTCTCTTATTGACCTATCCCTTATTTGATTATTAGGAATTGAGTTAAATTTGTTTATTATTATATTACTTGTTTGTATTACTTACCTATTTTTTTTATTTACTTGTATTGATGACTTTTAAGTTGTGTTTAATTGTTAGTTCTTATCTATAAACACTGTTTTAATGAGGTCTATTGATGTCTATGATTGGCTAGAGTTGCGGTAAAGCGAGAGATCCTACCTACACAACTTCCAGGTGGTGTAATATTTTAACGGAGCTTCTGACTGTAAAATAGTCAATGAAACATCATCTTCATTTTGAAACACCTATCCAATGATATGCCACTCAATAGGCTGCGTAATTTTTTTTTTCGTCTCTACCGTCATTTTGTATTTTTACGGCCGCCATTGTTAATTTATAAAAACAAACCTAGCCCATAACCATCGGGCCGTTAAGACGAATTGATAGAGACCTCATTCATTAATATCTATCCAGCCGTTGGGATGTTTCGAGGGTATAAAGAAATCCACATACACAGATACGCGTGAAACACATAACCCTTCTTTTCAACCGGGTAAAAAAAAATGAGATGTCTGACTTACTGCTATGAATAACTGCCAACTATTACATTACGGTCTATGGGGAAAAATCGTTTGCGGTTTATTTTAATAATATTACAGTAATTTAAACACATTGAAATTAATATACATCACTGAGGTGTACTACAAGGTTCTAACTATAGAACGTGGTGAGCATAGAATTTATCGTTCATTGACAAGGACACACAAAATAATTTGGCTACAGAAGAAAATGAACAATCATTGAACTATTGAAACCTACTAACAGTAATTGCTGGAGGTGCGTTTTCAGTTGTGGTATGCGTTTTTAAATTTAATTATTTTTTAAATATTACTTTGTGTGTATAAATCAGACCTGCCAACTGCTACGAAAAAATCGTAGTTGCTACGATTTGGACCTATCAACTACGATGCTACGAAAATCGGTCTTAAACTACGATTTTTTGCAAAAAACACAAACGCATTTTTTTTGTTTCTAGTTGCGATTTTTATCCCTCACAGCATATTTTCCAGGAGTGATTCTGTTGCGAAATTTCCAAAATTTCAAAGTATTCATTTCCGAAAGTTTTAAAAAATTGGCTATTAGTCCGAAAATTCGGACATTAAAAAATGCTCATGAAAAAAAAAAAAAAATCTGGGCTGCAAAACAAACTTCTTAACATAAAACACTCTCTTTATGTATATTAACCACGAGTGAATCGTGTTTCTGTAAATATTTATACAGGAATTCGCTTCCTTAGAAACAAGGTGCAATTTTAAGAATTTCTGGAAAGGAGGAAGGGGATTCTTTGGGGGGCAAGGTTTGAAATAGAATAGTGAGCAAAATCGCACGATTTGCGATAAATTCCCCCGAATTTCGACAAATGACCGTATAAAAAAATAAATTTTGCCAATTGGTCGCAGAAAAAAATAAATTTCTTCAAAGGATCGTGGTAAAAACGTAGTATTGATTTCAGGGGGTGACCCGGGGGCAGGGAATGTCCCCCCCCCCGGAAGATTTGAGATTTTGTGTTTCAATGGTGTGAATTTTGTCAAAATATCGCAGAAAGAAAACGCGAATTTCATCAAAAAATCAGTAACAAAATGCAAATTTCATCGACAGATCAGTAAGAAAATGCAAATTTCATCGAAAGATCAGTAAGAAAACGCAAATTTTCACCGAAAGATCGCAGAAAGAAAACACTAATTTCATCAAAAGGATCGCGGAAAAAAACGCAAAATTCGACAAAGGATCGTGGTAAAAAATGCGAATTTCGTCAAAAGTTCATGGTAAAAAGTGCGGATTTCAACAAAGAATCGTGATAGAAAAATGTGAATTACGATTGCGGAAAAATTATGAATATCCTGAAATGATCGCAGGGAAAAATCCCGAATTTCTTCTAAATTTCCTGCACTGGGCTAAAAAATTGAACCAGGCTCCTGTTACAAATGTTAAAAAAAAAAAAAAAAAAAAAAACGCTGCGAAACGAAAAGAAACTCTAAAAATTTTCAAAGGAAAAAATTTACTATATTAAGTTGAAAGACTGAAACCTTATTCCTTTTATGAATGTCAAAAGATGGCTGTGTAACACGAAAAACCAGCCAACCTACCTCCAGATTAATTTAAATTTTGTGTGCTACGATTTCTCATTTTCAAAGGTTGGCAGGTCTGGTATAAATTCATATACGGGTGTGCACAAAAGTTTTCAACAACATCCAGTTTATTGGCGGAAATTGCTGAATGAAAAATTTCAACTGTGCTATGCGTTTAACTGAACAAACTTTTAGCATAGTATGTAGTATACATGCATATCCATAGATCATATACAGGGCTGCACAAAAAAATCGTATACTTTCCCGACTATTCATGGTAATAGCATAAATTGGGTTTTTAAATGCGTTGTGTTTTCCAAATTGTTCATTTAGACGTTCTCTTTCACCTTAGTAAACTGTGAAATTTTGTTATAGTATTCCGAATGTGTTAGAAAGTGTTTCATAATCAATGCCGTATGTGTGATTTTTCGTTCTTGTTGGTGTTCTTGTCAGTAGGGATTTATATATATATATATATATATATATAACCATTGATTAAACATAACCTTCCACCGTCAAATATTATGAATTAAAGCTGTAAGTATTAAAAAAATAAATAAATAAATAAATAAATATAAGAATTATTATGGAAGAAAAAGAAAAAAGTGGACACCGACAAAAATTGAAAAGCTTATACATTGAATTACGTTATCAAGGGCACAGAACTCAATGATATAAGCAAAATGGTTGTTTTCTGTGGGAAAAATAAGCTAAAGCTAAAAGTTATTTTCCCCTGTGCCCAAACAACCATAAAATCAAGTGAATTGATTAAAAATGAAAGCAGAATAGAAACAAATAATATGAAATGGAAGAATCAATAAAACGTATTTAAATATTTATAGGATATAAAATATAAATAATAAACACCATACCGATTAATATTTCAGTATTTTACAAAAAGCCACGCGCACATGGCTGCCAGTATATCAAAAAGATTAAGGTGAATAAAACAGTTAAGAAATCACAGTAAATGATACCAAAGGATGCAGTTAATACATTTTGAAATAAAATTTGAAATACCTTGTTAAACACATTTAATCTAATATAAAATAAATAGATATTAATTACATTATTTAAAATGCACTATTAAATTAATTAATAACAGTTTAACAATATCATCAAAATTCAGCTAAAAATACCCCCTGGTGTATTAAATTATAACTGAAATGGAGCTAGAAAAATTAACAATTAGAGCTATCTTAAAGAGACAAATTTAGTGCTGCCATCTAGTATTACTTCTATTAAACAACTAACGCAAGATAAATATTTGTAAGCATTTGAATGTAAATAACTGTATAAATAATTGTAAGCATTTGAATGTAAATAACTGTATAAACAGCAAAACCAAACATATCCTTATATATAGAGAATTATAAACCGAATATAAACCACACAATGTATTTAAAAACTATTGTGAATAAAATTTAAAAGCATACAATATATTCTATTAGCTAACTTATTTAAACTAAACTAAGAAATAAATAATTCTAGAACATTGATAATATATAGCATATAGCTATATGCTATAAAACAAAATAAAATTCAGTAGTAATTAATATAAATAATTATAAATATAAAAATTATTTTTTATGAATTATATATCAGATATTTATAAAATGAACAGGAAATAAAAAACATGTGAAAGTAAATAGAAGGTTAAATGATACTTAAATACCCATTACTTAAAAAGCACAAATATAGAGTGTGGATTATCTTATGACATCCATAAAAAACCATAAAGTATGAATGTGGGACATTCAAAAACATTAAACCGATAATAAATATTAAAAAGAATAGAGTAATAATAATAAAAATAATTACCCAATTTTAATGCATACAGTATAACTATATTTATATTATACATACTTATATGTATATTATTCACTATAAGAATGGCATACTATTAGTAATTAATATGATATTGTCCTTAGTAAATTTAAAATTTAATAACAAATAATTGTAAATTAGATTAATCAATAATTAGGCTAATTATAATATTAATGAAATTCTCCAATTACATTTAAAATATCAAATCAACATGCATATAAAATACGTAACATAAATATAGTAATAATACAAGAGCCCCCATTTTTTTATATATATATATAATTAACCATTGCGTATTATCCAGACAACACCACCCTCCTCCGTACTCTAACATCTACCCACCCAACCAACCTATAATTTTTTTTTATATTATTTTACAATTTTTAATTTTTTATAGATATTTTTTTTATTTTATAATTTTTTTGTAATTTTGTTTACGCATGTGTTAATTTGTTTTAATAGATCATGTAAGAAAAGTACTAATTGTATATTAGTGAATATATGAATTTTTTTGGAAAACCATGATTTAATGCATCATAAATTAGTTTTTTAATATTATTGTTAATTAGAGAAGAAGAACATAAACATTATATATATATATATATATATATATATGTGTTACATTATTAGATCTAATTCCGCGATTTCCTTATCTTATTCTAAATTACTACTTTATTTTCACTAAATCCTTATCCTTAAATAATCTCTATCGTTAACTCTGTTAAATTCCCTTTAATTTAATGTCTCACTTGTCTTAATCACTTTAATATTATCACTTTAATATTACGCTTTTAGTATTCTTAAATTAAATGTTCCATTCCCGCGCTTTTTTCTTTCGAGATTATTCTTTTAGCTTCCATTTTTACTTTCCCGCGCATTTCTGATGTTATCCTTTTTTCCTTCAAATTCATCCGCTAGCTCTGTTCGCACTCTTTATATGACGTGACATTCTTAATTATTCATTGGTTGAGAGCGCGATCTACGTCATATTTGTATACTTACACGTGAGGAACAAAAAGTTGATACACGCTGTGTTTCAGCAGATTTGAGTCGTATTTCCACTTTTCATCCATCCCCTGGTCACCGTCCTGTTATTCGATTATCTGGAACTTTGTTTAAACCTAATTACTACTATGGCGCGATGGCTAATTATCTTGGTGGAAACTGCACTTTTTGCAAGATATTCTAATAAAGTGCTTAGCTGATATTATGAGTTGTTTCAATTTCTTCTGGGGAAACTTCACGGAACGATGCATTCCATTGTTTTCACTCGACAACTGCATTTCAACAATTCGTTCTACTAATATAATAGATTTGAATTATCTGTTCTGACCACTTCTTTTACGCCATTATCGCTGGATGAGATCCTCAGCTATTATCGTGACAGCCTGTACTGCAATTTCAACGATAAAGCCAATCCAATGTTGCTAGAATGCAACACACACACACACACATATATATATATATATATATATATAATGTAAAAAATCTATTTGAGTTAAGGGGGTCCGGGATACAAAAATCTTCAAATTTTGCAAAAAAAAAAAAAAAAAAAAAAAAATATTTCATTAAAAATTTCTCAGTTTTTTCCTGCTTAAAAGGACTTTTAAATCATGTTTCTATCTTAATTAGAACAAGAATTATTAATTTTTTCGCTTTGTTTAGTTTTCAAAATCTAGCTTTCAAAAGGAATGGCTGTCATGGAAACGACTTCTTGTAAAAATGTTTTTCTTCATGATGGGTTTTTTCAACATTTCTTGAACATTTAAATTCTTATAAGTCAAGAACCGTTAAAGATAATTGTTTCAAACTTGGAACATGTCCTTTTCAATTGTTTTACTTTAATTTTGATTCAGCATATTTGAAAAAAAATATTTACTTTTGAAAATATGATTTTTTTCTTTTAAATTTACACCAATTTTTTTTTTAATTTGTTCGTTAAATATTTTTAATTTTTTAAAAATAATAATATTTTTTTTTAAATTCTGAATCCAAATTAAAGCTTATATATTTCTGTTTATTTAAATGAAAAGAAAATGAAATTCTATTAATAATATTTCGAATTAAAACGATTTTAAATTATCCCACTTTTTCTAATAAAATTTAAATTTTTTTAAAAAGAATATGAGAAGTTTTATCATGTGATTTTGTTTACAAATGATATGGTTAACCATCACAAAAAAATTCAGAATTTTAACTCAATAAATAAAAATTATTTGAAAATGTGTCCCGGACCTCTTTAAAGGAATAATCATCTATATTCTGTAATCCGTGAAACTCGGGTTTACAATACTTCTTTAAATTTATAGAGAAACTGACCAGGGAAGTGTACAAGATATAAGTTGAGTTGCGAAATGATATTTAGGTCATAGCAAGTAGGCAGGATAGTTCGACAGTGCAGTTAAATACACTGGTGTCCAAAATCAAAAACGATCACAAAATGTTAATTTTCAAGTACGCGAATACTCAAAAAAATATATATATAATTCGAATAATTACTATCACTACTGCACAGCTAGTCCATATAACATCTCATTCATGTTACACATGGTCACAAGTGTCACAGTCACTACGGTGAAGAAAAAAAAATAGGAAATTCCATACATCTCATTATGAGCCTCAAATGATCATTATACGTGACTCCACTGAGACGTCACTGTGACTGCTACTTTGTGACGAGTCACCATGTGATTTTACAATGTAGTTACATTGTGACTCTCATGTGATTGTCATCTGTAGACTCAATTTCAAAGTCATCGTGAACGCTGCATTGTGATAAGTTACCAAATAATGTCGCATTAAAGTCACATGATGAATTTCAGGTGACAGAGAGACTACTGTGAAATCACCATTGTACTCTTTTGAGAAAAGTCACCATGTGACTATAATGTGATATTATTTGGTGACTTTCATATTGCAACGTTCATGATGACTTTGAAATTGAGTTTAAAAATGACAGTCACGTGAGAGTCACAATGTAATTTCATTGTAAAGTCACTTGGTGGCTCGCCAAAAAGCAGCAGTCACACTGACATCTCAGTGAAGTCACATATAATGATCATTTGATTATTTGAGACTCATAATGAGACGTATGGAATTTCCTATTTTTTGCTTCACCGTAGTGACTGTGACACTTGTGACCATGTGTGACATGAATGAAATGCTATATGGACTAGCTGTGCAGTACAGATAGTAATTATTTGAATTATATTACAGTCGAACTCGCTTATAACGAGTTCTGATTGAACGAAAACCCGGATTTAACGAGGAAATCATAAATACTTGGTTGGTACAATGTTAAGTCTATGGGAGCATAACTCGCTTTCAACGAGCAAACCCCGGTTATAGCGAGCAATATTTTTGTGATTCATAAAATTTCTATTGACTTCCGCCTCTCCAGCTCAGATAACGTTTCTTGGAAAAAATTCCTTTAACATTCCGAAATTAACAGAAATTGAGTTTGCAGAAAATTTTAAAACTATTTTCGAAAACAGGGGTTCAAATGACGATGTTTTTTGGGCCAAGAAAGAGTCCTCTCCTAAGAACAATAACACAAGAAAGGAACAATAAGACAGTTCAAAGCAAATTAACCAACTTCTTTTGTACTGTACAGAAATAAAAAATAAATAAAGTATCCATAATAAAGTAAGTATGCATGAATTTGTGTATTTTTTTACGAACCCGTTTTTTACGAGCACCCGGTTATAACGAGCAGATATCACGGTCCCTTCGCGCTCGCTATAACCGAGTTCGACTGTATTTCCTTTTGAGTATTCGCTTACTTAAAAATTAGCATTTTGTGACTGGTCCTTAATTTTGGACAGTGTATTAATATAGCGTATTTCGTTTTGAACAAAATAATAATGCGCATTTTATTATGCTGGTTACTTAGTGAAGCATATAAAAGATTTAAAACATTAAATGCGTGTGCAAGGTTCATGTCTCGATTTTAACTTACACTATCCCCAACTAGTGTCCGAAACGGTGTCGGGAAATCTTATTAAAAATATAATTGCAATTGGGAAAATGTAAGTGTAAATGTGGTTTAGTAACTGATTGAATCTGTAAATTTGATTTAATTTTTTTTCTATATATAATTTATTTTTAATTAAGTAATTTTTAAACCTAAATTCGGATTAAATTTCAAAGGGTGATATTGGATATTTATAATTCTAGTTAATAAATAACTAATTTCACAGTAAACTGACTCATGTCCGTGGACAGAAAGTTAATAGCTGCTAAAAAAGATGGAAAAATGGCAGCAATTGAATGACTTCAGCTTGTACGGAAGCCTGTGCAGTTTGTATGTAGCAATAACTTGTAAAAAAAAAAGTTTTTTTTTTTTCCCCCTTGAAATATGAAAAAAATCTTTAACCCAAATATCACACGATCTTTCCTGTGGTTGTGATAAAAGGTAAAGATTATAAAATAGTACAATTAAATATAATTGCATGCAATATCAGACCCGATATCTTTTATGAATAATTTTTGTAAAAAACACCATTTCCGTGAAGCATCATGAAATTACGATGGTTGCGAATATAAGGTGATGAAGTAATGCAGTTTTAAGAACATCTTTTACAAACAAATTTTTGTTAAAAACACCATTTGCGTGAAACTTCATGGGGTTACTATGGTTATGATTATAACATCTGTGTAATGAAATAATGCATTTTTAAGAACATCTTTCACGCGATCTGTGTAAATATTAGCATGATGTTAGGTAATTTCAAAGCAATAATAATAAAAAGCAAAGGTAAGTATATTATTATTGCTTTGATCTAACCCAACATCATGCCAATATTTATCGATATCGCAACAAACTGCAGCATTTCTTTGCCTGCAGATACTATGCTCGTAATCACCGTAAAAATGCAATTTTATTTTTATTGTTTAAAACATTTAGTACTGTAAATATGCACCTTGTGGCAGAATGACCCATGTGCGCATATATCAACTGGGATTTATATTCAATAAAATTTTACTTAAAACATTTTTTGAACAAAAAGTTTTCATTTTTGTGTTAATTACATGCCTTTTAACTCCTACAACTAACTAATCGAATTATGTATTTTGTGTTTATTTGTTGAAAGAAAAAAAAATAGAGGGTCAAAACTGTTTGTATTCTTTCATTTGAAATAAAAACCTCAAAAGAGAAGGTATATTTATCCACACAAAAGACTTTCTTCGAAATTTTTCGCTCCTCCCTCTCTAAATTTAGAAAATATATATGAAAATGCAGTAGTGAAAGTACTTCTTTTCATGATATAATTTGAATAGCTTTTTTCCCCTTGCAGCTTACTGGAAAATTGCTTTTATCTATTCATTTTACGTGTTTATATAAGGAAATTGATTTATGAGAATAGAATACTGATTTTCCCTTCCCGAGAAAAATGTTTGTTGAAGAAAAACATGCGAGTATTGCAGACGAGAAATAGATTTGACTGTATGAAGCTATAGTCAAGATTTTTCTTTCGAAATAATCTTTATGAATAGTCTTGAAAAAGATATTACTGTTCTTTTTTTTTTTCTCAAGGCATCAAAATACTCTTAGACTTGCTTTTTTGAAGGGGTTTCGTTTAGCATTATAAAAGATACAAAGACAAGCATGAAAGTGGTCAGTGCCCCCCCCCCCCCCCCCAAAAAAAAAAAGCTTAACAACATACTAATCTAAATTTTAGTGTTAATGTCAGGGCTGCGGAGTCGGTGGGAAAATGGACGACTCCGACTCCGGGAATTTTAACAGATCCGACTCTGACTCTTTCGCTCAAAAATAGTCCGACTCCGACAACACAGACCTGCTTGGAATTTTAACAGATCCGAGTCCGACTCTTTCGCTCAAAAATAGTCCGACTCCGACAACGCAGACCTGCTTGGAATTTTAACAGATCCGACTCTGACTCTTTCGCTCAAAAATAGTCCGACTCCGACAACACAGACCTGCTTGGAATTTTAACAGATCCGAGTCCGACTCCGACAACGCAGACCTGCTTGGAATTTTAACAGATCCGACTCTGACTCTTTCGCTCAAAAATAGTCCGACTCCGACAACGCAGACCTGCTTGGAATTTTAACAGATCCGAGTCCGACTCTTTCGCTCAAAAATAGTCCGACTCCGATAACGCAGACCTGCTTGGAATTTTAACAGATCCGACTCTGACTCTTTCGCTCAAAAATGGGCCCTACTCCGACTCCGAAGCCCTGGTTAATATAATAACCACAACACTGAATGAACACATTTTTTGTTCGACTTTCGGTGATTTTTTGACTCGTTGATTTTTTTTTCCAACCTGGCTTTCGCTAGAGTGTCCTTTATTCGGGACGTGGCTGGGGACCTACGAACCTTGCTTCCGCAAAAGAGTCGGAATAAGTAGAAGAATAAAGGGCTGCGGACAAAATGAGTTCGATCACCGCGGCGGTTGACCCACCCCCAACCGCCGACCGAGACTAATAATAGGCTCGAAGTAGCAGGAGTCGTTCGGTAGCTCCATCTAGAGATCTGCACGGGCCGAAATTTCCAGGCCCGGGCACGGCCCGACTCATCGAAAAAAATTTCGGCCCGGCCCGATAAAAAAATTAAAAGTTCGGCCCGGCCCGCTAAAAATCTTAAAAGTTCGGCCCAGCCCGGAAAAAAGCTAAAATCTCGGCCCGAGAGAAAAAAAAAAAACCCAGCCCAAGGGAATTTTTTACAAAACATTGATTTTTACGTCGATTTGGTTAAAAATTTGTCTCGTACGAGATATCTCTGACAAAAAATATTTATCTTAACTTTTTTTTGTCATGTTTATAATCTTCATTTTTAAAGAAGTGACACAGACTGCGACGATATTTATTTTTATAACGAATCTCTATTTCTTGTATGTAAATGTTTAGGTTATCATTAATATTGTTAATCCGTATTCCATGCATTAACATGCATGTATTCCATGTATGCCAAAAATCTGAAAAATTCTATACAGTAAAATCTTCTAAGACGGAATTGCGTAGAAAAGAAAAAAAAAATGCGTTATAGACAAGTTCCATTCTTAGCAAGTGTAAATGTATCCTATATTATTTTCTTACGTATTAGTATATTAATTTTGCATGGATCAACACGTTTTTCAGTTTAAAACAGGGTTCCGTCACAGGCAGGTCCTTTTTCACACATTTTACTATATTTTAATTTGGCTATATTTTAATAAGCGTAGAAATATACCATTCTTTAAAAAGAAAAAATTTTAATGTATAAGTGTAGAATAATGGCAATTTAAAAATGCATGCATTTTTTGCCAAAAATTTTGGGCCAGGCCTAATTTGACTTATTTTTGAATGGATCTGGCCAAGCTGATACAATGATTTTCATACGGTCTGAGTCAAAACTAGGACTGAAAAGCTTGGGCCATGAAGACTAGGAATGAAACCAATTCCGACTCTGTATAGAAAAGATAAGTTAGGTCTGTCCCGGCCCGAGCCTTAGAAATAAAGTATGGCCCGGGCCCGGCCCGTCCCGAGCCTTCAGAAATAATGTACGGCCCGGGCCTGGCCCGGGCCGAGAAGAGTGGAGCCCGGCCCGGCCCGAGTGCCGTGAATGAAAATCGGCCCGAGCAAGGCCCGCGAGCCGGGCCGGGCTCGGGCTTCGGACCACGGGCCGGCCCGTGCAGATCTCTAGCTCCATCCATCTTCCACTTAATTACTAACAGAAAGTTTTATTCATGCCTTTACGCCATGAACACATTACTTCTCAGTCAAAACAATTCTCTAGTACTCAAAGCTGTAGTGGTTAAAAAAAAAGGGGGGGGGGTATACGCTTGAAAATATGCGGTATACGGCGTAGGGGAGACCGGGGGCATGGCGACACCTTAAGGAAATTAAAAATTTTTTCGCTTAAAAAAAATGTTTATTTTTTAATAGTAAAAATTCTAAAGCTGAATCATGATCTTTAGTATATGTATAAATTTAATAACTGTAAAGTAAGCACACATTAAAAAAAAAAAAAAAAAAAAAATTCTTTCAACCTCTGTACAGTGGTGGGATTACCCAGGATACTGAGGTAATTCCGCCACTGTATCGGGGTAATGACGCCACTCCTTAATGACCTAGTAAATACATAAAATGAATACTAGGAAACATATAACCTACTAAAAATATTTTAAAAACAATAATTTAGCTAAATAATGAATAATTACAATGTTCCTTAAACTAGATTTATTAGTGTGCTAAGCTTACAATTTAACTCAAATTGTAAAAGTCACCCTTTGCCATGGTGGCGGCATTACCCCGAGAAGACAATATAGCGGAAATCCCCCAGCAAAGCTGAAAGAAGAACCGAACTTGTTCAAAAAATTGCATCAAAATGTCGGCGAATGCATGTAGATTACGGGTAATATTAACTTAAGTACCTAATTTTACAATAAAAGTTGCTTACATCTACTCATTTGATGCTCCAAAATAAGAAGCAACTAGATGAAAACTAAATTTTTCACTAGAACAAACGAAGACGTATAAGAAAATCACTGTCACTCTAGGCACTGTTTCTATTGTTGGCCGCTATAGTGCAGGCGCGTTTATCTCAAACTGCCGTTAGTTTTTAAACTAGGCGGGGTGGCGGCATAACCCCGAGTGGCGCCATTCCCCAATCTTCCCTATGTCATCGTTATACTGCGTTCAGATTGAGATAGTTGAGTGACTTAACAGTTTTTTTGAAGCGGACGTACTCGGAATCAAGATTTCGATTTGGGCAAGTTTAAACTCACTTAACTTTCTATACTCTCTTAACTATGAGTGGAGAGAAACTCTGCCTTATGAACTCTTTTTCTTATTTGAAACTGTTCTTAAATTTCGAGTTGAGTTTTACAAATAATTAATCAGCTCGAATGAATCCTTTGAATTGTTTATTTATTTTAACACGCCGCAAAGAATAAAGACAATAATAAGCTGTTTATGGTTAGACGTAGTAGTACAAATTTAAAATAAATTAAGCCTCTTAAAACTTTTGGCAATGTGAACAGGTGAAGCCTAATTCCGGGTTGTCAGGTTCAAAAAATTTAAGCTAAGTAACTCAACTTTCATAATCTGAACTAGAGATGCAACGAATATTCGGCCGAAGCCGAATATTCGGCCCATTCGGCCTGTCTGCCGAATATTCGGCTTCGGCCGAATATCAAGTCCATTATTCGGCCTTGGCCGAATAATACTGTAATAATTGTTTTTATATTTACACAGTATAACTTTTTTAATTTGACAATTTATATTCATCATATATAATGAAAATTTTATTTGAAATTAACTAACACCTTTTTTTCCATTAACTTTCATACTCCGAATGGGTTTTATCTACCCATTTTTATATAAGAGGCTAATTTAGGAATCATGTTAAAAAAATTTTATGCTGTATCAGTAATAGAGGTGTTGCAAACCGCATGTATTCGTTACTGAGTAACGGGTATTCTCTCTGATACGAACTACCGAATCGTTAGTTCGGAATATGAGTCGTTAGTCGTTACTGCAGAACTAAGAAACTAACTTCAAACGGTACTTTCATTTCGTAACGGAGCCGCATTGTCTGATGCGGAAAGATGCTAATTTGTGCTCGGTCTTTGGACTCGGAAATCAGTTGTTCCCGTATTTTAGTATCACATACGGGTATACATATACATTTATAGTCGTTTCGTTACTTCAGCACTCGTTCATTCGCCAAAAATGTCCGTGCGAATACTTTTGGAAGGAAGATTTTGAAGTCACGTGGTCAATAGCAAAACAAAACTGCTTTTAGAAGAACGATTACTGTGAGATCGTTTATTCTTTCAGGGATTTTACTTTTTATTTCACAGATATGAATGTGCTTTTTTCAAACATGGAGAGAATAATTGATTTTATTTATTTATTTTTTCGATCAGGCGGTTCTATGAATGCATTTTAAAGAAGGAAGCATGGATCCAAGTAATAAAGAGACAAGATGTGTTTATCATTTAATATTTTAATTAGATTAATTTCGTATTAAATATGCATTTGATCTATTAAGATTGCTCATAATTTTACTGTAAAAAGAACTGAAGCTTATAATAGAATAAAATATTCCTTGTAGCTATATTTAAGGAATGATAAAGTTTTTATGAAATATATTATGAAAATTTTATGAAATATAACTTTTTAAATCATTGATTTTTAACCATACTCGCATAAAATCCGTAAGCGCTTTTTATCAGAAATTAAGAAATGGATTAGCGTCTCTCTTTTTCCTTTAAATTCAAAAGATTTGTTTGACGATACTATGAAAATGGGTGTTTTGAACCAAATTTCTGGACGCGACAGTAATTGAAGGGCAGTCATATAAAAGCATTTGATTATAGATTGAACTGCAATAAACTTATCGAAAAATGTAAAACGCTATTCGATTCCATATCATTCCCATGACTGCCAATTTTATGATTTTATGCATTAGACTGAGTATATGAATGTGTCAAAATTTTGCGATCTTGAGCGGAGGTAAATATGTTTTTGAGATCCCGTTTAATGATAGTTTCCGTTATAGACAGGTTCCATTGTCGCATGTTTTACTGGTTTCAGTAAGCAGTGGACATTTCTATTAAGATACTCAATTACTATTTTTTTTATTTAATGCATACAGTAATACTTGCAGAGACGGAATCGCGAGAAATCGCGCACAAAGGAATTCCGTTTTAGAAAGATTTTTTATATTAGCAGATGGAATTTCATTGTATTAGTTTCATGGGAATCGATATTGGAATATTTCAATTCAATGTACAATTCCACTTTTACAGGTTGCATTTATTTATTCAATGTTATATTGTGAATTTTTCCACTTTTACGCTGATTTCTGTTACAGACAGGTTTCGTACAAAATTTTATTATGGGTCTATGTAACGGTAACGAATTTTTGAAAAGACCTCACGTGCGCTATATAATTATAATTACTGTAGTCTTGTGACCATATATTTCACATGCAGCATTTTGAACGCCTAGTTTTATCTATACTTTATGAAATATTAAATTAGTGCAAGCGTCCAGATAGATTTTATCTTTTATTTTAAGGAACAGTTAAAACTAATAATAATCGAAAAAACACTCAGAAAATTAGAAAATACACCGAATATATGTGTACTAGTACTTATCATGATTTTTAATATCCGTTTTCTAAAGAGTAACGAAAGTAACGAGTAACGAATATTTTCTAACGGGTAGTGCGTTTGAAAGTAACGAATACATACGGGTGTCCATTTAGTCGTTACTTTTACAGCACTAATCAGTAAGTACAAAAAGTGTCTGTAATAAGCTAACATAATCTGTTAAATTTAAAATTAATCTATTCAAAATTGTTTTAATACAGCTGTACAAGCTAATTCAAAATTTTTTTTATCATAATGGGAAGTTTAACATTTAACCCTTGTTACATAAGAAAATATTTCTTTCAATAATATTTTGAATTGTACCTATAAAGATCATAAATATATGATTGATTAGATATAGATGTATTATATGTATAACATATTTAAGTCGCATGTGTTGCAATACTTAAGGGTTTTTTTTTTTTTTTTTTTTTTTAAGTAAAATACGCTTAATAGTTAAATATCATTTAAGTGATTTTTTTAAGTCTGTTACTATTTCTTATTAAATAATGAAAGAAATGTAAATACTAAATTCTTTTAATTAGTATGCATTTACGTTTTAGATATTTTTTTCAAGAATAGCATTGTAATGCCTTAAAAAACAGTTAAAATGTTTACAATAAACGTAAATTGTGATGCAGAAATAATAATAATTCAGCATTCTTAGGTGATAGTCTCCTTTTTTTTTTCCGTAAATGTTACCTGCTTCTGAAAATAATCTCTCACTATATATGGTACTTCCTGGTGCAGAAAGGTACTTTTTGGCTAATTGTGAAAGGTTTGGAAAGTCTTCTGAATTTTTCGCCCACCACTCCAAAGGACACTGTTGTCTTTCTAGTAGTGGCTGGGAAAGAAAATTACTAATTTCTTTTACTTCTTCACATTGAGGGGCACTTTCTATAGAGGCTTCACTGCTGACAGCAAAGAAAAAAATAATAATAAATATAAATAAAAAATTTGTTAATTGTGAGCTTTATAAAGTCTACAATGATTTCTTTCCACCATTTTAGAGGATATTCCTTTCACTCTTTCTATCAGTGGTTTTTCTTAAGATATTAAGATTTCTTTTTTTTTTTATTATATTTCATCTGAAAGCTGAAACTTATGTTTCCTAGTACTACTTTTAAAATTTTGTCATTATTTTAAAATGTAACAACACACATAATATCTATTAAAATGTAACTAGACATTACCTGATGAGGAACTTTTGCTAAGAATTTTTTTGGAGGGTCTGAATTATATTATTGAGGCAATTTTTAGGCCGAACATAGCCGAATATTTTTTCAGAGTAAAATAATGCTTTAAAAAATTAAAAATTTGTATATAAATAATTTTTTAAAAGAAAACAATACAATTTAATTGTGAAATATACAAGAATTGTGCGTATAGTGCATACTATATTTTGTTTTTAGGCAAAAATAAGTTCATTATTCGGCGGCCGAATAGGCCGAATATTCGGCTGTAACTTGGCCGAATATTCGGTATTCGGTTATTCGGCCAAACCACTATTCGTTGCATCACTAATCTGAACGTTGTATTACCCTTCACAACAGTCCTACTATATCGAACCGCCGTCTGGAAGGATAATACATTTTCTCTCCTTGGATGTTAAGAGAAGACTAGAAGGCTAAACATCCTCCAGCCCATTAAAATTGAACTACATAATGAACTTAAAATGTTAAATATCACTTGCAGTTGCAATCAAAATAGTTTACAAAATAGTTTTTAAAAAATACACGTACAATAAAGAGAATAATATATGAAATGCAATTACAATATACAATTACAATTAATTTTAAAAAATCGCTAATTATTGTTGAGGCAAAACACAAATTTACATTACATTTCTTTTATGAAATTTTCTATCTGGCAAACACTTTACTATCACCTCTGAGAATAATAATAACAAAAACCTTGAGTTTTTCCCCCCATCCACCCAGCTGGTGGCATGCTCTTCTCTTTGTACAACAGTACCAATTTTTACATTACTAGGGGGGCTCCCCCCCCCTAGTATATATATATACACGGAAAAAACTGTTTTGTTGAAATTATTAAATTTTGGTTCATATAGCTCCATCCAAATATTTTGGTTGGAATGACCAAATTTTGGGTGGACTAACCAAACAGTTTGTTGAATTAACAAAATAATTTGGTTAATCTAACCAAAATTTAATTATTCTAACCAAAATATTTAGATGGAGCTATATGAACCAAAATTTAGTAATTTCAACAAAACAGTTTTTTCCGTGTATGTGTGTTCATATATATGACCTAGTATATATATGTTCATATCTATCATATGTTCTGAAATTGTGCAATTTTCACAAGTCATGTGACATGTGTCTATTTACTTACCTCTGTTGCACCATCCAGAGACCAGAAAAAATATTCGAATACTATAATAGATAAAGCTTTACGTCATGTCTAGCTGCTAAAAATTATGAAATAAAATCAGGAGCGATTAACTTGTACGATCCTTGTAAAAATTTGCCGGTTGTCTCACTTACATTGTCTTATTATGTCGAAATAGGAAGCAGAAAGATAAAAATCCAAATATTACTAAACTTAATTATAAACAAGAAAGAAAAAATCATGCGTCAAGCATAGATTATGAAACACTTTACAACATATTCAAAATAATGTAACAAAACTGCACCGTTTAAGAAATTAAAATGTTACGTCTAATTCAACCATATGGAAACACATAACACATTTCAGATCTCAATTTCAGCTGTTTCCATCGATAATCAGAAAATTATCCGAATTTTCGGAAAATAATCCGAATTATCCGTAATCGCTTCGCTTTGGTATCGCGAAACAATCCCTATTTTCTAGCCAACCCCACAAACTTAATTGTTTCGCGTTTCCATTCTGGATCGCTTAGCGATCCCTTATTTTCTATGCATTCAATTTTTAGATTCCAAACACAGATGACCCCCTCCCCCTTTCTCATTAGTTAAAGGAAATTATCTTCTTTCTGTAAAAATCACTTTTACCATCGATCCCTAAAAAAAAAAAAAAAAAATTAAAGAGAAGTCTATCGAAGTGCTGAAGATTCTTCCTTTTCCCTGCCCATGCTATCTGAATTCTGTACTTTCATGGTTTTCACCAAGCATAATTCCCGCTAAGAAAAGACAGAAAGTTCTGATCAATCAGATGCGTTTCGTGGTATCTACGATGATTTTCATTGCTCCATTTCCAAATCATTATATATATATATATATATATATATATATATAATATATATAGAAGGATTCTTCTTGATTAATCATTTTTGCTCTTTCTTGCAAATTGCTAAGAACGTCGCGCCGCCCACAAATTGTGAAATTCTTTTAACATATTTAGTTATTTTCAGTCACTGAGAAAGTCCATTTTCAGGTATACAACTTAAGCTACGCTCAGGTATAGAGGTAATATTTTCCTATTAAAAAATATAATCATTAGGATGTGAAGACATACAGCAAATATAGAACACCTTCAGTTTGTATAACAGTTTTCAAAATTTACTCTGTAGTCAATTTAGTATCTCCTCGCTACAGATGATATTTAAACGACTCTATCCATGCTTAGTGTTTAATTTGCGCCGGAGCTCACTGGAGCTCATAAATGCTGCGCTCCGGAGCCCAGCGGAACTGCACTTCCGAAAAACTGAAGCCCACATTATCTTTTCCTTCCCTTGCTATATCCATTCTTTCCTATTGAGGTGCTTATAAATACACTGGTAATACTATAAATACATTATACTATAATACATGGTATCCTCATAAAAATGAACACAGTATATTAGAATAAGCCACTTATTAATAATCTCGAGTTTAAACGCTTTTGCTACATTAGTTTTTACAGGATTACCCAGAAGATATTCGTTCTTTTTCAATTTGTTGACGGTCCCCTATGGGGTTTCGGGAAAAATCTTCGCGGAAATATATGACCTATACTATACTGTTTAACACACTTGCAATTTCAGGTTAATTCCTCATGTATTTTTCTAGATATTTAACAAAACGTCTAAAATCGCAAGTGACCGGTAACCTTTGGCCATATAGTGTACATGCATGACACATGACAGCTGACACAAATAGCCTGTAAAATATTCATAGTTAGAAAAAAAAAAACAGATGGACCACCCTATATATGATGGTTCTCACTACTATACTCTGCAAGTGTAACCCGAGAAACCCGGGTTTTTCCCTTTGTATCATTAAAAGCGATATTTTGATTTACGCGATCTGAGGGCAAGCTACCCATTAATTGAGAACCAATAGAGGGGTTTGTTTTGAAACAAACAATGCATTCATGGCAAATTTTTTTCCAAACAGTTATGCCACCAGTAGGCCAATATTTTTCTCTCACATAATATAGCAAATTTTGTGGGCCTACGTCGAAACATTTCTTGTGAAAATACACTACAATTAGCGCCCAACCGAAACAAGTTTTTCAGGCCGAAACCGAATTTCGGTCCTTTTTCTAGTTTCAGCCGAAAACGAATCTCTCTCCAGGGCTGTAGGTGGGATATACGCTGTATACCTCTGTATTTTTTAAAGCTTCTTATACTCCTCGTTTCTCAATGCTATAACGTATACTCTGTGGTGTCTACCCTCTGCTTTTTTTACGACTACAGCACTAACTCTCTCTATAACAGAAACTTGCCTTAAGGGTGTGGTCAGTCAGATCTCAAACTCCCCCCTCTAATGTGAAACCTATGGGAGTGGTATGCATTCTTATTTTTAAAATATATCATAAGGAAATCAATATTTCTGACTTTTTTTTCTGAAAGATGTCTCTCTCTCTTTGTTGTTGCCAAAATATTTCTAAAATATAAGCTTAATTTTATCTAAAGAGTTAAAATCTGTACGATTTTAACACATAATATATTAAATTAAACCTGTATTTTAGAAATATTTTGACAACTAATAAAAAAAAGAAACATCTTCTAATAAAAGTACACAAAAAAAAGACGTCAAAAATATTATTTTTCCGAGGACATATTTAACCAGCCAGCCGTGGGTAACGTTCATATCACGTTTCACATATTCTATACAATTCAGAAAGCAACTCTTTTATAGCAGATAATTATAGAAGAGTTTGGGGGGAAAATGTGCCGTTATGAGCATAAGAAATTAAAATGTTTTCTATTCATCACACTACTAAACTAGTCGGATGTACAGTCGTGGAAAAAAAAAAGTAAACACCCCCTACTAACTCCCCAACAAATTATCGTAGACGAAAGTTACTGGTACAGGACGATTGGAAATACAGTCTACTTTTAAATGGTTATAAAATTTGCTTAGGGGCCATCTACATATTAAAACGAATCCAAACTTCATTTTTTTCAATGGCAGTACCCAAATTTAACGAAATATTTCAAAACTTTGGTTGAAACTATGCCTAGACACCAAATTTCAAGTTATTTGGATGATAAGTTTTTGAATTATAAACATTCAAAATTGAGTGCTTCTAATGTTAAATTAAATTTTCATATTTTTATTTATATCTCCTGAAATGATGCTCCTAATGTGCTAATACTTATTGTAGCAATAATACTAATATACCCAAACATGAATACATTGAATTTGCTATTTTTATAATTTTATGATACGAATTATGAATTATATATTCGAAAAAATTATGTATTGCAACATGCAATTTTTTTGATGGATTTAGATTTATTAAGTCCTGCTTTATGGAAATCCAAAATTTCACATTTTTCTTCCAAGTAGTTTTCAAATTATGCTTAAAAAACGGCAAAATGATGGATTAAGGGGCCGTCTATGATAGAAGTGAGTAAATTTTTGAAATTTATTCTGCTATCCTGTAATCAAACAAGTTTCATCGACGCTTAAACGTGCCTTGATCAAGAAGGCGGCTCTCTCGGTTAACAATCGAGTTCGGAACTTCAATTTGGATACAGCCCTTTTAAAATACGCTCGTTTTAAAATAATTAATTTCTCGGAAACTTATGGCACGAATGGCATAAAAATTTGTTTATAGGCTAATTGAAAGGTGTAGAGTTCATTTATGTTGTCAGAATTGTGTACTGCCATTGAAATTAAAAACAAAGTTATGGTTCGTTTTAATATGTAAATGGCCCCTTAAATAAATTTTATATACATTATTTAAAAGTAGACTTTATTTCCAATCTTTCGGTACCAGTAACTTTCTTGTACGATAATTTGTTGAGAAGTTAGTAGGGGGTGTTTACTTTTTTTTTTTCCACGACTGTACCAATCCCAAAACTTTCTTCTATCTCATTCGTACATTTCAATTCTTCAAAATTCGTTATCACAGTGCCAAACTTAAATGGCTATCTATGCTCATCATGAGGATACTAAAAGGATGAAATTCCGTGCATTAGTTCCTGAGATATGACTATCACTGAAATCGTGTAAATCCAGCAAAATGCTGCCTAGCAGAACCACCTGTAGTGGGATTTACACCAGAACTTAATTATCATTAACTTATGTCAACGTCTAACTGAATATGAAGTTTTGGGAAAATTCGTGCATTAGTCCTTGCAGTAGAGCTATTGCGTAAATCATGATAAGTGCAGCTTAACAGTGCCACCTTTTGGGCGATTTACACCAACACATAATCAGCAGCAATATTAATCAAGTTATATTTGAATCTGCAGTTTGATGAAAATTCGTACATTAGTTCTTGAGATAGAGCTATTGAGGAAATCGTGCAAAATGCAGCACAGCAGCGCCACCTATTGGGCGATTTACACCAACACGTAGTCAGCATAATTTCATATCAAGGACTAACTGAACCTGAAGTTTGATGAAAATGTGTACATTAGTTCTTGAGCTAGAGCTATTGCGGAAATCGTATAAATCCTGCAAAGCAGCATAGCAGCGCCACCTGTAGGGCGATTTACACCAAACAGTAATCAGCAGCAATTTATATCAGGGATTACCTGAATATAAATTTTTATTAAATTCCGTGCATTAGTTCTTGTGATAGAACGCCCACAAAATTTGTGTCACATACAGGCAGACATTTTGTAAAACATATTTTTGGGTGATCTTTGACCCTAAAACATGTGAATCCGTGGAAAACCGGAAGTCGAAAATTTTCACGAATCCAATACTTTCTTCTTGTAAAAATAGAAGAAAGTAAAAAGAAGTCAAAAATATTAATTTTCCGAGGAGGTATTTAACCATCCAGCCGCGGCTAACGCTCATATCGCGTTTCACGTATTCGATACAATTCACGCTATTTTCGCGTTCCAGTGTTGCCAATGGGTTACTTTTTTAAAATTCAGATTACTTGATTCCAACCACTTTTTTAAAAGCGTATAATTCGGCTTATTCTCACATTATTTAATCTGTAATTAAATAAAGTGACTATTTCTACTTCAAAAAAGTGATGGGAATCAAACAATCTGAATTTTTAAAAAGTAATCCACTGGCAACACTTAAACTAATCGGATGTAGCAATCCCAAAACTTTCTTCTGTCTCATACATGTTAATACTTGAAAATTCGCTATCACACTGCCAAAATTAAACGGCAATCTATGCCCATTATGAGGATTCTAAAGATATGAAATTCCGTACATTGGTTCTTGAGATATGGCTATCTCTGAAATCATGTAAATCCAGCATAATTCAGCCTAGCAGCGCCAACTATTGGGTGCTTTACATCAAAACCTATGTTACACCAAAACCACCAAACAACCACTTATGTCAAAGTCTAACTGAATCTGAAGTTTGCCGAAAATCCGTGCATTAGTTTTTGAGATAGAGTTATTGCGAAAATCATAAAAATTCCAGCATAGCAGCGCCACCTATTGGACGATTAACACCAAAACCTAATCAGCAACAACTTGTGTTAACATCTAACTAAATCTGAAGTTAGATGAAAATTCGTGCATTAGTTTTTGAGATAGAGCTATTGCGGGAATCGTGCAAAATGCAGCACATCAGCGCCACCTGTTGAGAGATTTACACGAACACGTAATCAGCTTCAAGTCATATCAAGGACTAACTGAATCTGAAGTTTCATGAAAATCCGTGCATTAGTTCTTGAGATAAAGCCATTGGAGAAATCGCAAAAAATGCAGCATAGCAGATCCACTTGTTGAGCGATTTACACCAACACAAAATCAGCATCAAGTCATGTCAAGGAATAACTGAATCTGAAGTTTCATAAAAATTCGTGCATTAGTTCTTGAGATAGAGCCATTGCGGAAAATCGTAAATAATGCAGCATAGCAGCGCCACCTGTTGAGCGATTTACACCAAAACTAATCAGCATCAATTTTTATCAGGGAGTCACTGAATATGAATTTTTATTAAATTCCGTGCATTAGTTCTTGAGATAGAGCGCCCACAAAATTTGTGTCACATACAGGCAGACAGACAGACAGACTCACAGACAGACATTTTGTAAAAACATGTTTTTCGGAATCTCTGATCTCTAAATCGTGTAAATCCGTCGAAAACCGGAAGTGGAAAATTTTTACGAATCCAATACTTTCTTCTTGTAAAGATCGAAGAAAGTAAAATATGCACCGGTTTTATCCAATAAAATGAAAAAGTCGCCCGCGGCTGGAGGGTAAAAAATAAGAATGCATCCCATTCCCTTATATTTAACATTAGGGCGAGGAATTTAAGATCTGATCTGGTTGACCAATCCCCTTTAAAAAAAAAAAATATTCATTGGAGAAAATACAATACAATGACAATAATAAACGTTGTAACATGCTAAAATTGTACGGAAAGTAGTAAAAAATGGACATTTGTGGGTTACGTCGCTTTCGATTCTGTCTTTAAAGTTTAGGGATTTTAACCTGCCTGATATACCTTACAACTTTCCTTCCCTTTTGTACCAAGGGATTTACGTATCATATTCATTCATAGAACTAGTATGTTGGGGCCATCACAAAACTTTCTTCTATATAAATCACATCAATTAAATCATTTAAATAGTACAAGAAATTGCATCAATTTAGCACCAATTCATAGCAAAGTATACCTGAATTTGAAGTTTGATGAAAATTCGTGCATTAATTATTGAGGTAGAGCTGTAGGGCAAATTCTGAAAAATGCAGCATAGCAGCACCACCTGTTGAGCGATTTGTACCAAAACATAAACAGCACTAATTCATATCAAGGTATACCGGAATCTGAAGTTTGTTGAAAATCCAAGCATTAGTTCTTGAGATAGAGCTATTGCCGAAATCCCAAAAAAATGTAGCATAGCAGCGCCACCTGTTGAGCGATTTACACCAAAATGTATAAAACGTCAATTCATGTCATGGACTAACTGCATCTAAAGTTTGATGAAAATCCGTGCATTAGTTCTGGAAATTGAGCTATTGCGGAAATCTCAAAAAATGCAACATAGCAGTGCCAACTGTTGAGCTATTTACACCAAAAGGTACAAAACGTCAATTCATGTCAAGGACTAACTGAATCTGAGGTTTGATGAAAATCCGTGTATTATTTCTTGAAATAGAGCTATTACGAAAATCGTGTAAATGCTGCAAAATGCAGCATAGCAGCGCCATCTGTTGGGCGATTTACACCAAAACGTTACCAGCACCAACTTATATCAAGGATTAACTGATTCTGAAGCTTGATGAAAATCCGTGCATAAGTTCTTGAGATAGAGCTTTTGCAGAAATCACGAAAAATTCAGTATAGCAGCGCCACCTGTTGGGCGGTTTACACCAAAAACTAATCAGCAGAAATTCATATTACGGACTACTTGAATATAAATTTTTATTAAATTCCGTGCATTAGTTCTTGAGATAGAGCGTCCACAAAATTTGTGTCGCATACAGACAGACATTTTGTAAGAACATGTTTTTCGGAATCTCTGACCTCTAAATCGTGTAAATCCGTCGAAAAGTAGAAGTGGAAAATTTTTAAGAATCCAATATTTTCTTCTTGTAAAGATAGAAGAAAATAAAAATAAAGCAGGCTATTTAATGCCGTTGTTTATTATATATATATATATATATATATATATATATATATAAATCGAATGACAACATAATGTGTGTTTTCTTTTAATACCTCATTTGTGAAAACATGGATAAGTTGATAGAACAATTTATTTTGCGATTTTACCCTATTTATTTCTGACAGGTACGCTAATGGAGTAATCGAATATTTTAAACAATCGGTGTTTTGCGAAATAATTTTTCAAAAACCATTTATGGGTTTCTTTTTCTTTGTTTAGCATTTTTCATTTCCTGTTTCTTATGTAATACTGTAAGAGAAACTAAAAATCCTGAATATTATAATGATAAATATTAAAAAGATAAAAATTAATTTATTTCTTGATAAACAACTTCAAGTTACGTATATTACATATGATAACATTGACAGTGAGTGTTTTCGTAAGATTTGATACAAATGTGACTTAAAAATTTCTTAATATTTGAAGATAGTTTTCTTTGTTAGAAAAGCAATTTGACAATTCATTGTTTTGTGTTTTAGCATATTTTTAAAAAAAACGTACATATCAAAATTTTATATAGTGTAACAAATTTACAAAGGCCCTTTTCAGCAGTAATTTTTCTTAACCCTGGGTCGAGCGCAGCTTGCCTGACAATCTAACAAAGAGAGGTTCCGAGGTCGGTGACACAGAATGCGGTGAAAGTTTGTGTATCGAAAGAGTGTAGTTAGTATATATAAATATATGAACGTCATAAAGCGCAATAACCATGAGGTCTTGAGAAAATAAGTCTCAAAGTTTACATTGCAATTTATAATCGGATAAATTTCTTCCTTGGCAGTATGGTTGGCAGCATGCTGGATTTGAGATTTTTCTTTGTGAGTTTGAACCCCAGTGAGACTTACTTTTCGCAACAAAAATTTTTATCAATTATTTTCGAATCGTACTCGAAAAAATAGGTATAACAATTTAAATTTGCGAAAAATATAAATTAAATATATATATTTTGTAGCATATAAGTGCATTTTAACTGTGAAATTTTGCATGTTTTAATATTTAACGAAAAGTAAAAGAAAAAAGTAGTCTTTATATTTATATAGACCAGAAATTTTTGTTTTTATTTAAAATTATTTACAGCTATTTAAATAATCTACTATTTGTAACGAGAAATAAATTTAAAATACGTGATATAAATGCATGGATAACTATATTATGTTATATTTTTACTTTCTTCTATCTTTACAAGAAAAAAGTATTGGATTCGTGAAAATTTTCGAATACCGGTTTTCGACGGATTCATACGTTTTAGAATGTCCTGAACACGATTTGATGGTTTTTAGAAAATGTCTGTCTGTCACTCTGTGAGTCTGTATGTGACAAAAATTTTGTGGGCGCTCTATCTCAAGAACTATTGCACGGAATTTAACAAAACTTTAGCTTCAGTTAGACCTTAATATAAACTAGTCCTTATTAGTTTTTGGTAAAAATCGCCCAACAGGTGGCGCTGCTATGCGGCATTTTTCCCAATTTCAGCAATAGCTAATTTCAAGAACTACTGCACAGATTTTCATAAAACTTCAGATACAGTTAGTCCAAGATATAGTTAGCTGCTGATTAGTTTTTAGTGAAAATCGCCCAACAGGTGGCGCTGCTATGCTACATTATTCATGATTATCGCAATAACTCTAACTCAAGAAAAAATGCACGAATTTGCATCAAACATCAGATTTGAATAGTCCCTGATATAAATTAATGCTGTTTAATTTTTGGTGTAAATCTCCCAATAGGTGGCGCTGCTGTGCTGAATTTTTCACGATTTCCGCAATAGCTGTATCTCAAGAACAAATGCATGAATTTTCATCAAGCTTCAGATTCAGTTAGTCCCTAATATAAATTGGTGCTAATTAGTTTTTGGTGTAAATCGCTCAACTGGTGGCGCTGCTATGTGGAATTTTTTACGATTTCCGCAATAGCTGTATCTTAAAAACTAATGAACGGATTTTCATCAAACTTCGGATTCAATTAGACCTTAACATAAGTTGTTGATTATTAGATTTTGGTGTAAATCCACCTATCCAGTGGCGCTGATATGCTGCATTTTTACATGATTTACACGATTTTAGCGATAGTCCTATCTCAAGAACTAATGCACAAAATTTCATGTCTTTAGAATCCTCATGATGGGCATAGATTGCCATTTAATTTTGGCTCTGTACTAGAGAATTTTGAAATATTAACATGTATGAGATAGAAGAAAGTTTTGGGATTGGCATATCCGACTAATTTACTATGCAAATATTTCGAATATTTGATAACTTCTTAAAAATATTCTCTTCTATTTTTAACATGATTTAGATTTTAGATTTTATAGTTATTGCTTGCTTAATATCTATCTTTAGTAGTGTAATTGGTAATTGATACTTTTGTAGAACACAAAATTTTGCTGGTTTTAAAATTTATTTACAGTTATTTACATAAATAAGCTACTATTTTTCACAATGTAATAAATTAAAATATGTAACATAAAATTGTAACACGCTTCTTTAATTATTTTTTAAATTATAATTTTTCTATACATGATAATATTTCAAAATGTATCTTTTTAGGCGCGTTCGTAATTATATAAATACGTAGCAGCTATAGTCGTCATCTGGTCCGTCCATCTGTCCACATATAACAACGCAAAAATTACCCAACCAAATGGTTTGAAATTTAATATATGTAATCGTTGCAGAATTTTGTCATTTCAGGTTTTATGAAAATAGAATGAAAACTTTAAAATATATTAATAGACATTTTCGTTATTGTATTAAATCCTATCATACGTAATTAATTCAATGCTATCTCATGATAGGTGATGATTCTAGATTGCCTTGGGGATTACGTTCTATTTAAGATGGAGCCCTATTATTTCCGTATTACTGAATTCAATATATAGAATCGTAATAAATTCTGTATTCATGCATTTTTGAATAAGAGTGTAACAGCTATTGCACCAAGATCTATATATTTATAAAAACTAGTTATAGTATGAACACACCTCATTCGCCACGTTTGACGTACAATTTCCGATTTGTTATCTTTAGCTTTTTTTTTTTTTTTTTTTTTTTTTGGCTATTTTAAATGCTTATTTTATTTTTTTGTGCAGCGGTAATTTTTGAAATCTTTTTTTTTTTTTTTTTTTTTTTTTTCAAGAGAGAGAAAATCTGGAATTTCAATTTAGAACCAATATTTTTGTTTGTTGCTGCCATCTACGGGCCATTTTTTGAAATAATAGGGCTACTTTCTTTTTTTATTATTATTTTAATAAATGTTAACATCCTTTTTTGGCGCCATCTAGTGAGTGTTTGGAAAGTCAAACAATTAATATGGATTTTTTCTGAATTATTTGAGCATTTAAAAAAGTTTTAAACAATTGTTTGCTTTTAAAAGTTTTATATTTTATTTATACCTGCGCTATTTTTTTTTTGATTAAAAAAAATTCTAATTATTTAAAAATTAAATGTAATGGTGCTGCCATTTATGTAAGGATTTAATAATTATAAATTAACAATTTTGATTTAATTTAAGAATAAAGTGTTTTAAAAGAGATATTAAACAAAACCCTCTTTGCAATCTGCGATCACACTTACCCACTTGTTCTTTTTATTTATTTATTTGTTCTTGTTGTTGTTGTTTTGTTTAGTTTTAATAAAAATGAGGGATTCTAGAAAACTTGAACTGCGAATCGTCTAAGTTTCTCGATGTTTTCTTATTTCGAGATTTTGAAGCTTTTAGACATAAAGTCGATGAAGCAATTCACAGTGTTCTCGTCCAGTGCACTAGTGAACGGTTGAATAAATATAGAATCTTTTTGGGAGAAATGGCGTATCAGTTCAGCAGTTTAATTTTTAACACTGAATCTCTTATTTAGTAAACCTATAGGGCAGATGCAGAAAGTTCATTATTACGAATGAAATTTTACGGTTACAAGTATAGATTTCAAATTAATCATTATCAAGAAAGATCATTATTATATCAAACATCAGTACAAGGTGTGTTGCGTATCGTATAAGATAAATGCACTCCATATCATGTACATCTACTCATATGCATATATATACATATACACATGTACAACTGCATTTACACATCTAAACATGTACATTTACACATCTACAGCCACGTGTCGAAATTTGAGACCAACCTGATTTCGAAAATTTTGAAGTCAACCCGAACCCGAAGTGAAAGAAAATTAATCCGTATTTTAATACAATTATGGGAAAGTAGTCTAACAATTATATCTCCAATATCAATTTGATCTTTTTCTATAAAAATGAACAGATTCTCATTAATATCAGAGACTCATTAATATTTAAGTACATAGTTTTGTTTTGTTTTTCATTAAAAAAAATAGTCGGGACTTTTGAAATGTCTGGTCAACCCGAACCGGACCGAAAGAATCACACTCAACCCGAACCCTAAACGTTTAAAGTCGTCGGGTCAGGCTCGAGTAACAGTAGAAAATTTACATCAAAATATCATGAAACTCAGATGTGGGAACGTCCACTGTTACTCTTGTGACCATCAGAGCAAATTTCCATATATATTTCCAATTCTTTTATTACAAAATATATTTAGGATAAATTTGATGCAACTACTTAAAAATACATGTACTCTACTTTCATAAACCGTATACAATTTGTAACAAAAATCATTTTACTTGCCTAGATAATAAATAAAAAATGTGTTACTCTTGTGACCGCAAAAAAAATGCAATTTTAAAAAATTGTGTTTGACGCAAAGATTCTGTGAATTATATGAGGCTATAGAAATAAAATTTACAGAACATACCAGAGTAATTATATCTTTTTAAAAAATATTACTCATTGAACTCATTTGATAACACATGAATTAGTTACATTTGATTTTGCAAAATGCTAAGTGAGAATGCTAAGTCTACTCTTGTGGCATTTTGTCCATAATGTAATTTTTGCAAAAATTCAGTTTAAATACCAAACAAAATAATTAAAATAAGTTTTAAAGAATTATTTTCCATACAGAACAACTCTTAATGATGGTTTAATTTTAAAATAACATAAAAGAATGTAAAAAATTCTAAAATTAATTATCACTATAACCACATCGCAACCTCTCAGTTTCTGCTACTTAACAGAATAAATCATTGTCTTCATTATCAATAATATCGCTTACAACTTCTCCTGTATCATGGTTTACTTAATGAAACACAAATTCTTTGTACGAATCATGTTAGTGTATGGTTTGTAGTAGATAGTGTCATTTTTCAAGGTTTTAACAAATTGTATTTCTTGAATGCGCTTCGCTGTTGGTATTTTCTCTCAAAGTAATGGAACGTTATTGTTTTATTTCTTAGGACAAAATAAGCAGTATGACTTAGAATTGCTTTTTTAGCACGCACTTCATTTCACATATATCATTATACAACAACACAAAATAAATCTACAGCATCTATACCGGGAGTATTTGAAAAAAACATATGCCCAATTAAGTTAATTGAGAAAGGAGTCTGATTCATTGCAGGCATATTTACATAGCTATATTTTTGTTTAAATTGGAAAGCACAACCATCATATAAAAAAGTAAAACAGGTACAGGAAAATACAAATTTTCTTAAAGATACTATGTTGAAATTTTACATACGAGAGCATTTATAAAAAATTGATTATGAGTTACATTGTCTAAAATAATAGCATAAGATTTTACTTTATTGGGATCATACTAAATAGTGGCTGAAAATTCAGTCGCCTGTGGATTTGACCAGTAATGCAGTATTTCGTACCAAAGTTTCGTCTTGGCATGAAAATGTACAGTTTTCAGAAAATCCACTGGCATAACTATTCTTTGAGAAATGGTTATTTTTTTTCGGCATTATGAAAATAATCCTGTGTACAAATTTGAATGAATGTGTGCCGCAGAAATGGATTTAGTTGCTTTCGAAAATTTTGTAAACAATCAGAAATGGTTTCTTCAACTGTTAGTTTTTCAAAACGTTTATCAGCGTTTTGAAATAGTAACAGTATTGATAAGACGTTGATAAACGTTTTGTCAATAGCAAAACGTTTATCAACATTTTGCTATTTACATAACGTATAAGAAGTTCTGTATTATGTACTTTTGTTTCAAATAATTCTTCAATGTTATCTTTGCAAATTAGTCTCTGAATTCCTACATTCTAATTATGATGTATCTCGGCAGCCAAAGTCATTAAATCCTTCTTCACAGGAATGTTTAATGGAGGAAATACACCAGTTACTACACTATCAATTGCTTGAATATTTTCGTGACGACGACAAATGGAGATATTCTGATGAGTAATTTTCTATTGTTTTATTAAACTAGTCTTTAATGCTGCAAATGAATCTCCAATTTTTAAATTTAGGAAAGCTTCTATAAACAAAAAAAACGTATTATCTTAGTAAATGTCCCCTGAATTGATGAAATTATGTGGACTTTTCCACGGCTAACTAATGTAGATTTAGCTGAAGAATGACCTCTTCTTAAATCTTCATCGACATAAAATTCTCCAAAGCTGCCTTTTCTTAATATTTCATTCTCTGGCTGAAGCTTTTGCTGGCTCTAAAATTTTTCTTCACTTTATCGTAATATATTTTGTTTTGTTTCTTTCTCGCATCAACATATTCAATTTTATTCTTATTTTTTCTCTATAATTTTTGGCGCTTAGCAGAATTTTTCCTGCTCTTTAAAACAATGTCGTTTATAAGAAGCAATATTAAAATCTTTCCTTTAAAATATTCTATCAGAATCTTTTCCATAAGAGCTACTATAAGAACCTCTGTAGGTTATACAGCAGAATTTAGTAAACGAAGCTTTACAAAGCCTATAAAATATCTGATCAAAGACCATGTGCTTCAAACCAAAAGAAAGCATACAAAAATGACACGAGTTGAGTTGTTTTATTATATATTTAATTACTTGTCATGATTATTTTATAATCTTAAGTAATAACAAAAATGAATAAAAATAAATTCATCCATTAAAAAAAAACACAAAGATAATTTATCTTCCTTAAAATTTACAAAATAACCTTAGTTATGGCTAAAACTATTTCAAGAACTACTCTAATAACAGAGAAAAAACATCGAAACTTTAAGCATTCCGTTTGTTTTGGTTGTATCGCAGTTTCATGTCAAACTATGGACAAAAGTGTTATATGTTACTCTTGTGGCACAGACGTTTGTTACGCTTTTGACCACTCCCCAGAGCCTATTCCATGCATTGCATAAACAAAATATTTAATGTAAAATCTGTTTTATACCTCAAAATACGAGAGTTAGAAATTTTGGGTAAAAATTTTAAGTAGTTTTTTATGAAATTAAAACTTTAATATGTTTTCTGTTACTCTTGTGACATTTAATTATCAACTAATAAATAAAGCTAAAACTGCATTTAATACCTTAGATAAACTATGTATATCTGACGGATGTAATAATAGCTTGTTATATTTCAATGCATAATAATTTCATTTAAAGAAACAGAAGTAAAAAAATCATACAACTCAATAAGTGAATTTTTATGCTCAACTTTAAATGAATTTTAATACTACTAGTTTCCATCTCGGTCTGACTGTAGACTTATTCTTAGGAAATTAAAACTTACAAATTCCTATACAGCAACTCTTTAGCCTTAAATTGATGTATCACACTTATGTTTCCGTTTAAAAAAAATTTTCAGCAAAAATCTACTTCTGCCGTGGACGTTCCCATGTCTTTTTCATTAAAATTGATTTAATAAATTGATACTTATGTCCCTTTTCTATAAAATATTCAGAAGAATAATTAGATTAATTAACAAAAAATACTGTTAGAAAAATATCGCAATTCTTACAAAAACAATGTAAATAAATGTATTGTGTTTCTACACTATATCGCCATTAATCACCGGACACTTTCAGTTTTAGACATTTTGTCGAATATTTCAAAATATACTTGTCGGATTCTTCTGGAACTTCATTATTATAAAGAATATGTTTGACCTCATGTTTATCAACGTCGATTCGATAAGGAGGACAATTAGGGGGCCAACAAAAAAAATCAAAGAAAAGTAGTAATATTTGGGACCACGCTGTAAATTAAAAAGCACGAAATGATCTATCGCTACAGAATGAAAATTTGTGGATCCTCTACAACATGTTTACGTATTTATGTAAAAATAGCATATATATTCATGGGGATATAGCTATTTTTTTTAAAGGTTCAAAAAATTCTTGCATGTTTTTACCTTATAACATGTAGGGTTTTCAACCAAATTTAACGTCAGTTTCAGAAAAATTAGAAATGTGTAGTATAAACAATGTAGTGCATTTGGAATATAAATATGTTAAATATTTTATGAAATATGATCAGTTGTATGAAATAACTTTTATCTGCGCATGCATGAACTATAACAAAGATTTTTTTACATAATATAATAGGCATCTCTATGGAGCAACTTAAAAAAAAAATCCAGTCAAATATCGTTACAATTCAGAAAGATAGTGGCGATAGAATGAGCTGATTTTTAGTTGTTCTCTAAAACCAGCTCAATGATAAGGGATTTTCCACAAATTGTCAATTTTAATTAAAAATTATTATTAATTTTACTTTTTTTATTGATGCTTTAGTTCTTCTTGGATAACACCAGAACGAGCCTATTCCATGATAAAAAGAAATATCAAAATCGAAGCATTTGTTCCAAATCTACTTATTGATGTTCATTAAATACTAACTTTTTTCTTTGAGTCAGTTAATAAAAAATGGCGATTTGTGGAAAATTCCTTAAGTTAATAAAAAATGGCGATTTGTGGAAAATCCCTTATCATTCAGCTGCTTTTAGACAGTAACTAAAAATCAGCTCACTCTGTCGACGATATCCTTCTGGATTGTAACGATATTTGACTGGATTTTTTTTTATGAGTTGCTCCATAGAGTTGACCATTAAATTATGTAAAAGAAAATAGTTGTTATCGTTCGCGCATGCGCAGATAAAAATTATTTCATACAACTGCTCATATTGCATAATAGTATATTTATATTCCAATTGCATTACATTGTTTATGCTACACATTTCTGATTTTTCTGAAATTGGCGTTAAATTTGATTGAAAATCCTGTATGATATAAGCTAAAAACATGTCAGAATTTTTTTAACTTAGAAACAAATTCGCTATATCTCCATGAATATACGTTCTATTCTTGCACAAATCGGTACACATGTTGTACAATATCCACAAATTTGTATTCTATAGCGATAGCTCATTTCGTGCATTTTAATTTATAGGATGATCCCAAATATTATTATTATTATTAGATTTTTTTCTTGGCCCCCTAATTGTCCCCCTTATCAAATCGGCGTTGATAAATTTGAGGCCAAACATATCATTTATAATCCTGAAGTTTCCAGAAGAATCCGAGAAGTATATTTTTAAATATTCGACAAAATGCCTAAAATTGGAAGTGTCCGATGATTAAAGGCTATATAGTGTATAAGTGAATTTTTTTTTTCATATAACATTTTTTAATAAGAGAAAAGCTACGGGTGAAGTAAATGGTTGAGAAGATAACCGCTTTAAAAAAATCCCTGCCGGTCCGGCCTACAGGCGGAGGTAGATTTCGAAGTTAAGTATACTAATTTCACAAACAAAAACCAAATCATGATTAGAGATAAATCCACTTTAACAATTTTATCTGGCCGCTTTTGACGAGTTTTTATTTCTTTTTTATATAATAACTGGTTTTATCAGAATCATGTTAGGGCGGTATTCAAAAAAATACTTTTCCATGCTAAACAACTCGAAATTTTCTGGCATAATTCCAGATTCATTTTTAATAGGAAAAACATTAAACTTGTTGACGTGATTTTTGAAGAAATTTATAAGCGACCTGTGTTTTTAATTTCCGTTCAATTAATTAAAACTTGATATATAAACAATTATTTTCTCAGTAAGACAATATTTTTCATTTCTAACACAATCACTTCGGGAAATTCCGTTCAAAATGCCCACTTTGACACCATTTTTTGAAATATATTCTGCCTCTGTCAAAAAATCGATCATTACGGTACATTATATAGTTTCTGACTAAGCCAATTTACCGATTGGATGCGTTTGAGAGCAAAAATGAATTTAAAAATGAGTCAGAAAATAAGCATTTTGGATTTGAATACTCCCTTAATACGATGATTTTTCCAACACAATCCGCTTCGGGAAATTCGGTTCAAAAGGCCCACTTTGATAGCATGTTTTAAAATACATTCTGCCTCTATCAAAAAATTGACCATTACGGTACATTATATAGTTTCTGAGTAAGAAAAGGTACCAATTGGAAGCCTTTGAGAGTAAAAATGAATTGTAAAATGAGTCAGAAAATAAGCAGTTTGGATTTGAATACACCCTTACTAAGATGATTTTTTTCTACAACCGCTATGTATTTTTAATTTGTTTTTGCTGTAAGCATGTGTCCTATCCAAAACTTGTCTATATAGATGTTGTAGACAATATTAAGAAGATATATGATAAATTCATGGGGATTTTATATCTTTTAAATTGACGGAGTTATGGATTTTTTTCTTCTTCAAACGCCCTTTTTGTTTTCGTTTTTAATTTTTTTTTTTTTTTTTCGGTACGAATTGGTCTTATCAAAAACTTGTGAATATAAAAGTTGTAGATAATGTTAAGGAGATTCATGATAAAATTAATTGGATTTGATATCTTGAGAATTGACGAAGTTATGAATTTTTTTCTCACAAAAACCCTATTTTTTTGTGCCCCTTGAGCCCATTTTTAACTTTATCAAAAATCTGTGATACATAAATTTTTGGCCCTATTTTTAGAAGTAATAAAAACTTTAAACTGATTCGATATGTACAAAATTTAAGAAGTTATGGGGGTTTTTCGGTTTTCACAAAACCCCTCTCTATTTCCATCCCCTTGGTCCGATTTTGCCCATTAACGAACTTGACCGAGATTTTATGCCCCTTGATTTTATGTATCAGTTTGGAAGAGATTGGTGCAGAATTGTGGAAGTTATCGTGTCCAGAAGAAAGTGATATATATAGATAGATACATATAAAGTTTTTTACTGAGAGTGGTTTTGGGCTCTAGAGTTCATGATCGGTGTAGATCTACAAAAATTTTTCAGAAATTCCAACATAGGAACGACGCCAATAGGTAGTATTTCATACGAAATCTACCTAAAATAATTTATCTTCGATTGTTTCACTATTGATTTCTAAACCTGATCGAGCAAATTACTTTTGTATGCAAAGTAAAATCAACTTTTATTAATAGACGAATCAAATAAATTTTATATTACATTTTCTTTAATGGTACTTAAAAGTACAGTCGGAACATAAAAGGTTAGAGGAAAATTATTAAACGAAATCTAAATAGACATTAGGGCTGAGCTATATACCGTATTATCGTTATATATCGATATTTCTTTAAGACCGCGATAACGATATTGAGAATTTAATTCTTCCGATATATCATTTCAAACAGTATTTCTTCCCTACTTCAGGAGTTTCGGAAATTACGGAGTTACGGAATTTCGGATCTACCGAATATCGGCGTGAAAGTTGGTTACTTTTGCAAATACCACGCCGATATCGACACTTACATGATATTTGCAGTTTTGTGCAGGTGTCGCGCACATACCGGAATATGGGCCACGGGCGAACAGTCTACTGTTCTGATGTACCGCTGAATCCATCGAGAATCGAAAGTGAAAGACTCGTTCGAGGATCGGGCATTTCCGATACAATCGCTCGTACACTCTAGTTTCATTTGAATAATTTATAATGTTTAACTTTCCAAAAGTTTTCAATAATACGCATTTTAGATCAGATCTGCAGGGAAAAGATTTGCATTTTTTTAAAACAGTATATAAAAATTTAAATTTATGTATCCTTTTAATATGTTAAATTAAGATATTGAATTTTTGTTTTTTCTAGATAATCAACACACACACACATACATATATATGTGTGTATGTGTGTTTGTAGTATTTTATACAGAGGACGGTTACATTTACGAACATATAATGGAGTGGTATATGAATTAAAATGTATCGATATATCGAAAATATCGATATTTGGCCAGCGATATATTACAACATTACATACATACATACACAATGGTGCTACAATCCATGTAAGATTTTGACCTCCCTCAAGATCGGAAGGTCTTCCTCCAGATCTTCCGATCTCTGGCCTTTACTTTATAATTTATAATTATATTACAATATTAAAATTCTGATATTTCCCAGCCCTAATAGACATACATTTAAATTGAAGAATCTTCCACAATCAGAGTGTCCTGTAATTTTCGATAACAACACTTTTTTCAAAAGATGAAAGTAAATAGCGACTGCAGAGTCGCTAAAAATCAAGAAACATTAATAGATTATTTGTTTTTTAGTTCATTTCTTTATCTTTATGATAAAGAATTTTCACTTAGGATTATTTTTAACAACACTTAGTGGTTATTATATTTCAGATTTTGATATCGATCTTTCCCCTATTTAGATTGGCATCAAAATCGAACTACACTAGAAGGAAGGATCAGATTTCGGCGAATTTTTAAATTGGAGATTCCGTTTACGTGGTAGCGGAGGTATTGATGAGATAAATGATAAATCTGTTGTTATTCCGATGTGCATATTGGGTCGTTTGAATAACAGATTCCACCGCGTATCTCAATGGAGATTTTCTTGTCTGTGTATCCAACCTGTAATTTAATAGCATTAATTTTAAAGCGTATATGACTATAATCATAGTGTCATTTGTTTTAAAATATTCAGTGCTGGCAAAATTTTTACTGGCTAAATTGTGTTGGCAACCGGTTATCAATGCTTGCAGCAAACGTTGCCGACTAAATAGCTGTAATTTAGAACTCTCTATGAATAAGTTTAGGCATTGCCATCTTAAGAGTGTTGGTCAGTGAGCTCTCAGATCCCTCTCGTTAATGTTACATCTATGGGAATGAAATGCATTCGTATTTATTTAAAATAATTCCACAGGAAATTAACTTCTTTTTTATGTGCAGTGTTCTTAAAGTATGTCTCTCTCGCGTTCTCTCTCTCTCTCTCTTTTTTTTTAACCATTTGGAAAAATGGTTATTGTCCTCGTCAGGGTAGGAAATCAAAAGCATATCTTAAGCTTTTTATTGGTCGAATCCGCATTTTATTCGTTTTCTGATGGGTCTGTTCAGCAATCTGTATTTCCCTTTACTTTCAACAACGATGGATACTTTCTGTTGCCACTATGACAAAAAAGTAATAAAAACTACAAAAAAAATTAATAACTCAGAAACAAATTGAGATACAGCTTTCAAACAAATTGCATTTAAAAGTACATTTTATTCTCTATCCGACGGTGTAAAAAGTAATATTGTCGGATGTTTAGAAGTTTAAGAATGAAATTTCATTTAAAATGGGCCGTCAGATTTCTTGGAAATCTGACGATGGAAAAGCCTTTTCCCGAACAGCCAATGAAATGCTTGGATATTTACGTAAGTTTCAGGTGGATAATACTTAAGTTTCATGAAATCTGACGGGTTGCAGGCGATATTTTTGGCTTGCAATTTTTACGTGTAATAACACTATTAATGTTTAATTCATGGCGTACGTAATGTATGATCAACTCCGTGCGATTTTTTATGTCTTAAATTTTAGTCTTCAAAAAAATCGATTTCCAAATGGTCGTTGTAATTTGATAAATTGCTTTTTTTTTTTCTTTTAGTTGTCAAAATATATCTAAAATATATACTTAATTTTATTTGAAATGTTAAAATCTTATTCCCAGCATCCGTTATGTAGAGTATACAGAAAAAATAAGGGGAAAATATTAATTTTCCGAGGGGATATTTTAAATATACGAATGCATTTCATTCCCATAGGTTTAACATTAGCGAGGGGAATTTGAGATCTCACTCACCATGGCATCATCTCACTAAGGTCTTACACTAGTCACGCGGAGAAAATCGAACGCTAATGTTAATCCTAAGTGTTATTTACAGATTTCTCGCCAGCATTTTAATATTTTTAAATGATTTTTCTGCATAGGATACCTGAGGTCGATATCTATTGTTGTGCGTTTAAACAACGATTTTGGCTATTTTTTTTTTTTTTTTTTTTTTTTTTTTTTTTTTTTTTTGTTACATATGAACATATGAGTACAGTTCACTACCACGTGAGATATTGTTAACCATATGAGATGGTTCACTTTCAGAACCGGTTCCAAAAGTGAAAGTGTCCGCATATAAAAAATCTGTAAGTAAAATCAAAAATGTACAAACGCTAGAAGAAACAGGCGTAAAATTTACTATAGTGGGCTAAAACATTGTAACCGGAATTCTTTCACGAATGTCGAAAAATCGCCACAGAATGTGAAAAGATGTTGAAATACGCATTGAAAATCGTATTAAAAATCACTAAAAATTAAAAAAATTTAGGGGACAAAATTTTACTACGTTAAAGGGTCGCTTTCACTGAAACTCTCCGATCGCGAAATCCCACACGGAAAAAAAGATTTAGTTAATATAGCCCCAGCTAAAATGTTTGGTTGGACTGAACAAATGTTGGTTCAACTAATCAAATGATTTTGTTCGTTCAATAAAATTTTATTGAACTAACAAAATGATTTTGTCAGTTCAACAAAAAATATTTGGATGTGGCAAAATTTGGTTGGCACAACTATTTTTTTGTTGTTTTAACAAAATTGTTCTTTCCGTGAATGCTAATCTATGGAAAAACTTAAAAGCTCGATGACTTATTACCTAATAAATTATTAAAATACGGTTTTCACCACCAGAAAGTAGACGTCAGATGCCGACGATGCGCATTTTTAAAAATTGTCTCCGTAAATTAAAAAAAAATTTATATTTAAATATATTTAAAATCTACCCTATAAAATCTTATTGAAACAAATTTATGAAACTGTAACAAAATGACTGCCTTCCCTTATTTTTATAGCATATAGATGGCGCTGTTGCCACTGTCGGCAAAATATCCTGAGATATTTTGCCAAACATGAAGTGAAGTGAATGTATGTACAGTAAACTCTGTCTAAGGCGGAATTGATCGGGACCAAGAAATTTTTCCGCAGTAGACAATATTCCGCCTTAGACAAATTTTACTCTATATCTATGGATTCGCAGGGACTTCAAAATCTTTCCGAGTTAGACAGATTTCCGTCTTACACAGAGTCCGCCTTACAGAGAGTTTACTGTAATTATGATTGTTCGGGTTTAAGTAGAGTTTCGGCGTATGTTCGAAATGTATCTCACCTAGAGGTCTTTTCATGGAAATATGTATGTTTCAAAGATAATACGCGCTTTACGCGAATTGTATCAGAGTTGCCAGATTGGGGATTTTGTCCCCGTTTTGGGGGATTTTGAACCTCTAGGGGAATTTTTAGGGGACAAGTAGTTCGTGGGGAAATTTTGGGGGAAAAACTTGGGAATTTTTTTTTTTTTTTTTTTTACTATTTTCCGTAAAGATTTCTTTTAGTCCTGTAGAAAAATTGGATCTGTCTCGAAGACAATTTTGATTTGAAAAACGAAAATACAATCCAGAAATCGGAAATATCAATCATTATTCTCTTGGATGTGGTCGTGTTCGTTGTATACTACGTTGCAGTTTACACGTATTACAGATGCATCATACTCTAAAGTCTTTAAGCAGCTTAAACCTGCACGTGACTATATCTGCAGGACTTTTACGAAAAATTATTTCGCGTACTTAAAAAAAAAAATTTAGTTTAAATATGTGGAAAGCAGATATTTTTCTCTTATGATATACAAAAGCACATCGATTGATACAGCGAAAATACTTTGCATTATGATTATGTACTTCAGTATAGGGATGACAAAAAAATTAAAACAGCGTACCATCTCGGATTCATTCAAATCTCAACTGATGAGAGATTTACATTACATATATACAGTACATAGTATTGCTTCATACGTATCAAAGCTGGTATTAGAATTTTTAAATTTGAATTAGTTTTCGAGATATTAATTTTTTTTTCTAATTTTAATGTCATTTTCGAGATATTAACTTTTATTTATTCGAGAGATTGTCCAGAGCTATGGAGCTAATGTAACAATAGTCCAACATTGTTAGACATTACTTTTAAAAACAAACGTAAAATAACTTGTCACTGCAAAATGTATCTCTCATTCTCTTAACTCCTTGAGGGGCAAGCAATCGCGTTTGTGTAATGCTCAATTCCCACCGGAAAGTTTGAAAAATTTTATTTCCAAATAAGGAACAGCAATTTTACAACTATTTTCCCTCAAAGTTATAAAAGTAAAACTTAGTTAAAAGTTTCTGGTGCAAATCTTAGTTAAACTTAGGTGGGATAAAATATATCCCACCGCCCCTCAAGGGGTTAATGTAGCTACAGAATATGCAATGGGGAATTTTTTCAAAAAAAGGCTTGATTTGGGGGGGAAATTTTGAGTTTAAATTACTTAAATATTTTTTATAGTGGTAAACTGAAAATTTAAAAATTCAATTTTTGAATAAAAAGTAAGTTGGGGACTTTTGCGGGAAAAAACACTGATTTGGGGAAAATTTCAGAAATTTTGGAGAAATTGACTTTTGACTATCTGGCAACACTGAATTATATATATTTTGTGTGTGATTGTTATTAAAAATGTTATTGTTTAAGTGTCGAAAGAGTTCATCCTAACCCACACCGACACAAAACGATTTTATGACATGACTGAGTAAACGACTGATTATGTTTCACGGGTATTTCTTCTAACGTATGGAAGGTTTGCCGGTGAAATTAACACCAATTATTCGTATTGCTTCATACGTATCAAAGCTGGTATTAGAATTTTTAAATTTGAATTAGTTTTCGAGATATTAATTTTTTTTCTAATTTTAATGTCATTTTCGAGATATTAACTTTTATTTTAATGACATTTCTGTAATGATGGCAACTAAATTACTCCATTTTTGTGGATTTTCGAATTGAAATGATTAAGAAAAAGAAAATTTTTAAATGAGAATTAAATGATAACGTGTTAAAAGTAGAAAATAGAGAAAATTACGTCAAACTATTTACACGTAAATATTGAAAAAGTACGAAAACTTTGAAATAATAAGATTATTAACACGCGAGACGCATTTAAAGGTAATAATTACGTCATATGTAAAATTCCCAAATATTAAATATCGTCATATTCAAAGTGTCTAAAACAATTAAATTATTACGCGTGAAAAACTTTTAATAGTGAATATTAGGTCATATTTATAAAAAGCTCAAATAATAATATTTCCAGACACTTTTAAGTTCGTCACATAGTATAAAAGTAGTGCGTTATACATTGCATCACTTGATGCAGCGTAAATACAGGTAAATGTATGCGCAAAATACTTTCGTTTTATTTTGTACAAATTACTATTCGACAAATACATTTAAAAAAATTCGGATATTCTTGTATTCTTTAATTCTTTTTTTTTAAATTTCTTATATTCTTTAATATAAGCAATATACATTGTGAAATATCCATGATGGTGTATTAAAATAAAGAAAATAATTCATGAATAAGCTATACTTGTTCCTGAAATTATCTAAAACTCGGTCAAAACATAAAATATTAGCTTAAAAATAACCTCGACACTAAAAGATGGATATTGTCCATAGCGTCGTTATAAAGGTAAGAAAGATAACGACATTTTTATCCTAACCATTTTATGCAAGCTGATTTTTAAATGTGCAGTTGATCTTACTTATCAATCCCGAAAACAGCCATCAGTTGTTACGACAGCGATGGATGAGGTCATGTTAACCGAAAAATACCCCATTCAAACGGAAAAGCGTGACAGCCCGATTACAGAAGATGCCGCCGTTATAGTGATAATATCCTTCAACCTTTCGTAACCTGGTAATATTTTTTAAACTGGGAAGATTACTGTGTTTTTAGAGGCCGCGAAGCCTGGACGGGGGTTGGCCAGCGTAGATCGCAGGGGTCAGAGCCCCCTAGTATTCTTATAAACTTTTAAATTTCCACTTGATAAAATTTTATCATCTTCTTAATTTTTCTTTTAATTTACGGAGGCTTTTTTTAAAACGCACATTTTCGGCTTCTGACGTCTATTATTTGGTGGAGAAGAGCATATTTCAATATTTATATTAGGTAATGAGTCATCGAGCTTTTAAGTTTTCTCATATATTAACATGGGATTTCGCGATCGGGGAGCTTGAGTGAAAGGGCCCCTTAAGGCTCCCGTCCTGTCAGGTGAAGATACTCGCACACTAAAATGAGAAGGTACTTTTCAAATATCTCATTTACATTTCAATATTTTGTAATTTATTTATTTATTATTATTATTATTATTATTACATTGTATAGATGGTGTCAATCCCTACATTCGTTCTTTTTTTTTTACTTTTTCGATTTTGGTTGCAGTTTTTTTATGGTGAAATTTTCGGAACTGGTTCCGAAACCACCCGATACCGCCCGAAGATGGGTATACAAATCGTGCCGGAGTCCGTTTCGGGTCCAGGCTCGGGCTGAGTTCGTCTCCTCTTTAGCCTATTATTGTTATTTTTTTTTCCTTAAAAACCTCTTTCTACATCCTTTGATGTCATAATCCCCTTACCTCATCGCTTTAGACTTGTTTTTCTTACCTCTATCTTCTCTTTGCATTTACTTCTGAAGGGCATCCCGAACATCTACACTTACCGCAAGATAAGACGCAAAATAATAACATAATTTACAGTTAATTTATTTTTCGCAACTCATAAAGCCTAGGGTCATTCTAACACAAGTTATGTCTAGCTCCTTCGGATTGAAAGGTTCCGGCAATGGTTTTTTGGTTTTCTTGTACGGTGTTCTGGTTCCTGAGTTCATGACCTGCTTGACATCGGAAGAACCTAGTAAGTTACTTCGACTATGTTTGAGTTCCAAATAACTTTTAAATGCTGTTACAGAAATTGTCTCATAGCTACTGTGTTTGGTTCCATACATTAACTTTTAACGTCACAGAAAATGTCTCATAGCTACTGTGTTTAGGTTCCAAATATTAACTTTTAACTGCTGTCACAGAAATTGTCTCATAGCTACTGTCTCTGAGGCCGCTTGTTCGAAAGATGAGTAAAACGCCGGATTAACTTATATTGAATACTGTTCCTGCACCAATATTTATAAACAGTAGTATTATAATTACTATCAGTGCTTAATCTGCGCCAGAGCTCAGCTCCGGTACTTCTTTCTTTTCATTGAATATTTAAATATTTATCAAAATTCACCTGGACTCATAAATACTGGGCACCGGAGCCCAGCGAAACAGCATTTTTAGAAGGCCGAAGCATACATTATTTTTCCTTTTCCTTCTATCTCCAATCCTTTGCATGCTTTCCTATCAAAGCGCTTAAATATGTGACGTAGGGTATGCACACGCAGGAGCATAATTCTATCTAGTTCTTGAAAATGTAGACTCAATGATTTTCTGTCTCAATGGTTTCCGAATGGCGACGAGGAATGCCATACTGCATCTACTCTTTTTTTATTATCGTGGTTGTGTAACGTTTTTTCACTGTGTTTTGTTCGTGTTTCTTAAATATTCTTACGGATCAACATTTAAGCTCAACGCAGTGCTTAATGTATGTCTAAGCTCACAGGGTCGCAGCTGCATGCTTCTTAATGTTTAGAGAATACTTAAATATTAGTTGGAACCTACTGGAGGTCATAAGTATTGTGCATCGAAGTCCACCGGAACAGGGCTATGTGTTGTGTTTTGCTAGTTGATACAAAGAAATCCTTGGCGGGTATGATTTTCTGAAAATTCCCTCACTCCTGATTTTAATGGTTTTGCTCTGTTCATTTATTAGATTTTATTATATATAAGCGTACATATATAGTCAAAGTATATTGAAATTTTTCTTTTGTAGAAGATGAAATTGCTTTAAATTTTGCAAATAATGTATGAAATGTAAATATGCGGGTGGAGGGGAGGAAGGAATACACTACGGTTGCTATTACAGCAGAAAATTAGTGCTCTGGTACTTTTTTTTTTTTTTTTTTTTTTTTTTAGAAATTAATCTCTGATCACTATTCACCTATTCCGAAATCTCTGGTGACGGTAAAGAAGGGGCAAAACGACACAAAATTTCACTAATGTCTGTAGTTAAACTGAAAGTTACAAGTTGAACTGCGAACATTAACTATTAAAAAAAAGAAAAAAGAAAAAAAAAAAAAAAACAGCTGTCTTTGAGACCGTTGACAGAAGTGAAGAATTTAACCCCTTCTCAACGAGAGCCCTTTACTTAATTTTTAATCTTTTACTATAGGTTTTTTAAAACAGAAAATTTTCTGCAATTGAATTGCGAAAATGCTCTGATTAAATAAGGTAATTTTTAAAATTAAAAATAACTGATGAGAATAATGGAGGATTGTGAATATCTTTAAGTGGCATGTATCCCGGTCGCTCGCCGCCAAGGAGTTAAAGAATGTATCATCAGTTTACTCATCAGTATCAGTATATAATATTGGTGATACTGACGGTTGTACTAACTAGTAGTTTAATTATCAGTAATCATGAAAGGCTCTAAATTGGTGTCGCGTACTCTTATATCATTCATAAAACCATTTTCTTTATTTATCTTTTTAAATTCAGTTATACTAAAATTTAGATACCGTATTTTTCGTGTATGCTACTCGGTATTATTCCCCAGAAAGTCGAATAATAGGTAATTTAGTCTTACGTGAATTATGATTATAAAAATCCTGTACAGAAAATTTAGTACAGAAAAAGTATCCTCTGGAGTTATACCGTTCCGTTCGGGACCATGGATACATATATGCACCCTCAAAAAGTGCTTAAAACGCTTGGGTTTGGTACCAGTAAAAAAGAAAAGTAAATTTGATTTTATTTAATTGGGTCATTTTCAAAATAAGGTACATTTTCAGCAATTTTTTTTAACATTTTAAAATACAACTTTTTCCACAAATTATTTTACTACGATTAATAAAAGATAATTGTAACTCAAATAATACAGTGGCTGAGCTTAATTGACTCATTAACACAAATACATTAATTACTTAAAATTAGATTAGTTAGTCACATGCGTTAGGCCAGTGACATTTTGCATTAGACTGTTGACATTTTTGTTTTAACCCAAAGACATTCTTTATTAAAGTTGTGAATAGTCATAATATTATTATTATAACTTTTAAAATACATTTTTTACATGAAATCATTTTATTGTTTAACATTGTGTCACTGGCATACCGGGATTTGTCACTAGTTTAACAAATATATTGTTAGGCCAGTGACTGTTAGACCAGCGACATTTCTTAAGAAATAGATTTTTATTCCTATTTTAAAAATAGTAATATTATGATTTAGGGTGTTAAACAAAAGTTTTTTTACTGTATTATTATAATCTTTTTATTAAATTGATTTAACTGTTATCTGTTTAACAGAATATTTGTTAGACCAGTGACACATAATAAAAGAACTTAGCTGATTTAGGAATATTATTTCCCCTTTTTAAACAGTAGACCACATGGAGGCAGCTAGTTTTTCCACCATTTTGTTAACAAACAGTGTTGCTAACATAAAAAAGCAAATTACTTCTATTTTTATCATCAGAGTAGTATTTAAAACTGAAAAATATTAGTTGTTAGACCAGTGACACAAAACATGTAAGACAGTCTTATTTCATAAAATTATTCCATATTAAAATCAATTTTCAGATATATTGCTATAAGTACCCAAAACTTATATTATTTTCAAAATAAAATTGCCCAAATCAATGAAAATAGTGATTATTGATTAGAAATTGTAACATGTTAAAAATCAAAGTTTGGATTTGAGACAAGTATGATTCCCATTAAAATGTCAATCCTTTATTTTTATTTTTTAGCCAATTTAATTTATTTTTATATAAATTACTTCATTTAACACTTGGATCATTAAAAAAAGAAATAAAGAACAATCATGGGTTTGAAATTTTTACCTATTTCAAATGTTATAGACTTTAAAACAGTAAAACAACCAAATTGTACTTATTTTGAAAATGACCCAATTACAATTTTTTTTTTATTTATTTATAAAGTTGAGTCAAATAATTAACAAAAAGTGGTGACAAACGAGTAAAATTCGTGTAAAAGATGCCGGTGCTGAACGGGTTAAGGTCTCTGTATGCCTTCAGAACATTTTTTTTTAATATTTGTAAATTTTAAGTTTAAAATCCCTAATTATTATTAAAAATGTCATAAAATGTGACGTAAACATACAAATAAGTTTATATATATATATATATATATATATATATATATATATATATAGTATAAAATTAGCCGAAAAAAATGCTATTTTCTTAAAACTACTTAAATTAAAAATTAATATAAATACATTTTATGAATTCCATAATAAATATGATAATGTTGTACAGGTACTAGGCTATTTTTATGGCAGTAACATAAATATTTTAAAAGTTATAAGGTATAAAAAGACAAACAACACTGAAAATTCCTGAAAAACGTTAATAATTTGTAAATTAAAACTGTCTATCTCAAATAATTTTTAATAAATCAGCATAAGAATAGTCTACTTCCTTTGAATATATATTTAAAACAAAATTAAAACTAGTCGTTGGGGGCCACCGTACTACTTACCCATCATGGATATAGATAATATAAAATATGAAAATAAAACATGTGATATTTGCTAAGTATTGTACCATGTTACTTTTATTCATAATTTAATTTATTTGGACTTCCTTAAATATAATTAATATAGCCCCTTAAGCTAATATTACTTTTTGTTGCATTAAAATATCTCAATTTGTGGATTTTCTGTAAGCAAATAATCCCGATAGGTTTACAATGGAAGTCTATGGTAATTTGGCGAAATATTAGAGATATCGCCAAGTTGGCGTCACTTTTGGCGACAGAACTGTGTCCCCGCCTACGGTAACTCTCTTATAGGTATGGTGAGGCATTAAATGCTTGTCATTTACGATAAGCCATTATTGACATTTAATCTTATAGTTTGGCGATAGTTTTTTGGTCGGCGGGATAATCGAGTAGTACCGAATTGCGTAAAAGAAACATCCTTATAACTCGAAAAATTATAATCGTATTAACTAACAGTTTACTGCGTCGGATTAAGCGTCTCATTTCCAATTAAAATATATCTTTGAATTGAAATTTGAATGAAATACAGGGTCATGAAAAATCGAAGAGTGTGAAAAAAAGAATTACAAATATCTCGGCAACTAATTATCCGATAGAGTTCATTCATGATGCAAAATTTATATTTTTTTATTGTCTTTTATATTCACTCCTTCAAATAAACAATTTCGAAAATTTTTATATTACCTTTTATCAGAACGAATATTTCAAGAGTCCGAAAAAAATTGTTCCGGTTAATCGAGGTTACTGATATTTAATAGGCTTCTTCCCATTGTTACTTCCTAAGTACACACCGAATTTCAAGTCTCTATATCAACTTGTTCGGGAGATGTGTGTTCTCAGACACACACACATACAGATGGACCGACAAATTTTTTTTCTAAAAATATGTTTTTCGGAATCTCCAGTGTTTGAAACATGTAAATCCGTCAAAAAAAAAAAAAAAAAAAAAAAAAAAAAAAAATTCGATGTTCAAAACAATTACAAGGCTTACCCTATACTACGTATGATGGGTAAGTAAAAATTTGTGGTAATTGCACTATTATTTATTGAGTTGTGACAGTTTTTCCAAAACAATTTTACTCCCCCCTCCCCCCCCCCAAAAAAAAGGAGGAAAAATCACTTTTGCTAAAAACCGTAAAACAATTTTTTTATTCATTTAAAAAACAGGAAGTTGAAGTTTTGATCGAAATTGACGTTTAAACCCTTTATCTACTGGCGGTACTTGTACCATTAAAATAACTTGTTATAAAATTAATTTAATGCATCGATTAGGATTAGTTGTAATACAGTTTAGAATGAGTTATAGATATATTACTTTATCTTGTTCCAGAAGCATTATTGGTTACACAAAACAAAAATAATTTTAAAAGGATGATTTCTTCTGCCTTTGCATCTTTTCAGTTTTCTATGCGTTAGTGGTGGTGGTGTGTGTGTGTGTGTGTGGGGGGGGGGGGGTGTATTTTCAATTCGGAAATATTTCTATTATAAGAACATTATATTTGTACATTTCCTAATTGTACAAAATATTAAGAAAAATATTTAAAATAAAAGATTTGAGTGGGGTTATAAATATTGCACAAAATCTCTATAAATTCAAATTTAATTAATTAATGTTAATTGGCAAAATCCTTCTAAAATTTATTAAGTGATTGGATAAATCTTCTACTGTAGTTTCAAAAATTCACGAAAAATGCTTTAGAAGATGAAATTTTCGTGAATTCATAATTTGGTGACATAAAGGGTTAAAAAGAGAATAGAATTGTTAAATATCCACCCCATTACCCTATAGGAGGAAATCGATGTTATGCCATAATTTTTCCTCCGAAATTGTGTGAAATTCATGGACGCGCTGGATTCAATGTAATGTAATAGACATCTAGTGCTTCGTTCTATAATGAAGCTGGGTGCTCAAAACTCGCATGAAATGAGTGAAACCCATGAGTTTAAACTCAATTATTAGTTCAGCACAACACTGACTATAATCAATACTATGTATGTTTAGACTAGGATGAGTTTATAAACAAAAGATTCCGGGTGTCCTAAAAAGGACTGACTGATTTTAAAATTTAATAACTTGCAAACGGTGACAGATATTTAAAAAATTCTTGCAGGAGGTTGATGCATAAGGTCAAAAGTTTTTTTACAGTGATTTTCGATTTTAGTTCGAATTACAAACAATAGATGGCGTTGTAAGCAATAGGCACTAAATACAGGCTCGATTTTTTGGCCCTTCTCTTCTTTCATGCGGAAAAAAAGAGGTTAAAACGTATTGGGTGGGTCCCGAAATACCAAAAATCGAGCCTGAATTTAGCGTCTATTGATCGCAGCGCCATCTATTGTTTGTAATTCGAACTAAAATCGAAAAACACTGAAAAAAAAAACTTTTTACCTTATGCATAACCCTCCTGCAAGAATTTTTTAAATATCTGGCACCGTTTGCAAGTTATTGAATTTTAAAATCAGTCAGTCCTTTTTAGGACACCCGGTATATTTATTTAAATTATGTAGTTCTATTCTTACATATGTATTTAAAGTACTGCGAATGTTGCTTTTTTTTTTTTCAACGATATAGAAAAGTGGCCCCAAACGATCAGAACCTTGTCTCGCAGTAATAAATACATTAAATATTAGAAATTTAATAATAATAGTTTTATTATTAAATTTCACATTTATTATTTCTAATTTTAAATCGTAAAACTATTAATAACAAATGTATAATATTAAATAAAAAATGCATAATTTTTTATCAATTTTTTTATTATTAAATAGTTATAAATAATTAATAAATAAAATTTCTATCAGTAGTTTTATTATTAAATTTTATAATATTGCGTAATTAATAAATAAATTTGTATCAATAGTTTTGTTATTAAATTTATAATATTAAATATCACAAATTTAATAATATTTAATTTATAGTGATTAAATGTTCAATATAACCCATAGTACGAATTATAACATAAGCATGTGTCACAGATGTGTGGACTGCCTGAGAACTTTCAAGATGTAACAATAAGGGTTCATCCATTAATTATGTTACACTTTAAGAGGGGGGGGGGGATGTTGAGCGGCATAATTAAAGTTATTTAATTTAAAAAAATGTATTCAGGCAGTATTAGGTCCATTTTTTTCCTTTCATTTTAATTGCAACAATTTGAAGTAAAAGTGCACAGGATCTTAACTTTTTTATCTTTTATAAGTTTTTTTTTTTTTTTTTTTTTTTTAACCATTTGGAAAAATGGTTATTTTTCTCTGTCAGAGTAGGAAATCAAAAACATATCTGAAGCGTTTTATTGTTTGAATCCGCAATTTATTCGTTTTCTGATTGGTCTATACAGTAATCTGTATTTTCCCTTTACTTTCAACAGAGATGGATACTTCTGTTGCCACTGTGACAAAAAAGTAATAAAAACTAAAAAAAAATTAATAATAACTCAGAAACAAATTGAGATACAGCCTTCAAACAAATTGCATTTAAAAGTACATTTTTTTCTCTATACGACGGTGTAAAAAGTAATATTGTGGGATGTTTAGAAGTTTAAGAATGAAATTTTATTTAAAATGGGTCGTCAGATTTCTTGGAAATCTGACGATGTAAAAGCCTTTTCCCGAACAGCCAATGGCTTGGATAATACGTAAGTTTCAGGTGGATATACGTAAGTTTCAGGAAATCTGACGAGTCGCAGGCGATTTTTATCACTTGCAATTTTTACGTGTAATAACACTATTAATGGTTAATTCATGGCGTACGTAATGTATGATCAACTCCGTGCGATTTCTTATGTCTTAAATTTTAGTCTTTGAAAAAATCATTTTCCAAATGGTCGTTGTAATTTGTTAAATTGCTTTTTTTTTTTTTTTTTTCTTTTTTTCTGGTAGTATTAGTAGGTAAGGCTAAGGGGTCATTCATTAATTTACATCTCACAACTTTTCAGAGGTGTTTATCCCTCCCCTAGCTTGTGTCACAAGTTCTCGCTTTCGACTGATCTCTCACCGCCCCTCCTCCACCTGTTGTGTCGTCACATTTTGTTTGTCATCTATTAATTTAGCGCTATCTTTATGTAAAAGAAAATGCTATTATAAACGATCTATTATCACTTTGCATAAGTACTTTTTAAAACTACCAAGATGTTATGTGCTATTATTTCAAACTATCAATTCAACGGAACCCGATGTTACTTGAGTAACAGAGCAGTCCGGCAGGGACCAAAAAAAGAATAAAAGAGAGATAGAAAGAGATAGAGTTTACGTTTTAATAATCAAATGGTTGTATAGAAAAACGTAAATAGTCATTCGACTAGGAATTATGTCTTCTTTCAATTTAGCTTAAAAAGAAAAGAAAAAAAACCAGACAGGAAGTCGTCATCATACTCTAATTGTATCAAATTTCGAAATTTTCAACACGAGCATCCAATTTTGACATCGTATTTGGGTTTTTTGGGGAGAAAATTACTAATTTTTTAAGCATAACTCAAAAATTATTTGACGAAATGAGTTGTAATGTTGCGAAGCTTCTAGAAATCGATCCCGGTTAAAAATTTTGTAGATTACAATATATATTTTTTCGAGTACTAATCTCATAGTATATATATTTTTTTAATTAATATTCGAATAAAGTATGTATTGTAACCTATAATTCACCGAATATTTTGTACCCATAAAACAGACGTAGACAAAACAATGGATAACTGAGCAATCTGGTCAAAGCGTCATTATGTCAACCGTGTTCGTGTTGTAACTTTCGTCCAAGTACCAGTTTTTATTTCAACATGAAAAATACTATTTCATTGAGGCCTTTTAGGGTGCAACTTGCTTATAGGTAGTCTGTGGAGGCCCATTTGGGATGTAACTTAAAGGTCAAAGAATCCTGCTTCGGGCATTGTTTGTATCCCCAAATAACTCGTGTCTACTCCTGCATATCTGTTTACTTCACTTACCTACTTTACAGAGTTATATGATATGCGCAATCGGCCAAGGGAAGAAAGAAAAAAAAAAAACACCCCATAAATTTTATTTACCGTAGAGAAGTGCCATTCGATTGTAACTATGTCTTTTTAAAATAAAAAAAATTAAAAAAATAGTCTTCCTTCACCATATTGACAGACGCATAAACTTGGAAATTTTGAATCCTTTAAGAGAAAATGATCTATGCTACGTGTTCGAATTTATATAAATTTGTGATTTTCCGACAAGTTATTTAATCTCAAAGTGTTGTTATAACAAGAAATATAAAATATGAAGGAGGTATAGAGTTCAAAAAGAGTAGCTGAACATGTCAAATTTATTTACTCTGCTTAAAAAAAAAAAAAAGATATACCTTTCGTTAAAAAAAAAGAAAACTCCCATTTTAAGGCGGTTCTTAAAAAACATATTTTTGTCTGCTCAGCAACGCGAAACTTTCTGACACATTTACGGACTCGTTTTTTAACGCAAAATCATGACACTTGCAGAGTTGCAGACATGATTACTGAAGCGATTTGTAATCGATTTTTTTTTCATGTTTTGATAAATGAATCCCATTTTTAGTTATGAGCTATTGTTGTCGCATGGCATCAGTTTTTTGTCCCACTGTCGCTTCCGGAAATTCTGTTCGAAACTCGAATTTTGACAGCAGTGTCTGAAAGATCTTCTATATGCAGCCGGGTTCCCAGTCCAGTTATAAAAGGAGAGGTTTTAGTTTCTTTTAAATCCTGCTAATAAATATTTTGTAAAAAAAATAAATAAATAAATAAAAAAATAATAACGACACATTTTAACGATGTTACGAATATATTTTCTTTGGAACCTTTAAGTTGCTTACCGACAAGTTTTGACGGGGACTATCTAGTTCAGGGACGGCGGCGAACCTATGGCATGCGTGCCATAAGTGGCACGCTGCCGATTATTTTTGGCACGGCATAGATTTAAGTTTTACATCAAAATATAGTAGAATTTCACAAAATGCATTAATTAATATTGATGTTGTCTGTGTCACTTGAATCCGATTAGTTCGGTTGGTTGTGATTGTCACACAGATTGAAGAAATTGAAATATAACTTAATTTATCCGAATCTAGCTCAATATTGGATCTGAAAATTTTGAGAATTAGAAGATTATCGCTAAACAAAAATTAAAAGTGTAATAAGCAAAAATGCTGATTTTAAAATTATAATAACTTGGAATTCAATTCCAGACACTAAAAGCTATAGTTTCTGGCGCTTGCTATTTTGACAATTTTTTCTGCAAGACATTCTTTTCGTTAAAAAAAAAAAAAAAAAAAAAAAAAAAAAAAAAAAATGAAAAGTTCAACTAAAAACGTCTTGTCAAGGTGAGTGCAATTAAACTTGCATTCTATCGAAAATAACTAAGTAAAAAGCGGATATAAATTATTTGGCATTTAAGATGAAACAACAGAAATAATTTTTTTAAATAAATTTCTACAGTATAACATCAAACATCACCTGTATTTTTTTAATGCTAAAAACAAAATTTTAAGTAGTTTTGATTCATTATTATTTGATCCATTAATTTTTTTTTATTGTTGGCACGTCGTGATCACGTAAAGTATATTTTTGGGGAAATTCGGCACGTGGACGTGAAAAGGTTCGCCATCCCTGATCTAGTTTATATGAAAGCTTCTATTTTTGTTAACAGTGGTCTATAAAATTTGCCGTTACATGAAAATATTGCTGATAAAATTAAGAAGATGGCTCATTTTCTCCACCAGCAAGACCAAAACAAATTGTCTTTTTAACACTTTCGAACAAAGTTGAAAAGTTTATGAATTCGGTTTGTCTGTCTGTCTGTTCGTGCTCTAACTCGCGTGAATATAGTCCGATTGCCATGAAATTCCTAGATGCTATTGGATATCACTATGACATATTTGGTATTCAAAAAGCAGTGTGTAGTATTTAAGGTTCATCTATATAATAATAGCCTAAGTCATGTGACTGTCATCAATAGTTCCGGGCTGACCGCTTCGCTTTTTATATGTCAGGTGACCATTTTTTACATTTTTTATTTTTCGCGTGGTAAATTAAAACAATGCTTTGATATTAAAATTAAAAGTCATGGTTTTTGGTATTATTTATTATTTTTCTTTTATTTTTCTTAGAAAAGGGAAAGAAAAAGTGAAAGTCATGAATTTCAAATTAAAATTATGTATTTTAAATAAAATGAGTGAAATTATTATATTTTAGATGAATTTAATGAAATAAAAAAAATGAGATTGGAAAGACAATGTTTGATGATTTATCACTTGCGCCTAGCTAGCGTAAAAAGGTATTACTTAGTTATACTGTCGACCAATTTCGCCAAATTATATAAATCGCCAAACCACTCGTCAAATTATACAAATTGACATAATTTTTATTTTAAGTAGCGAAAGAACAAATAAATTAGTAGAACATTAATAAAAATACAAATAAAACGTAGAAATAAAAATAACTTGATGACGTAAACACGTGTAACTTGCTTAAAAACAAGCGAATATGACATTTACGATCAACCATTATTTATATTTAAACTTATAGTTTGGCGATATAACGAGGTCGACGGGATAACTAAGTAGTACCCATAAAAAGACGGAGTTCTTGATTTCTCTACTAGAAACTTCTGATTTGACGAAGTATTGAGAAAGTAAATTAAATCTTGGATAAAAGTAACATGGTACAATGCTTAGCACACATCTAACGGAGACCAAACTGGTCGCCAAGGGCGGCTAGTTTAACAGAGACACTTAAAAGAATTCCGTTACATTAAGGTCTATGCAGGGGCGTAGCTACAGATATTTTTTCGGGAGGAGGGGGGGGGGGAGAACTCAAAAATTTCCCAGCTTATTATTCAAAAATTTCCCAACTAGAAACTCTTTGCTCTGTTTTCCAACTGAAATGACATGTACAATGTGTGTTTAATGATAACGATACTTATATGTAAAAAAATTTCCTTCCAAGAAAAAATACTGAAACTAAAAACATAAAAATTGGTTCATTTAATGAAAGATTTTGTCTTCTATTGCATACGAGTCATAATCGTACTTTATATTAAAATAGCCTTATGATATTTTGAGATTTTTGAGAAAGAAACAAAGTTTTGGAGGAAATAGATTACAGAACTTAATAGATTAGAGATGAACAACAGTAGAGAATTTCAGGTCTGGTAGATGTATGATATTTTCGTAGCACGGAGAAACGCAATGACAAATTCAGTCTGGCTGCTTTTTGTATTTCTTTTGATAATTTAACTAGTTTACTATTACAGAACTCAGAAAAGTAGTTAGCAAAACAATAAAAAATTCTTATTTTTTTTTACTATTACAGTCGGACCTCGTTTTCCCGACACCCGGTTTTCACGTCACTCCGTTTATCACGTCAGTTTTTCAAAGTCTCGATTTTCTGTATATGATTTCAATGTAAATAAACTCCAGATTTTACGTCGTTAAATAATTTTCAACTCCGGATATCCCGACGGTTTAGGAAAATTGTCCATTTATCATAATCCATCTTATAATCTCGGAAATTAAGCGGTAAGAAATGTCTTAGCCAAACATTTCACAAAATTGTCTAAAATACCCATTGACATAAATGAGAATTTTTACTTCAATTCTTTATATAAATAAACAAACTCACACACTATGAATGGCCCACTTAAGCTCCAGATAGACGTATCAGTCTACTCGCAGTCTTTTTGTTCTGGCCAGGAGGCGCTTTCTTGTGGCTACACGGCGTTTTTCATCCGACTAAAACCGATGCATTGCGTTGCATTGAAACGATCAGAAATTATCTAACATCCATTTCTGAAACGCCGAATGTTGATTACAATTCATTGTATAGTATTGAAAAAAGAATTGTAGGAAGCACATCTATGGGTAAGCAAAACTTAATTCATAGATTTTTCATGTAACAAAACAAAAAAAAAAACAAGTCATCATAAATCTGATTTTTATTCTTTTCAATTTTGTTTTAGTGTTTATTTTGTTTAATAATAATGCTTTATTGCTTAAAACTTCAAGAACGGTTATGAATTTAAAATTGTCTTAATTTAATTAAAATACAGCTTTTTATAAACATGTTTTTCTCCAACTCCGGTTACCGCGACACTCCGCTTATGACGACACTTTTTTCTGTTCATTAGAGTGTCGGGATAACGAGGTTTGACTGTATTTTTAAAAATGAAAGTGTTTCAAAAATCTGGAATTTCCCAACTCGAAGTTCAAATTTCCCAAGTTCACAAATATTAGAAAGGGAGGCTCCCCCCCTCATAACCCCCCATCGCGACGCTTCTTTACGAGTTGGAATCCATCGAAATTCGACGAACTAAAATGTTCAGAAAAGAAAAGTTAGATCGAATTTATAATAAACTTACAAAAATAATTACAGTAAAAACTTAATCTTACATTGAATGTCTAACTCCTAAAACAAATAATATTTTTAACCTAAAGTTATAAAAATACTATCTCCACAAACTTCAACTGTTTAAGTTAGTGAAAAATTGAACTGTATTAGAATACGTAATCAAGATGAGTAAATACGATGAAGTTATCGAATGAGGCTTTATGTATTACCGGAGGAAAAATCAGCAAAAAAATTTTACTTTGTCACATCGTAGAATTCCCCCCCCCCCCCCCATAACATATAGGTCGAAATTAACTTTTGCACTCTCTGGCCAGTACATGAACTTTTTTACTAGTACTAGTACTGGCCAGTAACAAATTTACAAGTACTTGATAAAAAGTCTGTTTTTTCTAACTATTAACATCATAATTTACTAATATCCGTTAAATAAGATTACCCTTTAAATAAGATACCCTTTAAATAAGATTCAACTGGATGAAAAAAAAAAAAAACTGGCATTCCATTGAATAAAGAAATATAAACAAGTAATTACTACAGCCAAATTATAAGTGATAAACTATATTTAAAAGATATGTTGATGCATTGTAATATATTATTATATATAATAATTAAAATATATTTTAATTTAAAAAATAATTTCGCATCTTGGATATTTTATTTTTACTTAAAACTTACTAAGCTATATTAACAATTGGAATAATGTAGTGCCAAATCTCTATGTATATAAAAAGTAAAAAGTAATAAAAAAAATCATTAATTTTTGGCACTAAAGTTAATCATTTACCCCTTTATACTTAACCAATGAACCCCCAAAACTAATCCTAAGTCTCTCCTCCCCCTCCCCCCCCCCCCCCCTAAAAAAAAAAATCGCGCTAAGAACCGTATTCTTAGAAGGACTTTAAAACAGTATATGAATCCTATCACGTTTCTTTCTTATCCGCGTGCCCAACTGAATCAGTATTAAACAATTCTTTCCAGGTTGGCTTTTTACCGGTAAAAACTGGTTTTTACCAGGACATGGTAAGAACCTGGGAAAAAGTGGTAAAAACCTAAGGATACAATGATAAACTCCCTCTTCAAATTGAATTTGCTGGTGCAAGTCGGCTACTCCAGGTCCAAGGACATAGATTGGTAAATTGTAGTAACATTTGTACAGACTACATTATGTGATAATTAATATTTGTAAGCGTTTGGTTTTTATTAAAATTATTAACGTTTTTAAGTGTAATAAAAGTGTACTTATAATTTTTCTTTTCCTTTTGCTTTAAGTAAAAATTAATATACTAGTCTCCATTAAGATAAATATAATAAATATTGTAATGCGAATTCTCATAATAGTTATAAGTTTTAGGTTTAATAATAATAAATATACAATAATATATTTAAAATTTTGAATACTTTCTTGGAAGACGTGAATAAAAGTTTTCCGGTCCTTTTTATATTCCTTAAAAACCCTTATTTTCGTATAGAATTCTTTTACTTACCTAATCAGAAATTAAATTAGGTGAATATTTTTATAGTAGTACAGTAGACTCTTTCAAATCCGCACTGCTTGGGACTGGGGGTTGTGCGGATTTTAGAATTTTATGGATTTCTGGTCATTGATTTGTTTACATTTTTTAAGCATAATTTGAATGTAATAATGCAATCGAAATTATAATGAATGCTTACAATATAGTAAAATATCAAAATAATTAAAGTAATTAACTAAAATAATAAAAATTAAGATTATTTTAAAAATGATTAAATTATTATAAGTAAATGTCAAGTAAATAATTAATAACGTATAATTAAACATGCACCATAGAGATACATTTTTCTTGATTTTTTCAATGCAACTTGCCTCATAAAGGTATCGCATCAAAATCATAAAATAAGGAAGTTTTATTCCGGGTTTAGCCAGTCTTAATAACCAAAAAATCTTGATTAATACATAAATATATTTGGTAAAAAGATTGCTATTACCAAAGATATCAGCAATATCTTGAATTGTTTCAAAAAAAAAAAAAAAAAAAAAAAAAAGTATACTTCCTGCATGAAAAAGCATGAGTAAGTCATATTAATTAAAATTACATTTAAAATACATTTAATGAAATAAAAACAAAAAAGTTTTATTTTTACCCTGCATCTGAATTGAAAGTTTCATTGTTTACATCTGTAATGATTATAGGTGCGGATTCTCAAAAATTTTAAAGAGCCAGTGGCTCCTAAACCCCAAAAGTCCAGACGCCACTTTGGCTCCTAACCAAAATCTAGTGGCCACATTGTGAAACAAACCCATAAAACAATATTGTTTATGTGGAAAAAAATTAACAAAACAATTTGGAAATTCAAAATGAAAAATAGTTTAATAAATACACATGTAGTACAAATTGCTAGGGTATTTTTTAGGAATAACTATTTATTTATATAAATAAATTTATTTTTAATCGTACATGAGTCTATAGAAGGAAAGCTGTAAAAATGATAAATCAATTCTAAGAACAAAACAAAAAAAAAAGTGTTAAAAATATACACACCATAAAATATATTTTAAATTATAAAGGATTAATAGTATTTTTTAATTAAATAATTAATGATGGCTGTATAACAAATGCGATCATTTATTTTATTTTATCTTTGGGGTACAATTAATTTTTTCTTCTCTCATAATATGGAAAATGTTACTAGCATTTCGTTTATAATGAACACAATATCACATGTATCATATTTCTGATTGTTTATGAACACACGCACGTTACGTGTGTTTAAATTGGATAATGCCCACAATTCAGATTTATAAGCTTACAAATATATAATTGTTAATAATTGAAAAAGTGTTCGCTAAACAGAGGTATTTTCTGGAATGTCCATTATGGAGGTCTCAGTGTATATGGATTTTTAACCTGAAAAAATATATTGGAACCAGAACCCGACCCGAATACGAAACAGTGAAAGTCAACAGACCCGAAACAAAAAAGTAGAAGTCAGCCCGACCCGCAACGAAAAAAGCAGCGCGAACCCGACCCGATGCAGAACTCTACACTCTGGATCTAGATGGAATAAGATAGTGACAAGGGAAATTACAGAGGGGCTAAATTCACAAAACTCGTGACAAAAATTCCTTCTATGAAAATCTCGCACTTGCAGAAAACATTTACAGAGCAAGAATATACCTCGCGTTAAGTATTTTTTCGTGCGAGTTTCTTTTTCTTTTTGTTCTTTTTTCTTCAGAGTTCGGAATCCTCTATCCTCGCGACTTCATGATCCAATCCAAAGCCCTTAAATAAAGTCCACCGCATCGGGAACTTTGGACTGTCTCGTGAGCAGATCTGCAGTAAAAGAGTACAATAAATTCTGTCTAAGGCGGAATCGATCGGGACCGAGAAAAATTTCCGTAGTAGACAATATTCCGCCTTAGACAAATTTTACCTATGTCTATCGATTCGCAGGGATTTGAAAGTCTTTCCGAGTTAGACAGATTTCCATCTTACACAGAGTCCGCCTTACAGAGAGTTTACTGTATTTATTTCAACTCTGGATTTCGGTCGAAACCTTCGAAGAAATGCTTTTACCATTAGCGCGCTCATGTGCCGAGCTTCGCAGCTGCCAAGCTTTGTAGTGGAGCGGACATGCAATGCATGCACCGTTTTTTCGTCTTTAAAAAGATCTGCCTTAGAATTTCACGTCTTTAAAATAGTTTTCCTCAGATTTATTCGTCTTAAAAAATCTAAGCATAAGAAAAGAAAAAAAATCGTCTTAAGTAGTGCAGCAGTCAGTTACTATATAGCTTGTGGAAGAGAAAATAAAAATTAAATGCAGGTGTTGGGGAAGGGGGGGGGGTTACATACTAATATTTTAAACAATTATTTTAATCAAACATTTCAAAATGTATCAAAAATTACTAACTATATAAAAATACAGATGCATAATAACAAGACTTATTCATATGAGTGACTGAGAATTAGCTGCACCCTCTTACTGCGGTCAGGATGTGGTCAGGATGTTTTGGAAAGCGCAAGCCACATCCACATATATGTGAATGTTTAATAATCTGTAAATATGTGGGTCAATAGCCTTTATTACATCCCCCAATTTGAACTTTCTATGTTCCATAGTTTACGAGTAAAATGACTGTGACAGACAGACACAGGAGTGATCTTATAATGGATCCTTTTTTACTTTTTAAGTACGGAACCCTAAAAAAAAAAGGATATTTTTCCGACTATTGATTGTAATAGCAAAGATTGAGTTTTCAAATGAGTTTTTCAAATTGTTTATTTAGACATTATATTTCACCTTAATAAACTGTGAAGTATTATTACTGTATTCTGAATGTGTTGGTACTTGGTAAGTGTTACATAATCTATGATGGACGCATGATTTTTCGTTCTTATTTGATGTTTTGATAAAATTTAGGATCTAATTAAATAGTTGATTTTTAATGAAGACGTATGTGTTTGTATGATCGGAAACATTGGGTATTGGGTATAGTTTACTATTTTTGACATTTTAAAAAATTAATTTTTTTATGGTTTTTACTGCAAAAAGCTCTTATAATTAGTTTTTATTTTTATGTGAATTTTCTTTTACTATTCAAGCCCCACCAATGGCCGAGAGGTTCTGCTCTCGAAGCTGGTAGATGGGAGGTGCTGGGTTCGAACCCAGTCGTGCCCGTCGGCCTAATCGTTCGGAGTTTTCTTCGAACGATGTGGATTTCCATGCGCAAATACGAGTTAGGTTCCCTTAGAAAGACCCCCATGAAGGGCACCCCCCCCCCCTGGGCCTATATCCCTCGAGTAGATAATTGGCCGTCAAAAGTCAACCCTTTACTATTCAAACTAGTGTGTATGTTGTTTTAAGTGCAGACGGGTATTTTCTGTTCGATAGCTGTTCTGTTCTTTTTCGCATTCGATAGAGATAGTGGGTTTTTTTTTTTTTTTTTTTTTTTTTTTTTTTAAAAAATCCATCTTAAAAATTATTTTTAAAACTATAAAGAATCGGTAAATTGGGATGCAGTTTTCAAACAAGTTGCATTTGAAAGCATTTTCTTTTTCTTCTATTCGACGGTGTAAACACTGAAATTGTGTAATGGTTAAGAAGTTTAAAAAAAAAATTGCAGTGAAAGCGAAATTTATTCGCCAGGTCTCACCGTCGATATGATGTCAGCGTTACTCATAGACTTGTTTTTGCGTTAGAATATTGCACATGTAAATAAAAACTTTGTTTCAGCACTTCTTATTAAAAAAATAATAATAAATGAAATAAAATTCGCTAAAATTAATGTCGAAATTGATCAAAATTTGCTAAATAATCTATGTTTCAGATTTTAAATAACATATTTAAACAGACTTCTTGCAAAAAACAATCATAGAAACAGTAAATTTAGGAAGTTAAATCTTATCAAAAGCCTCTTAGAAAACGGAAAATATTTTTTCGCTCTATCGGAGTACAAAAACTCGCCTTCTTTATACTAAGTACAGCAGACTCCCTCAAATCCGCACAGCTTGGGAGTGGAGGTTATGAGGATTTTAGAACTTTGCGGATTTCTAGTCATTGCTTTGTTTACATTTTTTAAATAGTAATTTGAATTCAAAATGCAATCAAAATTATAATGAATGCTTGTACTATAGTAAAATATTAAAATAAGTAAAGTAATAAACTAAAATGATAAAAAGTAAGAATTTTAAAAATGATTAAATTATTAAAAGTAAAGATCAAGTAAATAATTAATAATGTATAATTAAATATGCATAATAAAGATGAGATACATTTTCCTTGAATTATTTAGTGAAACTTTCCTCATAAACGTACCCTATTAATTCACATCAAAATCATAAAGTAAGGAAGTTTTATTTCAGGTATAGCCAGTGTTAATAACCAAAAAAACTTAATTAATACATAAACATATTTGTTAAAAAGATTGTGATTACTACTGATATCAGCAAATCTTGATTTTTTTTTTTTTCAGAAATAAATTTATAAACCCTTCATGAAAAACAACGAGTTCAATCATATTATCGAGAATTACATATTGAAATACATGGAAAATGTTCTAAAACTAAAAAATTCTGTTATTTTGCAACATCATCTGAACTGAAAATTTCATTGTTTACATCTGTGATGGATGGTATGCGATTTGAGGCGGGAAAAACTGAGTTTCATTTGGCGCCAAGCTTGTGTTTTGGTGTGGGTAATCTTGAAAGTGAATTTTCCCGCCAGATATCGCTAATATTTCACCAAATTTGATGAAATGTTGCCAACTTTGCCACTTCGTTTACTGCCAACTGTTCAACAACTGTTTCAACCTCCATTACCATTGAAATGCATATTGACCAATAGTGCACCTAAAATACCCACTAATCAAATTTTCTCGAACATGTGACTTATCAAAATGGTCTTCTCGTACCCCAAAACGGTAGGATACAAAATTAAGTCAAAACGTTTGAAACGTTTTTTAGATAAAATTTGTACACACACACATACACACAAGGTTTGCTCGTATTATAACACATGATATTATTATCCCTCCCCCCTCTCAGCCACGAAAGGAAAGAAAAGTGTATTTTATAAAATGTGTAGTTTTCCCTCTTTCAATAGTAGAATATATCTCAAAAAGGCCTGATTTTTATGACTTGCCTCATTGTTGCTATAAAGCGATGACATGTAAAGTGTATCTCAGCCTTTTCAAAGTGCTACATTCTTTCAACTGAAATTGTTTTTCGTCCTTATTTCTTCTTGTTTAAAACTGACATTTAAAAAACAACACTGTTACAACTGTCTAGATGAGGTAATAGACATGTTGGAAGTTCAGTGACCCACGGCATCCATAGCTGCATAGAAAAGGGAGAAAAATTCATTTGAAACTGTGAACACAAACTGGGCTTAAAAAAGAAACAAGAATGAAAAATCATTCGTCAGGAACAGATTATCAAACACTTTCCAACACTAACAGAGTAATATTAAAAAATTTAATTTTCTCATGCGAAATGAGTTATCTAAATAAACAATTTAAGGCTGTTCTCAAGTTCCCTGTTCAACAACGCGAAACTTTCTGACTCATTTTTAAACATAAAGGTACAAAATTGGCAGGCCTGACTATTGAAACGAGTTGGAATCGAAATGAGTTTTCTATTTTTTGATAAATAAATTACTTATCGAGTTATAAGCGATTTTGGCCACGTGACGATCGTTTTTCCTTCTTTCTCGCGTTGGAAATTCATTTCAAAAAGCCGATTTTGACAGTATTTTCTGAACGATCTTTTGCGTTTACTAAAAAAAAAAAAACCACACCTTTCGATTACATAGTTCCCAAATAAGAACACTTGCCAATTTCATGCATTCCGAACAAAAATGAATTAAAAAATGTGTCAGAAAGTAGCCTCTTTGGATTTGAGAACAGCCTTAATAATCTCTATAAAACATGTTTTTATTGCATATCAGTGATCCTGTTTAATTTCATTATGTTTGAAGTATTATAACATCAATAAAATGCATTGCAAACGATTTTCCCCCATGGATCATAATGTAAAATAATTCTTTTGTGCATCCCTGTAAATGAACTATAAATTCTACTTATTCTGTACTTGCGAGAAAGTATATTGTAGTCTATCTAACTGACGCATATCAATTTCAATATGTTGGAAATAGTGTAACATCAATAAAATGCACCGCAAAAGATTTTTTTCCACTGGCCATAATATAAGAGAATTGTTTTTGTGTGTTTCTATAAACGAACTATAAATGATACGCACTTCATTCTGAATACCGAACATGCTACATCATTAACATATAAAAATTGCGTATCAATTCGAGCGATATTTACGACAGTTAGAACACGGTAAAGGGTTCGTCCCGCGGGTCGAGCCGATAAAAAAGGTTCAAGCATTACCGACTGGCTAATTTATAACAAATGGTCCGACAAAACCGCTTAAGCACTAAAACAATTAAAATCAAAAAGGTTGCTATAACTACTATACAGAAATATTTCACTATTAATTCACTATTAACCACTGGCATGCGGCTAATACGAAAGTATCAAAAATGTTTTTTAGTGTTGTTGTTAGGCAATTTAAGAAAATAACTTAAAAAATCTATTTGAGTATAAAATATATTATATGAACTTTAAAAAGTTCACTGTTTCACTTAAAAGGTGACTAAAACAATAAAAGAGATGTTACAAGTTAAAAATATGCATTTTATTTAAAACTTTTTAGTATCCACAGCTCTCTCTCTCTCTCTCGTTTAAGTTTCATTCAGAATATCACAATAGATTTTGATCATGCAAAAATCATATTACCCACATCCAATTATTACGCATCCGCTATCAGAGAATTCTTAGAAATCCTATGTAAAAACAATCAAATATGTAACGACGCCTTGTCGTACAATATTCCCAATTTATGGTTCAATATCCTGGAAATGAATCGTGGAAATTTGAGAAAAGTGACATATTAAGTTTATGGTACGGCAGTTAAATATTTTTTTCTATCCAAATTTAATCTGAAACATTGCTACTTCGATTGTCCAGCTACGGATTTAAAAAGGAAAGTGGCGTATGAGATCAGAGTGATTTAATAAAATAAATGGAACTGCAGTTAATAATACTAGGTTGAGCAAAAAGTTCTGGGAAATTTGTGAAAGTTGCGTTGTTATGCGCAAATTAACAACAAAAGCAACAAGGGCTATTCTTCAAAGTAGAGACCATCATATTAGTCCAAGAATTTTCTGCCATCGTTCTGCCAGATTCCGGATTTGCTGGAGGTACCATGGCGGCTCCTTGGAATCGAAAAACTCTTGACGTGCTTCTTCAACTTCATTAAAGGATTCAAATCGACGGTCTTTGAAAAAGTGTTGCATTGATCGAAAGAGGCCATAATTGGACGGAGCCACGTCTGGGCTGTACCACTAGTACATACCTATATACGATACAAATTCTGGTAACTATTACATTAAAAATTTCCCAGAACTTTTTGCTCAACCTAATAGTAGTATATAATTTTTCGGTACTTTTCGGTTAGCCGGGCGCCAGTGTTATACATACATATATGTAAATATACACGTATATACATATACATATGTTATGTATGTACAAATATGTATATATTCATATATAACATTGGCGCCCGGCTAACCGAAAAGTACCAATTTTTCTAATTAAGTTCAATCCAAGAAACTGCTACTTCTACTTTCAACTCTCATAATTATTGGCTCTCTCATTTTCAAAACGAAGTGATGCTTGTGTAAACAAACAGCAATTAGTTATTAAAATATTATCTTGTGAAGGAGCTTGGGAAAGCTTAAAAGTACTAAGAAGTTTTAAATAAAATGCATATTTTTAACTTCTCTTTTATTATTTTAGTCACCTTTCAAGTAAAACAGTGAACTTTTTAAAGTTCATATTATATATTTTATGTTTGAATCAATGTGAAAAAAATTGCTTTTCGTCTTATGATATTATGTCTATTTGAGTTTTCAATTAAAAATCATTTTTACCCAAGTTCTGTACTCCGGGCTTCAATCGGGTCTCTTTAACCCGGGTAACCCGGATTGAATCTCCCAGTATTTTTTTTTTTTTTTTTTAAGCTTCATTTGCAAATTAAACAGCCTTCAGTTGTAAAAAGAAGTTATGAAAATCATTTCAATAGAAGTCGCAGGCCAGATGCCGGAAAAAATCGGTTTATATTTTAAATCTATAGATTATTATTATTTTACAGAACAATATATATTATTATTATATTTTCCTGGTACAGTGTAGAGGAGGTGGGGGGGGGGGGATGCTTCACAAAATAAAATAACCCTTATCCCCAAAAGCGATATATTCTGAAAGTAACATAAAATACTCTTTTCGATCCGGAAATATAAAAGATGATAAGTAATAAAGAAAGGTAAGAATAAATACTACCCCCGCTCCTCTGTTCATACTTCCAGAATGATTAAGTTGTTTTTATCTTGTATGTTTCCTTTTACCTGACTCTTTACTGCGCTGGCGCAGAAGTTGTTTTCTGTCATATCGAAACGTAAACAATTTTCTTTTTGTTTTAGTTTGGCTGGCCTTTCTCCTTCTTTCTTTCTGCAAGTGTTTTTCATGTCGCTTCCTGGAATCAAACTATGAATTGTATGGAATTGCATTTCATTCAGTTGGATTTATTTAATGGATTATTTAAAGTAGTGTGGTCAGTTACAGATATGTATAATTATTGCGGTTTCATGTTCCATACCACGAATTCTTTAATTTTTGTGCGACAGAATAGCTGTCGTTTTCGTTTGTTGAAAATTATTGTCATAAAAAAGTATAGGACACGGTGATTATGCAAACAGTTTCTCCTAGACAGTTTCAGAAGGGTGCTGCTCCCTGCCTACGTTTTGATTTACAAAATAGCACCCTCCTTGCCCTTCATCCAAAAATTTAGCACTCTTCTTGCTCCTCACCCAAAAAAATTTCCCTTACTCATTTTTTATTTTAACCCGGGAGAACGCGCGCATACCCATGGTATGAATGGTTTTTACTTTGTCACCATTAAATACTAAGAATAATCGTCCCCTTATTTCATCGGAGACATTATTGCGATAAAAGAAGTTGAAGATTACTTTTAAAAAGGTAGTGGTGATAATTTTAAAAACCGTACGCACTCCGGGTCTCTCGGGCCCTGCGCGCGTCCTCCCGGGTTAAAAGAACAGAGTGCCTTGAATTTTAAACATTAAAAGGGGCTTTAAAAATCAAAAGAATGACTCAAAAATAAATAAATAAATGAATAATAATAAAATAAAGTATCCTTAAGAATCTAAAAAGTTCCTTTAGGAATAAAAGGAATAAAAAAAGTACCCTTAAAAATCTAAAAAGTGCCTTAAGAATAAAAAAATGCCCTTTTTTTCACCAGCAGCGCCTTGCCCCTTTTTAAACCTAAGGGAAACTCTGATGAAAGAAATTAGAGTGAGATACGTGTTTTAAGTTTTAGTTTAATCGTTTGTTATCTTTAACTTTAATATTTACTCTTATAAAATACCATTTATCTTTTTTGCTACTGAGAAATAGTTTTTTTTCACTTATTTTACAACTAATTTTAAAGACTTTTGTAGATATGCATCTATTGTATTTAGAAAACTAATGCAATATATTTACAGTATTAAAAAGTGTCATCTGACTCACTTTTTGTACTACAGTAAGGTGTGTGTGTGTGGAGAGGGGAGGGGGGCATTTGCAATCCGCCCAGACACCCGCTCTTACGAAGGCCCCAAGAAAATTTTGTCGCTAGTTCTGTACCTAGCCTCCATGCTGATAGGAGTCTCCTCTGAGAATAAAAGAGAATGTCGGAACTCACAGTGCAAAAGGGTGTTAAAAAAAGGGAGAAAAATATAAAACAAGTTGGAAATTGCTCGTCAAACGTGGCAAATGAGGTGCGTTCGTACTATAACTAGTTTTAGAAATATTTTGATCGCATATTGTACTGAATGTATATTTTAGTGCACTTCAATAAGTGCATATCCATATCCATTTCATTCTGTTCGAAAGGCTGTAATATCATTAAAATGCACTTGAAATATTTTTTTTTCCCATTGGCCGTCATGTAAACGGAACACTTTTAACTGTCCCTCTAATTAAACTGTGCATCCAATTTCCATAAAATTTGAAATGACTCGACAAAATTTTGCAACAATTATATATTTAAAATTGCAGACCATTCGGAAGGCTGTAACATCATTAAAAAATACACTTGCAATAATTTATTCCCATTGGCCGTAATGGATTGGAAAACTTTTGAGTGTCCCTGTAATTAAACTATACATCCGATTTTCATAACATTTGAAATGATTCGACAAAATTTTGCAACAATTTATATATTTAAAATTTCGGACCATTCGGAAGGCTGTAACATCATTAAAATGCACTTGCAATAATTTATTCCCATTGGCCGTAATGTAACGGAAAACTTTTGACTGTCCCTGTAATTAAACTCTACATCCGATTTTCATAAAATTTGAAATGACTCGACAAAATTTTGCAACAATTATATATTTAAAATTTCAGACCATTCGGTCGGCTAGTTTTTGCTCTGTTATATGCGGACAGACGGACTGAACAACCACTATAGGTGCTACGTATTTATATAATTACGAACGCACCTAAAAAACCTTTTAAGGTGGTACAATTCCCACTGAAATTTTTTTATTTAAATAACCTTATTTGTTTGTTTTTTTAATGAATTTTTTTTTCATTTTTAAGAATTTTTTTCATGACGATAAAGGGTGGACTAACATATAAATCAGCCATACTCAACGTGCGGTCCGCGGGCCGCATTTGGCCCGGCGAACTTTTATATATGGGCCAAGGCGACACATAATCATTAATTCATATTTATTAAATTAATAAGATATCTGTAAAAAAACAATGACCTTTGCTGTTGTTTTATATATTTTCATGGGAAAGGCAAATTTTGTCCCGTTATTGATATTTAATTTAAAATTATGTTAAAACATTTCAAATTCTGTTTTCTTAGTCAAAAATTCTTTGTACATGTCTTTGTAGTCTTATTTGTGCTACAGAAGTGTATACAGTAAGACTTCAAAAATCCGGCATTTAGAAATCCGGCAACTTCAAAAATCCGGCATCAAAACCATCTGTTTCTCTTCCCTTTTTTTACACTTTCAAGTTATAGTTTTAAAAAAATAGCAATTGTTTATGAATTAAAAACTGCAAGATCGAAAGTAAAAATGCAGAAAAATAATATCTGACATTTTTTCTTCATTTGTCAGAGTCGATTATTTTCTGAACAAATTTTCTGGGAGCTGCACTGTTGCTCAGCAACGGCGTGGACATTAGTACACAAGTTCTATGGAATCTCTCTTCTAACCAGGGCCGAAACTAAGGGGGGGGGCAGAGGGGGCATGTACCCCGGGCGCCAGAACGAAGGGGCGCCAAATGAAGGATTATACCTTTGGAATGGATCATTTTCTTCTGATGGACTGATGGCTTCTATTATTATGAAACAGCCATTATAAATGAAGTGTTAGGTGAAGATGAAAGAGCAGTCGTAAAACGTTGGAACTCTGATTTTCTGGTCAGAATGGGAAGAAAAAAAAATGGCCGTCTGAAGAAAATAACTCGGTGAAAGCGGAAACTCGGTTAAGCAGGACTCGGATAATCGGGACTCTAACTGTATATTTCTTTTTAAAAATGATCTTTAGAATATTTTTGTTGGTGTTCAGAGGGGAGTCATGACCCCCGTGACCGCCTCCTTGGATCCGCCATTGTAGATTACGTAGTTCAGTATCACATATTTAAAATTTTAAAATAAGTCGGCTATTAGAAAATTAGTAAAATTCTCTTTGTAAATATACTTTGCGGAAGGAATAGGGGGGGGGGGGGCGCCAAAGTCCATGCTTGCCCCGGGTGCAAAAAAGGCTAGTTTCGGCCCTGCTTCTAACGCTGTGCTGAATAGAACTGCCGATAACACTAGTAACAGCTCCGAAAATGAGAATGAACAACAGGTAGAAGAAAAGGTATCACTAGAAAATGCATAAATTTGGCTAGAGAATTAATATCTACTTTAAAGAACAAGACTGTTTTTCCAAAATAGATCCGTAGTAGAAATTCTTCATTTGTATGAAATACAAGAAAAACCTGTTAAAGAACGACCAAAAAAATTGAACCAAAGAAAATTGACATCGATGTTTCCGAAATTACGAGAAGAAATATTTTCACTCTTTATTAGATTTTTTTTTTTCCCTGTAACATAGAAAATATCAATTAATGTAAGTTAATTTTTATTTTTAATTTTCTCTTTTTCTTACATAATTATCAGTTAACCCCTTCGGGACCGGCGTCTTTTATACATATTTTATTCGGTAGGCACCACTTTTTTAAAACAACCTTTATTTAAACAGTTACCTTTGTTTAAACAATCTCTAAAATGCTCTAATTAAAGAAACTAAATATTACAGTTCTTTATTACTGGTGCCTAAAACAAATTCCGTATGCTCTTTTTGAGGATGCATATATGCACCCATGGTCCCGAACGGGTTAATAATGAAAAAATTTATGGCTAAAGGCACCATTAAGAATATAGTACTACTTCTGATAGTCCTAGTTACTACTTTTGAAATTCCTTCAAAAATCCGGCATAGTCTCTGCCTCGATGATGCCGGATTTTTGAAGTTATACTGTATATACATTTCTTAATCGTACAGCACTAATCAAACATTAATCCAAATTAAATAAAATTGCACTATATTTCCGCAAAAAAAAAAAAAAAAAAAAAAAAAAAAAAAACATTTTTTGCTTTGAGCAAAACATATATAAGAGAAAACTTCCTAATTTATTTTCTTTAGAACCTGGAAATTCAACATTATTATACTACAGTGAAACTTCCATTTAACGAAGTCTCATCGTTACACTTAAACACTTCGTTATGAAGAAAATATAAGAGAAAACTTCCCAATTTATTTTCTTTAGAACCTGGAAATTCTGCATTATTATACTACAGTGAAACTTCCATTTAACGAAGTCTCATCGTTACACTTAAACACTTCGTTATGAAGAAAATATAAGAGAAAACTTCCTAATTTATTTTCTTTAGAACCTGGAAATTCTGCATTATTATATTACAGTGAAACTTCCATTTAACGAAGTCTCATCGTTACACTTAAACACTTCGTTACGAAGAAAATATAAGAGAAAACTTCCCAATTTATTTTCTTTAGAGCCTGGAAATTCTGCATTATTATATTACAGTGAAACTTCCATTTAACGAAGTCTCATCGTTACACTTAAACACTTCGTTATGAAGAAAATTCGTTAAACAGAAATCAACTCAAATTCATGAAATTTGTATAACAAAATACACATGCATAAATTGAAAAATACACCTAAAATGGAAATATTGGAAAAATGTATTTTAATTCGGGCAGTAACTTTTTCTTATGCAATGTAGACATATGAGAAAAATTTAATTAGAATAATGTCTAAAAAAAAAAAAAAAAAAAAAAAAAAAAACATAATAAAGAGAGGTAAACAAAAACTGAAGCGTAGCGTACCTTTTCTCTTTTTTCTTATTATTTGAATTCCTTAAGTTGAAAAAAGTCTGTAATATTACTTTGTACAGGTTCCTTATAGAAAATACATTGTTCATGAAAATTTCCACATTTTTGTAAGTACCCGAACAATGCATCTGTAACATTCTGATGAAACTGGAATCCCCTTCTTCTTGCATCGAAGGCTTTCAGCATTTCTTCTTTTGAATGGAAATGATTAAATAAATAAATAATTTCATTTTCATACAATCCGCTGATATAAATTCCATACATCCATGATCCATCGCAACAGCCACCTCTCCGTTTGAATGTTATATACACGCACGGAAGTGGAGTAAACTTCGTTATATAGAATATGTTTTTCGTAATATGGAGATTAATTTGCACGTAAATGGTGTTCAAAGTCAACGTTCAGGAGAAAATTTCGTTAAGTAGAAAACTTCGTTAAATAAGGACTTCGTTAAAAGGAATTTCCACTATATTAGTTTTATACTTATATCCTCCTTTCCTGAGACCCGAGAAAAATAAAATACATGATAAAAAATTCCATTTTAATGGTTGTCAGTTCTCAGGAGGTTATAGCTAATACTGCTTTTTAGGATTTAATGTTTGTCGCGGGAAAAAAAAGTTTACCAAAAATTTGTTACACCAGTATTTCCGAACAACAGCCTTTCTGCAACATTTGCCATATAAATCTACCACAAAGTTTATTGTTTTGAAACGATGGTGTTAAAACTTTTTGGTAAAATTTCTTCGAGGACATATGTGTCAACATTACTGATAATATTAATTTTGTCATACTACTTATGTTATCGTACTGTTTTAATTACTCCTTTTTTTAAAATCCTTTTATACGTGTGTTGCGGCCCGCCTAACGTCGCAAACCTATGTTTGCGGCCCGCGAGAAAAAAAAAAGGTTGATTATACCTAGGGGTTCAACCCCCCCCCTCCCCCCCCTCCTGCGAAATTTTACAAATCTGTATTTATTCATTTAAAAAATTAAATTATTTCATTTTTAAGAATTTTTTTTTTTTCTCAGAGAGAAAGGATGGACGAACATATTGTTTAAATTATGTAATTGCAGAAAAACAATACATATAAAAATTTTAAACTGAAGTCCCTCCTAAAATATTATTCTAGCTATGGTGCTGCAGTGGGTGTGTTCCAAAAGCAAAGAAATCGAGTCCCATTATGAATCCAAGAACTTATAAAAAACACACACAAAAAAAAAACAGTATTGAATTCTTATGCAATATGAATAGTGGATTCATTGCGACGTGCAAAAAAGACCCTTTGTTTACACGACTTTTAAGATTTTCATATCGACTTATGCGCCAAAATATACAGTAGTTCAAATTACATTCCGTTGGGCATAGGGTACCTTTATTTGTCAGAATAGCGACATGTGCTCAAGGAGCGGCCATACTCAGATTAGCCGGGGGAAAAAAAAAAAAAAAAAAAACTTAGGGGCTATGCATATATAACGTTATCAACATTTTGCTAATTTTGAACCCCCCCTTCCCTCCCCCCGATGATGTCGTTATCAATTTCTAAAAATTCTTTTTATTTTTTACATTCTTTTTCTTTCTTTTTATACATTTGCTGTGATATACACATATATGATTATACATTTATTAGTCTATAGTTTACGGATTCAAGAAGTGAATAAATTATCAATAGATGAAACAAATTTGAATCAAATAACATCTAAAAGAGTTAGTTACTATTTAAAAGTATTTAATAATAGCCTATTGTTATATAATACAATCAACAGTAATACTGTCTTCTTGCACTTGCCACCTGCCCGGGGAGGTTAAAAGCAGAACTTATCAACAAAACAGTGGATAACATTATTTCTCTTTCTTTACTGGTAAACCGCAAGTATCATATCCAACATATTATACTCCTCTGGTTTCTCTAATAGCAAATTATATTCGCACATGGCAAAAGAACAGGGATGCCAAACGTTGGGGGTATTGCAAATTTTGGCGACGAAATGATTTTATAAACATTTAACGGCTTTAATGATAGCTTTGTATTTTCATAAAAACATATAAAAATAATAATAAATAAAAGGTAACAGACTACTTGAATGAAAAGTTACTCAAAAAAGAAAAGTTTGATTGGATAAAAAATGATAACGATATCAAAAGGTAACCCCCCCCCCCCGAGATATCGTACGATATCAAATGTCCAGATCCTCCCTCCCCCTAAAATGATAACGTTATATATGCATAGCCCCTTACCTGATATTTTGACACTTTGGAAAATAAAGTTTTTTTGCAGATTTTTATTTTAATTTATGATACTACTTATTTTATTCATAATGTTTCTCTTTTTTTCTATTGCAGTGTGCAAGAATGTGGACATCCGGAACACAGTCCAGAATTTCAGGAAGGTGGAGAACTGCACAGTCATTGAAGGTTACTTGCAGATTTTGCTCATCGACAATGGACAGGTTCACGATTACGAAGGACTGTTATTCCCGAAGTTGGTGGAGATAACGGGTTATCTGTTACTCTACAGGGCATTCGGAATGAACTCCTTTGGTCGTATTTTCCCCAACTTGGCTGTCATCCGCGGAAATGTCTTGTTCCACAACTATGCTCTCGTGATTTTTGAAATGTACCACCTTCAAGAAATCGGACTCCATCACTTGACCGATATTCTTCGTGGTTCTGTGAGGATAGAGAAAAATCCAGGTCTGTGTTACGTGGATACTGTGGATTGGGACCTTATCGCGAAGGAAGGCAAAGGAGGCCATTTCTTTAAGCATAACAAAAAGAAAGATGAGTGTCCAAACGTCTGCCCTACAAATATGTGTCCGAATACCACGAGAGATGGAAAATTGACCCCCCTTTGTTGGAATTCGCAGCATTGTCAGAAAGGTAATGCTATTATTATTTTTTTAAGGTTTCGTTCATCTAACGAAACCCTATTCGTCTGACTCCTCATCCTGTATGTTACAGAATTTGTTCTCGGAAGTTGTATAAGTTAGAGACTTGAAATTTTGCATAATTTGCTGAATACCTCCGATCACAGGACAAATCATAAAATTTTGAAAAAGTTTTATGTAATATTAATTTAATGATATTCGACCATTTCTGCGATTTAGTTTTAACCCTTTGAAGTCTGCAAACGGTTAATTTTAATGCCCAAGCTGCCAAATGGCACCAGTAATTTTTTAGTACAATTTCGATCTCATAATATACGTGAATAATAGGGTAAGGTGCCCTATTATCGTTCCCCAGTCACTTTTAGGCCCTTGGAAATTGTAATTTTCAGTGAAAATCTACCAAATTTGAATTTTACATAGACTAACTACCCACGCACATAGAAACATAAGCAAATATCGTACAAAAAAATTTTAACAATGCGAAAAATTGTTTTTCAAAAGTATCTAAAAAATGCAAAAGAAAAAAAAATGGTCCCAATTTCGTACCCCCAAAAATTCCAATACGCCGAGGCTTAACTTATCCTCTTGAGACCCAAGCTCGTATTTTTCGCGCTAATTTTACCATTTTTAGGATTAAGGCTCTTTATGGGGCTAGAAAACATTACATATATTCATTTATTTTCAAAACTAAAAAATATATAGAGTTTTGGCGTGTCCAATATAATGGACATTGGGTCTTAGTCCTGTAAAAACCATATTATAGAATTACATGATTCTGAATGAAAAATTCTTAATTGTAAAATATTCTTTCATTATAAATGTGTTTTTATCGTTCATACATCACCTTTAAGTATTGCACAATTATAGTTTTTTTCATTATCAAAGAAAAAAAGCATTTTTGGATGAGATTTATTTGAAAAGTATAAATCAATTTAGTGATTTTTAAATATTTTTTTAAAAGGAATAAAAAAAATCTATCACATCAATAAAAGTTTTTTTCTAAATAAAATTATAAATAGTTAGTGGCACGGTTATCACAATTGACATGTGGATGCTAAAAGGAAATTAAAAAGAAATAAAACGCAGTTTATTTATAATCTTAAATTATTATCTTGAGCAGTGGTGTAGTCGTAAAAAAAACAGAGGGTATACGTTCTAAGTAGAGGGTATACGCTCAAGGCAGAGGGTATACCCTAGTATATATATATACTATAGCTTTCTTGAGAAACAGAGGGTATACGGTGTTCCTTAAAAAAATCCAGAGGGTATACGGCGTATACCCTCATTAAATATATCCTTAAATATATCCTTATTAAATATACCCTCGTAAATATTCATGTTGTGGCATTATTTAATGTAAAAAATCAATTTTATAAAAATTACGAAATCTAATTTTTTATACGGTCCCCCAGTCCCTATAGTTATATTTAGTAAAAGTTTACACATATCATAACAGACATAACACAAAAAGTTTGACATCTGTACTAAAAGAATCGACACAGTTATTAAATTTCAAAGTTTAAGAATTTTGCACATGATTTTGTCTTTCATTGAGGGATCAGTTAAAAGATGAATTAAAGTAATTTGAGATGAATGTCAGGGTGCAATATCCTTTTTACGGCGAAACCACCTTTAGCCGGTATCGCCAAATCGGCGAATCACCAAAGAGGGTTATTTCATCTAAAAATTTGAGCTAACTTTTATGGCTCGAACAACATTTAAACGTCAAAGTAGGTAGAACCGACAACCGGAAAATAAACATACTCACTAAGGCCTAGATAAATGGCAGCGGAATTGCACCCTGATTTTGATCTCGAATTACTTTAACTCATCTTTTAACTGATCCCTCAATGAAAGATAAAATCATATGCAAAAATCTCAAACTTTGAAATTTAATAACAGTGTCAATTTTTGTAGTACAGAATGTCAAACTTTTTGTGTTAAATCTGTTATGCTATGTATAAACTTTTATTAAATATAATTAAAGGGACTGGGGAACCTTATAAAAAGTTAGATTTCGTAATTTTTATAAAATTATTTTTTACTTTAAATAATGCCACAACATTTTTATGTTATACTTAATTTATATCCAAATTAAAAGAATTGTGTGATTAAATGAAATATACACATTTGATGTAGTCTGTGTTTCTTTTGTAAATTTTTAGATTATTTTTCAGTTTGAATTCCTGAATTTTCCCCCCATATAAACTCTATTGCTTTTATGCATTTTTTTTCTTCACAATATGGCCACTGGATTATTTGGGTTTAGGAGCCACTGGCTCCTTAAAAATTTTGGGAATCTGCACCTATACTGAATTTGTGTCAGAAAATTGCGAGTTGTTAAACGTGGAAAAATATTTTTTTTTAATACCGCCTTAATATGATTCTGATAAAACCAGCTCCTTACAGAAAATTTAAATTAAAAATTCGTCAAAAGCGTCTAGATAAACTTGTTAAACAGGGTTTTATCTCTAATCTTGAATTAGTTTTTGTTGGTGAAATTAGTACATAACTTCGAAATCTACCTCCGCCTGTAGGTCGAGCCGCCAGGAATTTTTTTTTTTTTTTTTTCAATAGTGGTATATCCCAATCGCCACTATTTGAACTTCTTACAAAATTCTTACAAAATTGTTATTAAAAATTAAAAAATTAAATTAATATATTTGAAATTAATTCAAATTTCGAAAACTGTTATTGATGGCGCCGAAATTCATCTGACAAATAAATTTTCAAAATCCAAGTGAGATGGGAGAGCAATTAGATTAAATAGTTTATTAAATAAAACTGAAATAGTATGTAAATTCTATTCATCATTAGAAGTTAATAATTGTTCCATAATAGTAATTCTCCGTATTTAACAGAGCCAATACAAAAAAAAATGTTCTCTGCTTGGTTGCAGAGTCAGGACTTCCATTATACACTCTGTATTAAACATTGGTTGCAAAGTCAGGACTTCCATTATACACTCTGTATTAAACAGAGCCATGATTTAACAATTGGCATCTCTGATTACAGAGTCAGGACATGTTACATGTTCTCTGCTTGGTTACAGAGTCAAGACTGACCATTTTAAAAATGATACATATTATATAAAATAAACATCAAAATAAAAATTACAATATGCAGTTATAAATCTTCTAAATAGCTATAATATTCATTTAAATGACATCCAAGTAATTATAAAACTAATAAATCACCATCAATTCAAAATTATTATAAAGTAAATAAATCTATATTACATGACCTTGAAATCATAATGTTACTCATAAATATTGATTCAGGGTTATAAACAATTTAGATAAACAGATTAGATTTTTTCTTTCAAAAGAAATCAGTTTTATAATTATGTTTCACAATATGAAAGATAAACAGAGTTAAATTATAAACAAATAAATTTGAGGCATTTACGCCGAAACATCCTCCGCCTCCATGAACGAAGTTCATCAAACAATTATAACTTACCAAATTTCCACTATCACATACTAAATCAAATATTAAATACAAAATTAAAATATTACCTTAAATGTCAAGTATAACTAAAATGAAATGCAATTAAATCCTACTACTTCTAAAAAAAAACAGTTTCTGGAACAACTAAAAATAGAAAAGGACATCAATATACAAAATAGTTCAGAAAGTTACAAAAATTAGACATAGAAAAAAATAATAATAATAAAGTTAGTTAAAATAAAGTAAAATTCTATTATATTAAATGTCCATCGGTAGAGGAGACAATTTTATGATAGGGCGTTTCAGTTCACCAGTAGAAGTCTTTAATTTGACAACACGAACAATATTATCATCACCAGGAAATAGTTCAATTATTCTGCCCAATTTCCACCTTAATGGGGGCTGGTTTTCTTCCTTTATCAACACCAAGTCATTGATTTTTAAGTTCGGGTTGCTTCTAAACCACTTTGTACGTTGCTGCAATTGTGAGAGATAGTCTGACGACCACCTTTTCCAAAAACTTTGGAAAATCTTTTGTAGCAATCTCCAACGTTCCAAAGGAGTTACATAGGTAGAGGAGATATCAGGCTCAGGTAAGGAGGTCAAGGGTGCTCCTATAATAAAATGTCCTGGCGTCAGAGCCGTAAAGTCATTTGGATCAGAAGACTCAGCGACAAGCAGTCTTGAATTTAAGCATGACTCAATTTGTGCAATTAAGGTCAAAAATTCTTCATAAGTTAAAATCTGATCACCAATTGTTCTCTTCAAATGATTTTTCATTTGTTTTATTCCCGCTTCCCAAAGGCCTCCAAAGTGAGGGGCAGAAGGTGGGTTGAATTTCCATACTATCATTTCGTCAGTAAGATACTTGTGCAATTTTTCATCAGAAGCAATTTGAGACATCATTCTCTTTATTTCGCGGTCTGTCCCTACAAAATTTGTACCTCTGTCGGAAAATATTTCTAGAGGTTTTCCACGTCGAGCCACGAATCTTTTCAATGAGGCTAGAAAGGTTTCAGTTGTAAGATCAGTGACTAATTCAAGATGGATAGCTTTTGTTACGAAACAAACATACAGACAAACATAATGTTTAAAGGGTTTCACACCACGTCCCTTACGAGGTTTGATCAAAAGGGGGCCGGCTAAGTCGACTCCTACTCTTGAAAATACTCGAGCTTGTGTCACGCGTGCTGATGGCAGATTTCCCATCAACTGAGATGAAAGATGTGATGAATTTCGGAAACATTTCATACATTTCCTTATTTCTCTTTTCACAGCTTCTTTAGCATTAATTATCCAAAATTTTTGTCGAATTGCTGAAATTGTCAATTGAGTCCCGCTATGAAGATGTTTCTCATAAAAATACTTTATTATCAAGTCTGTAACATGATGCCTTTTAGGGAGAATGATTTGATGTTTTTGATATTCAGACAAGTTTGCATTTTTTAGCCTACCTCCAACACGAAGAATATCATTTTCGTCAAGAAATGGATGTAAAGGAAGGAGTTTGCTTTTAGAATTTAGGATCTTTCTGGATTTTAGAATTTTCAGTTCGTCTCCGAATTCATGGTTTTGAATTAATTTCACAATAGCATTTGTTGCCCTTTCAAGTTCTGGAACAGTCAAAAAACCATAGACTCGTTCAGATGGGCATGTACTATTTTTGATGAATCTGAGGCACCAAGCCGTAATTCGTTTTAATTTAGACCAGGATGAAAATTTAAATAAAAGCTCAAATTCTGGAATATTTTGGGATATGGAGCAAACAAGCGTTTTACGTTGTTCTTGCAAGACCTCTTCATCAGGTAGATTAGGTTGAGTTTCAGGGGGAAATACTGGTAACGATTCTTCCTTCAGCCAGCTAGGACCATGTAACCATACCTCGTTATTAATCAATTCAGATGCAGAGCAACCACGAGAGAGAACATCTGCAGGATTTTCCTTTCCTTTACAAAATTTCCATTGTACAGGAGCAACAAGTTCCTGAATTTCGCGTACGCGGTTTGCCACAAAGGGCTTCCAGTTGTTAGCACTTCCTTTAATCCTGTGCAAGGTAATTTGGGAGTCACTTACACAAAATATATTTTCATTCACAATTTTAAATATTTCCTTTAAATAATTCGCTAATCTTGCAGCCGTAAGTGCTCCAAGAAGTTCGAGGCGCGGCAATGTAATTTTCTTGAGAGGCGCTACTCTCGACTTTGCTATTACAAATGAAGTTTCACAAGAAGAAGAATCACGTAGATAAGCCACTGACCCATACCCCTTTAAACTAGCATCAGAAAATATGAAAAGTTGAGCAGTTTCAGGATTTAATTTTGGGATAGTTAGAAAATATTTTCTAAGAATTTCAAAATTTACCAAGTCTTTTATTTCATTATGCCATTTTCGGAATTTTCCACTTAAAGAATCTGGTAATGTAGAATCCCAGTCAATTCCATGTTCCCAGAGTTCTTGCATTAAAAATTTAATTCTTATCACGAAAGGGGAAATGAGTCCAATAGGATCATAAATTTTTGCCACAGTTTGTAAAACAATACGTTTGGTAATAATTTTATGGTCAAATTCTACCAAAAGTGGTTGTATGTCTATTTTCAAGGTGTCACTTTCTGTTATCCATATAATTCCCAATACCTTCGAAAGATTTTGTTCAAGAGTGTCTTCCTCAAAGTTTATTCTATGTTCCTTCCATAAAAATTTTAAATCGGAAGAATTGGTTTTAAATTTTCTGAGTTTCATATTGGCCTCACTCAATATCTTCTCTGCACCGTTTGATAAAACAAAAGCTTCGTTTACTGAATCAGCTCCATGAAACAGGTCATCAACGTATAAGGAAGTATCCAGCATATTAACTATTTTTCCAAACAAATCTTTATACCCCTCAATGTGATGTTTGATGGTTGCAGAAAGGAAAAAGGGTGAAGTTGTTACACCAAAAGTTACACGGGTCATGCGAAAAACCTTCAAAATGGGATTGTTACTAGTGATATTGTCAAACCACAGGAACCTCAAAAAATTTCTATCTTCTTCTTGTATCTGGATTTGCAAGAATGCTTTTTCTATATCTGCCGAGAAAGCAATTTTGTGGAGACGGAATTTTAAAATAATGTCCAATATGTTAGGATTTAGATTGGGCCCAGGAAATAAGCACTCGTTTAACGATTTTGCCCCCTTATCTTTGGATGACGCATCAAAAACAATTCTTACTTTAGTTGTCGATTTATCTTCCCTTATTACTGGTCTGTGAGGCATGTAATACGTGTTTATTTCATCTTTATTAAACTCACATTCTTCAATTATACCCAAACCACATTGTTCATTTAATATTTTCTCATATTCCTTAAGTAACCATTCATTTTTGCACAATTTTGATTTTAATCCCCAAAGTCTATGTTTAGCTACATCAAAATTGGATTCCAATTCATTTTTATTTACTTTCCACAAAAGTTTAGTTTCATATCTTCCATTTACAAAATTTAAATTATCAATTAAATAAATCAAGAGCATCTAAATCCTTTTGTGAAAATAATTCATTTTTACTATCACAAATACCCAAAGACTCTAGTTTCCAAAACTTTTGCAAATCAAAATTTTCTATTTCATTAACAGATACAAGATGAGCATTAACTGTTTCGTTACCTTTAGAGTTTATTTTCCCCACTATTGTGTACCCAAAAAGTGTATTAGCTACATATAAATGGTCATTAATTTCTTCAACGACACCTCTCTGAACATTCCAGAAATAATCAGCTCCAAGTAAAATTTGTACTTCGGATTCCTCGGGCGTAGGGTCGGCTAACCTCCATCTTTTACTTTCAATGTATTTTATAACTAGAGGGTCAGAATTGGGAACCTTCAATGTTGTTGCACTTATCAAATCGGTAGCTAACACCTCAACATCTATAAAACGATGATAATTCATTTTACTTCGCAATTTAATTTTAAAAACATCATATTCTTCTTCGCGACCTTGATCCATGCCAAAAGCGAATACAGTTAAATGTTCTTTTCTTAAAACAGGCAAATTTAATTCACGAGCTAATGCTTTTGTTATGAAGCTTTTTTCGCTTGCAGAATCAAGTAATAATCGAACTACCTTTGATTTAGAATTACCTTGAGCAGTTACACAACATGTTTGCAATAAAACAGCATGCTTAGAATTTCTAAAATTACAATGAGAATTAGATACAACTGTTTGATTTTGATTTTCATTAATTTCTGGTTTCAAACTTTTCTTAAAGCAAAATAATTTGTTATGTTCAGTGCTTTTACAATTTAGACATGGCTTTAATTTTATGCGGCATTGCGAAGATAAATGCGATTTCAAAAAGCATTTGTAACATCTACCCTCCTTACGTAACATTAATCTTTTCTTATCATCAGCTAAATTTTTACACTCGGAAGATAAATGATCATTACCTTTGCAAAATACACAAAAAACTTTAATAGTGGCATTTAAGGTATTAGCATGTTGATATTTATTTGATGTTTTCTTTTCACGAAATTCAGTTTTATTTTTATGTACAAAAGAAGAGGATGCATCATTTTTAGAACTTGTCATTGACAAAGCCTTTTCTCTACATTCTATTTCACATTTCAGAAAGGCAATTAGATCGGTTACATCTGACTCTTTGCTAGTATCACGTTTTCTATGATATTCAATCACTAATTCATGGGGCAATAGCTTTAGAAAAATAGGATTTAGCAATTGTCCATAAGAACTGGATGTTACCCCCAAATTTCTTAAACTTCTAATATTAACTTCGCACATGTCATGCAATCTTCTTAATGCATTTAAATTTGAACAATTTTTAACTGGTTCCATATTTAATAAATTAGTCATGTGTTTATTAATAATAACATCAACCTTACCAAAACGGTCCTTTAATAAATCAATACAAGTATCATAATTTTGTTCTGTCAAAGGAAACCCTTCTACCACATTATAGGTCTGATTACATAACAAGGATTTTAGATAAGCGAATTTTTCTATCTTAGATAGTGATTTATTCTGGTGTATCGATGTTTCAAAACAGTTAAAAAATTCGACCCATTCTTCGATTTCACCAGAAAATTTTGGAACATTTAATTTAGGCAATTTCATGGCAGAACTCGTTTCTGTTCCACTAGCAGAACCATTCAATGAATTTACATGACTAGTTGCTATCATAGAAACATTATCCCTTTTACATTTTCTTAATCTATTTTTAATTTTAAATTTAGCACTGATCAATTGGTCAGTGTACTTTTCACTATTAGCAATGTCCTTTTCATATTCTTTTAAGTCGGATATTTGAGCTTCAATATCACGATTCAAACTTTGGAAAGCCGTTTCTTTTAAGAGAAATATTTCGTGAAGCTCTAATAATTCATCGGTTTTCGTATTATCAATGTCATCATTTAATAATGTTTCTAATTTTGTAATTAATTTCGTGAAACTCGTTCGTTCAACAGAACGTTTTGCTTTCAGCTTTTCAAGATTTTCCATTTTAAATAAAGAATAATTCTTATTTTAAAACATAAACCATTCATAGAAAATGAAAAAAATATTTTCTTACCTGTTAATTCCAGGTAATGTAAATGGCATGTCGTAATCCAAATGGCACAATAATAATTCCACACTAATCACAGGTTGAAAGATAAATCACACACTAATCACATGTTGAAAGATAAATCACAGTTGTTAATCACAAATCTCTTTCACAATAGCTCACTATTATTTCCAAAAAATGTTTCGCGGGTTACTCGGCACCAAAAATAAATGATGGCGACGAAATTCATCTGACAAATAAATTTTCAAAATCCAAGTGAGATGGGAGAGCAATTAGATTAAATAGTTTATTAAATAAAACTGAAATAGTATGTAAATTCTATTCATCATTAGAAGTTAATAATTGTTCCATAATAGTAATTCTCCGTATTTAACAGAGCCAATACAAAAAAAAATGTTCTCTGCTTGGTTGCAGAGTCAGGACTTCCATTATACACTCTGTATTAAACAGAGCCATGATTTAACAATTGGCATCTCTGATTACAGAGTCAGGACATGTTACATGTTCTCTGCTTGGTTACAGAGTCAAGACTGACCATTTTAAAAATGATACATATTATATAAAATAAACATCAAAATAAAAATTACAATATGCAGTTATAAATCTTCTAAATAGCTATAATATTCATTTAAATGACATCCAAGTAATTATAAAACTAATAAATCACCATCAATTCAAAATTATTATAAAGTAAATAAATCTATATTACATGACCTTGAAATCATAATGTTACTCATAAATATTGATTCAGGGTTATAAACAATTTAGATAAACAGATTAGATTTTTTCTTTCAAAAGAAATCAGTTTTATAATTATGTTTCACAATATGAAAGATAAACAGAGTTAAATTATAAACAAATAAATTTGAGGGCATTTACGCCGAAACAGTTATGATATTCAAGGATCCTTAAGAAATTATGATCTTCGTTTCAACTTGCAAATCTCATATCATTTTGCTTATCCCATGCTAAAAATAATTACAGTAATTAGTTTTAGTATGTAAAACTTCACTTTTGCTTAAGTGCGTACGTCACCGTTCCTCGCCGATATATGCATCTCATGTTAATTTATGGGGAAACTTAATTAAAGTGTTTACTCATTATCTAATATAAATATTGAAATACGGTTCTTACCATCTGAAAGTGGATGTCAGATGCAGATGCAGTGCGTTTTCAAAAGTTATTTTCCCACTTTTTATATATTTAAAAAGATCATAAATTTTGCCCCAGGTGAATATTTAGATGTTTATTGTGTTTGCCAAAATAGTTAAAATATAGGAAAATAATTTTTAAAAACTCACTACACCTGCTTCCGGCGTCTATATATTTTCTGATAATAAAAATCGTATTTTCTTATTTATACATAAATGCAAAGGCGGATCCAGCTCACCATTTAGAGGGGGGTCGTGGATTTCCATTTTTTGGATGGGAGAGGATCACATCTCTTTATGAGAATTTTTTTATATTGAAAGCTATTCCGAAATCCTAACTGACTGCTTTTTCTGATACTTTTGCGAAGTCATTTTCATTCGTAAATACAAAACATTTGCATTAATATTCGTAAAAAGATAAAATTTACCAATTTTGTTCAAATACCAAGAAATTAAAAAGTTTCCCATTTTCTTATAAAGGCAAAGATTTATTCGGAATACGTCGTCAAAGTTAGCATTTTTAGCCAAGTTTTACGAGTTGACAGCCACAGAAATGTTGTCTCAAGGGAACAATTGGCTGTCACTTCCGGAAATTCAGTTTAAAAAGTCTAACACTTGCCAACGATTAAATATGGCAAAAACTTGTATTAAATTTTAGAGGTAATAAAACGAAAAACCTTACAAATTGACAGCTATGTGATTCTATTAGTGTCATGAAAATTGCAGGTGTAGCCTCTTCTTTCTGCTCAAAGTATTAAATAGTTTTTTCAATCGAACCTTTGGAATGGGTCATTTTCTTCTGATGAACTGGTGGCTTCCATTATTATAAAACAGCAAAAAAAAAAAAAAAAAAAAAAAAAAAAAAAAAAATTATGGACATCCCCCCCCCCCCCCCTTATCCTGATCAGAGAATCAGGGTTCTAACTTTTTACGACTGCTCTTTCATCTTGACCTAACACTTCATGTATAATGGCTGTTTCATAATAATTGAAGCCATCAGCCCATCAGAAGAAATAACTCGGTTAAAGCGGAAACTCGATTAAGCGGGACTCGGATAATCGGGACACTACTGTACATTTCATTTTAAAAATGATCTTTTGAATAAGTTTGTTGATATTCGAGGAGGGGGGGGGGGGTCATGACACCGTGACTTCTCTTGGATCCGCCATTGCATAAATGAGTGGCGTGGAGTAGACGAACGCTTGTACCAATTCCCTGGGAAAATTTATAATTTTAAAGCCTACGCCCTACAACAGGCATGTCAAACTCGTATATCACTGAGGGCCGAATTAAGCATTGTGCAAGCGGGTCACATTACCAAAAAACAATAAGCAGATTAATTTTATTACTATCACACAAAAGGAAATCTGTACATTAAAAATACAACTTCGTAAAAAAAAGAAAAAAAAACATGGAAATTTTTTTATTTATTTATTGTTTATTGAAAAATTAATAAAAAACACACACCAGAAAATTTTTTAATAGTTATGTATTTAGTAAATAACGCCAATTTTTTGTTTTGTCCAGACTTTTGTTATTTTGCAAAAATAAAAATAGCTAAGATTTCGTAGAGAAGTGCGATGTAAAACATAGGCAAAAATGTGTTTAAATAAAAATACAAACATACTCAAACGCATATTGCCATTTAAAAATTTAAATCGCAATCAAATTTATACAAAAATGTATTACTAAGCTTATTATCCCGATCATTGCATTTTTCTTTTGAGTTGTAATTGCTGCTTTTGTATGAAACCAATCGTTGCAAGATCATATATATTTGCAATATAAACTTACTTATGAAATAACAAAATTTTCATAACTGAATAAAATTATCATCAGCTATGCTGATTGTGCACACCATAGGAATAATTCTTCGACGTCCCTCGCTTATTTTTGAATACACATCGTGTCTGTGAATAAAAACTGACTGCCTACTGAATGCAATTTCGTGCATCTATGTTTTCAAGAATTGAAAGTGATAGGATACACATGTTGAAATTATAGATTTCATTTTATTATTGAAATTTCTGTCTATATCATGGATATTTTGGCACCTTCATATTTTCAAATTTATTTAACTATTTTTTTAAGCGGATGCATTACTTGCTAATAAGCTTCATGAATACACATTTTCAATAAAGTTTCAGTTTGTTTTCAAATCTAACAATTTTTCTTTCCGAAGTGTTTCTAGATATTTGTGAGTTTTTATAGATAGATATTTGCGAATAAATTCTTAGCAAATTTCAACAAAGTTTCAGCATATCAAAAATAAAATTTCACTTTTTATTTGAATATAAAAAGAATTGAAAATTGACTTTTGTTAATCTGTGATGTACAGATTTTCAGATTTAAAAATCTGAACTTTTTATCTTTCCTGTTGTTTATTTTTTCATCCCCAATCTCTCAGAATTCAAATTTTAAAATAAGTTAAGATTTGACTATAATAATACATATAACATACTTTCTAATGTATGCAGCCTATTTCAGGGTAGTCCCAGACAGGGCCCGACTTAGGCTATGGGGGGCCCCGGGGCACGAACCATTCTGGGGGCCCCCCTTCTATATAGATTTTTTTTAATAATGTGGAAGTAGCTAGTACTAAACTTCATACATATTCTATTATATGCATAAGTTTTGTACCCGGTACTGCTTACATCTGTATACAGTGTGTCACAAAAAGGTAGTCACAACTTTAAGAAAAAATACTTGTAGGTTAATAGTAGAAAAAAATGATAGATTGGCTGACACAAGTATTTCTTTGCGAGCTTTTACTTTGCTTATCTACGTACGTTATAAGATGACTGAAAGAAAATGCCCCAAATTGGTCATCATTAATGGTATTAACTTGTCAAGTTTCGAGAAAAACGTTAATAAAGAATTTCTTTTGAAAACTATAGAATACTAAGTTGGCATAATAAAATATTAATCATTAGTTTTCTAATGATATAGTTTGTTTTTAGCATGTGCGGAGAGGGTACTGGAAGCAGAGGGGGGAGGGGACGGCACTTCCTTCCTAAACGTTTGAAAGCGTATGGATTTTGGTCACTTTTGTTTAATTTTAAACATTTGACACTTTTTAATGAAAATTCTGACTACTCTCATGGGGGGCCCCCCTAAAAAGGGGGGCCCGGGGCAACTGCCCCGCATGCACCTGCGTAAGTCGGGACCTGGTCCCAGATTGTGGAATTTTTCTTCCTAAATAGCTACCAATATTTTTTTATATTAATATTTTGAAATAGTGGTAGATCTGCAACTTGGCAACACTTCTACGTTTGCAAGGTGTGTTCGTGCAAAGTGTGTTTTCTGCATCAAACAAAAGCTAAATCAAACATAAGGGGAAATGCCAAAATGCCAAAGGCCTTGTTGGGCCATAGAGAAGTTGCTGGCGGGTCACGCGTTTGACATGCCTGCTTTACAGAGAGGCTCTATTCTACTTCTTTGGGTCAAAATTTTCGAGGAAAACCTGCCTCTCACGCGAAAACACCCCCTCGCTAAAGTTAATCCCTATGGGAGATTTTTTAAAAAAAATATCTCGTTTGCAGTTCAATATTTTTAAATGATGTTTTTTGCATTCGGTTCCGTAAGCGAAAGTATCTTAATAATAATAATAATAAACCTGTAAATAAAATCGAAAAAAGTAAAAAACGTCATTTCTAGAAATCGACCTCAGCTATATATATACAGTAAAACCTCCCTAAAGCGACCACGTTCCGTTAATTACATAAGCTAATTACTCCAGAGTTTAAAAAATGAATACATTGACGTTTACTTTTGATTTTACGGTTTTATCTTTTATATCTTATATTTCTAAGTCCTTTCGAAGTTCAGTAAAAAAAATGCATTTTTTTTCCGGACGGGAGCAAATAATGACGATTTCATTAATTTATCTATTTCTTTGAGAGTTTCCTGACAGAATAGGCAGGAGAGTTTATTGACCGATATTCTTAATTTGTCATCAGAGTTAAATTCATTGCCCAAAGAAGGCACAAAGGGGTTTAAACACTTAAAAGTTACCGGAATAAAAAAAAATTCTATACTTAGTTTAGAAATTTGATGAATAATGCGCTCTGCGGAATTATTTTATAATAAAATCTTCTTCAAGCGACCAGGAAAAAACGGAATTTGTTTCATTTTCTTCAAAGGAATTGGCCGCTCATGGGGGGGAGTTCAACTGGGATGGTCGCTGAATGGAGGTAAAATTAGTATTAAGCCTATCGGAATAAATTTCGTTCCATGAAAAAATGGTCGTTCAGGGAGGTGGTCGCACAGGGAGGTTTCGCTGTATATATAAAAATCATTTAAAAAAATATTATTGAAATGCCAACGAGATATTTAAAAAAAATTTCTCTCAGAAGATTAACATGACGGAGCGGGTGATTTTTAGAAAAGTTACAAGTTCCTATAGACCAGCCATACTCAACGTTATTTTTATTGCGGGCCGCAACACACTAAAATAGTAAAAAAAAAAAAAAAAAAAAAAAGTAATTAAATTACTAAGTTAATATATATGTAGTATATCAAAGCAATAGAACAGGGTTGGCGAACCTATGGCACGCGTGCCATTTTTGGCACGGCACTGCTATGGCTCTAAATCAGAATAAAGTGAGATTACGCAAAACCGTGACTGATATTTTCTAAATTCGATTAAATGTAAATTGAAAAAATTAAATCGCGGCATATTATATTCCAATCTAATTAATTATGGCCTCAAAAATTATTCAAACAAATACGATATTTGAAAACTATCGATAAGAATTGATTATTAGACATTATTAAATTCCGATGGTAAAGTTGTGGCAACTTAGAATTTATTTTAAGAGCTTTTCAAAGAAACTGGTGTTTGCTATTTTAAGTTGCCTATCTATTCTTTGGAGTCATTGTTTTCACAAATGTATAATATCAAAGCTGAAACTGAAAGCACTAGTCAGATAAATCCGGTTCAGTTTGCATTAAAATTAACTTGATACTAAGATGCCCGGTAGCAGAAAGTTCGAGACGGGAGACGGGCGTCGCAGATTTTCTTTTCTCTTTTGCAGATTCTTTTTCATCGAACTTTTATTTTGCTTCGTATTATGCTTAGCTCTTTATTAATTAATACAAAAAGTTAAAACTATTATTAATAAAAATTTATAAAATGCCTAAAAACGCTACCGGTAAGTGATTGTTTGATTACTTAACGCTTCATTTATAAAAATATTTTACCTGCAGATTATTTTGAATTATCTGTCGCAGACACTTGGAGAAATTTCTGTTACTGGGCTAAGATGCAACAACAGAAATCAAATTACATCGCATTAAATTTTTTAAATTATTTTCAAAAATGTATTTGTTTCCATAATTATTATAGTGTAATACCTACATGTATGTTACTCATATTTTGTTTAATCTTAATAGAGAATTTTAAGTAATTTTAAACCAATATTTTCCCACTTACTAATTTTTTTTTTTTTTTTTTTTTTTTGGCACGTCATAGTCACGTAAAATATTTTTTGATCAAATTTGGCACGCGGCAACAAAAAGGTTCGCCAACCCTGCAATAGAACAAAGTTAATGTTAACTAAATATTAAATAAGTTAATAGAACAAAGTTAATGTTAACTAAATATTAAATAAGTTAATATTGAACGTTTATTGAAGAGGAAATGTTAACAAAATAAAATTTAATACCATTATTATTTACACAATGAATTTTGTGGTAGCTTTCTATTTAAAATGATGTGAAAATATGCCTTGAAGTTTGTATTTTGAAAATAGCGTGTTAAAAATCTTCGTGGCAATTTTTTCCAAGACAAACGTTCAACTTTGAAAAGCAAAGCAGTAATAATAAGCAAAGCATAAAACATAATAATATAACAATGCATAATTTCCAAATTCTAAAGGAGGGGGGGGGGGGGAGAGAGAGAGAAAAAAGGAGATTTTCTCTCATAATCTTTTGCTCAGAGCAAAATTCTTTTTTTTTTAATTGCAGAAATATAGTACAAATTTAATTAAATTGGAATAATATTTTAAAATGTGTTGAAGATTAAGAATTTATTGCAGGACTGTATCACAAATAGGAGTACGGGGGGAAAGAACTTTTAACTAAAAACACGCATTTAAGGCTGTTCTTAAGTGCTCTGCTCAACAAGCGCAAAACGTTTTGACACATTTACGAGTTCATTTTTTAACGGAAAGATATAAAATTGGAAAGCCTGACCATGGAAACGATTTGGAATCTAACTGTTTTTTCCATTTTTTGATCCATAAATTACCTGTTGAGTTATAGGCGATTTTGATCATGTGACAAACACCCTTTTTATCCATTCTTGGCCGGTTATTCTTTCTTCGCGCGGAAACTCGGTTCAAAATGTCCACTTTGACACTATTTTCCGAAAGATCTATTGCATTTGCAAAAACAAAACAAAACAAAAAAAAAGGACAAAAACAGCTCGATTACATAGTTTCTGAACAACAATACCTGCTAGTTTCATGCATTCGCGAACAAAAATAAATGAAAACTTATATCACAAAGTTGCTTTTTTGGATTTGAGATGCTTTACGATGCTTTAACAAACTTTTAAACTAATTATAAATAACAGAGCAGATTTTATCTTCCCATGAAAATACACAAAACAACAGTGAAGGACTTTAACACGTTTTATGCAGATCTCAATTAATTTCATAAATGTGGATTAATGATTAGATGTCTCGGGCAGCACGTAAAAGGTCGCCGGGCCGCAGGTTGGGTATGGCTGGTAGAGACAATCACACCGAATTCATAAGCAAATTACTAAACACGTTCGTTTCAAATGTGTTGGAAAGCGTATTAAGAAGATTAATTTCTAGAAAAAATTAAAACATAAAAGATACATCATTTTGAAATGAATATCATATATTTTTCTCTAGGCCATCTTATTATTGAAAACAATTTAGGTTGCCATTTATTGCTCCTTTTTTCGACTGTTTAATTTTTTTTTAATCTAAAATGCTTAGTGCTGCCATCTATAGGCAGATATTCGAATATAAGTAACATCTTCTGCAGAATATCATCCCGGTGCGAAAAATATGACTGGGTTATCGTTTTAATATAACTATTTTATAATAATAAAGTAGCGAAATAAGTAATACCTTTTAATTAATGTATTTATATTCTGGTATTATTAGAAAGATTGTAGAAAAATGTCCTGTGTATGTGGCAAAATCTACCAAAATTTTATCAATTACAATTTGGCAACAAGCTGTACAGCGCTGGAATTGCTTATATTTAACGGATTGTTTACGTTCAGCCGTGAATGCGTTCAGCGAAACCGGTCTTTTTATGTGCTTCTTACAAATGCGACAAAAGTCTTTCGTGTTGTTACATGTAGTCTACAAAAACATTTTTGCATAAACAAAATAATACCACGCATCTTAAAATTTAATATTAAATCTCTTTATTATCGCTTTCTTACACCTTAGGAGAGAGTAGTGTTGTTGCCAGATGTCCCAATTTTCAGGGTCTCCCAGACTTGTCTCGCGTAACCATTGCGCGGGACATCAAAAGTCCCGATTTTTCATGATGCACAAATTCTTTTTAATTTCTTTTAGTACCATGTTATTCGTTATTTTGCATAGAGTGGAACTAAACGCAGTAAAATCTTTCCAGACAGGTCCAATGGAAAATTTTTATACTCCATTCCAAAGGAATACCTTACAAATCTACCTGCCTAAACGGAAACCTCTCTAAAAGTAATTTTTTGTAGTTTGTGCAATTCTGTTTTCACAAGTTTTACTGTATTTTATTCAGTAAATTTTGTGTAAACTTAGCCTGTTTATAACGGATTTCAACTGTACTTTGTTCACTAAATTTTGGGTTTAGATGTATTATAATCCCGGATCCGCCATCTTGGATTTTTTTCTTGCATGAAAACTCCTTTTTCCCCAAGTAGTAAATGTCGCCAATGGTTAAATATTGTTGATAGAATTAATATAATTTTGAAAAAACTGGAATATAATAATTATAACTATTAATTAAAAAGCAAGGTACAGATGTCATATTCGCCCCATATTGGCGCGATTTTTTTCTGTCGCCAATATCATATAGGCAACAGGTACTTAACTTGCGCCAAAGTGTCGTTATTTTGCTTGATGTGGTAACCCGGATTATGTTGTTTATGCTGTTGATGTTTTCGCCAAATTGGCAACCGAAAAAAATCGTGCGAATATGACATCTGTACCAAAAGCAATTAGTAATTCGAGCCAAGAAAAAAAATCCAAGATGGCGGATGTGGGATTATAATACATCTGTTCCAAATTTTGTGTAAACAGAACCTGTTTATAACGGAATTCCGTTTTAAAAGTAAAAATTTCACTGTCCCTACCATCAAAACAACATATAATTATGCCTGCTAAATTGAATTTTACCCTTTTGCCCCTAACGATTCCGGTTTTAGGGTTTTTACTTTTTAAGACTGTTGTGTTTATTTAGTGCACTAAAACCTGCTAAGACGAAATTGGAAGGGAAGGGAAAAAATTCCTTTTTGAATAGGCTTTTGTCTTAGCATGTTGCAATGCATTCCTTATTCCTACTATAGGGACAATGAAGTTTTTACGGTACTTTTCGGTTAGCCGGGCGCCAGTGTTATATATACATATTTATATACCGGGTGTCCCAAAAAGGACTGACTGATTTTAAAATTCAATAACAACCAAACGGTGACAGATATTAAAAAAATTCTTGCAGGAGGGTTATGCATAAAGTCAAAAGTTTTTTTACAGTGATTTTCGATTTTAGTTCAAATTACAAACAATAGATGGTGCTGCGATCAATAGAGGCTAAATTCAGGCTCGATTTTTGGTACTTCATGGCCCGGATAATACATTTCCATCTCCTTTTTCTGCATGGAACAACAGAAAGGACCAAAAATCGAGCCTGTATTTAGCGACTATTGCTTACAGTGCCATCTATTGTTTGTAATTCGAACTAAAATCGAAAATCACTCTAATAAAACTTTTGACTTTATGCATAACCCTCCTGCAAGAATTTTTTTAATACCTGTCACTGTTTGGAAGTTATTGAATTTTAAAATCAGTCAGTCCTTTTTGGGACACCCAGTACATACATATATGTAAATATACATATATATATACATATACCCATATTGTATATATACACACACATATATATATATATGTAAATATATATATATGTATATATACATATATATGTATATATAACACTGGCGCCCGGCTAACCGAAAAGTACCGTTTTTACTTAAAAGACAGGATTCCGTTATAGACATGTTCTGTTTTCTTAGGTTTTTCTGTATTTTTATGTGCCAATTTTTTTGTCTCCCTGTCCAGTTTTTTAGTGATACTGGACCTGGCAATACTAGGAAAGAAGAACCTGGGGTCAGATAAAAAGTTTTGGACTTGTAATATACAGAAAAGTTCACAATTTTAAATCATACTGACTATTTAAAAAATTTATGCTTGTCAGCAATTCCTGCTATTTGCCATATTTTGCGACTTAATACAGTAGACTCCCTCAAATCCACACAGCTTGGGGGCCAGAGGTTGTGTGGATTTCTGGTCAATGCTTTGTTACATTTTTTAAACATTAATTTGAATATGTAATAATGCAATCAAAATTATAATGAATACTTGCAATATAGTAAAATATTAAAATAAGTAAAGTAATAAACTAAAATGATAAGAAGCACTATAATTTTAAAAATGATTAAATTATTAAAAGTAAAGGTCAAGCAAATAACTAATAATGTGTAATTAAATATTTATAATAAAGGTGAGGTACATTTTCCTTGAATTATTCAATGAAACTTTCCTCATAAAGGTACCCTATTCATCAAAATCAAAGTATGGTACTTTTATTTCAGGTTTAACAAGTCTTAATAACCAAAAAAGCTTGATTAATACATAAATATATTGGGTAAAAAGATGTGATTACCAGTGATATCAGCAATATTTTGATTTTTTTTTTTTTTTCGGAAATAAATTTAAACTTCCTTCATGAAAAACCATGAGTTCAATCATATTATCAAGAATCACATATTAAAATACATATAGAATGATATAAAACTAAAAAAAAATCTGTAATTTTGCCCATACATCTAAACTGAAGGTTTCCTTGTTTACATCTGTGATGATGTGCGGATTTTAGCCATTTGCAGATTTTAGGGTTTAGAGCTGATTTGAGGGAGTCCACTGTATCTTTATTTTGGGAATGAGTTGGAATATTGCTTTTAATTGAGGCTCAAATCCAATCTGCCATATTGGTTTGAAAGTGTTGATGCTGCGTATGTCTAGGTCTTTGACAGTAATCATAAGCTCATAGTCTGAGTAACATGGGATGACAAGTTCTCACAGCTACGAAAAGAGGGGTAAACATAAGAAAATATTATAGAATAAAAATTAGATCAATTTTCGGATAATTTACTGATTACAACATTATACATAAATGTAAACAAAACAATAGAAAAAATGAATTTGCTGAAACAAAAAAAGTTATACTTATTAAAATTCATTTTTGATGAGAATGTAACAACAAAAATTTTGTGTGCAGCATGTAAAATTATTTAAGCAATATTATCCCTTGACACTGGAGGGGGTGGGGGAGATGAAAGTAATTTACAAGAAGAGAAATATGCAGAAAGTTATAGAAAAAAAAAGTCTAGTTGTGTAAAGAACTTACTCTTTTACAAGGCCGAAACTAGTCTTTTTTGCTCCTGGGGCAAACACAGATTTTGGTGTCCCCCTCCGCCAGTGATGTAGTCATAAAATATCCAGAACGCAGGCACAGGTTATATATGCTAAAGTGATGAATGTCATTCCTAAGGTATACGCTATAGCTTTATTTGAGAAACAGAGGGTATACGGAGCTTCTTTAAAATATCCAGAAGGTATGCGGCATATACCCTCCACTACATCCTTGCCCCCGCCCCTCCAACCTCTGCACAGAAAACTTACGAAAAGAATTTTCCTAAGTTTCTAATAGCCAATTTATTTTAAAATGTAAAATATGTAATCCTAAAATACATAATACTGAACTACGTAATCAGCTTCATTAAACATTTGAAGGAACCAGAAAATATTCTGCTTTATACATCAGGTTTCCATCTTAGCAGGTATATAATTATTGGTATTCTTTCTGTTGGAAATCTTTATTTTTTTCATTTAAGACAGGATTCTGTTATAGACAAATAAAACATTATCTAGATGCTTAACGCTAAAATATTGTCTATCTAAATGCAGGCATACAATATTAAGCGAAGACAGTTAAGGGCAAGCTAATGTTAAACCTATGGGAGCATTCTTGACAAATATCTCTCTTCCATTTGATACATTTTTGTAGCAAACAACAAAGAAAATCTTCATTTGGCGCCCTCTTCGTCTTTCGTTCTGGCACCCGGGGCACGTGCCCCCTCTAGTTTCGGCCCTGTTTTTTTGACTCAAAAAAATTAATGAAGAAATATTTGACAGGGTTGTGGGTCACAATGTTTGGTGGCATATTATTTTTACCAGGTCAGGTTTTTATGGTCGACAGGAAAGTAAGCAAATATTAAAAATTAAATTTTTAAGTAAGGATGAAAATTTAAAATTTTACTTTCTTCTTGTATTTGATGTATAACTTTATTTTCTATTACTGCTATAATTAGAGAAAAATAAAAACTTAACCTGTGGTAGGCTTTAATGCAGATTAAACGTACAGTGACTGGTCTAAAAGTTTGCATTCTGTGTAACATCACATAATAAAACAGATTGCTTACTTGTTTAGTCTTAGTTGCTTAGCTTATGATGTCAATGAATTTTAAGTTAATTGTTGGATATGGCTGTTGTTGATTGTATAATTATATGCATTCTGTGTAACATCACATAATAAAACAGATTGCTTACTTGTTTAGTCTTAGTTGCTTAGCTTATGATGTCAATGAATTTTAAGTTAATTGTTGGATATGGCTGTTGTTGATTGTATAATTATATGATTAAAATTCTAGTTTATTTTTAAGAGTTTTCTATGATTTTCAAGAAAACATCGCATAAATTTAATTAAGATAACTTGAACCAGGAAAATAAATGCGATTTGTGTATTCAGAACATATATTTGACTGGGAACATCATTTTCTCCAACTTTCTTTTACTTCAAATAATCTAATTTCAAATTAAGAAAAGTTGTTTAAATATAAAAATTATCTAAATTGATATTTCATTATTTTATCTTAATCCTACTGACTGATAAAAAAGAAAGAAGCCATATGAATATAAATTTTCCAAGTGAGTAGATGCTGAATTGATAGCATTGGTACATTTAGCCAGATGTTCTCCAGGCGTCAATTCACTCAATTGAATTTCTTTATCAATCCATATGATGGAATTAAAAAAGTGTATAATTACATAATCCATCATTTAAGATATTTTTTATCTGAGATTTAATCTGTGGAGCTGTGTAAAATTGTAGACTGTATGTTACTGCCCGAACGTTTTCTGAATGAATTGTGTTAGCTCAAGTTGGTCAGAATAGTTCTGTTTGATAGAGATGATATATATCTAAAATTAGGCTTATCAAACAGAAATTTTGGGTTTGACTCCTGCCCTCGGTACTTCTTCATTCAGATGGAAAATTTATACTCATCTAAATTGATTTTTTACATGTAGGGGAGACCAGGGTACAGTGGACCTAAGTACACAGTGGACCGCCCTTATATTTTACTTTTTTTTAATTTTTTAAAGCTTTTCTTTTAGGCTAATTGATAACAGCACTGGATTGATTACTTATAGCCTTCAAAACACATTGTTAGCTCAGAATGAACCCTTTTATCCTGATTGGTTGTTTTGAGCTCCTAAAAGTAAAATTTTTCATCATCATACTTTTCTTTACTGAGTAATTAAAGGTTATGGATAAGTAAGATAAAACAACTTTTTTGAAAAGGTAAAACACTGGTCTTTATTAAATTTAAAAGCCTATATGCTTAAAAGAAAACTTTAAATAATATTTTTATCAGCATGTATTGAACTTTAACATGGGGCACAGTCATAGGCGTAGCGTGACCAGAAATTTTGGGGGGGCACCAAGGTCATGCGAAGTGAAAACGGCGCCCCGAGCGATTTTTCAATTTTGCGCCCCCCCCCCCTCCCCCCCAAAAAAGATCTTTCTTTTTGTGATAGGTATAATAAAATTGATAAAGTGCAGAAACATAAATAAATTCTATCGAATAAATATTTCGCGTTTATTTTGGAACTTTAAAAGATTTAATTTTAATTTAGGAATTCAGAACAACTAAATAACATAAAAGAAAATTGCACTTATTTGTTAGAGAGTTCATGATGTTTAGCGACAGGGGATAAAATGATCAAGAGAGAAAAAGAAATTCCCCGAAAAATGAATAAATAAACAAAACCGTGGTTTGCAGCGTAAATTTCGCGCCCGGGGCGACCGCTCCTTTAGCCCGCTCTTTGCACGCCCCTGGAGGGCACACTAGAGGTCTGCACGGACCGCAATTCCAAGGCCCAGGCCTAGCCCGGCGAGAAAATTAAAAGTTCCACCCGGGCACGGCCCGTTTATATTTTCACAGTTTACGACCAGTCCCGGCTCGTACAAAAATCAATGAAAACAAGCCCGGCCCGTGAAGAAATCAATTAAATCAATCCCGGTTCGGCTCGACACAATTTCTCAAAAAATTTCGATTTTTCTTAGCATGCAATCGCAGGGCCGCCGCTTGCTACTAAAAGCGACTATTTTCAGCAACTGGTGGCTATGGCGACTATTTTAGGCCGAAAACCATTAAAAAGCGGCTATTTCAAGAAAAAAGGCGACTTTTTTCGGATTTCAGTGACTATTTTTACTGAAAATATTTGATCTTTTTCTTCAAAGCACCTGTAAAGTAATCTTCCCAAACACACTTTTTCAACGGTTGTTTGAAGAGATTCGCGATTTTTTCCGGGACGAATTCCAAAATTCTCGATTTCGCCCCCTCCCCCCTTTAGTCTATTAACGAAAATACGTATTTTTTTTCCGAAATCTTTTTATATAATCATTGAAGGAGATTTTACGATTTTTTCCACGATCCTTTGCCAAATGTCGCAAATTTTTCTACGTTTTAACGAAATCGATTTTTTTTCCGCCACCACTTGTCCAAATTCGCGATATATATTTTCCGCGAACGATTGATGGTAGTTACTATTTGTTTCAGAGATCTTTTGACGAAATTCCCGATTCTTTTCCAGATCGTTTGTCAAAATTCGTGATTTTCTTTTCATGACTGAGTTATAAAATTCGTGATTTTTCGCGCGATCATTTGGTTAAAATCTCATTTTTTTTTTTTTTTTTTTTTTTTTTTTAACCAAATTTTCGTTTTTTGCCCGCGATTATTTTACGAAATTTGCAATTTTTTTACGATCGTTAGACGAAATTCGCAATTTTTTGTCCATTCTTTTAACAAAATTTGCGATGATTTATCCGCGACTGCATGACGAAAATCGCCATTTGTTTCCGTGACCTTTGGTAAAATTCAAGATATTTTTTTTGCAGTTGTTTGAGGAGATTCGCAATTTTTCCGCGACGAATTGCAAAATTCCCGATTTTTTCCCCAATCGATTAATGATAATAGTTATTTCTTTTCGCTATCTTTTGCTACAGTCGTTGAAGGATATTTCGCAATTTTTCCTATGACCTATTGCAAATTTCTCAATTTTTTGGGGGCGATCGTATCACGGAACTTATAATTTTTTTTCCGTGATCCTTTGCCAAATTTCGTGTTTTTGTTTCCGGCTATCGTTTCACGGGATTCACGATTTTTTTCCCGCGATACTTTGCCAAAATTTGCGAATTTTTCTGCGACAAAGTGGGGAAATTTTTTCTCCGCCACCACTTGTCGAAATTCGCGATATATATTTTTCCGGCGACCAATTCATGATACTCGCTGTTTGTTTCAGATATCATTTGACGAAATTCGCGATTCTTTTCCTCGATAGTTTATCGAAATTCGTGATTTTCTTTTCAAAACCGACTTACGAAATTCTTGATTATTTGTTTAAATTCTCGATTTTTTACGCGATTATTTGACCAAATTCGCGTCTTTTCAGGGGTGATTCTGTTGTGAATTTTCCGAAAATTTAAGGCATTCGGTTCCGATAAATTTAAAAAAATCGGTCATCAATCCTAAAATTCGGGCATAAAAAATATCGTGAATTTCGGCAAATGATCGCCGAAAAAATCAATTTCGGCAATCGTTCACACAAGAATAGCCGCCAATTTCTTCAAAGGATCGCAGAAAAAACGAATTTCGCCAAAGAATCGCGGGAAAAAACACGAATTTCTACAAGGGATCACGAGATAACGCAAACTTCGTCTGGGAATCGCGAAAAACACACACATTTCACCAAGGGATCGCAAAAAACGCAATTTTTATCAAAAGATCGCGGAAATGCGCGAATTTCGTCAAAGGATCGCGATAAAGAAACGCAAATTTTGTCGAAGGATCGCGGAAAAATGCGAATTTCGCTAAAGGACAGCCGAAAAAACGCATAATTGTGGCCGGGAGATTTCCCCCCCTTTCCCTCCTCTGTTGTAACCTTTGAGAAAATTTGCTGTGAATTTCAGATTTCTTTTTTTTTTTTTTACTCAGAATCACCCCTGTCGTCTTTTTGTCCGCGACCATTTGACGAAATTTGCAATTTTTTTCTCTTGGTTGTTAGACGTATTTCGTAATATTTTGTGCATTCTTTTGACGAAATATGCGATGATTTTTTTGTGACCGAATAACGAAAATCGCTATTTGTTTCCGCAACGTTTTATAAAATTAAAGATATTTTTCCACGGTCCTTTGAGGAGATTCGCGATTGTTTTCAACGACGAATTACCAAAATTCGCATTTTTTCCGACGATCGTTTTGTGGAATTTACGATTTTCTTTACACGATCCTTTGTCAAATTTCGTGAATTTTTCTATGACCGATTGACGAAAATGATATTCGGTATTTGTTTCAGAGATTTTTTGACGAATTTCGCGATATTTTTCCTCGACCTTTTGTCGAAATTCGTCTTTTCTTTTGTCAACTGACTGAGGAAGTTCAAGGGCAAGGAGGCAAAAAGGAAGTGAAAAAATCATTTGGGGGATAAAGGCAGAGGCGCCTTTATTAGCCATAGCGCCCTGTGGGAGATTTTTTATTGTACCCCTGCAAATGCTATACTCATTTTTTTTTCTTTTAAAAGTTTTTACTAAAGCATTTTCCTTTGTGCACTCCTTACAGGACCGAAACTAGCTATATTTTCACCCGAGCAAACATTGATTTTGGCGCCCCCCTCCTTCCTCCGCAAAGTAAATTTACAAAGAGAAATTTACGAAAGTTTCCATTAGAGGACTTATTTTAAAATTTAAAATGTGTAGCAGTGAAATACGTAATAATATTGAAATATATAACCAGCTTTGTCAAATATTTATTCATTAAAACCTGTTAAAAGAATCGAAAGGAAACGGAAATAATTCCGCTTTATACAGGTTTCCGTCTTAGCAGGTAGTTGGTATTATTTCTGTTGGAACCATGCAGTTGTTTTCATTTAAGATAATATTCCATTATAGAAATATTTCATATTTCTAGATTTTACAGTTGTAGCATTACAAATTATTACAAGTGAGATACTTTAATGTCATAGTGATATGAGTCCCATTGTTTTAGGAACTAAAAAACCAGGATTAACACCAGCTTTGTGGAATTATCACTTATATCACTCTTCTTATTTATAGATTGATATGTCTACATACTTTCCTCAACTTTTCAAATTTAATTCTCAAACTAATTTTCAAATTTATGTGTGACTCAAAACAACAGCAAAATTATTAAATTTTTACTTTTCATTTTGTGAATTTTCGACCGCTTGGTTTTTATTGTCCCAGTCAGTCACCTGACCTCGCCCCATCTAAGGCCAGATATGTGGATACGCATGTAAAAAATAATTATAAGAAAAAGAATGGAGTTATTTATTTGCTGTCTTGTATATTGTAGGCGAATCTTTTTATCTATACGACAATTTTAATGCGCTTTACTCAGGTTTTCTTTTGGATTTTTCAGCTAAAAAATATTTTTTTACACAAATTTCACACGCACATATATATATTGTATGAAAGGGTAAACCAAATTTTCCTCTGGCGACCCCTTCGCGTGGCGCCCAGGGCACATCCCCCCTCCCCTTAGTTTCAGCCCTGACTCCTTCTCCCGTTAGTTTTTATTGTCCCGGGCAGCCTGGGTGGGGCTTGTTGAGCTAAAGCCACCCTGGTAGGCCTCCCCACCTAGCCGAACATGTCTCGTGCAGCCACCCGTTCTCGCTCATATCAAGACGGGAAAAATGAAAGCTCAACACTGCTCAGGGAGAGAGAGAAAAAAATTGATCAGTCTTCATGGAATCTTTTCATCAGAAAAGTCAGAGTCAAACAAAATCTTCATTTGGCACCCCCTTCGCCTTTCGGTACACTTGGAATTGGAGAAAGAATAATGCCTAAAAGAAAAGCTCTTTGTTCCAATTCATTTGCAGTCTTCTATTATAGATGAATCTTTTTTATATATTTGTAAATTTCAATGCATTTGGTTCAGTTTTACTTTTGGATTTTGCGGCTGTAAGACATTTTTATGCAAATTCAATATAAATTCATATATATATTTGTGTGTAAAGACAAAAAAAAAAATCTTCATTTGGCACCCCCTACTCTTTCTGTTCTGGCGCCCGAGGTGTAGAAGGTTGGGGGGGCACACGCCCCCCCGTGCCCCCCCCGACGCTACGCCTATGGGCACAGTGGACCGGCCACTGCTGGGGTACAGTGGTCCGCAATGAATACTGCTCCTGTAATGAAGAATTTTCAAAATATTTAATAATTACTTATTCTGTATAAAGAAATATTGTTTTAAAATAGTTATTTAACTATAAAATAAAGTAAACAAAGAAAAATGACATTTTTTTAAACCCTACAATGCATAGATTAGCCATTTGGCACACTTTAAATTTCATGTTATTATGTTGTTCAGATTATAATGTAGCCATCTGACACTTTAGTTTTCTCCTAAATTCTGGATAACAGCTCACATGTGATTTTTAAAATAAGTTTTCTTGTTCAATATAGCAGTTTTTTTTTTTGAGGGGGGGGGGGGGAGGAGAGAAATGAAAATCATGCATTGTAGAGTTAACATATTAAGAAATATTTTGTTTTGTATTTACTGCCTTTGAAAAATATAACTGTAGCCTATGACCTTACTGGATTGGTTATTTATAACTTCAGAGCACATGGTTAGCTCATAATAAACTATTTTATCCTGACTATTTTAAGCTTCTAATAAATTTTTCATCATCATATTTGTCTTAATGTTTGCTTATTTTTTTGTACTTAATTAATAACTTGTTTGCCATCACTCCTGTATCTTATATTGTTATTTTAAAAATATAATAATTTTTTTGACAATTCTTTAGTTTTATATGGTTTTTGTTTCAAAATGCTACTTGCAAATTTGTATTATTATATTATTTTGGAGGTAAAGGGAAAATAAAAAAGAATTAGATTAATTATAAATAGATTTATGTTGTATTTTAGGCAATAACTAATAGTGGACCACTGTGCCCCAGTGGGTGGACCAGTGTACCTCGCTTCCGGGGTACACTGGTTCACTTCATGAGTGTATGTAAAAAAATTTTTTTTGGAAAATGTATTGGAAATTATGTTCTGTGAAAATTATGAGGCATCTAGAAAGGTTTAAAGAATATTCAAAAATATTTTCAGGTAGATTGGTCTCTCCGTTAAAGAGAAAAAAAATGTTAACTGCAAAAGTGGACCACTGCACCCTGGTCTCCCCTACTATCCTTCATAATATCAAGTTTTATATTCTCTTTTTTCTTGTGCTTATGTAAATACTTTTGTCATAATTTGAGTATTTTATCTTTATAGTTTGTCCGATAACTTGTGAAAAAAATGCTACATGCAATGACAGTGGAGATTGTTGTCAACAAGAATGTTTAGGTGGGTGTAGTGGACCTACTGCTTATGATTGTGTGGCATGCAAACATGTTTTATTTGATGGGAAATGCTTGAAAAAGTGCCCTCCAGGTACTTTTGAGGTAATATGTTTATGCTAGTTTTTTTTTTTTTTTTTTTTTTTTTTTTTTTTTTTTTTTTTTATCTCAAACTGTTCATTTACTATAATGTTACTTATTTTTTGTGAAAGGTAAAATCTATTTTTGTGAAATTTATGACATTTTTGTGAAAAATAACATTTTGTAATGAAAGATGAAATCCAGTTATTCAAATGTGAACCAAGCATTTATTAATAATAACTTCTTTAAGTCCTTTTCTATTGAACTTGTTAAATTTACAAACCACGCACTTTAAAACCTATAAAAATAATTAATGAAGAGTAATGTTTTTTATAGAATGGAATTTTGTGAAAAGGTCTGTTTTATTAATTGGATTTTTGTTAAGGGACCGACCCTAAATAGGCCCCAAATTTTGTCTGGATCAACGTCTACTGTTATACCAACAGCCAAGCGTCATAATTGGCACAAAATGAAATTTATCTGAAATGAAACGTTTAAAAAATATATATATATATTGTTGGTACGGAAGTAAGCATTTAAAAAGAAATTACAGATTTTCACGAACGGTTTTATTAAATCAATGCAAGTTTTATACTTAAAATAAAAATTAAAAAACAAATAATATAAAGTATAAAATAAAACTCAATTTAAACTACATGCATGAAATTGTAAATGTCTCTTAGCATTGCAGTAAACTTTTCATTATTTGAATGAAGACTTTCGTAATTTTTTGAGAAAAACTTTTTTTACATATAATGCCAAATTCCAGGAACAGTTTTATTGCAGCTTCCTGATCATCAGGTAACTGCCAAATGGTAAAATCAATCTCAGTATCAGTAGTAAATGTAGGTTAGAACTTTGTACTAAATATTTTCGATCCGAAAAATAACATATTTTTCCGAGGTTGTAATTAAATAATAATAACAAAATTATTTGCGTTCAATAAATAGCAAACCTCAATGTTTGGCACGGTTTGCAATAAAAATCCTTTGCACGGTCAGGTTTGAAATAGATGGCGCATTAGCTTACATTTTGGCATGGTGTAGGGTGTCAATGATTTTAATTGATTGATTTTAATCAACTGATTTTTAAAAAAATATATGATTAAAATAGAAAATTATCTAAATGTTTAAAATGACATAAAAGTATTAAAATCTAAGATTAATATAATTTGGAAAGTTCCTACAGGTATTTTGCCTTATGTGTAAATGAAAAAAAAAAAAAATAAATAAATTAAAAAAAAATAAATAATTGTTTCTAAGCTTAATTCATAAGTCTTTTAAAACATTAAGCACAGTAAGCTTGTAAAGACATAAAAAGCATTTCATTTAAAAATTATATTTATATCTAATATAATTTGTGATGTCATAAGTTCGTTTAAGTAATCAAATTATTCATTCTTTTATATAAAATAAGCATGGCAAGTATAATAAATTTCTGCAAAGTAACAGTGTAAATAACCAGAATCTTATTTTCTCATTCTACTTTTGCAATAAAAATTTATACCAAATATTGGAACTAAAGAAAATGGAAGAATAGCATCTGCTCAACAGCTGTTGTAAAAGAATGTATATGAGAAAAAGAACTAATTAGTATAAAAATGTTAAGCACAGCAAGAGATCCCCACTAAAAGTTGTAATAGTGATGCGGTTTAATATTTTGAGGATTTCAGATATAACTGGCTATTCATATATTTACTCTGTATGTGTGTATGAATGGTCGCAACTCATTCTCATAGTTTTTTTGGTTAGCATAAACATACATCGTGTAAGTCCAGATTTAGACGATTAACAGTAATTTTTCTTAGTACTAATGCAAAACGAGTTGCCAATAATATTTGTTATTTGTGCTACTAACTAATGGAATTACTTATTTGCAGTTTTTTTTAAATTCTGTAATTAATTACTGTTTCTTCTAGGCCATTTTTTAAGGGTGCCGCACCTTGCCCCTTTTAAAATTGACAAAATGCACCCTGCTTTTTTAAAAAACAGTGAAATTTACCTGTAGTTGTAGCCAGAGATTTTTTGTAAAAACTTCTCCATACTGCAGTATTTTGAAATACGTGTGTGGAAGACCTTACAAAAATGATAGAACTTTATTTCTTGAGAAAAACACGATATTGTTAAAACATGTTATTTTATTGTATTTTTCAGGTTATAATTTGGCTGAATCCATATCAACTCAGGCAGGGGGGTTACCTTCATAGTCTCAGAGGTTTTTGAATTGAACATATGTTAAAATTTAAGAAAAAGTAAGATACTTGTATATTTTCATTTTGCCCAAAAAAATTCCTGACCCGAGATACAGGCCGCCAAAGATGGCATCCCCGGCATCTTTTCTCATTCGCGATTTTCGATAAAAATTTTAAAGTGCTCTATCTCTAGAACGGTGTAAGATATTTTGTTGCGGTTTATTTTATTTTAAAGATAATATTCTTCTGTTTAAAATGATATACCCAATTTTGAAAAATGTATTCAACTTTTCTTGTGGCAGCCTTTTGAAAAAAAAAAAAAAAAAATTGTTTTTCAAAAAAAAATTTTTTTTTGGAAATGCCAATCTCAAAAATTTTGATTTTTTTGCTGTTGATCAATACCATTGGGAACTACCTTCACTGTAAAGGAGAACTTCCACTTTTGAGTTTAACAAATTTTAGAAACGTTTAAAAAATTCAGAGAAGTTTACAGGAACTGTATATATACAGTTCCAGTAAAAGTCACTGAATTTTTGTTTATTTGTTTATTTGTATCATATTTGTAAGGATAAGCCTACTATATATCCTAAACAAGTTAGAAATTGCAATATCAAATGTGGCAAATGAGGTGGTGCGTACTATAACTAGTTTTATAAATATTCAGATCTTGGTGCAATAAGTTACACTCTTGGGCAAAAAGGGCATGAATACAAAATTTATTATGATTCTACATATTAAATTCAGTAATACGGAAGTAATATGAATTCATCTTAAAAGGACTTAATCGCCATGGCAACCTAGAATCATTACCTATCATGGTATATCATTGAATCAATTATGTATTATAGGATTTTTAAATAGAATGAAGAAAACTTTTATTAATGTCTTTTATGTTTTAATTTGATTTTCATAGCATTTGAAGTGATACATACTTTATTTTCAATACCGAACATAGTAAAACAATCTCAATAACATATATCAATTACACAGCAATACAAATTATATTAATACAAGTTAGAGTTCAGACAAATGGGCAGACAAATCGAATCCATAAAGACTTTCAACTATGTTGGAAATTGTTAAAAGCACATAAATAGGTCGGAATTTGACTTTTAGAAATTTATGTCAATAGACGGAAGCATACTTGAATACTTTCATACAACCCCGTATTTTACCTACTATCTTTATGTACATGCCACTATTTAGCTAATATTTAACTAAGATTAAAACATCCTTAAAACCAGTGAAATCACACTTCCAGAGATTATCTTCCATAGACAGCCATGTATCTAATTCTTTGCGTGGGCCTGTATATCATTTTATCTATATTCTCCAAACATATTTTAGTATACTAAATGTAGTTCAGTGTAAAAATGCATAACTCATTTAAAAATCACCTTTAAGCTACTTTCATTCATACTCAGTAAACCCTTAAGATTTCTTTTGTGTAGCCCTGTATATGATTTATTGCATTTATGCACACAACGTAATATGGAAAAATTTAGTTAAACTTAAAAACTCAAACACAACTAAAAATGCACTTCCAGCAATACCCTTACGATTTCTTTTGAGTAGCCCTGTATATGATCTACAGCCTTTATACACACAACGCAATATGGAAATATTTAATTAAACTTAAAAACTCATATCGCAACTAAAAATGCACCTCTAGCAATCATTGCTAATGTACAGTATTTCCAATAAGGTAAAGTATCCGAAATCTTTTGTGTATCCCTGTAAACACTATGCACTTTCTATGACACAGGAAGTAATCTTTTGTAAACCTCTGCAATAAAATATGTATCACTTCAAATGCTATGAAAATCAAATTAAAACATAAAAGACATTAATAAAAGTTTTCTTCATTCTATTTAAAAATCCTATAATACATAATTGATTCAATGATATACATGATAGGCAATGATTCTAGGCTGCCATGGCAATTAAGTCCTTTTAAGATGGATTCATATTACTTCCGTATTACTGAATTTAATATATGGAATTACAGTAAATTTTGTATTCATGCCTTTTTGCCCAAGAGTGTAACACTTATTGCACCAAGATCTGAATATTTATAAAACTAGTTAATACTATGCACGCACCTCATTTGCCATATTTGATATTGCAATTTCTAACCTGTTTAGGATATATAGTAGGCTTATCCTTACAAATATGATACAAATAAGCAAAAATTCAGTGACTTTTACTTGAACTGTATATATACAGTTCCTGTAAAATTCTCTGAATTTTTTAAATGTTTCTAAAATTTGTTAAACTCAAAAGTGGAAGTTCTCCTTTACAGTGAAGATAGTTCCCAATGGTATTGATCAACAGCAAAAAAAATCAAAATTTTTAGGATTGGCATTTTCGAAAAAAAAATTTTTTTTCAAAAGGTTGCCACAAGAAAAGTTGAATACATTTTTCAAAATTGGGTATATCATTTTAAACAGAAGAATATTATCTTTAAAATAAAAAAAACGCAACAAAATATCTTGCACCGTTCTACAGATAGAGCACTTTAAAATTTTTATCGAAAATGGCGAATTGGAAATGGTGCCCGGAATGCCATCTTTGGCGGCCTGTATCTCGGGCCAGGAGTTTTTTTGGGCAAAACCAAAATATACAAGTATCTTATTTTTTATTGAATTTTAACATATGTTCAATTCAAAAACTTCTGAGACTATGAAGGTAAGATTTTTTCTTTGGCTGCCTGAATTGACATGGATCATACCATTTATAAAATTGTTAAAAATTAATGATTTTTTTATTTCATCATATTAAAAAATTATATACAGTGAAACTTCTTTTAAAGGCCACCTCTGTTAAGGTCCAATATTTTTAGGAATGAAAATTATTCCCATAGACATAATGTTAAATTTACTCCTATTAGGGGCTGCACCTACCTCTCATAAAGGCCATTTTTTTTTTTTTTTTTTTTTTTTTTTTTTTTTTAATGTGCCTTAAATCCTAAACAGGTGTATTGAATTCCTGAACCAAAAGATAAGAGTTTAGCATATAACTGCACTTGCAACAAAAAAGGCATGGAGAGATGGGGAGGATTTAGTAACACAATGAAAGACCATAAACTTTTCCTCAAGACAAATATGTGTTCCTCACACTTTGTTTGACCTTTCAATCTGTAGGGGTTGGATTCGAGGAGGAATGACCCTTTGTTGTGGGCACACAAAGGATAACAGGTTATTTAGAAAAACTGATTTCACATTTACTAAATCTGTTAATACATATTGAAGCACAATTTTTACACCTGTCAGGAAACGCTAACAGTAATAAGTAAACTAATATCTCATTCTAAGGCATTAATAAAAGGTAAAATTGCAGTAAGGCAAAATTGTCTGCGAAAAAATTATGAAAAGTAAACTTCAATAGAAATTTTTTTCAATCATGTACCGAGTTTGAAAATGTTAATAAACAGTTTTTTTACCTATATAGGTTTTGATTTCCTTATTTTAGTTGTTGTTTTATTGCTCACCCCTCATAAGGGCCAATTTTTAATGGAACGGCAGGTGGCCCTTACAGAGAGGTTTCACTGTACTTTTTTTCCCTTATTGTTACTAAACAGTATGGTGTCAACGATTTTAATTAGTTGATTTAAATCAGCGACTAAATCGTGATTTTAATCAACTGATTAAAAAAAAAAAAAAAAAAAAAAAAAAAAAATATTGATTAAAATCGTAAATTTTCTAAATGTTTAAAGTGACATAAAAAAAGTATTAAAATCTAAGATCAACATAATTTGGAAAGTTTCTACAGGTATTTTGACTTATGAATACACAAAACAAAAACTTTGAGTAGTTGATTCTAAGCTTAATTCCTGACTGTTGTAAAAAGTTTAAGTACAGTAAGTTTGTGAAAAGACTAGTTTTAATCTAATATAACATAAAAAGGTTTTCATTTAAATCTAATATGTAATATAACTTGCAATGTCATAATTTCCTTTTAATAATCAAATTATTCATTCTTTTATATAAAATAAGCATAGCAAGTATAATAAATTTCTGTAAGTAAAAGAATAAAATAGCCAGAATATTATTTTCACATTCTACTTTTGTAATAATAAATTTATAGCACATACTGGAGATAAAGAAGGATTAAAGAATGATAATGACTGAACTGCTAATGTAAAAGAATGTATAAGAGAAAAAGAACCATGATAATGACTGAACTGCTATTGTAACAGACTGTATAAGAGAATAAGAACCAATTGGTATAAAATGTTAAGCATGGCAAGAGTTTCTTCAGTTAAGGCTGAATAAATGTTTTTTAAATTTTTGAACTATATACCAAATAAAAATTGTTAGGATTAAAAAGGCGGGAAAACTATTTGAAACACTGAATGCTGAGCATCCCCATTGAGTGCTAATAATGCTGCTGTTTAACGTTTTGATGATTTCAGATATAACTGGCTATTCCTTATATTTACTCTGGATGTGTGTGTGTGAATGGGTTAAAGCATTTTCATATTTTTGGGGCGTTAGCATATGCATACATGTAAGTTTAGATTTAGGCGATCAACAGCACAAATGCAAAATGAGCTGCAAATAATATTTGTTAGTTTTGTTATCTGTGTTACTAACTAACAAAATTACTTATTTGCAGTTTTTATTAATTCTGTGATTACTTACTGTTTCCTCTAGGTATTTTTTTTAGGGCACTACAGCCTGACCCTTTTGAAATTGGCAAAATGCACCCTGCCTTTTAAAAAAATAATAAAATTCACATGTAGTTGTAGACAGATTTCTTGTTAAAAACTTTCAAATTCCACAATATTTCTAAATCTATGTGCCCAAGATCTTGCAAAAATGATAGAACTTTATTTCTTTAGGAAAAAATTAAAACATTGTTATTTAATTGTATTTTTCGATTTGTAATTCATGAAATTATTAAAATTAATGACAGTTATAATTACTAAACACATTACTAATATTTCCTCATGAAATAGTGCCCTTATTTGAACTAGCATCCTGCCCCTTTTTCTTCCTAGAATAATTACTAAATTATTAATTATCATTTTAGTAATTAGAGCATAAAATGTCCTAATTACAGAGTAAATTGTTTAATAAGTGTAAATATCACCAGTATTTAATATAGTTTTACATAATTATTACAAAATATTAATGTAAGTATTTAATAGTATTGTATGCTACTAACTAATGAAACTACTAATTTGCAGTTTTTATAATTTATATAATTACTAACTAATAATTATAATTTTATTAATTAAAGTGTAAAAACACAGATTATGTTAGCAATTGGAGGTTTAACTGTTAAGGAGACTTAAAACTCTTGGTAGTTATTCAGTATTTGAACGCTAGGGAAAAAAAAAAAAATCTGATTTAATGCAAAAAAATCTGATTTAAATAAAAAAAATCCGATTTTTTTTTTTTTTTTTTTTTTTTTTAATCATGATTTTTTTATACCCTAATTTTAAATGTAAATAAAGCTTTTTTCTAATAAAAAAAACTGTTACACAACCATAGAACAGCCCTTTTTGTGTATTTTATAACACTATGGAAATAACACAGCACAGTGCTGCAACGAGCTGAATAACAAGTCTATAACATACCAAGCATTTAAGTAAATTTTAAAAAAAAGGTTCAAAGTTTTGCAGTTCATACTGAGAAGATGTCTTAATCTATACATTACGTTAAATCACATATTTTCAACTGATAAATAGCAAGTGTAAGCATTTTATTAATGTTTTTAAAACTAATTAAAATTAATAATGCACCTTTAATCACCACATATCATGTTTTACACAATAAAAAGTGTGTAAAGTGAGCCTGTGTATAGCGAAAACTTGGCTGAAATGATTATTTTGTGGTCTTTGCAAAATAACACAATTTCTAAGGTGAAAACCTGTCTAAAATGGAATATTCTTCTTGTTCCTTTTGACACTCATATCAGCAGGCTTCATTACATTTTGCTAAACTTTTGTAATTAAACTTGATATTTTCTACAAATTTCGGAGGTGGCTGCAGCCCCATCAGTCCACCCCTGAATATGCCACTGCAATCTTACACAAACATTAAAGCTGTGGTAATAGAAAATGCAGGTTGATATGTGCACGTTCATGATACAGGCCTATTACTGGTTGATTGTTTCTCCCTCAGGGGAACTTACACTTGAAGCTCTGCAATATCAAGTTAAGGTTGATTATAGGAGTGCCTATCCTAAGTTTGAATGTAAGAGAAAATTGTAAGAAATTAGCACTGCAATCCTAGTCTTAGCCTCGAAAACTTACAATGGAGCTGAGTATCAATTTTGCCAAAAGAAAATTTAAAATTAACAACCTTGAAAATTGTATTTCTTTACTCATATTGTGCAAATTTTTGTTGCTGAGCATTATTTTACTATTATAGTATAATGTATATTTGACCTTTGAAAATGAATATTATAATTTTGTAGCTTATTGGACGTAGATGTGTTCAAGAACTTGTGTGTCGTAACTTTGAGGAAAAGGACAGCAATAACAACAAAATTTACTGGAAACCCTTTAATGGACAATGTATTACTGAATGCCCACCTGGTTACATTGAAGTTGAAAATGATAGGCATCTTTGCAAGCAATGTGCTGGGAAATGTCCAAAAAGTATGTGGAATAAATCAAAATATATTTGCAATTGTATATTATCTATCAATGTTATTCAATTTTATGAATTATTGCTATTAGTACAGCATGTTAACTGGATGGGGATTCTTTTTTCTTTACACTTCAACACACTGGATGGCAACTTGAAATCAAAAGTGAGTGAAGTGTTTTAGATTTGTCTGAATATAGCATAAAAAATATTTATCCATTATATGTGTATATACATATACAGGGCATTTTTCTGTAATAAAATATTTAGCGGTATGCTGACCATTTTGGCAGTCTACTTTAGTCATTTCCATCTGAGAATTGGACATTCTAGAATCACTCATAAACGCCTTTTACTTCGGGAGGATGTACCCATGTGTCCTCATTATCATTTTGATTACCTGACCATTCATCATGTTTTAACTAACTGTCCAGGCCTCCCTCATTTATGTAGAATTTATTTATTTTTCATGACAAACCTCATTGGGGAAACACCCCGTGGGGCACTCTTTACTTTTTTAAAGCATGCATGGTTTTAATTTGAAATATAATTTTTTATCTATCACTGGTTTAACAACTCAGAATTTACTTTTACATTTTTATGACATCTGGATGGGAACCCCATCCAGACTGCACTTTTTATTGAATAGTTGAAATATTTTTACTTTTTTATTCTACTGTTTTTGGGCTTTAATTTTTTTTTTTTTATTATTATTCTTCCACACTTGTTTGACAACATCTGGATAGGATACCCCATCCATATTGCTCTTTTTAATTTTATTTACATTGTGTCTGTCTTACTTTTTGATGTTTTTTGGTGTTTTATTGTGGCTCAACATCTTTCTTAAGGTATGTATGTGCCTACCCTCAAACTGCTGTCTTTACGAAAAATTTCAATTTATTATTATTATTATTTTAAATTAAACTTCAAACATTTAGGATTTCAAAAATGCCTTACTTTTGGTTTAGCGATAATTAGAAGCAAAGTTATAGCCCAAAATATAAACCAGAAATGAACTCTCTGAAACCGGAAGTGACCGTTTAAAGAGTCACAGAAAGATAAACAATACATTTTAATACGCAAATACATAAACTCCTACAAATATGATGGATTTTAAAGTCGTAAATTTTATACATAATTTTGGACAATGGCGGATCCAAGGGGGAGGTCACGGGGGTCATGACCGCCCTCTGAACACCAACAAAAATATTCTAAAGATAATTTTTAAAATGAAATATACAATAGAGTCCCAATTATCTGAGTCCAGCTTAACCAAGTTTCCGTTTTAACAGAGTTATTTTCTTCTGATGGACTGATGGGTTCCATTATTATGAAAAGGCCATTATAAATGAAGTATTAGGTGAAGATGAAAGGGCAGATCTTCACCTAGCACTTCATTTATAATGTCTGTTTCGTAATAATGAAAGCCATCAGACCATCAGAAGAAAATGATCCATTCCAAAGGTATAAGTTCGACTGAAAAAACTATTTAATACTTTGATCAGAAAGAAGAGGCTACACCTGCAATTTTCATGAAACTAATAGAATCACATAGCTGCCAATTTGTACGGCTTTTGTTGCCTCTAAAATTTAATATAAACTTTTGCCATATTTAATTGCTGACAATTGTTAGAATTTTTAAACTGAATTTCCAGAAGTGACAGCCAATTGTTCCCTTGTGACGACATTTTTGTGGTTGTCAACTCATTAAACTTGGTTAAAAATGTTAACTTTGACAACATTTTCTGAATGAGTCTTTACCTTTATAAGAAAATGGGAAACTTTAATTTCTTGGTATCTGAACAAAATTGGTAAATTTTATCTTTTTATGAATATTAATGCACATTTTTTGTATTTGCGAATGAAAATGACTTTGTGAAAGTATCAGAAAAGTAGTTAGTTTGGATTTGGGACTAGCTTTCAATATAAAAAATTCTGATAAAGAGATGTGATCCCCTCCCACCCCAAAAAAGGAAATCCATGACCCCCCCCCCCCTCTAAATGGTGAGCTCGATCTGCCCTTGATTTTGTGTGCTATATCAAAATCTTAATTTGCGTTTTTCATTGTGTTCATTTACAAGAAACATCCTTTCTTAAAAAAGTTTTTAAGATATTGAAATAAAATTTTGTAACAAGGTTCTGCTTATCTGTAGATATGTTATGAGGCAAAATATAGCTTGTAACTTTGTATATATTAATTTAAGAGCAATTTTTATTGAAAAATACACTTTTTTTTTTTTCAAAAATCATGTTTTGTATGAAATTTGGTATTTATTAGTAAATTTAAGAGGTATTCAAATCTTTTGCCACATAGCACAGGTAAGTGGTTTGCTAATATATTGTTGAAAAAAGGAGTGAAATATATTGCATAGATTTCGTTATAGAAAGTTTGGCATAAACGTATTTTCTTTACTAAAATTTGACTAAGTATTCCTTAAATTTTCAAAGTTAAGTAAAATTCTATAAAAAATTTACACGAATTCATAGTTTTATTTCCTGTTTTAACAACTAAAAACACATGTGTTTGATAAAAAGTTCATATATTTTTTTTTTAAGTGCCCGAAAGGTAGGCACATAGCTTAAGGGATTTTGCACCATAAAACCTTGTACAACCAACCTACCTTAGTCATTTCTGCCCGGTGCAAATGTAAATATCATTGTTGTCAGCAAAATGCATAAAACTTGACAAATCGTATAACTATTCACAATACCTTTTAAAGTTAGCTTGGCAGCATTTCCAAAATTTGAATTTTTTCTTGTGAGATTCACAAAATCTTTAGGGATACATGTACCCCTGTGTCCTTCCATAAAAAAGACTCGATATACATATGACGTAACTTCTAAACAGTTATACATGGAACAAGAAAGAAAAATCATGCATCATGTCATGAATAGATAATAAAACACTTTCCAACACCTCCAGAATACTGTAACAAAACTTCACCATTTAAGGCTTCTGTCCCTGCAGGCGAAGACACTCGCGAGCTAATGCTAAACTTATGGGGAGGTTATTTTCTAATATCTCATTTGCATTTTGACATTTTTACATTGGATAGCTGAGGCCCATCTCTACATTGCTCCTTTTTTAGTTTTTCGATTTTGGTTGCACATTTTTTTATAAAGTTACTTTCACTTTTAAAACCGGTTTTGAAAATGAAAGTGTCGTTCTATAATTATATGGTATTTCTTTCATTGGAACAGTGATTTTTTGTTTTTAAGGCAGGTTTCCATCTTAAACGAGTTCTTTTATGATTAATTTTACTGTATATATATATATATATATATATATATATATATATATATAATCATTAAATAAACATTACCGACCACCTACAAAAACTGTGAAATTATGAATAAAATGACAAATGCAGTTCCCCCCAACACACTTAACATAGATTCCAAAAACATAGTAAAAAACAACAGAAATTGAATAACAGAAATGGAATGAGAAATTTGTAGAACTTAGACAGAATCATCAGGTCCCAAATGCCTTAAGTTCCACAAATAAAATGTGTGGTTTCATCTTCATATTAGCCATAAATTAGCTAAAGAATATGAATTTGGGACTACCAAACACAGAAATACATATTTTTTAAAGAGTATTCTTAGTTTATCTTTTCATTTTCTTTCAAGATTAGTCTGATATTCTAGAAAGGGTAGAATTTGACACTGATATTCAGACATTCACGGACCCCCTTGATATCATACTGGGGACCCCTTTGGCTCTGTGGACCACAGTTTAAGGGGCTACTTCATTCATACAAAAACATCTATTCTCTAATGTTAATCCTATGGAAGAAATTTTTTAGGATATCTCGTTTGCATTTCAATATTTTTAAATGTTTTTTTTTTTTTTTTTTTTTTTTTTTTTTTTCTGCATTGAGTAGCTGAGGTTGATCTGTACAAACACCGTTTTTTACTTTTTTGATTTTCTTTGAAAGTTTTTTTTTAATAAGAATACTTTCTCTTTCGAAACCAGTTCCGAAAGTAAAAGTATCCTAATAAAAAGAACCTGTATTAAGAAAAATCGTAAAAGTAAAAAACGACTTTTTTAGAGATCAACCTCATCTATCCAGTGAAAAAAAAAATCGTTTAAAAATATTGAAATGCAAATCAGATATCTTTAAAAAATTTCTTGCACAGATTTAACGTTAGCAAGCGGTTGTATGAGTGAAGTAACCCCTTAAGAGACATTGACTTAGGGCATCCAGAAATTAAGTTCCGCTTTGTTTTACTGTGGCACTGTTCTGCAATTTCAAGAATGTGCATTTACATCGGGTATTTAGACCCATCATTATAGATAAATGAAGAATTTTACACTGAAAGTGAGGCCTTCATAGGTCAAATTAAATGGAAAGCTTTTTTACTAACTCATTTAACTGCCCAGTGTCCTATGCTGGTTCTGAACACAGACTTGTCGCGTAATCCCAAGAAGTATCCATGACACATTCTGGAAACCCTGTTCTAGTAGATACATGCTCTGTAAAGTTATTTCATCTGAGAGCGAAGATGTTAACGTAAGAACACTAATTATATTTGATGAAGTAAAATTTCATGTTCTTCCTGTATCAATATGGCTATGTTAACTGTATGCCACTTTGTATACCTCCACTCCAAAGTTTTCTCTTAAGCAGAAACCATTAAAAAATATTTTTTCAGAATTTTCTGCTGCTTGTCTTTTAAATTTTTGTTGGTTGAACATGTGTTATTTTAAATTTGTAAGTTCATGAATCACTAATAAATCCAAGGAAAACAAAACAAAACAAAAACAAACAATGAAATCTTTCTTGTTGCTACAGTATAAGATCTTTATAATGCAAAGATAAAAACGTGAGGTTGTGCATTATATAAAATTTTGGGTTGTTTAGAACACATTTCATACACACCATTAAATATACCTTGTAAAAATATCCAAATATGTCTGAAACATATCAAAATATAGTAGAGTATCTTTATATTCCATTCCTTGTTACCAAGAGTTGTGCAGATTATGAATTTTGTATAATATAGATCACTCAACGCATTGTTAAATTTACTTTATAAACATTGTCCAAATATACCTGGACTAAATCATTTATTATATACCTCATTTAAAAAAAATTGTATTGCAATAATAGCAACTATTTCATTAAAAAGCTCTGAACTAAGGAGGTAAAGTTGAACTAGTATATCAAATTTAGGCCTCTAGAGAATAGCAATTTTTTACAATGTGGGATCCAGATAAAGAAGCTCCTGCATTCCCACTGCAAAACTCATTGTTTACATATGAGAAATTGTGAATTATATGGAGAATTGCATTGTATATAGAATTGCATCACAAAGATCTTCTACTGTATTAATTTTTTTAATACAATGAGCTGGACTAGTCAAAATTTTACTGATTTTCGGCAAAGTAATTGGTCACAGTGCATCTAGGGGATGAATTATGAAACATTGCAGACAGAAACCAATACCATTGGCCCAGTTCATGGGATTTAAAAAAATTATCTTCATTTAAAAAGGAAGACTTGAGATGCATAAGACTCACCCTTTCATATGCCCTATTCCTTCGACCTTCTCTCGAAGAATTTTATGACTTTATGGTGTAAACGTAAAGCTTCATATTATATTATTATTATCTCCCATTTTTAATTTCTTTTCCTAGTGTGTTTTTTTATTCAGTTAAACATAAATCGCTTTGATTTTCCAAAAAAACTTCTTTTTTTATTGTAAGTAAATTTATTTTTATTCTATACCATTTTCATTATCACTGATTATATTATGTGTTATAAATGTTATACACATGGCTATTGAATTCTGTTTGTGTCTCCTGAAAGTAATTTGTCTACTTTTGAAATAGAGATCATTTATTGTGATAACATCTGGACCATGATCTTTTGACAACTCCATAATTCCACCATTCTTAAACTTGAGGAAAGAAAAAAATCTTATTCGTGGATACAAATGTGGTACCATTTTCATTTAAACATCATGTTTCTAGTTGCCAAACTGACTTGTATATTTATAAATATATATTAATTATGAATTTCAAAGGATTTTTTTTGTTACATTTTCATTAGATGGACATCAGTTGCAGTTTGTACTGATGTGGCAGTGATGGAACAGCTGCGTCAATTGCTCTAATTACGCCGTCGCCAAATCGATATTGCTGCGCATTTCTGCACCAAAACGATCATTTTTCAACAAAATTGTGCTCAACTGCGCGAATTCGATAATTCTTGAGCCAAATCGATTATTTTCAACCCGAATTTCGCCAAAAGATTGCGAAAAACATACGAATTTGGTCTAAAGATCGCGAAAAACACGCTATGTTTGTCAAATGATCACAAAAAAACCCGTGAATTTTAACAAAGATCGCTAATTCCGTCAAAAAAAAAGTGGTCAAAAGATCGCGAGTTTCGTCAAAAGATCGCGAAAAACACGCAAATTTCGTCAAAGGATCGCGAAGAAAACATGGAATTTTGTCAAAAGATCGCTAATTTCGTCAATAACGAACAAAACACGATCAAAAGATCGTGAAAAAACACTAAATTATTTAAAAGATTGAGAAAAAACCGCAAATTTCATAAAAAGGTCTCAAATTTTGCCAAAATATCGCGCAAAACACGTGATTTTCGTCAAAATATCGCGCAATACACGAGATTTTCGTCAAAATATTGCGAAAAACACGCAAATTTCGTCAAAGGATCACGAAAAAACGTGAATTTTGCCAAAGGATAGTCAACTTCGTCAAAAAATGGTCAAAAGATCGCTACTTTTGTTAAAATATCGCGAAAGAAAACTGCAAATTTTATCAAAAGGTCTCAAAAACACGTGAATTTTGTCAAAGGATCGCGAAAAAAAACGTGAATTTTGTCAAAGGAACGTTGATTTGGGGGGGGGGGGGACGAACAAAACGGGGTCAAAAGATTGTGAAAAAATGCGAATTTCGTTAGAAGATTGTGAAAAGAACCCGCAATTTTCATCAAAAGGTTGCAAAAAACAGCAAATTTTGTCAAAAGATAGCAAAAACCCCACCCGCTGATTTCAACAAAGGGTCCAAATAACACGTGAAAAATATGTGAATTTTGTCAAAAGATATGTAAATTTGGTCAAAAGATCGCGAAAAACACTCAAATTTCGTCAAAGAATCGCAGGAAAAACGCGAATTTCGTCAAAAAATTGCAGGAAAAATGCGAATTTCGCCTAAGAATACCAAAATGACATTTTGATGCTCCAAAATACCAAAATAGTTATTTTTTGCTCCAAAATTGTTATTTTCTGCTCGAAAATGAGCGTTTTTGCTGCTCCAAAATGAGATCCATGCTGTTCTATCACTGATATGGCAAATGTGGTAAACTGCTGTTTTTTCAGTTATAAGTGTAGACATATAATTATAAATAACTTCTTATAAATTTTTCTTTTTCGGTGAATAGATGGATTCTTTTAATTTTGAAATATTTTAATACGACTTGTACAATTTGGCAATTACCAAATGTCAAACATTCTGCAGTTAACTTCTTCAAAATAAAGATATAATTTATATTGTAAGATTTATTCATAAAAGTCTATGATAAAATAATGTATTCTTGATTTGATAGAAACAAAACGCCACTTTAGCCGAAGAATGAAGCTATACAAATGGAAACCTGATTTAAAGTTTCTTGCACTCTTTTAATATTTGCTGCTTGATTTATATACTGCTTGAGTGCACCCAGAGATTTCTATGATTCCTACATATTGAATTTATAAAGCATCACTGTCATGAAAAACAAATAAATAAATATTTTCAGCAATGCTAAATGAAATTACATACATTATGCCAGCAGGGTAATAAAATCTTTATGATTTCTTTTATGATTTTTTTAATTTGTACTATATTTTGTATTAAAATATGTTTATACTTTTGATTAAACTATATGTATGTGAATTAGGATAACAATTCCTAACTTTTATCTGAGTTAGCTTCAGCATATATTTTACAAAATATTTGAAAATGGCATATTTGTTAGCTTTCATACCTGCATTTGCTACAAAGTGGTATCTGTCTAGTCAGAAAAGTATCTTTACTTTTTAGTCTATGCTAAGTTCATCTAAATGTAGTTATATTTATATTGATTTTAGAATTTATCTTGTTTACATATTTAATTATGTTTTGTGCAAACTCTTCTTTTACAGAATATTCATGCAATTTATTGCAATTTAGTTCAAAAGTGGATTTCAAATTTCATCCGAAATTTTAAATGATGGCTTTCTTCTTCTTTTTCTTGTGTGTAAAATTGAGGCTATTATGTAATTTGTTAATTAATTTGTAATTTTGCATATTAAATTTGCTTCATAGCTTTTTAAAATATTATAATTCAAAGTAATTGTTATCATAATTAGAATAACACATTTTTTATGTATGATAGAAGTCTTAAGTTATTTGCAAATACAGTATACTCTCGATATCTCGAAGTTGAAGGGACGCTAAAAGAATTTCGAGATAGCAAGTTTTCGAGATAACAAGGTCATAACTAAAACATAAAAATTCATGTAAAAACACAAGATACAGAATAATATTATAAAAATTAGAGTCATGATAAATGAGAAGTAAGTGTAAATATGTAACGATTGTTGATAATAAATCTAAATACAGGATGATAACTTAAATTTTTTTAAATAGTAGAAAATAATTACATTAAATTGAAAGAATTAGGAAATACATAAATGAATTTACATTGCTAGAATTTCTTAAAGTCCAGTATCATGACCTGGCGACTTTTCTCTTGAAATTATTCTTCAACCAATTTTTCTGTTCGAAAAACAGCGGTAAAGTCATAGTTTTCCGCTTTTTCCAAGCATTACATACAAAAATGCCATCCATATGACATGGAAACACTTTCCCCCCTTTGTTTGCCGTTCAAGTGACCTGATGGAAATATCGGAATCGTCCCTCTCACCCTGGCCCCTTAGAGAGCCAATGAAGGGTGTGAGAGATTCTTGGAAACACCTCTATTTTCTTCGACACAAATCAACGGTGATTTTTCCAGAAAAATTCATTTTTTACTTCGAAAAATATTCGACATAACAAGGTTTTGAGTGAAAACTCTTCAAGATAAGAATTAAAATTAATATTAGATTAATATGTAATATCAAGGGGAAAAATAATTTTTCGATATATCAAGGTTTTTGAGATATCGAGAGTAGACTGTAGTAAATACTAGCTGACTTACACTTTTACTTCCACTGTTAGTTTTGTTTCTAAAATTGCGTATGAATATGATTATTAGTCAATTTAACTTGACAACACTAAGATGTATTCATGAATATATTAAATATATTCATTTGTTAGTTGTGTGTGTATAGTGCTTCTACAAGGTGTGTTTTTTAAGTAAGGGCCATTTGAAAATAATAACCAAACAATAGAAAATTTTCAAAAAACAAATTTATTTTCAGATTCTACATACATTTCTCTATTTTTCAACATAACTGCCAAGTTTGTTTAAACACTTATCATACCTTAAAACTAGATTTTGAATACCCTCTTCATAGAAACTTACCGCCTGCTCCAATAACCAAGAGGTCATGACTGTATTCATGTCTTCATCACCGTTGTAGTGGTTCCTGCCGAGATGATATTTCAGATAGCGGAAAAGATGGAAATCGCTCGGAGCAAGGTCGGAGCTGTAGGGGAGGAGGGGGTGTCCAAAACTTCCAGCCTAAAGAGTCCAATAAAGCTCAGGTTTGAGCTGTGGTGTGAGGTCTTGCATTGTCATGGAGTAGCAAAGTTCCCTCTCTCAACATGCTACGTCTTTTGTTTTGAATCACTCTTGTGCAGCAAAAAAGTATCACTGACCATACCTCGCACAGGGCGGGAGATTCGATTATCTTGAACATTTTAAAGGCACAAAACAGACCGTACAGATTACCTACACAGCTACAACTGAGCACAGTTGTTCCTAAAGAATGCCGGGACACGACGCAAGCACTCGTCGCGATGTGTGCGCCACCTATTACTGTTTGCAATAAAACAGTCCCTACTGTAAAAAAGACACCTTGTAATTAATAAATTCAGTTCATTTGTATAAAATGTCTTGATTAATAAATGAAGTCTTTATGCAACTACATCTACAACATTTGTTTCTCATAAAAATTCTCTTCATAAAAATAATTTCCATCATCTTGTATCTTATTGTGATTGCTTTCACTACATGTTATAACCTCCAATTTCTTTTGTTACTTTTTATTCGTAATTTCTATTTTTCTTTTCTTTTCAGCATGCAAGGGGATGGTTGTCGATCATGTTAATGCTGCCCAGAAATTTCGTGGTTGTACGATTATTAATGGATCATTGGAAATACATATTCGTGGAGGATGTATGTCCCATCAATTGATTTACTCCAATCTTTAAAATCTCTTTAAATCATTTACATACTGAAATAAAAAAATAATGTATAGATGATCTCTGTTAATTTGAATCTCACTTGTCTGGATAGTCCAAACTGAAATTTATTTGAAATTAGAATAAGAATATAAATAATTCTTAGTTTAAAAAAAAAGTATTAAAAAACTCTCTTTTTTTTAGCTTACATATTATGAGGGTCACATTGAAATTTTTGAGATATGGCTATATAGTATGAGTTAAACTTATTAACTCTTAGGAGTGTTCAGAATAGTTCCCTTCAATATCAATGCACTTTTATGGGCCAATTTTCTAAAGATTAAATGCCTCAAGTCATCCATTTCTTGGAATAGAGAAAAATATGCTTTGATAGTCTCATCAACCTCATCTTCCAGGTGAAAGTGACTCCCATGTAATTTTTTTTTAAAGATTAAATAATAGCCAAAAGTCACTCATAGCAAGATCAGGAGAATAGGGTAACTTTTTTATTACTTTGATTTTTTTTTTTTGTTGTTCAAGAAATTCGATTATAATTCTTGCTGAGTGAGAAGATGCATTGTCCTGGTAAATCATGAAACATTCCCGAATATTCGCTTCTTTAGGAATTTCTGGAAGATACTCAGTGGAGTACCAGTTATCTGTAACTTTATTCTGTTCTAGCTATATGGCTTTGACCAGCCATGTATTCCTGAAGAACACATCATACATTACTTTTTTCATTGTTTGTTGTCTTTAAATCATTGTTAGTTTGGAGTCATCTACAAAGACCTATACTTTCTTTACATGTTGACCATTTCTTGATATTGTCAAGAAAAAGATGTGTATATTTCATCAACAGTTATGATTTTAGAAAGAATTTAGTGCCAACCATCATTAAGTAATTTTAGGGTTTCTTTACTGATTCTGACATGCTGTGCTTTTTGATGTTCTTTTAAATTATGGAGATTCAATAATAAGCTATTTTTTTCATATGCAGTTTTTCATGAATAATTTTATGTGCATCTAATGTTAAATTCCTTCTGTATCATTTGATAGGTACAGCAATTATCATTGATTAACGTTTTCTGTATGGGGGACATATTTTCTGGGACTACAACTGATAAAAGTCTTCTTGTGTTTTCTTCATTGAGGAGAAAATTTTAACCTGATTTCTGTAAACCATCTGAATGAAGAAACTTTTGACATCTGATTTCTGTAAACCATTTAAATACAGTGGCATATGATGGAGTTTCATTTCCATGTGCTTATTGTAGACATCAAAGGCATTTTTCTTGATTTAGCCCCACTTTAAGATCCTAGAAAACCGTAGCTCGATAATACTGTTACATCAACTTCATTTTCTCTTCTTTCAAAATTTATTCTACTACAGTTGAACCTCGTTAACATGAACACTCAAGGGGAAACTTTTTTTGTTCATGTTAAAAGTAGTTCATGTTATCTGAACTTAAATACATTACATACAACAGGATGGGGGAATCAGAAACAGTTCGTGCTAAAAGTAATTCGCATTAAGCATATTCGTGTTAATGAGATTTGACTGTATAGCTAAATTACAATTGTTGCCACAAATTATCGCCTGTGGACATGAAAGAGTTCAAATTTAAATTTTCGACCAATAATTTCTTTGGCTATATATCGTCCACCCTTGTCTAAAAAATTTCAGTGTTACCCTCATGTTATTTTCTGTGATTTATTAAGTAACGTTATGTACAGTTGTCCCCCCCCCCCAAAAAAAGAAAGATTTAAATAAATTTACCATCTATATGTCAGGTCAGGTACTTATGGGACTACCCTCGTATATTAGGGAGTTCTTCCCCCTATTCCTGTAATTCACTGATGATGATTGTAAACTCCTGTGAATATACTTTAAGAACCATTGTAAGTTTCAAAATATACACTGCTACACATCAGGGAAAACTTGATTAGATTAGTTTCTATTTAAAAAAAAAATTGTACACTACATTATTAATTTTCATTTTTTCTAATTTTCTTAACAAATATACATATCAAAGGTTTTTCAATAAATAGTAGGGAGTTCTGTCTCTTTACATGCAAAATAAACGCCAGTAAATAGGATGTCCTTTCACCAATGGAGCCATTTTGAGATTAGGGCATAAATTCATACAGTTGTTTTAAGATGTGTTTGAGTTTTATGAATGTCAGTGCATTTATTATTATGCCATTTTCACTGGTAGTGAAATCCTAGTCATAATTCTAATTGGTGGATTGTTTTCAAGCATATTAAATGTTATGTTATTGGGGAAAAGTTTTAAATTATTTATTTATCAACACAGTATATAAAAAATTTTAAAGATTATTTTATGGCATTTTCCATCACTGATTTTTTTTTTTTTTTTTTTTTTTTTTGTAATCAAAAGTGATTTTAAGTATCTAATAAATATCTTTTTCTTCTTTTTTTAGCTAATGTTATAAAAGAATTGGAAGAAAGTATGAGTTTAGTCCAAGAAATTCATGGCTACTTGAAAATTGCTCGATCATTCCCTTTAGTTTCTCTTAACTTTTTAAAATCACTCAGAATTATCCATGGAGATCAACTTGATAAAAAGAAGTAAATATTTACACTGAATATACTTTTGTATTCAAATAGATTTTGTAATTTTTTTTTTTTTTTTTTTACTCAATTTTCACTTGCATATTTTCAGAAGGGTATTGTGGTACGTATTTAAAACCATTCAATAATCTAAGCATGTGTATTGGCTCATTGAAGAAAAATAATTTTGTATTGGTTACAATAATGAAGTTTTTTTTTAATATATACCAAAAAGTAAATGAAGTTACCACTTATTTGAATGGAAAGACACCAATGAACAGACTTTGAATTGATGTGCATTTTGAAAATTTTTTAAATGTCAATTACTATTTTTATTACGTAGTGTCGGCTAGACAAAATAAAAGTGTGGTAGAGTATGGGTACGCAGAATGTGAAGAATAATAAATTATGCCAAATGCTCAATGGTGATCGAGATTAAGTGAGGTTCTTTAATTTTAATTTATATTTACAAACATTGTATAATACACACAGCAACACAAATCAAAGTAATGAGTTTTTTTGTAATATATACCAAAAAGTAAAAGAAGTTACCACTTATTTGAATGGAAAAACTGCAATGTCAGACTTTGAATTGATTTTTGTTTTGAAAACTTGTATAATTTTTTTAAATGGCCAATTACTGTTTTTATAACATATTGTTGGCTAGACTAAATAAAAGTGTGATAGAGTATGGGGAACATAATGTGAAGAATAATAAATTATGCAGAATGCTCAATGGTGATCCAGACTAAGTGAGGTTCTTCAATTTTAATTTACATTTAAAAACACTATACATTATACATGACAACACAAATTAAACTATAAGATTAAGCCATTTTGCCTATAAAACATGTACTAAACATTACTTTTACGATGAGAATGAACAACATTACTTAGTCAGAATCAAACATATAATTAATACTTTCCAAAGAAGCTGCCCCCTTGAGGAATTTTGTCACCACAGGTCAAACACTTTTTTTCCCCAGAAAGTGCATAAAAGCTAAAATGATTCGTCAGATTTGAAAAAATAGAAATGTAGTAATGCCCACTGTCTTTCACTGAAAACACCTATTGTAGGCTTCATTGAAGTAGCATTAATTAGACTATGTTTTAGTATTTGTTACATGTATAATTTTTTATGAAGAACAATGTGTGCTTTTACATACTAATTTTTTTTCCATAATGTGTAAATAAATAGTGTTTTGTTGCAACATCATATCTGGCATTAAAACTTCAACAAACAATATATGATGAGTCACTGACACAAAACAATTGAGCTAGCCTTTTACTCTGTGGTATGATGTGTGCTTTTACATACTAATTTTTTTTCCATAATGTGTAAATAAATAGTGTTTTGTTGCAACATCATATCTGGCATTAAAACTTCAACAAACAATATATGATGAGTCACTGACACAAAACAATTGAGCTAGCCTTTTACTCTGTGGTATGACGCTTGCCTTCCATACGCTATGTCCCATGTTCAAACCCAGCCAATCAAATTCCACGAAACCTACATTTGTGATTTGGAAAAAGTAACATGCAACCTTCGCAACAGATGGCAGCAGCATAATGAATTCATCCCAGTAGGCAAACCTCACAGCAACTACCTAAACAAGACGTTTTCACTGTGGGTGAAGTGTGTAGCAATAAGGTCATCTCTCACATTAGAACTTCAACAAACAATATATGATGAGTCACTGGCACAGAACAATTGAGCTAGCCTTTTGCTCTGTGCTACGGTGCTCGCCTTCCATACAATAGGTCCCAGGTTCAAACCCAGCCAACTCCAATTCTACGAAACCTACAGTTTAGTTCTATTGCTTAAAATGTCTGTTAATTATATGTTTATTAAAATTTAATACTGATATTTATCTTAGGTTTTTTTAGTCTAATAAATGAGATCATAATTTCTGTCACATATGTAAATACAATTTTGTTTGAATGAAAAATGAATTATTGAAGCTGATTAGACTTGCATAAAAATTGTTCGGGGCAATAGACGACTGAGTATGCTTTCTTTAGGAAGTAATTCTTTCTCCCACTGTTAGGAGCAAAAGCATTATAAAATCTGTTGGAAAGATTTCTATTTAAAGGTATGGATATGCTGAATATCAATTTTGACCAAATACTGAATATTCAGCACATAGATAAGCCAAATATCAAATATTTGGTCAGCCATGAAATAACTATTCAATTTACCTGTCATTAGTAAAAATTTACTTTTCCCCATGTTCTGTTTAAAAAAAGTTTGTATTGGTATAGTTCAGTTACTGCTACTAATACTTGGCTGAGGACTTCATATATCTTACATGCACATATCGTTTAAGGGGTAAACTCTGATGCCCTGAAATTTATAGCTTTTTTGAGAATTTTTTTTTTTTTTTGTTGTAAAAGTTCAAATTTTTTATAAAAATCCATTTGCGCTAAATTGTTATACATATGAAGGGTTCAGGTTAAAACAAGACAACTAATAAAAGTGCAAGTTTCTAGTTATTCAATTAAAAAAAAAAATTCTACAATCAAAACTATTATGATTTTTTACTCAAACTAGGGGGCTCGGCCCCCTACGAGCTATGCTCGCCAACCCCCGTCCAGACACCGCAGGCTCTAAATGCACGCTAATTTGATCGGCTTTAAAAAGATTTCGAAAGATTGAATTATAATTTAAAAAACAGTGGCGATCTCCCTATAAACGAATTTCTATTCATTTCTCTTTGATTGGGGAATTTTAACGCCAAATCCGCTGCGGTACTACTTGATTATCCTGTCGACCAATTTCGCCAAATTATATAAATCGCCAAACCACTCGCCAAATTATACAAATTGATATCATTTTTATTTTAAATAACGAAAGAACAAATAAATCGTACAACATTCATAAAAACACAAATAAAACGTCGAAATAAAAATAACTTGATGACGTATACACGTGTAACAACATTTCAAAATAAGCTAATATAAAAGAAATTAAGTAAAGAGAGTCTTTGTCTCCTAGTATTTTTTAACAAAGCGGAAAGAAAGTTCTTTTAAATGAGACATTTTAAATTAATTCTCAAAATATCAAATGTCTAGCGCAATTTCTAAATTTAAACTTTTTTGCAATATTATTTTGTGTTCATTTTATGTAATAACGATAATGTGACGTAAATATGACGTAATTTCTCCTAAGACTTCTAACGCATGTTAATGAATTTATTATTTTACAATATTCTTTCTCTTTTAAAATTCACGTGTATACTTTTTATGACGTAATTTTTAATAAGTTCCTGCTTTTTATACGTAATTATTTAATTCTAATTTGAAAGTTTTTTTCCTGTTTATAATAGTCACATGTAAATAAATTTTAAATTTGAAGCAAACATTACTGCTTGCGCTTTTTATACAGTTGGCAACAGTTTAAATTAGTACAATTTTCTGAAATCTGTAAAAAATATCTTTAGAAATGCAGAAAATTTGAATTTAAAATAGAAATAAAACCTGAAAAAATGAGTCAAAATAAAAAAATTAATGCAATCTGCACTCCGGCGAATTCTAACGCATAAAATGATCTAAAAGTGATTACACTGCCATATATAGTTTTTGCTGCTATAAAACTTTTTTAGTAGAACGATATTGTCAAACTTTAACATTAAATAACTCTTAAAATAATTCTTCGATTTGAAAACTGTCTGCATCAGCGTGTTTATCAAACATTTCTGTATAAAACCACCGATTTTCATATTTTTGTATGCATTATTTTTGTTAATATTAATGAAGAAAGGCCTCCGGTCACAAAAAAATCAAAACCGGCGGCGTTGACAGCGGTAGTTACTTTTTTTTAGAATAGAGAGAAACAGCTGATTTGTTAAGGCTGGATATTCAGTTAACTGCAACTTTTTTAACATAAGCGTGGTTGCACTCCTAGTTTCAGAAAATTTTCCAAGTGTCTGCAATAGATACTTCAGTGGCAGAAAATAATCTGCAGGCAGGGTTGGCAAGTTTTTGGCATGCGACGATTTAAACCGGTTTTAACCATGGTCGTGTCAAAAATGTCGAAAAGTGTCAAAAACTTAGTTTTAATAAAATAATATCAAAAGAATTATTTAGCAGAGTTAGATAGACTTTTTAATCAACAAATTCTAAATAAAACTGCATAAATACATTAAAACTGTGGGGTATAAACTGCACAAATACATTCTTGAAACCTATTTGCATAGGATATGGTAAACTGCAAATAGATTGTTGCATGATTTACAAAAAAAAAAAAAAAAGAATAAAAATTATGTAGCTCTTATTTAATGATTTAGTTTATCATTAATGTATGCTTTTAAGATGAACAATTAATCCTTTAATGCATTAATGCATGATTTTTTATTTTATTTGGAGAAAATGTATTTGATTCTATTTCTGTTAATTATCTACTCGGAAAACAGTGAAAAAAATTATTTGTTTCTGTGGAACATAATGTCATTCCTGAGTTTCATAACAAAAATGGCTCAAAAAATGATAATTTTAAATTATATACTTACTTTAAAATGTTTACACTGCACAATAACAAGTATTCAACGATTTAATAATTTTATGATGCTTTTAATAGTTTTCAGAATTAATAATTACTACCTTATAAAGAGAGAGGGAAAACACCAGTTGAGCTCATTGTAAGCAGTATCAATAAAAGATGTTATAACCTCCCTGTGATAAAAAGTCTGAACTAAAACAGACTTTATCACCTTAAATTGAACTAAAACAGACTTCATGATCTTAACCCTTTCCGGCACAGTGTGCCGGGTCGGGATACCTAATTTTAATTCCAAACTTACGAACGGCACCAAGAATATTTTAGTAAAGTTTTGCTTTTTCTATAAACATGTAAAATAACATGTTTTTAATACCATCTAAAAAGTCGTTTTAAAATTCCGGTGTCAGTCAATCATTTCATCATTTTACAACAGAAATTGCCTGTGCTGGAAAGGGTTAAATGCATGTTATCACATGTAAGTAACACATAATAGTTTATCAAAAGGTCCCAAATGGCAAAATAAGATCATGTAACTCCTAAGTAACGTTATGCATTTAAGGGTTAATGAATCCTTAATTATTTGTAATCATTAAAATTATGTAGGTTTAATCTAAATTTTTCAGAGATAAATTGTTTAGATTTTTTCATTTATTTATATCTAGAAGCAGAAAGTAATCTATCACAATTGGTATCTTATGAGTATGAGCATATTTACTATAAAGACATGAGCTATTACATCATGTATATTCAAAGAACTTGATGAATGTGATAAAACACACTGCTAAATAATGTATTAACTTTAAAATATTGAAATTGCACTAAAAATATACAAATCAATTGTTTCAATCCTCTTCCAGGATCATCATCAGGATCTAAAAGTAAAAAAACAATCACATTTAAATCTTTTTCGATTTCACAACTTCAGAGAATTCAAAACAAATCTCTAAAATTGTGAAGTCAAAAATCATTTAAATGTGATCATTTTTTACTTTTAGATCCTGACCAAATTCAAATATATTTCCCTTCCAGTACAAAATAATAATGTGTTTGCTGCAGAACCAGTTTTTCTTGCTTTCCCCCTATGTTCTTTAATGTGAAAACATCCACACGCTAATGTTAATCATACCGTTGACTGGGGCTACTTTGGTCCATCACATAAAAAAAGTGTTTATTTTTTGCATTGAACAGATAATACAAGATAATTTGGAGTTTTTGCCCTTGAAAAATATTTTATACCCTACTATATGATATTTGAATAGTTTGGGGGTAATTTTAATTTTTGTTAGTGGCAACACTGGATGTGTTTGTAAATAATTGTTTTTGTATGAAAAATTTAGCTCTCCAAAGTTTGTCAAAATATTACCTTTAGTAACCTGTAACCTATGTGTGATCATAGTTTTTCCTTTTAACTTTTTATTTTGACAGGAAATGTTTACGTTTTCATAAAGCTAACATGAAAACAATTTTTTCGGGGCTACTTTATGCCAGGCCTAGTTTGGTCCAAAATAGCCTCAGTTACTTAGAAATGCCTTTTATACAACCAAACCTTTAAAAAAATATTTTAAGTAACTTTTTTTTTTTTAATGCTATTGTAGCAATTTGTTAATTGTTTTTGTTCCAGTTGCTGAGGATGACAGGGTGAAAACTATTTCTCGGGTCTTTAATATTTACAATTGGTTTATTGTGTTTAAATGTTTAAAAAAAAAGGAAAAAAAAAAAACGTTTGTTTATCGAATTTGCAGTGTTAATTCATTAGCAGATCCTATTGCAAGAGGGTTTCAATAGTCTTACATATGAAATGTATTCAATTCAATTTATATGAAACCAAGTGAATGGACCAAAGAAGCCTTTAGCAATGGGCTACTTTGTTCCAAAACTTTAAATATAGTTAAAAAGTAAAAAATTGCCTCTTTAAAACCATACAGTTTGCTTTATTGTTTCATATTAATTGTTTACAACTCAATTTCGATGTTGAAAAATCATATATAATATTTTTCAATAATGGAAATGTTAGTGGAACCAGGAAAAAGTGGCCCAAAGTACTTTTTCCTTGTTGACGGTATAGAATTTTTTTTTTTTAATATCGTGTTTGAAATTTCATACTTTTAATAATTTTTTTTTCAAAAGTAAAAATGAAAACATCTGCACAATAATGTCAAATCTATGAGAGAAATTTTGTTTAATATTTAGTTTGCATTTCAATATATTTAAAGGGTTTTTTTTTTTTTTTCTTCTTCTTTTTTTATTGGATAGCTAATATCAATTTCTACTGAGGTCGTTTTTTTATTTTTCAATTTCACTTGCAGTTTTTAAAAATTATTATTAGGATACTTTCACTTTTGGAACAGGTTTTGAACTAAATTAAGTAACTATTTTTTTTTTCCTATTGGTATGATGAATTATCCATTTGTCCTTATTGTCAGGAGATATTCCGTAAATGAGGCAACTGTCAGTCGCTAACAAAAATTAATTTTGGAATTAAAGGATTAAAATATCATATTTTAATCAGTTTATCCCAGCATTTAATTCTTTTCCCATTTATAAAATAATGTTATTGTTCTGTGTTTGTACTATATGAAAAAAAATAATAATTACTGCTGCAAAGAAAATATTTATTAACCTTCCGTCTACCAGACGGGTCCATTGGACCCGACAGCAATATTTAATGTAAATTTTTATCATGAAAAATAGCATTCAAAGTTTCGCGATTACATGACTTTTCCTGCAATTGTCTCCTCTATGTATATGCAATTGCGATTAAAATTTTGTTCGAAATTTTTTACCTATTTTTAATTTGTTTCATTATTTACCACGCGGGTCCATTGGACCCAACATTAAAACAAACGTAATATACTGTTGCTTTCTTTTTCTAGGGTTGCCATAAATCATGAGGAGGAACAGGGTTACCATAATTGGCTGTTTATCGCCCATTTGGCGATGGATTTTTAGCGCCAATCTCGCCAAATTTGGCGACTTTATAATGAAGTTTTGAGAACATTCTAGACTGATCTAGTAAACTTCGTGCTCTATATATAAAAGGTTACTTCTGGTTCAGAGAGTCATTTATCAACAGACACAGTTAGTGAGCGAATGGTGTCTATTGATGTTTTTGAGTCTTTTCATTGAAAATAGGACTTGATATTTGAAGACAAGTAATAAGTGTAGTTTGTACGTGCTTTGTTATTTTACAAATATTCATCATTTTCTTATTTCCTAACTTATTTTTTGTTAAAAACTGAATTGAAGATGAACAGAAAAAAAGTATTGACTCAAGAGGAAATTCAAAAAATTATGGAAAATCCGGACGATATAGAATTCGACACCGATGATGAAAATCTGTCGTCTGATGAAGGTGAAGTAGATTATGTTGAAATACATAATGAAATTTCTGATTCCTACTCAGAATCTGATAATGATTCCAATGAAGTAAATGTAGCAACCACAAGTACTTTAAATTCTACTTTTGTTTCCAAAAATAATTCACAGATCTGGTATAAGAATGAAGTTGCCAGACCACAAGGAAGACGTACTGAAATCAATATTTTACGTGAAAAATCTGGACCTTCAAGATTTGCAAATCGTGAAGTGGATTCCATATCATCCTCATTTCTTATCTATTTCCGAAAAAGACTTTTGGAAATTATAGTAAAATGGACAAACGCGGAAGGCAATAGAGTATTCGATAAAGAGTGGAAACGTATAGATATTATAGAACTTTAAAAATTCATCGGACTTTTATTACTTATTGGAGTATATAAATCGAAAAATGAAACAGTAAGCGAACTTTGGAGCATAAAAAATGGAAGACAAATATTTCGGGACATTATGAGTCGCAATAGATTCACAAGTATATTACGTGTCATAAGATTTGATGATGCTGCTGAGAGGCGTAAAAGAAGATCAACTGATAAATTAGAGCCAATAAGAGAATGCTTTGAATTGCGGAATAGCTATTTACAAGACCCTTATATTCCTAATTGGTCTATGACTGTCGATGAGCAATTAGTTTCTTTTCGTGGAAAATGTCCTTTCCGTCAGTATATGCCATCTAAACCTGGAAAGTATGGATTGAAGTTCTGGGTTATTTGTGACAGCGTAACATCGTACGCTTGGAAACTGGAACTATATACAGGCAAAAATGAAGTAAGAGAATCTCATCAGGGAGAAAATGTAGTTAAAAGATTGACGAAGGAAATTGAAAATTCTGGTCGTAATATTACATGTGATAACTTTTTTACGTCATATGCATTAGCAACACATCTTACTTCAAAAAAATTATCGCTTATTGGAACAATTCGAAAAAATAAACCTGAATTACCCGCTGTGTTCACAAATCCAAAACATCGTTCTGTATATTCTACTTTATTTGGGTTTCAAGAGAAGGCGACCATCATCTCTTACTGTCCCAGAAAAGGTAGAATTGTTACTTTGCTAGGCACAATGCATAACACTTATGATATTGACAACAGCTTAGAAAAAAAGCCACAAATAATCCTAGATTATAATAAAACCAAAGGCGGAGTAGATACGATGGACAAAATGGTAAGAGCATATAGTGTGAAACGCATGACACGTCGGTGGCCTTTGATTGTATTTTATAATATGATCGATATAAGTGCGATGAATGCATACATAATATGGTTGTCACTGAATGCTGAATGTGATCCGAAAATGAAAAAAAGGCGGAATTTCATTATTCAACTTGCAGAAGAATTAGTAGGTGAAGGAGGTATCGCCGTCTCAACATCTCCTTCAGAACAACTTTACGCAAATAGTTTTGAACCGCCACGAAAAAAATCAAGATGTCATATTTGTCCCTCTAAAAAAGATCGAAAAACACGAACATTATGCAAGAAGTGTACGAAAAATGTTTGCGGAGAACATTCCGTCGTTATTTGTACTTCATGTACAGAATAATTTTATTATGATGAAAAACGTTTTGTAGTCCTTATAATATACTATATATATTACTTTCTTACTGTATGTGTTACTTTATTACTCTATTACTATATATATCACTTTTATTTATTGTATAAGGTGCATTAATAACAAATATATTCATTGTAGATAAATGGGTGTTTTGTATATTTTGAAATCCTATATATTTTACATATGGGTCCAATGGACCCGAATGGTAGTTCTTGCATATACTTTTTTTTGGTAGTCTGAAGGTTAAAAGGGATATAAATTTTTTATAAATAAGGTATTCAACGAAGTATGCAAAAAAGCCATCTTGGAAATTTAGTCATAAACAAAGAAAAAGTATAATTTCATATTTGATTACAATTTAATGTATACTAAAACTACATTGCCCTATTATTAACAAAAGAAATGCTTTATTAACAGCATTTTTTCTTTTTTGTTCAGGGTTTACTTAAATATTTGTGTTTTTGATGGTTTAAATCAATGTCATGTCAAAAACTAGTTTTTGACGGCTAAAACCCAACCTTGTCTGCAGGTAAAATATTTTACAATTGAAGCATTAATTAATCAAAGAATCAGAACCACTTACCTGTAACGCCTTTTTGCATTTTATTCATCTTTATTAATAATAATCTTAAGTTTTTGTATTAAGTAATAAAGAGCTGAACATAATATAAAGCAAAATAAAGGTTCTGTGGGAAAGGAATCTGTAAAAGAGAAAAGTAAAATTTATATTTGATTATATGGCATATATGGAGCAATAAATATATCTTGTACTCTTGAAAGATTCTCAGGATGCAATTAAATAATTTTACAGGAAAATCAGAAACATTAATTACTATGTTTTACACCTGAGTCCTTCATATATTAAAGTAGAAAACTGTATTTCTTTTTAGTTTATATGTAAAAAAATGGCAGTCTGACAGCTAATGGTCAGGAGGTCTTCGGAAAATGATCGTCAAATGATGGAACAATAAACTCATTTTAGATATATTCTAGTACAAAAACAAATAATGTTTTTAGTTCAAAAACAAGTGAAGTATGTAGCCATTTTTAAAAAAATGTGTATTTTTTGATGAAATGGTGTCAGTTTAAATTAAAAATAAAATGCAAATTTTCAACCAAAAATTTCGTTATTTAAAGTTGCACAGAAAAGCAAGATAAAAATCTTTCAAAAATATCATACATATTTCACTAGGAAAATATGTACTGATTAATTTTCAAGAAGATAAAGTTGATTGATTGAAAATTGGCAGAGCTAGAGTGTCAACTAATTTTAAAATCCTGCCCTGATTGAAAAAGAAAAGATAAAACCTTAGAGTTTTTTATACTGTATACTCATTGTGGTGTGTTCTATTTCTATTGACCTAAAATTGCCCTTTCATTTTCCTTATTCATTTCTGTCTATCTAATAAAATATGATTTTTTTAAAGGAGAAGGAATTTTAAAATGTGAAAAATTACAAAATGCCCACTTTGCCCGCCTAGGTTGGGTAAAGTGGCCAGCATACATAGGTAAATGAACAAATCACATTGATTCAGGATGCGTATTTAATCAACACAAGCTAAAGTAATACACATTAAGAATAAGTATTATATTTTGTAATATTTTATGTATTAAATCATTACAAGATAAAGTAAATATACGAGTAACGGGTTTCAATATAACGAGTGGAGGAATATAAGTGACATGCAGACTGAAAATGTTGAGAGTTAGCCTTTCTCTGCATAACTTATTACCCCGACTTGTCTTTTCTTTCAAAGAAAATACTTTTGAGTAGTATTTTGTTATGAACAATGAATAAAAAGTCATTTCTGGGCAAAGTTGCCATCTGGCCATTTTGCCCAATCTCTTTGTGGCCACTTTGCTCGGAATGACACTTTACAAAAACTGTGTCCTAACCTCTCATCTACATTACTTAGTGTTTTCAAACACACATCATTTAAAAGGTTATTTCACACTGATGAAACAGCATAAGTGCAAATAATTATAACACTAGATATTATTTAGCTTAATCAAAAAATTTTACCACTTGCCTAAATGCAAAAAAACAATAAAATAAGTTCAGAACTAGAAAAATATGGCCTTCTGCTTCAAAATCACAGGCAATACTACCAGCATCTGTGACAACTGTTTCGCCCAGTTAAAGTTTTTAAGCAAGATTTTTTTTTTTTAACTGTTCAAAGTGGCGTTATACCTTAATGACTAGTCATACTAATTGTTATTATGTAAAAATAATACAGTTTAATATATCAGTTAAGAATAAGCTACTAATTATTGGAGGCTAATAGTATTTATCACTTTTACCCACTTTCCTCAATTTTTACTGGTAAAAATCTAGTTTTCCCTTTATTTATATATATATATATATATATATATATATACATTTGTACAAATTTACTTTTTTCAGTATTTATTCTTTCTTTTCTTTTCAGTTATGCATTCTTAGTTCTGGACAATCAAAATTTGCAAGAGCTATGGGACTGGGAATCTAGAAAAGAGCGTTTAGAGATAAGAAAGGGTAAAATCTTCTTCCATTTTAATTCAAAGTTATGCATAAGTAAGATTGAAGAACTTAAGAAATATGCAGATGTCCTCGACTGGGATGATCGTGATGTATCGCCAAGCTCAAATGGAGATAGAGTTGCATGTAAGTTGCTTCAAATTGATCAATTGCATAAAAACTATTTCTTTTTTCTTTTTTTTTTGGGGGGGGGGGGAGGAATTTTTCATAATTTATCTTTTATTTTTCTAATAAAGTTTTTTTTTCTCTATCACCCACTGATGCTCCAAAACTTTTTAGTGCCTGTAAGAATAAGTACACACGTGCAAAATATACTTATATATTAGAGATATGTATTAATACAAGACAGTTAACAAATTTAAATCAAATTACAAGTAAAACAATAAAATGTATTTATTTTGAACATAAAAAAGATTAATTGGATTTTTTTTTTGTTAGATGAACACTAGTCCAGCTTTGTGCTAAATGTGATCAACTGTTTATTTCTTGTCAACAAGCATAGAAACCAGATTATAAATCATTATTTCTTTCAAATTTTTTCTTTTTCAAGGTGATTTTTAAAAACTATATTTTTATATGACTTGCACAATTTGGCAATTGTCAAATGATAAACACATTCCAAGGCAAAGAAAGTGTAGCTCATTTTGTGAAATTTATTGATAAAAGTAGATAATAAAATAATTAATTCTTGATTTGAAAATAGTGCTATGGCCAAAGAACAAAGATATAAAAAATGAAACTTGATTTCAAGAATATCGCATCACATTACTTTAATAACTGCTTTTCAGTTTACATATTTTTAGTGTACATTCATGGATTTCTGTAAATATTCTGTCTATTAATCTTAAAATCAATCATATTAATCTTGAATCTTTATTTACATAGTCTTATCACTGTGAATTTATATTGTAATATTAGCATAAAAAATAGACATTTTCAGTGATATCATCATTTTTATGGCAGCTATGTAATGAAATATTTATTTTTATTGTTTGGAATTTTTCTATATTTTAGTATTTAATAAAACAGTTATACTTTTTAATTTTCATTAAGTTATGCATATATTACTACATTGCTCAAAACAATTAGGGGAGCACGTGATTTTAACAAAATTATGCAAATATTAGGTTGAGCAAAAAGTTCTGGGAAATTTTTAATCTAATAGTTACCAGAATTTGTATCATATATAAGAGTACTAGTGGTATATTTATAGGTGTTCAGGAACTTTGGCTCCAAAGTGCCTATTGAACAGTATGATTTGCGTGTGTTGACATTATTAGAGAAAAGGCCTAACGATTCTGAAAGCCGTCGATGAGATTAATGAGTATGAAGGTGTTGGTAACGGCGACAAACTTAACCAACAAATCCGGAATCTGGCAGAACGGTGGCAGTAAGTCATGGACTATGATGGTTTCTACTTTAAAGAATTGCCCTTGTTGCTTTTGTTGTTAATTTGCACATAACAACGCAACTTTCACAAATTTCCCAGAACTTTTTTCTCATCCCAGTACTTACACCGATAAGTAGCACAAAATAAAACATCAATAATTTAAAGCGTAGCAGAAAACAGAAGAAGAAAACTCCATATGCAAATCAAGTTTCATGACGTCAAAAACCAGAAAAAGGAGATAAGTGCAGAAATTGGGATTTCGCAGAAATGTCTGTTTCACTGCCTCAATTTTGAAATTCTATTGCTCAGCTTCTGTTTTGAGAAAAGGTCACTAGAAAATGTCACACCAATGTGATTTATCAGAATGAATAGCTTGGTGTATTATCGGGAGACTTGAATCCGGGCAAATATAACGAAGTGTAGCGAGTGCTGTTGGAGTTGTAAGAAATGTCATTACAAGGCAATGGAATTGATTCAAAGAAATAGAGAATGTTAGACATCGACCAAGGCAAGGTCGGCCACGTGCTACCACAGAAACTAATGACTGATATATCGTGTTAACTGCTCGTTGAGACAAAACAGGTAATGCTACTCAGCTGCAGACAGTTGCTCTTGGCAACAGGACGAAGGGTGTCCAGTCAAACAGTCCGAAATAGGCTTCACCAGGATGGTCTTTATGCACGTAGGCCAATGGTCTGTATTCAGTTGACCATGCAGCCCAAAGAAGGTGGTGGGCTGCTGAACATAGAGATTGGAGGCAACTTGATTGGAGGCAAGTGCTGTTTACAGACGAGTCCAGATTTGGTGTGGAGTGTGACACCTGACGTGTTTTGGTATGGAGGAAAAGGGGCAGTTAAAAAAAAAAGCCAGATTCGTTCGTGAGAGATCATGTAGGTTGATGGTATGGGCTGGAATCAGCAGAGATGGACGTAGGGACCTGCATATAATTGAGAATGGCATTTTCATGGCCCAGAGGTATGCAGACGAGATACTGAGACCTCATGTTGTATCTTACGCTGCAGCCATTGTAGTCTTTGTTGTCATGCATGATAATACCAGGATGCATACAGCTCATCTTGTGAAAAACATGCTTGAAGCTGAAACAATACAGTGTATGGAACTGGCCAGCATGCTCGCCTGACCTGAATCTTGTTGAGCATGTTTGAGACATACTCGGATGACACATTGCAGTGAGGGCAAGACCATTTTTTACTGTCCAGAAGATAACCTCATCGCATCCATGGAAGACAGGTGTGCAGTAGTCTTAGCTGTTCGAGACGACCACACACCATATTAAATATCTTGCATCATTTCTACGCAATACTTTTTTGTCATTTACATGTAACCAAATTCTTGCCCTAAACCATCTTTCCATGTTCTTTTTATCGTTTCAAAGAATTAAAGCTCCCTTACAAATTTTTTTGCATATATATTTTTTTTTTTTGTATTGCATATTGAAACACATGTACTCTCCATTTTATGCCCTCTTCACTTCTTTGCTTGCTCCCCTGGTTTTTTTGAGTAGTGTATATTATGTGCCAATTACTATACTTATTTTTTACCTAAGCTAGCATCTGTATATACTTCTCATAATATTTGGAAATTTCATCTTAGCTTTTGCGCCGACATTTGAATTTAGCACCAAGTTATGTTTATCTAACAGAAAAGCACAGCACCCATTAATTAATTTAAGACACAAAACTATTATTAAGGTCCTAGTGTTGTAAAACTAAATTCTGCATATTCTCTTTCTCAAGAACAGTGATGCTGCAGATGTGCTATGGTACATCATTTAAGGGGATTCTTCGTGCACTTGAAAACAACCACTCCGTAATGTTAATCCTATGGGCAGGTTATTTTCGAATTTCTGGTTTCACTTTGAATATTTTTAAATGATTTTTTTTTTCATAGGCTAGATGAGGTCGATCTTTAGTATGGCTCTTTTTTACTTTTCCGATTTTGGTTGCAGATTTCTTTTAAAAAGGTATTTTCAGTTTCCAAACCGGTTTCAAAACTGAAAGTACCTTTTTAAAAAAAATCTGCAACCAAAATCGAAAAAGTAAAAAAGAGTTATATTAAAGATTGAGCTCAGCTAATCCTATGCAAAAAAAAAAAAAAAAAAAAAAAAAAAAAAATGTTTAAAAATATTCAAATTGAAACGAGAAATTCGAAATTAACCTGCCCATAGGATTAACATTACGGAGCGGGTGTTTTCTAGTGCGTGAAGAATCCCCTTAAGCCAAAAATTGGAGAAAAAATTATGATGGGGGCCTTCAGGATTCACAAATTTTCTCTTGAAAAGAACAAATTATTTTGTGGATAATCACAAAAGAGGCATACTTTATATTAAATACGTTTATTCTGTATTATTTCTAAAATAGAGGACCCACTTTTGTATAAAAAGGCCCAGTTCTTTGGAAGTGCTTGGTTTCCAGGGGCTCAGGATTCCAAAGACTTAGCTCTATTTTTTTTTTTTTTTCTGATATCTACCAATGAAAAAAATGTTATGTTCATTGTTGTTTTTATACAAGATAAATTAAAGCAAGAAGCAATTTTTGCAAGAAAGTTATCACTTTTCTTTTAATTTCTGATACATATTTGGCACCCATATGAAAGTTATAAACATGCATTAATGAGAGTAAAGACCGAGTTAATGATAGAGATGCAACGAATATTCGGCCGAAACCGAATATTCGGCCCATTCGGCCTGTCTGCCGAATATTCGGCTTCGGCCGAATATCAAGTCCATTATTCGGCCTTGGCCGAATAGTACTGTAATAAATGTTTTTATATTTACACAGTATAACTTTTTGATTTGACAATTTATATTTATCATGTATAATGAAAATTTTATTTGAAATTAACTAACACTTTTTTTTCCCCATTAACTTTCATACTGCGAATGGATTTTATCTACCCATTTTTATATAAGAGGCTAATTTAGGAATCATGTTAAAAAAATTTTATGCGGTATCAGTAAGCACAAAAAGTATCTGTAATAAGCTAACATTAAATCTATTCAAAATTGTTTTAACACAGCTATACAAGCTAATTCAATTTTTTTTTTTTTAATCATAATGGGAAGTTTAACATTTATCCCCTGTTACATAAAAATATATTTCTTTCAATAATATCTTGAATTATACCTATAAAGAACATAAATATATGATTGATTAGATACAGATGTTTAAGATATTTAAGTCATGTGTTGCAATACTTAAGGGTTTTTTTTTTTTTTTTTTTTTTTTTAGTAAAATACGCTTGAAAGTTAAATATAATTTAAGTGATTTTTTTAAGTGTGTTACTATTTCTTATTAAATAATGAAAGAAATGTAAATACTAAATTCTTTTAATTAGTATGCATATGCATTTACGTTTTAGATATTTTTTTCAAGAATAGCATTGCAATGTTTATATTTGCCTTAAAAACAGTTAAAATGTTTTCAATAAACGTAGATTGTGATGCAGAAATAATAATTCAGCATTCTCAGGTGATTGCCCTTTTTTTATTTTTATTTTTTTTTTTTTTCGTAAATGTTACCTGCTTTTGAAAATAATCTCTTACTATATATGGTACTTTCTGGTGGTATGGTACTATGGTACTTTCTGGTGCAGAAAGGTACTTTTTGGCTAATCGTGAAAGGTTTGGAAAGTCTTCCGAATTTTTCGCCCACCACTCCAAAGGACACTGTTGTTTTTCTAGCAGTGGCTGGGAAAGAAAATTACTAATATCTTTTCCTTCTTCACATTGAGGGGCACTTTCTATAGAGGCTTCTCTGCTGACAGCAAAGAAAAAAAAATAATAAAGATGAAAAAAATTTTTGTTAATTGTGAGCTTTATAAAGTCTACAATGATTTCTTTCCACTATTTTAGAGGATATTCCTTTCACCCTTTCTATCAGTGGTTTTTCTTAAGATATTAAAATTTCTTATTTTTTATTTTATCTGAAAGCTGAAACTTATGTTTCCGAGTACTTTTAAAATTTTGTCATTATTTTAAAATGTAACAACAACACACATATCTATTAAAATGTAACTAGACAGTACCTGATGAGGAACTTTTGCTAAGAATTTTTTTTTTTTTGGGGGGGGGGGGAGCTGAATTATATTATTGAGGCAATTTTTAGGCCGAACATAGCCGAATATTTTTTCAAAGTAAAATAATGCTTTAAAAAATAAAAAATTTGTATATAAATAATTTTTTAAAAGAAAACAATACATTTTAATTGTGAAATATACAAGAATTGTGCACATAGTGCATACTATATTTTGTTTTTAGGCAAAAATAAGTTCATTATTCGGCGGCCGAATAGGCCGAATATTCGACTATAACTTGGCCGAATATTCGGTATTCGGTTATTCGGCCAAACCACTATTCGTTGCATCACTAGTTAATGACTACTAAAATCAACATTCAGTAACCTGAAAGAATAGTGAATGAAGTTAACTAATGAAAGATTATTTTCTCCTGTTACCATTAGCTTTTGAACTATGAGACATGTCCTAAATTACTTAATCTACCTTTCTGTTAATTATTATAATAGATTTTGTAAATATTTGAATGGGATAACCTGAAAAGTAATTAAAAATATTCTTTTATAGAGTTATAAACATAGTTATAGTTTTCATTAAAATTTTAAAATTATTGAAATAATCTAATCCTTTAACTGTTCCAAGAAATTAAAAAAAGAGAAATAGGTATAATATTTTCAATCTAAAAAAATTATCTAAGTAAAAATTTTTAATGTCTGTTCTATTTGATCAACAAAAAGCTAGTTCTAGAAAATTTTAAGAACAATTAATTTTTGAAGAGTTGTAGAATTGTTGTGAAATTGAATCTGTTGGATAAATAAACTCTAATATCTAATGTATATTTTAGGTGATGTTACTAACATGAATGTTACAGTAATAGGTATAGGACCTAGAGCAGCTCGTATAAGATTTGACAGCTTCCAAAAGTATCTTCATGACGAACGTTCTCTTTTGGGATATGTGATTTATTACAGAGAAGCGTAAGTTTTGAATAATCTCGAGTTAGTTTCAATTGTTTACTTAGAGAGAGAAGTAAATGTCATGTTTTATTCAAATACACTCTTTTCTTATTTCTCTTTTTAGACCTTATAAAAATATCACCATATTTGAAGGCAGGGATGCTTGCGGATCTGATGTGTGAGTAAAACTGATATTCAATATTAGACTAATTTTAAACTCTTTATTCTCGAGTTGAACTTTAAAGTCCAATTAAAAAAAAAATTATGTAATAATTTGTTTAATAAATCTATGAACAATTGTTTCTATATTTCATGCAAAATACTTTATTTTAGTATAAGTATGGAACCATTTATCTGGAAACCAGTTAACCGGAAAACAAGTTATCCGGAATGATATTTCTAATAGACTTATTTCAGAATCTTTGCAGAAAAAAGTGTCATACATTGCCAGTTTGACATATGCATTTCTTGAAACAATTGTATAATTTGATGTCAACATCTAGTATTTGAAATGGAAACATATTTAATTGTACTTTAGATGTTTTAATTTTTATGCAGAGGGAACAGAAGAATTTTTGTTCCCAAGGGATTCCCATAAAATACCTTCTTTCAAACTCTTTTAACTTCTGATCTTTCTTGCATATGATTTTTAATCCAAGTAATCTAATAATTTAAAATCAGAAATAATTTGCCACAATCAGATATATTCCTCAAAACTTATTAAATTGATGCTGCTTTAATGCTCAACCAGTTAACCGGAAAAACCAGTTATCTGGAATACACCTGATCCCAACCATTCCGGATAAATGGTTCTGTACTGTATTTAAAAAGCACACTCAATTTTATAAAGCTAAATACAGTATGCTGCCTCTAATCCGCACAAGTATGGACCAAGGGTTTTGCAGATTATAGATCATTTCTTTGTTTTCATTCTAATATTTGGAATTTATCAACAAATATAGTAATCACACTGTAAATAAATAACACAGAAATGAAAGAAAATGCTTTATACATATATATATATAAAACTGAATTCAGTATTAGAAATACAATTAAATGATATAGTAATACAAAATTAATACTTATTTCTACTTATTTTTAAATCTATCAAACATTCAGTGATAGTGGTTTGCTCTATAGCTTTTAATTTATGCTCTGCAATTTAATCTTGAAACCTTTTAAGAGTCAGGATATTTTGATCAATAACAAAAGTTTGTTTTTCTAACAAACTAGGATATTTATTCCCAAGAGCTAACCCTTCTTTGAAAGGAATTTTATCTTTTATATAGCCAGTGAATGTGTTTGGAATATAGCAGTGTAATAGTTATTTACAAGATACACAGAACATTTCATTCTAATGAATGCAGAAATGCATTAAAAATTTCTTAATAAATTCATCATCAGTCAACTTTTATTACGATCAAAGTGTACATTACTTTGCTTTAAAAAAAGATTTTAACTATTTGTGTACATGTTTGTTTACACCTGAAATATAGTGTGTGGATTATAGGATTGTATAGGAGTGGGCTGTAATATATATTATTTTTTAATGGACATTTTCTTAGATATTTGCATGTAGATATATTTATATTATTAGAAAATGTGCAGCGGAAAAATTGTCCCTGAAATAAAACGAAATCTCAGTTACAAGTAAAATCACAAAATGCCTACTTTTATTGTTTTATAAGAATTAAAAAATTTCAAAAAGCATTATTCAATTATTTCTTATTATTAATTCCTTATTAATCTCAGTAAATAATTTATTGACAGGCCTATACCTATTGATTTAAAAAAAATCAGTTTTAATGAACAAATAACAAATCCTTTGTAAATTTCATTATTATAGAACATTTTTAAATGTACAGATAATAAGAGAAAAAATATCAAGGTGGAATATTTCTTAATATAGTAAAGCACTGTTTATATGTTTCTCATTCTGTTTGTATGTTCAATAATGGAATAAAACAAGTATAATTCAAACTAAAAGTGTACAACTGATATAAGGCTTGATAATTCTAACTTTTATTTTTCAATTTTAAAAGTGATAATTTAATATTTTTCAATATTTTAATTTTTTCACTATATAATGCATATTAAATAGCCAAAAATGGTAGCAAAATTAAATTTTCATGATTGCAATATTATATTTCTACAGTCAAAGATTTTGCACCTTAAGCGAATACAATTTTGATTGTATGTCTTTCTCAGTTACTAGGGGTCTCTGCCCCCTATGAGCTACACTCGCCAACCCCGTTCAGACACTGGAAGCTCTAAAAGCGCGCCAATTTGATCGGCTTTAAAAAATTTTTGGAAAGCTGAATTGTAATTAAAAAACCAGTGGCAATCTCCCTGTTTGCGGGCTGCTTTCGTCTTTGATTAAATCAGATCAGTGAAAATTTTCAAAATAAGCTAATATAAAATTAATTAAGGAAATAGAGATTTTGTCTCCCGGTACTACGCTCTAAGAAAGTTCTTTTAAATAAGACATTTTAAGTGAATCGCAAAGCTGATGTAATTTTCACCAAAGTTTTCGTTTTCGTTTTTTTTTTTTTTTTTTTAATAATATTTACGTGAAAATACTTTTGTTGTTAGAAAGGAAATATTATTTGCACTCTCTTAGATTTCATGACTATAGTTTATAAGATTGTCTCAAAATATGAAATAAATGTCTCATGCAAATATATTTTTTAATTTAAACTGTTTGGCAATAGTTTATAAGATTATCTCAAAATATGAAATAAATATCTCACGCAAATATATTTTTAAATTTAAACTGTTTGGTAATATTATTATTTGGCCATTTTAAATATGATGTAATTTACGACTTTTAACGCATATTAATGAATTCATTATTTTACAATTCCCATCCTCTTTTAAAATTCACATGTAAATATAGTTTTTATCACTTAATTTTTTATATTTTCCTGCTTTTGAAACGTAATCATTTAATTCTAATTTGAAAGGTTTTTTTTGTTTATAATAGTCAATTTGAAGGAAATATTATTCTTTGTGCTATTTTAAAAATTGGCAACAATTTAAAATAATACCCTTTTCTAGAAGATGTAAAAAATATTTCTCAAAATGCTGAAATTTTGAATATAAAATGAAATAAATCCTCAAAAAATGAATCAAATTAAAAAATAAATGCAGTGTGCACACCGCTAACTTCTAATGTATAAAATGATCTAAAAATGAATAAATTCCTATGTATAGTTTTTGCTCCTATAAAACTTTTTTAATGAAACGATTTTGACTGACTTTAACATTAAATGTCTCTTAAAATAATTATTTGATATGAAAACTATCTGCATCAGCATGTTTATCAAAGATTTCGCTATAATACCACTGATTTTCATATTTTTGTATGCAGTAGTTTTTTAATATTAACGAAGAAAGACCCCTGGCCACAAAAAATTCAAAACCGGCGGCGGTAACTGACAGCATTAGTTACTTATTTTTAGAATAGAGAGATACGTCACTTTAGAATGGTTCCCTGATAGATTTATAATTGATGCTTTACTGTATGTAATTTAGAGTTTAAAAATTAAAACAGTAGAATCTTGATTTTTTTTTTTTTACAAGCATTTTTTACAAGTGTAATTTATTATAAAATAAAATTACAAGTCTAGAGAACAATAGCTCAAAACTACAAATTTATATTTTGATTTAAACAGTCTATTTCAAGATTCATTGTCTAAGTTGGCATAGTAAACATGTGATTTCCTTCTATAGTTCATAAAGCAAACATATAGGTATGTATGCATTATCTAAATAGCATTTTGCATAAAAATCACAAATAGTACAAAATTATTAACCAAACGTTAATTTGATTTAAAGAATGAAATTAATTAAAAATATCAATTGAAATTACTCAATTAACAAATGAGCTGTTATAAATTAATTAAAAATTATGAAATTTAGTAAATATTATCTATATCTTCTAAAATTACCTACCTTTTATGTGAATATATACATAGGCGTGGGGGCAGTGCTGGGAAACTTGTATCTCCAGGTTGGCTTTCGTCATTTTTTGTCAATGTGATGGGAATAAAAATCCTAAATGCATGGAAAGAAATCTATAGTCTCAAAAAGTTATGACAACTATTCGCCAGTTAATAAGTAGGATACATATTCTTCTAAAAAGGAGGAATACCTTTGATCAGTATCTGCTTTACTTTCCTTTATTGAAAAATTATGAGAATTTGGCATCGTTATATAGCCTAAAATATTTTACACCTTAAAAAAAAAAAAAAAAAAAAAAAAAAAAAAAAAAAAAAAATTGATCCACTTTTTTGTTTGTTTTGTGCACAAAATTTTAAAATAAACCACTTAGTTAATGCACTCTGCATTACAGAACAGTACATTCAGTGAGTAAGCAAACTCTTAAAATTTTGTTAACATAAAAATCAATAATATACCTAATAACATTAAATATACCTAAAATCAGTGTTGAATGAATTTATATATTTAAACAAGAATCTTTCTAAATGATCCTGATGCTGGCAGCCTGACTACCTTTGGTAATGTACGATAGCATACACCCTTAATTTTGTATGTGATTTTATATTAGAACAAAAAATCGATGTAGGACAGGCTCGAAATAATAAATTTAAATGTACCTAATGTCATTGTTGAATGGATTTATATATTTAAACTAAAATCTTTCTAAAGAAACCTAATAATGGGGACCTTACTGCCTTCGGTAGCTAAAAGTTGTTCTCACTTTTTTTTTTTTCTTTTCCCATCGTGTCATTTAATATTATTAAAAAATGGTTCTTTTTGTCCAAACTATTTGAAATTTTTATGAGTTAGAAATATAATATTTCCGAACCTTGTGTATAATTTTCGTGCTAAATTATTCATATATAGAGATAAAAAACAATGTTTTTCTTTTCACTATTTTTTTTTTTTTTTTTTTTTTTTTTGAAGGATTGGCATTTTATGGGATTTTTTTTTTTCTTTTTTTCTTTTTTTTTTTTTTTTCAAACTGATTATTTTATTGCTAAATTTCTTTTATTTTTACAAAATTTTACTAAAACAACAGCTAAAAGGTTAGTTTAAGGTATTAAAATTTCTGATCGAAAGCACAAAAATAAGTTTATGTTATAAGTGTAAATAAGAGTGTGTAATGTTAACCCTATGGAATTTTTTTTTTCCAAAACTGATTATATCTTTCACCCTAATTTCATAATTTTTTTAGCGAAATTTATGTTTGATCATTAGTTAATTGATTAGTATATTGTGTTAGAATTTCAGTGTGATTGTATAAAATTAAGTGTATTTTTTTTAAATAAAAATATAACATCTACATAATGTTAATCCTATGGGCAAATGCACGAAAAACACAAAATTCACCAAAAGTGAGTTTCAGAAATGACTTTTTTTCAAAGGGTTAATATTTTTATTTCTTTTAAATGGAATGCACCATTGGAAAGAGAAATGAACGTACATGTGATTTGGTGTTTTTCTTTTTTGCATATTTTGAATTTACAAGTGAATGCAAAATTTTGAAGTATGCCAATAAAAAGGGAGGTGATCATGTACTAAAAAAATAGTTCTTATTGTCTGAACTCTTTGAAAATTTTAAAGTTAATAAATATAACGATTTAATATCCTATGTAAAAGATTTGTGAGAAAATATTGATATCTAGTTCTAAAAAACTGTGCTTTTTTTCTTGCCTTTTTGTTGTTGTTTGTTTTTGCGTCTAGTCCTTTAACATAAAATAAAATAGTTCTTATTCTCTGAACTCTTTTAAATTTTTATAAGTTATTTAAAAAAAAAAAAAAAAAAAAAAAAAAAAAAAAAAACTGTTTCAAAGCATCTGTAAAAATTTCGTGGGAAAATATGCATATGTAATTGTAAAAACATTGGCCGAAGCTTTTCACATTCTGAGCAAAAATTTTGCAGTTTATTAATTTTTTTAAATACGTCCGAACATTTTGAAATTTTTATAGGTGTTGTAAGTCTCTTATGCTAAGAATGTGTAAAAAGATTGTGTCAAAATGCCGATGTTTACTTACTTTTACCGTAGAAAAAATGAGTAGCTCTGATTAATTGGTATGGTACAAATTAATCTGCAGTCACAAATATTTCGAAAGGGTTAAAATTTATAGTTTTGAAAACTAATTGCATCATCATAGAGAAGAATGTCTCCTCCTTCTTGAACGTATAATATTAATGAAGCTATTATATGCACAGTGTGAAATTTTTGCTGAGTTTGAGAATACCGGAAGATCAGTTCTATATAAAAAGTCAATAAACTTCATGATGATGGTTTCAGAGAAGTAAAACGTGCATTTTCAGGAATCCAACTAATGTTTATTTTAAAGTTCAGCATATGTAAGAATGTTTCACAGAAAAACATAATAATGAATACATGAGGACTAAGAATGGAAAACGCTGAAAGTCCAGAAGAGGAAATTTTTCAAGAGAATGAAAAAAAGAAAAACTCCTACTTCTGGTACTTACAGCATTTTCCATTGCACTCCCTTTGGGCTCTTGGTACTTACAGCCTTTTCCACTTCACTCCTTTTGGGCTCTTAGTTCAGCACTTTAAAATGTAAGTACATTGCTTCTTTCCGTTTTGTGTTTAAATACCTAATATCATTCGTAAACATTTATTTTATTTATTTATTTAATATTTTTCACCTTGCTTTAAAAATATCCCATTGATGTAAACAGTAACAACATGATCAAGTTGTGTAATGACCACCAGTCGCTGAGCATCTTATCACTGATACTTTCAGTATTCTCCACTTCACTTCATGTGGCACATTCAGCATTCTCCACTTTAACTTCGTGTGGTACTTTCAACAGTGACATTTTTCTACTCTTTTTTGAACTACAGTAGAAGATCTTTATAAAGCAATTCTCCATATAACGCACAACTTCTCAGATGTAAACAATGATTTTTGCAGTTAAAAGCACCTGCACTTTCACATTGTAAAATATCGCTACTCTCTAGAGGACTAAATTTGATACATTAGTTCAACTTTATCTTCTAATTTAAGACCTTTTTACTGAAAAAAATGCTATTATTACAATGAACATTTTTTAAAAAGGTCTAATATAAGGGATGGTTGTGTCAGTTACATTTGGATCATGTTTATAAAGTAAATTTAACAATGTCTGACCTATATTATGCAAAAACTTATAATTTGGATAACTCTTGGTAACAAGGAATGCAGTATAAAGATATTCTAATGTGTTTTGATGTGTTTCAGACATATGTTTGGCCATGTTTACAAGGTGAATTTAATGATGTGATCCATATAATGCACAACCTTGTGTTTTTAGATTTGCGTTATAAAGATCTTCTACTGTATTTATATTAGAGTTTGCACTTCAAGGGTTCTTCTGTTTGTTAAGCTTGGCATTTAAGACATTTTCCGTAAAAGAAAAAGATTTTCGATCTTTTGGTATTTTCAGCATTTTTTATTCTTAGTCCTCAAGTAACTGAACTTATAGGATGATGTGAACATGCTTGAGTCAACAGGAATAGTTATCAATACATATTCACAATGTTAAAATGTAGATATGTTACAACATATTTAATATCTAATATAACACTTTCATTCACCTATTCACAAACATGATTCTACTTAAATTTTCTTATACCCATATTTCAGGCATTATAGTATAGACTCTTTTTCCACATTTGTTTAACATTAATATATAAAGACTCGTGACACTTAATTTTCATTTTAAAAAATCTTTTATCTTTCATTTTGTACATATTAAAATCAATAATTTATAATTTACATTCTCTTTACTTTTCTTAAAAACAAAAACACATTTCTTTATTCAAAAAGGACATATATTCCGGTATATCGTTAAAACTATGCTATCTATCAATATATACTGCATTGTCCATACTCCCTGGCACTTCTCTGAAAAAACGTTTTCGTCCTTTTCTAGGACTTCATCAGTTTCAAATGGCGGCTCGCAGTTTCACTTTTGACCTTTTATCTTCTCTCTTTTTCCCTCTTCTCCCTTTTCACTTTCCCCTTCTTTCCAGCATTTTTGAAAAGGGAGAAGAGGGAAAAAGAGAGAAGATAAAAGGTCAAAAGTGAAACTGCGAGCCGCCATTTGAAACTGATGAAGTCCTAGAAAAGGACGAAAACGTTTTTTCAGAGAAGTGCCAAGGAGTATGGACAATGCAGTATATATTGATAGATAGCATAGTTTTAATGATATACCGGAATATATGTCCTTTTTGAATAAAGAAATGTGTTTTTGTTTTTAAGAAAAGTAAAGAGAATGTAAATTATAAATTATCGATTTTAATATGTACAAAACGAAAGATAATTTTCATTTTAAAAAATCTTTTAAGTGTCATGAGTCTTTATATATTAATGCTAAACAAATGTGGAAAAAGAGTCTATACTAATGGTTACTATAATGCCTGAAATATGGGTATAAGAAAATTTAAATGTAATATGAGCATTAAATGAGACAGGAATTCCTGTCGAAAAACACATTATTATTTGCCTGTATGAGATCTAGTTATCATCTATTCATTGATACGCCATCCCCTTAATAGGAGAATAGAGGTGCAAAGTCTTAATGGACACATCATATATATATATTTATATAGCTTGCAAAAACCCGTATCTGAGCAACACCTACCAGGAAAGCCAATTGTGAGCTGGCATCGTAATCGACTGAAATCCAATTGACCTTAACAATATGCACTAATGTCGTCTGGCAGGAAAAAGATTGTTACTAGAAACTATTATCAATTACAGCTTTGAACTGATGAGTGATGGTTGGATACAAGATTACATTCTGAAAAAAAAAAATGGTGAAATGCATAATGGCATTTTATGAATTGAATATGAAGATTTAGCTGCAACGTATTTATTCATTATTTTATTATTAGATAAATTTCAGCCTGAATAAGTAAGCTAACATTAAATAAAAATATTTTATCGTAAATCATTATAAATAATAGATAACTGAATTTAGGTAACAGTTAAAAGAGATGAATGAATGACTTGAATAAGTGAGTTGATTTTGATGAAACATAGAAGAAGTACAGAGGCAATGAGAAAAGTTGTTCATTCATTTCCTATCATTCTTTAAATGGGTATTTTTTGTTAATCAGTAATTTTGAAATCGAGTCCAATGTGAGCATCACCGAAAGGGACAAAAGAAAATGGCGAAATCAAACCTTTTTGAAAGGGTTAAAACCAATATTGTTTCAAACCTATTGCAGTGTTTTAAACATAAAAGTATGAAATTTAAGAATATGTCATCCATTTTTCCATGTTTTGAATAGTTCGCGTATCACATTAAGAAAAAATACCCAAAAGAAAAAACTGTCTTTGTTTCTTCTCTGGTACGGTGCTCCTATGATGTGATAATCTGCATACTGCAATTATGGCCGGTGCCTGCAATGCATTTTTCAATTGCTGTTTTTAATTAACCCTCTCACTGTGTTAAAAATCAAAATAGGTTAAAAAATTGTGCATTTATTTTATTACATATTTCAAATATACATATAGTTTAGAATTAAAATGTATTTTTTTGTTTAAAAAGAAGAGTTCTTTTTTTAATATAGAATTACATTAAAAAAAAGATTGCAAAAATTGTGGGTTGCACAAATTTTGCTACTTTATGTTGTCTGTGAAAACCACGAGATGTGCAGCAAGAGGGTTAGTGTCTCGCCTGATTATATATATATAAACCTGAGCCTCAGGTGTATCAGGATCTGTTTTGGACTATTGTCACCTAAATTTTCAGATTTTTAGGTGCAGTAGACTTTTTTTGGCATTGTGGATAGATACACACACATACAGCAAATGTTTCTTTTGTTAGTATAGATGATAAATTGATCACTTGTGGAATCCCTAATAAATGTTTTTTCTTTCATTTAAATAGATGGACAGTGAGAGACGTTGAAGTTTCAGACTTAACAGATAGTTATATCACACATAAAATTCAAGATCTGAGACCATTTACTCAATATGCTCTTTATATCAGAACTTACACTACAGCTTCAGGTCGCCAAGGTGCACAGAGTAATATATTGTATTTTAAAACTGAACCTGATAGTAAGTTAATATTATACTTTGATTATTTTTAATGCATTTGTTTTATGGATTATGTTTCAGTTAGTCAGTAAAACTGCAGTAGACAGATTTTGACACCTATTTATTTGGAGTTATTATTTGATATTAATTGTTCATCACCTGGGAAACCCAATGGTTTATGTCGATATATTTAATCAGTAAAAATAATGCATATACATGTTTGTAAATATTATCGATAATAAAATAAGTAAAATGCTCTGGCTGAGGTGATGTAAGAATTGGGAATGTATATGCTTCTTACATTGATTAAAAGAAAAGCTTAGTTAAAATCATTAATTATCTGTGTTGTGGGTGTTTAGAAAATATGCTCCTGCTTATAAGCCTTCTGATAAACTTTGTAATTAATGCAGCCATTTATGCCTTTAAATAATTATAAATTCCGTTGTCGGGAATTACTGAATAAAATATACCTAAAAGAAAAGGAATTAAAAAAGAAAGAAACACACATGATGAGTAATTAAATATTAAATTACATAAATATATTTACAACATAAAAGAAAAGTAAATATTTACAATAAAATATGAAAAAGGAGATTTCACCATTTTTGCTAAAGTAACTAGTTTTAATTGCAATAACATATTGCAAATTACACATTACAATTGTTATTATTTTAAGACAGATGAATAATTCATCAAGTGATTCAGTATAGTTTAATTACATTTAGTTCCAGAAAATGCCTTCTGACAAACTTTATAATTAATGCAGGCCATTTATGCCTTTAAATAATTATAAATCTTGTTGTCAGGAATTTCTCAATAACATATACCTATAAGAGAATAAGTAAAAAAGAAGAAAACACACGTGATGAGTAGTTAAATATTAAAACCATAGTTAATTAAATTACATAAATATATTTACAACATAAAAGAAAAATAAATATTTACAATAAAATATGAAAAAGGAGATTTCAGCATCTTTGCTAAAGTAACTACCGTAATTTCTGGCCTATAATCCGCGGATTATCTGTGAAAAAACCTCAAAATTTTTAAGTGCGGATTATCTACCGGTGCGGACTATCTGCTGAAAACTTTTTTAAGCAGAAGCTCAGGGCAGACATCCAGTTTCTAACAGTCATAAAATAAAAATGTAAACAGTTATCAAACGATTGTCTGCTATCGACCGTTCGTGGAGTTGCTTGTGATTGGTTCACTTCTGACGTGAACGTGCTAGTGGGAGTGGCTTCCGATTATGATTTTATTTTTTTTAGCCTTTTGGCAACATGTTTTTATGAAGAACAAAGCATTTGTCAACTCATCCCTTTCAAAAATTGCAACCTCAATCATTTATGAAATAGCTCCGCCCAAAATTACGGCAGTTTTACTAATTACAATGATTGATATTACGATGCAGCCAATGGGAATCCACCACACAATAATCGAATGAATCATTATCGTATCGTAATTTCGCGGTTTTACTGCTGCCCTCTATGGATAGAATATTAAAATACAATTATGTCCTTGTAATGTATATTAAAAACCAAAACGTATTTGATGGTATATCACGTTGAAAGTTATAATAATGTCTAAGAGAAAACCTGTTATTTAACACTGCAGAATTTAAACAGGACATTATTTAAAATGCGGAAGATGATTTAAAAACAGCAATTATAACAGAATTATCTGTATTCACAAGACATTCAACGTTTTAGATATAAGATTCAATGAAAAAAAAATATTTGTATTTTATAATTTGTAATTATTTTATTATAATTATTTTCAATTATTTTATTACAATTATCATTTAAATAGAGCAACTAAATAAATAGGGAGGGGGTTTATTAGTAGTACTTTGGAATGTTGAAAGCAATGAGTAATTGTCGTATAGTCCGGCGTATAATCCGCGGATTATACGTCGATGCGGATTATCTGCTGAGATATTTTTATAAGGGCTAAAAATTGCGGCTGCGGATTATACGCCGCAGATTATAGGCCGGAAATTACGGTAGTTTTAATTCCAATAACATATTGCAAATTACTCATTACTATTATTATTATTTTTAAAAAAAAGATGAATCAGTATTGAATTAAGATATTTTTCTCTGGGAGGGATCTCTGTGGCTCTAGGGGAGGAATTGCACTTTTTGACCATTAAAAACACAAAATCTCAAATCTTCTGGGAGGGGGGGGGGGGGAATCATTGCTCTGGTAGGGAAGGTCCCATTACCCGGGCCACGCCCTGACTTCAACACTGAGATGAATAATTCATCGATTCATTATACTTTAATTATATGTAGTTCCTGAAAATACCAGTCTTCCTTTTAAATTATTATTTTATTTCAATACAACATGTAACTCCTTAATAAAGGAATAATCAAATACCTTGAAAGACAGCATGGACCGGACATCAAGTTCTTTCTAGAACACCGTTGTTCGTAGCACTCATAAGAACACTGATTTAATCTCTATTGGCATAATCACTTTGTGATAATTTTGTTTTAATATTAGAAACAGGTCAGTTGTTATAGAGCTAGAAATTTGAAATGCACAGCTGAAGATTAGGCATATAAAGATTAATTCTTCCTAAAATAATATTAGCATAATTTCTTAATTTTAATTTTTATACGTGAAAGAACTTCTATGCAAACTTCTTCTTGCAGAGAAGAGTTAAGACTTCTTGTTAGAATTATAACATGTTAACTGTACTAATATTAACTATCAACTCATTAGGACACAACTGCATCCTTGCTGGAATTAGAACATAATCTTAAGTCAATGAAGACTGGCAATCAAATGATACAACTGGGGTATGTTACTAGAAAATTACATTTTCTTATGACCATGTTTTTGAATACCCTCTCGATTTTTAGTGCAATCAAGGCCCATCCAATTGTTAACAGGAGACATAGCCCTGGCATTGGCTTGTCTTTGCTGAAGAGGTGAAGCAAGCTGCCCTGGGATTGAAGTGTGTATCGTAAATTTATTGCACTCAATGTGGAAGGTTTACAAGTCTAGTTTATGGACCCTTAATGAATTTCTGTATTATTCTGTACTTTAAATAACATTGAAAAGGGGCCCACTCTGTCTGGGTTAGAAATGGTGTGAAAATTGCCTTGTTTATCCTAGAACAATACTTGAACAATCCTAAACATACTTGAATCCTAGAACAATACATAAAAACAACAAGAAAACATACATTTTCTTTATTTTACCCATGAAATTCTTTTTATAAAAATACCATAGTTTTGGATATTAAAATACACCTTCTGAGCTTTATCACAGTATATAATTTATATTTTTGTGCTGATTAGTTTATTTTATAAAAATCATTGAAATGTTCTGTTACTTCAATTCTCACAAAATGTTCGTATGGGTTGCAAAAAGATGGAGAAAGTGAAAAACTTTCCTACCGTAGCCAATCAGTATAAAATTATATCTGTAAAATCAGACTAGAATTCCCCCAAATTTTATCTGCAACTTTGCGAAATTTGTACAAGTGGAGGGAAAATTGAAAAATACATCCTGCGTCAAATGTTCAACCCTAATTATGGTATAGTTTTACAAAAATGATCATCAAGGGAATATGAAGTATCATGGATCTATAATTCAAGGCATAGTTGATTTTTTCACTTATAAAATTCAATTAGAGTTATATAAACCCTATATTTTTTCTTTTAAACTACAAACTTTTTTTTTTATATACAGTAAAGCAATTGAATAGTGGACATCTCGGGACCACAGATTTTGTCTGCTATTCGAAGGTGTCCTTTTTTTCAAAGTTGAAAATATACAAATATGTATGTCTTGTATATTAAAAAAGTTGTTCACTAAGTAAAGGTGTCTGCTATTCGAGAGCGTCCATTAAGTAGTTTTTATTGTGTATGAATGTGTGTATAGGAAAATTAAATATTGTTATAAGTAAAAAAAAAAAAAGCTTTCATCACATTTCTTTCTTTCTTTTAAACTAATGCAATTACAAGCTTTATAAATATTTGCTCCCAAAATTAAAAACACATTGTTTTTTGGTTAGCAGTTTTATATTTGGTCTATATTCAAAATTTATTCTGAAATTTGATTTTTAAAGCTTTGTTATAAAAATTAATTGAAATTACTTTCTACTTACTGTCACTCTGTTCTAACAGTTAAGAATTGAGCATATTGAAGCTAAAACTATATGATTATTACCTCAGTTTTGAAATGCAATGCTTATTATTATTGTTATCATGTTTTGCCTGTTTTTATTTTTAAAGCGTAAAAATATTGAAATATAAACTCATTTTATATGAAGTTTTATCATAGCATTTTAAGCTTGATTAATAATTAAACCTGTTATGTTTGTTATATATTTATACTAATGCATTTATTTCAAAAAGAAAAGGTGAGAATTAGCCAATCTTAAATCTTTTTTGTGCATGTATTTACTTTTAGCTCCTTCACCACCTATGAATATCAAGGCCCGTTCTACTCTTCATGGTGAAATTGTTATATCATGGGATCCACCAAAAAGACCAAATGGAAATGTGACACATTACATTGTTGAGGGTAGCAATGATGAGGATTTATCTGGATTAATTAATCAAAGAAATTATTGTTCTGAACGTATGTATGGCTGTTTTTCCATTTAATATATCTTGAAGCTATTCCTTGTTGAGTTTTAAGAATAGAATTAACTGTTTTTTAAAAAAATTACAACCAATTTAACTTGATATATATATATATACAGGGTGATTCAGCTCGTCGGTGACAAACTTTAAGGATCGATAGAGCACACCTAGACGAACATTTTTGAATAGGGAATGTAGGGTCCCTGACGCGATGGTAAGGCGCTAGGCGCTTTCGAAAATTTGGGTGCCGAAATTCGAAACGTCATAAAAACTAGGGAAATGGTTAGATTTTCTTGCTTGTTGCGTCGAAATGATTCTGTTTGTTTAGACTTTCTTCAGTACCAATTTGATAAGCGTATCTCTTAAAACATGGATAGGGGGCGCTGCAGACTTTGGAGAGCTAGACAACAACTTTAAGCCCGTTATTTTGATAATTTAACACATGCTCGCCAAAGTTTATACTCTAACTTAAAGTTTGAACCCAAAAGTAGAGCCCTGCAAAAAGCGTAAGAGCCGGAATAAAATGTCAAAGTACAGGGTGGTCGAAACTCGAAGGCTCCTAAGAGATAAACAAACAGATTTCTTGACTTATGGCATGCATTTTCATGATTCTGTTTGCTGGGGCTCTCTGAAACTCAGTTGAACGGTACAAAAAGAAACATCGATAGGGGGCGCTTTGGGCAAAAAACATAATTCGTTGACATTTCGGACGCTAACTGGAAACGGGGCGCTACGATCAGTTAGTAATAATGAAAACACATTTTCTACCTCTGCTCAACACTTCTGAATAAATTTAGACCAAAAACATCAATGATACTGGAAATTTATTTACAAAAAATAACACTACAGAAGATGCTCGAAATTTCGACCTTGGGCCATGATGCAGGCTTCGCACCTCCGTCGCATTGAGGAGTGTGTGTTTCCAACAATGCCAGGAGTATCTCTGATCTGCCCTGCAGCTGCCACAATACGCGCCACAAGTTCTTCAGCACTGCTGACAGGTGTATGGTATACCTCGGCCTTCAGGTAACCCCAAAGGAAGAAATCCAAGCAGGTGAGGTCTGGTGATCGGGCAGGCCAGTGAACTGGACCCCCACGCCCGATCCACCGCTGGCCATACCTTGCGTTTAGATGGAGACGCACGTCGTTCGTGTAATGGGCCGGAGCTCCATCGTGCTGGAACCACATCTGGCGACGCGAACCTTCGGGTACGTGCGCCTCATCCAGAAGCTGCGGCAGCACTTGATCCAGGAAAATCAGGTAATTTCCACCTGTCAGCCGTTCAGGTAACAAATAAGGGCCAATGAGGCAATCCCCCAGAATGCCGGCCCACACATTTACTGAGAAACGCTCCTGGGCTGCTCGGCTTCTGGTTTCATGTGGATTTTCATCACACCACACATGACTGTTGTGGGCGTTCCACATTCCCTCCCGGCTGAAGGTGGACTCGTCCGTAAACAAAATGCTGTTTACAAAACGGGGATCCCTGGATCTCATCGCCAAGTACCATCTTGAGAATTCCACTCGAGGGCCAAAATCCTGCTCTCTGAGCAACTGCACCCGCTGGATGTGGTAGGGGTGCAGATTCCGGGAACGTAAGATGCGCCACGCAGTTGCTTGCGAAATGCCAACATGTCTGGCGATATCTCTCGTGCTAAGACCTGGGTTGTCCTCAACCAGGTTAAGCACAGCCTCTTCGTTGTCGGGGGTGCTCACTGATCGCTCCCGTTCAGGCCTGCCTCCGTCGAAAGATCCCGTTGTGGACAACCTCTGGTGTACTCGAGCGAAGAAGGCATGGCAGGGGATTTGCCTGTTGGGGTAACGCTCGGCGTACAACCGCTGAGCGGCTCGTCCATTACAACCAGCAGCGCCATACGCCAAATGCATGTCAGCCAATTCAGAGTTTGTGTACCGTTCCATCCTACTACCGATCTGCAGACAAGTAACCCGAAGCTTAAGTAGGTACCGCACGTTCAAAAGACGTGTCTGCGCATACAAGTACGTCATCTCGCGTTGTCGTCTACGCATTACGTATCTTTTGCATATCGATATGGTACGATATCTTTTGCATAAATCAGCAAAAAGCACCTTATGTAAATTTTATTGCGCGCATTGTGCATGATTGAAACCAGCTATGTTTGTTAAAAAAACAAACAAACTGCAGTTTTAATAGCTTCTTATGATAAGTAAATTACTCTCTTGTTTTGTTTCTAACTGATCGTAGCGCCCCGTTTCCAGTTAGCGTCCGAAATGTCAACGAATTATGTTTTTTGCCCAAAGCGCCCCCTATCGATGTTTCTTTTTGTACCGTTCAACTGAGTTTCAGAGAGCCCCAGCAAACAGAATCATGAAAATGCATGCCATAAGTCAAGAAATCTGTTTGTTTATCTCTTAGGAGCCTTCGAGTTTCGACCACCCTGTACTTTGACATTTTATTCCGGCTCTTACGCTTTTTGCAGGGCTCTACTTTTGGGTTCAAACTTTAAGTTAGAGTATAAACTTTGGCGAGCATGTGTTAAATTATCAAAATAACGGGCTTAAAGTTGTTGTCTAGCTCTCCAAAGTCTGCAGCGCCCCCTATCCATGTTTTAAGAGATACGCTTATCAAATTGGTACTGAAGAAAGTCTAAACAAACAGAATCATTTCGACGCAACAAGCAAGAAAATCTAACCATTTCCCTAGTTTTTATGACGTTTCGAATTTCGGCACCCAAATTTTCGAAAGCGCCTAGCGCCTTACCATCGCGTCAGGGACCCTACATTCCCTATTCAAAAATGTTCGTCTAGGTGTGCTCTATCGATCCTTAAAGTTTGTCACCGACGAGCTGAATCACCCTGTATATAGTGATAGTTTTGATAGTCAAATTAAACAACGATATTGAAAATATTGATTTTACATATTATCCTACGTCTCTGAGTCTGGAACCCTCCTATCAGAATTGTAAAAATATTAATTTTCTAGATGTGAACCTAAGCATAGAAAGTGAAAAATTGATATCTAAGTTATTTGACAAGCGAAATGATTTCAACTTTAATAACTTAAATTGATTCCAACTTGCATGTTTCAATTAAAAGAAATGTACTTAGAAATGGATTAATACGAATCGAAAGACTGAGTACTAGAGTTAAAGATATGTTTAATGATATTTTAGAGTGGTGTCGCTTGGGATTCAAGCATGGTTATCCGCGCAACTTCATCAGGAGAATAACTAGTGATTTTATTAAGAGTAGCAGGTACGGAACTGAACTGAACTCAGTGATGGATGAGAATGGAGGTTTTGATGAGTTGATTGATCTAATGAGTTAGAGAGATATTTTGGTGGATGTTGTAGTTCTGTTTAGTTTTTCATAGTTTTTCATTTTTTCAATTTTGGTCTTGGCGAGTGAAGGGGGACGTAGCATGCGTAAAGTCTGACTTAACCCTGCAGAGTATGTCGTTAGCCATACCGCTCGCCTTCTGTTCTGTTTTGTTATGTCTTGCAATTATATATATATTCTTTAGTTTGGTTATTCAGTTTGATTTTAAGAGTTAAAGTTTATGTTGGTTATTTTAATATTTTCGATGTGAGTTTCAATTTAGATATGGTGAATGATGGATTTTGATATTTTGTTTGTGGTTTTAAATATATATATATATATACATATAAAATACTGTATATTCCGGCGTATAACATGCACCTAAACTTTCAAACTTCATTTTTCTATTTTTGGTATATTCACCAATCATCGTATAACACACACCTCCTTTGTTCCAAAGCAGTGGCATGGCGTGAAAATTTTCGGTGGTCATCGCAATTATTTAAGTTTGTGGTGAAAAATTATTAACTCTAAAATTCAATGGTTGAATGTTCAAAAAAGAAACTTTAAATCTTACCTTCACTTATACATGAACTCCAAATGTTCTGCTAAAACTGGATCGTAGAGTTTTAAAAGCTTATTAAGAGTTTTAAAATATTGCTTGGTCATCGCCGCATCCAGCGATGACCGGACGCCACGCCACTGTTCCAAAGAAACCTTCATGTATACATAGCAAAAAATAAAATGAAAATTATTGTGAAGTATAATAACTATTATTTTTCATCTAATCTGATATAAAAACTATTTTTCGAAAATATATAGCATGTTCATTAAATTAGGTATCTTATTTCTTATGATGATCTTTTTTTTTTTATCTTTCATTTTTATAACTGATGTATAACACACACCTGTAATTTTTTATCAATTTTCTTGTATCAAAAGTACACATATACAGTACAGCCCCGATTATCTGCGGAATTGGGTGGCAAGGGCACCACGGATAATAAAAATCGTGGATAACCCGAAAAAGACAGAAAATGGGGTGCAAGCACGAAAAAAAAGAAAATTCAACATAAAAACTCTGTTTTAGTGTACAAAAGACATAATAAAACGTTTAAAATACACACGCATGCAGAGTGCAGCAGAAACCTTTGCTTTAGGTCTAAATCACTAAAATAAAGAACAGTAAACAAAAAACAATGCCATACATATACTGTAGAAAAAGTGTCGAGTTACACCTTTTTAAAAAAATCAGTCACTTGTTTTTGCTTCTTGCTTTGGAAACACCTTTTCTATCTCAAAAATGAAGCTTTTCTTGATATGCTTCTCTGGAATTTATCATAATAGTCTTATTTAATTGCCGTGTTTACGTTTTGTTAAGAAAATCAAGAAAAGACATCCTGACTTTATATCTGATATTTTAAACATGGCAACCGAATCTAGAAATGTTCTTCTATTACTTTCGAATACATGAATTTTTCTGTTTATATTTATTAGTAGGGCTTATTGTATTTTCCTTGCAGTTGGCTTGAATTTAAAAAAAAAAAATTTGCTTCGCGGATAAACCACACCGCGGATAATCGGGGCTATACTGTATGTCGAAATATACGATAATAATTCTCTTTTTACAAGATTTGTTTTATTTAACATGACTAACCAATTTACACAATTAGTTTCGATTTAACAAGACCTACCCAAATTCTAGTTTTTCTTTTTTCATATTAAGTCGATTCTGTAAGTTAAGCTGCAGTTTTGTATGTTTAAAACAACATTTAATAAAAAGGAATCATTCTTTCTTAAAATATGTTTATAGGACTTTATCTTTTCCAGCCATTGCATACTCTGATTATAAAAGAACTTATGATGACAATTACGAGGAAAGCAATGTTTACAAGCATGTTTCTCTCCATGATTATTTAAATACCACAACTCCAGATTACAATGATGATGATGATGAAGAGTGCTGTTCATGTTTGAAGGATTCACATTCTGTGAATTATGATGATGAAGAAGCTGAATTCCAAATTCATTTTGAAGATTTTTTGCAAAATACAGTATATATAAAAAAGTAAGAATGTTTGTAATTTTTAATTGACAATTGTAGTTTTTTTTAAATATTTTAAAAAGAATGATATTAAGAATACTAGTTTCGTTGTATATATATATATATACAGTAAACTCTGTCTAAGGCAGAGTCGATCGGGACCGAGGAAATTTTCCGTAGTAGACAATATTCCACCTTAGACAAATTTTACTCTATGTCTATGGATTCGCAGGGACTTGAAAATCTTTCCGAGTTAGACAGATTTCCGTCTTACACAGAGTCCGCCTTACAGAGAGTTTACTGTATATAGTTTAGCATGATTCTGTATTACTAGTTACAGGTTCCATCTTTATTCTGTGTAATGTCAGTGTTATGAATATTAGATAATTTATTAATTTAATTTTAGTAATTGGAAATCAATGACGATTTGTAATATATAATGGTTATATATATATATATATATATATATATATATATTGCTTTTTCTAAGATATGTAAGCAATAGGGTGTCAAAATATGAAATCTGTATCTCAAATATCCAACTGAATATATTAGTTTCATTTTTAAAAGTCACATTATCTCTAGAAAAACTTATGTTTACTGTATTATTTAAAAATCACATCTTCCAGTTTTACATTTTTAGATGTTTATTTTAATCTATAACTATATATTTTCTTACTTGCTATCTTCTTTTAGAAAATATGTTTACTTACTTCATTAAATATTCATAAAACAAATGAAAGTGTCATATCTTAAATTTTTATTAATAATAGAGTGAGTCATCATTCATTCCACACTGTATTGCTAGACATTACTAGATGCAAGTAATATTGGGTTATTTCAAACTTACTTTTCTAATTAGTATTTTATTTTATCCAACATATTAACTGATTAACTTGGAGATCTATTTACATACTGTATAGATCAGGAGCCTTTGAAGGCTTTCTTCGTACCCCTTCAAATATTTTCCGTTGCTTGCTTTTTATACAAAACTAAAGTCCCTTTAAAAGATATTTGCTTTAAAGTCATCTTTTTTTTCTTATAAGTGCTATTAATTAAGTTTTTTGGCTTCTTTCCCTGCAAGTTTTTTCAAATAGCCTGCCTATATCATGAAAATGTAATTTTAAATTTTCTATTATTTATGTCAGTTTATTTTTTCATGGAACTTATATTTTGTAGTTGATCTTATGGATATCATTTTGAGACATATGTGTAAGTGTATCATGTATATAGATGTTTGAGTACATTTCTATTGCTGTGAGTTAATATAATTGTATGAGTAATGGCATTCTTCATTTTTTGCCACCAACTAAGGTGCACTCTTGCTTACTGAAAAATTTGACTGGTGGTTCAGCACTAATGTTGCCAGATTTCTTGATTTATGCAGGATGTTCCAATAAATGCCAAATGTCCCAATAGACTCAAAATGTCCCACTTTTCCATCATGCCCAAATTTTAACGGTAAAGATTTTTTTATGAGGTTAGTGTACATTTAAATTTTATTCCTTAGTCTGAGGTAAGAGGATTTATCTCGGTTCAGGTACAACCAAATACCATAAATTGTCTAGAACATGCATGTGTTCCATTCAAATTTCGTTTGATGGACTGCAAACAATAGATGGCAGTTCGAAGTAAGGTTCAAGAAGAGATAAGACATGTGAAAATCTGTATGTTCACCCTGATCTTTTTATACAAAAATGTTTGGTGAGTATTTTTATAAATGAGTAAATTAATAAAGAATTTTTTTTTATTACTCAAAATATCTTAGTATCAAACCAAAAATTACTTCTTTGTTCACGAATTTTAATATACAGTAGAACCTTATTTTATAATAATAAATTTAATATAAATGAGAAGTAAAAGATATAAATGCTAAAATTAATATGCAGATACATATTTTATTGTAAATGTAGGAAAATCTATATTTTGGACTACTGTATGTATTGTAACAATTAGACTCCCGTATCTGCCTGATTTTACCTGAATGTATTGGCTTTATTATTATTATTATTATTATTTTTTACATTTTCCATTTAAAGCATGATTCTGTTCTTTCATGTTTTACTGTAGTTCCTGTGTTGTCCTGATTTTGAAGCTTTTCTCCATTTTTTTTAAATCTTGTCCCACTGTTTGCTATACTAAGTCTGACAACCCTATTCTGCACAATTTACTTTCATATAAGAACTACAAAAGTGACTGATAGAGTTCACTGTTACTGTCGTTTAATTCAAATTACATGAGTGATCTTTTGCTTACTTGACCAACAATCTTTTGTGCCATTTTCAGGCAAAGCTGAAAATTTCACAACTAACCAAAATCTGTTGTGGGTTTTTTTTACAATCATCGCATTTTTTTCACACAAGTCTATTCTAGACATCACTTGTCTAATAAGAGCATTCTGTAAACGTGTTAATTGTAAATTTACATTAAAAAAACCTCCTATTTTAGAATTAAAAAAATATTTTTCATTGTTTCTGCAGTGTGCACTATTGTCTTGTCTTCCTTCAAGAATTCATTATCTCTAACAAACCTTTTAGTATAATGTAATTAATTTTTGAAAAGTACTCTTTTATTTTTTCTTATCTGTTTTAAGATATTAGCTATATATGGCAATTAACCTCTTGAGTACATCGCTGAAAACAGCAAACGTTTTCCTGCTACTATGCTTTGCAGGAAAGCCAAGACAGTTCAAAGCGACACACAGAAGATATACAAAGCACAAAGAACAAATTGATGGTCGTTCTTGATATTATTACATTATGTTATATTATATCCCACTACCATGCTTTTCAGGAAAGCTAAGACAGCTCAGTGCGATGAATTCAGAGAATTCCGAAACATTCGAGTCATATTTATCTTTATCTGGAATAAATTCTGAAACATTCGAGTCATATTTATCTTTATCTGGAATAAATTCCGGCCCACTACAGTCATTCTCATCCATATTTTATTCAAGATTTTCAATAAAATACCCAACGAAAACACATACATGGTCTAAACAGTAATGTAGCAGCTAAAAATAATCCCTTCACAAAAACCAGCACGTGGTCTAAACAGTAATGTAGTAGCTAAAAATAATCCCCTCAAAAGACCAGTTTCATAGTCCTTCCTGTTTCAATTGAATGATTCTGGTATGCTATTGGTTCACATATGACAGGAAAAGTAGCATACCTATCCTACAAGACATAAGAAAACTTGGTTCCCCTTACAATGCTAAGATTCTCTTTTGTGTGTAGTGAAACACAGAAACCATGTATACAGTGTATGTTGCCGTCATTACGCACATACTTTCAACTTTCAACCACATATGCATCATACGTGAGCATAGTCAAGGGGTTAAAGTATAATGTTATTGAAATTTAAATATACTACCGTAAAATCCTGTTAATCCGCCCTTCCCGATTAAACATCCCCCCCCCCCTCCCACTTTGTAAACAATTTGGAAAATTCAAGAAATCCCGAGAAAGTGCCCTCCCTGCAAAAAAATTTTGGTGCGGACTTCTCTGCTTTGGTAGCATACTTCAGATCAATACCAAAAATTTTATCTTGCGAGTGATTTTTTTTTCCCGATGGATCAGAAAGGCGTAAGTCTTAATATATCGCAAACTTAAATAGTAACATAGTACATACTTTCGGCGTTTGCACGTACCTTTTGTTTTCATATCATCGAAAACCTCAGAGGAAGCCGTAAACATCAATGTCACGATTCGATTAAGAGTCGATTCACGTCATCGAACTTTTCACTACCGATCGGTACTTACCTTTTATATAGCTACGTAACTTCATATTTGCAAAATTAATTAATATTTTTCATAATACTATTAGCCTTGTATATTATTATTACTAAATATATAAAATAATAGTGATAATAACAATTTACAGCCTTTTTTTTTTTTTGTAACTTTCGGAATTAATTTTATATCGTGTTGGTTTTCTTTTTTAATTTTTGGTAGATGGCGCCAAAATAACATGAAATCGGATTTATTGGTATTATTTATTTTATTATTATTATTATTATTAAGTATTGAATTGGTAATTTAATTTGATATTTTAAGATGATATATATAATATTTGTTTTATATATCACTATTTAAAATGAGTTAATGTAGTGATAAAGTTCTTTTTTTTAATTAATTCTATGTCAATCTGATTTAAATTTCCCATTATAACACATTTCTTCTTTTTTTAAAAAAAAATTAGTTTCATTTGCAATATTTTTCATGTTATTATTGTTATTTTTGTGATTTGTATTATTTATTTGGCCTTTATAGAAAAGAAATGATGATTTAAAAAAAAAAAATACGGTTATTTAATCTCTTTAATTTACAACAGATGGTGACACGGCATGAAATGTTGCTAGTTATAGAAAGAATTTTAGGACATTTTCAAGCGCAATTTCTTAGTGTTTTTTAATTATTTTAAATTATTAAGTTCCTTTTATTTTCCTGTTACCATATTATTGACAAATATAAGTGTTGTTATTTATCTTATGACAGATATTAGTGTTATTATTTATTTAAATGCATTCCAGTTTTAAAGCTTTTGAAATCCAGAATTTTCTATAATTTGAAATCGCCATTAATTGCAAAGTTATACTGTTTTTCTATTTTGTATATAATTTTTTTTTTCAATTTCTTTCTTTTTTTACTTTATTTAAATAATATATATTTTGCGACGATCGGCCATTACCATCTCCCACCCCACCACCCATAGATAACATTACTACAATTTTAATACCGTGTAAGCGCCCCCCTCCGATTTTTTTACGATTTTCCATCGTGTTTAGGGGGGACGGATTAACGGTATTTTACGGTATTACAGGCAATTTTGACAGTGTAAAATAGTTTGAACCTTAGGAAATGGGCGATGATATTTTATTAAATTAAAAATACTTTAATTGCTTTTTAATTTACCTTCAAATGGCTATTGAGTTTTTAGATTTGCAGGGGGTTTGGGCAGGGGTTGGTGAGTGTAGCTCGTAGGGGGAAGAGTCCCTAGTAAAAGAAAATATAAATTAAATATAAAATTATTTTACACCATTTTCAGTTTTATAATGAATTTGACAGCATCTGTGAATGAGTCCAATGACCAGAAATTAGTTAGCTCCTAAGAACTTGAGAATCCAGTTTTCAGGCATATATCTATAGCTGCTGAATAAATATTTCTTTAACCCTCCGAGCATCTTGAGGGCTTTCCTGCATTTTTATAAAAATGCTTATAAAAATACTCTTAATGTAAATTTTCTTTCCCTGTTTGTTTTTTAAATATCACTTGATACCCCTTTATTTGATATTGCATTTTAAAATACAATTCTGTTTAAAATATTTTTTTCTAACACAGATTTAAGTTGTTTTTGGGAAACAGAAAAATATGTCCAATCAGCTCAGAGGATTAATATGTTTCAAAATATTCGTTATTAAACTACTTTAGAAATAAAAAAATAAGCAGTTTTATATGCAGTAAACTTGTTTCAAGTACCAACTGCAATAATGCTGGACATGGAAGGCACATTGCTCTTAGAACATGTTTAGATAATAAGTCTTTGAGATATTTTTCACCTGCGAATATAGTTTTAAAAGGATGTTAATTTTTTTCTTCTTAAAAGGTCTCTAAAGTAACCTCAAGCTTTACTAACACCAGAGGCAATTACCTATTAGGCTGAAAAGCATAAGGGCCCTGAAGCAAAGATTTTTTTTTTTCAGTTTTTTTTCTTCATGTCTGGCTAATTTTTTATGTAAAAGAGAAATTTTGTGCAATATTTTTTGTTTCACTCATTTATGAATCATGTACATAATTAACATATAGATGGTATTCCAAATGCTACTTCCCTTTTAATTATTTCAATATTCATAAGAAAATATTGGATTCTTGTAATTTTTAGACTTCCAGTTGGTGATGGATTTTCACAGAGGCAGTTTTTGTAGCCATTGCATCCTGGGTAAGATTTTGTCAGCATCTCTACAAATGATAGCTTTTAAAGAAGATATTAAGTTTTAATCAAGTATTTTGTCTGTTTTTGCCCCTTAATTTTTAGCACCTTGGGCGATCACTCGACCTTGCCCACTTATTCTAGTGAAATTCATTGTTCAACTAAGAAAGTTCTTTTGAGGTTAGAGATTCTATATGAATGTTTATGTGGAAATACATTTACTTACTGTAAATCCATTCTGATTTAAGATATATATATGCAAAAGATTCAGAAATGGTCTCAGAATTGCATCATATTGGCTAATTCAAAGACATAAATGCTCACCCAGAACAGTTTTCTAAAAATTCTAAGTTTAAAAGGGTGCAGGAGCAAAAATGTTCTAAAATTGTGATTTATGTGATACAGTTGGTATATAGAAACTTGGAATTTGGTATGATGGCTATTTTAAAGATGTAACTGCCTGCTATGAACAGTATAAAAAAAAAATTGAAGTTTACAAAGATGAAATGAGCAAAAAAGTTCTAAATTACGAGTTAGTTGGATTTGTTTGGATTAGAAATTTGAAATTTATATTTTTAAGATGCAGATGCATGGTATAAACAGTTGGATAGTTGAAACAGTACTTTGAAATTTAAAAGTGTGAAATGAGCAGAAAATGTTCTAAATTATGGTTTATTTTGAATTGTTAGGAATAGAGACTTAAAATTTGACATTTCTGTTATTTTTAAGACATAAAGGCTGCACAGAACAGTTTTTAGAACATTCGAAATTTAAAAAGGTGCAGAAGCAAAAAACGTTTTAAAATGGAGATTTTTCTGATACTGCTGAGTAGAAACTTGAAACTTGGTATGGTATTATTTTTAAAATTTAAGTTCTCGCTAAGAATGGTTAAAAAAAAAATCAAAATTTAAAAGGGTGAAATGAGGATGAAACGGTCTAAAAACCTTTTAAACTATGATTTGTCTGAAATTGTTAGGGATAAAAACTTGAAATTTGACATGGCTGTTATTTTAGAGATGTGAATATAGGCTCACTGAACAGTTTTTAAAAATTTAGAAATTTTTAAAAAGAAACAAAAAATGTTTATAAAATTGTAATTTCCGTAATGTAGTTGTTACAGAAGCTTGCATAACTAGAAGCTTGGAATTTGGCATGATAGTTACTTTTAAGTTGTAAATGTTTGCAAGGAATAATTTCTAAAAACTTCAAATAAAAAATGAAATGAGCACACAACCATCAAAACACATTCGGAATTACCATTTATTTGGAATTGATTCTAGTTCTTCTCATTAATTTAAGTCTCATGTTCTCCTAATGCAGTATAAGAATAAAGCTTAGTAAAATGTTGACTTAATTAGTAATTTTTGAATTATCCATAGCAGTATGATTTCCTCTAAGAAAAATAGGCATACAAATAACACTTAGGCATATTTCAACAATTATATTTATGTGAGCAATGCCGCAGTTTTTACTAGTTTACATATTTAAAAAAATATTTATATACTTTTAATTGAGATGTCTTTTGGCTTCCTTATTATATCTGTTCTTTTCTTTTTGTTTTCAGCCCAAATATTCACAGGCGTAAACGTCATGTTAATTTTCTACCTGACAAAAAAAGGTCTCTTCTCACCGATCAAGATGAAGGAAGTTTAAATACTCTGCCATCAGCCCACTCAATTGAAGGAGACAAATTTGTGGGCGATTATTTGTACCAGTTCAAAAGATTAGTTTATCATCGCCCTTTTCTGGTTGTTTCTAATCTAAAACATTTTACAGAATACACTGTAGAAGTAAGCTGTTAAAAAATAAATATTTGATTAGTTATTTTTTCTTTGTGTTGTAGATGCATCTCTAAATATTCACTGTTATTTATATTGTAGACTTTTAGAGAATTATTTATTTATTATGATTTATTAATAATTAGCTTACCCACCTGGCATTGTGTGGGTGTGTAATGATAACCTTAAATATACCTAAAATCAGTGCTAGCAGATTTTATATTTATGCAAGCAAAAATCTTCCCAAATGAACCTAATGCATAGATGCCAACATTTCTTAATTATTCCGGAGTCTAACCAAAAATTTGCATGTTCAAATTGGAAAATATACAATAGAAGATCTTTATAACGCAATTCTATATAACGCAATTCTCCATATAACGCACAACTTCTCAGATGTAAACAATTAATTTAGCAGTCAAAAAGCACCTGCATTTTCACATCATAAAAAATTGCTGTTCTTTAGAGGACTAAATTTGATGCATTAGTTCAACTTTATCTCCTAATTTAAGACCTTTTTACTGAAAAAAATGCTATTATTAGAATAAGCATTTTTTAAATGTATAATATAAAGGATGATTTGGTCAGTTTTATGTGGATCATGTTTATAAAGTAAATTTAACAATGTCTGACCTATATTATGCAAAATTTTTTAATTTGGATAACTCTTGGTAACAAGGGATGCAGTATAAAGATATTCTAATATATTTTGATATGTTTCAGACATATTTGGTTATGTTTACTAGGTAAATTTAATTATGTGATCCATATAACGCAAAATTCTATATAACGCACAGCCTTGTGTTTTTAGGTTTGCGTTATAAAGATCTTCAACTGTATATCAGAAAATGTGACTTCTTTTAATAAGGTACATTTTCGAATTTCGTTTTGAAATTTTTGGTTAAATAAAATTTCTGGTTAAAAACGTGTTCATCTTTGATCAGACTCCGGAATAATTAAGAGATGTTGGCATCCATGCTAATGTTGTATGATTTTATTTTTTTAAATGAAAATCTATCCAAAGGAACATAGAAGAAGGACTGTCTTGGGCAGTGTACACCAGGTGTGCTCTGCACATTCTGGTTTGTTTAGATTTTATATTTTTAAATGAAAGACTGGCATAGCTCGGGTCCATGATAATAACCTTATTTATGGTTAAAATAATTTAAATATTTAAACAAAATCTTTACAAACCAACCTAATGTTGGGGGCCCGCTGCCTTTGGCAACATACAAGCTTTGAATTTCTATGACTTTGTATCTTTAACCCTCTAAGTGTTTGGGGCGTAATATTCCGTTCACTAAGCTCCAGGTTTCACAGCAATACAAGCAATATTTAAGATAATATAATTCTATAGATTTAATGAATTTTAAATACATTGAAGAATGATTAATACTCTCAAGGATTGCATTTATATTTGTAATTGAGTTTTTTTTTAATAATGTTGAAAGAATCATATTTTCTTAGCATTTAAAACAAAATGCAAAGAAAACAACATTACAATTTTACCCTTTTGCAAGACGCTCGGAGGGTTAAATGACAATTGATACAAACAAACTAAGGGACCCTCATTATAGGGATTGCCGATTTAACTTAGGATGTTTAGATATATTAACCTATCAGCTCTGACCAAAAGTTCCTGAAAAAACCTAACTAATGAAACCTTAAAAGTACACAAACAAAACTTTAAGTTTCCTCCTGTAATGTGTTTAAAGCGTTTCTTCAGATCATTGTTTACAATTAAGTTATTGTCATTTATAATCAGGACAATCATTGTGAATTACCTTGTACTTTTGAAATGTTGTGTTTATAATAAATTTTATTTTTATTAAGCTTTATTTTTTAAAATTATATTTAAATTTTAGTCATTTTAGATAACATAGTTAATATAACATTCATTATGCACTTATTGATTAGTAATTTCATTTTTTGTTCATTTTTCCTACGAACATTTTATTTTGTACATTTAACCCCTTTCCTTTATTATTTTTAATAATATTTGTCCACTTCTGTCATTTTTTTCTTCTCTCTCTAGCTGTATCCATCCTTTCTCATTTTCCAACCCTTCATTGTGTTGATTTGTCTTTCTTTCTCTCTGATTGATTATCTAAATCCCAGTTTTTAAGCTAGTTTGATCTGTACTTCTTTCTGCCACGTAACTGTCCCTGTTGATTACTTATTGATATCATGAGCCCTCTGCTAACATATGTGTTTCTCTAAGGAACATTTTAATTCAAATTTTGCATTGTGTTGCAGTTTCATATTTTTATGTCATTTCCAAATTTTTTTAATAGTTTCGAGTTTCATGCTGAATTTGTTTTACTTTCATTTAACCAGTTGGTTTTTTTTCTATATTTTGTTTATATGCATCTAAAAATTAATGATTTACTTTTCAGGTCCGAGCTTGTCAGGATCGCCAATCTGGTTTTAAGGCTGATTTCTGCAGCCTTAGAGCCATTACTAGTGTAAGAACTCTGGCTCTAGGTAAGTCTCATTTCTTATTACTAAGAAATATCTGAAATTGTATTTGTTAAAATAAAAATTTTTAACTTTTGTATGATGATGTTGCAACATTATGTAAGAATTATTTTGATTTAGATTTTTTTTTAACAAATTAAATTTTTTTAAAAGTAAAGACTTCTTCTTTTTTTTTTATGTGTGTGTGTGTGTGTGTGGGGGGGGGGGGTTAGCAATTTATTAAATAATAAATTGCTAACCCCCCCCCCCCTCAGTATTACATAGAAATTCGCATGTTGACAGTAATTTTCTGTTATGCATCTCTTGCTAAAAATTCACTAAATACCTCTCTATTCTAAAAAAAAGTAACTTACGCTGTCACCGCTGGTTCTGAGTTTTCTGTGACCGGAGGTTTTTCTCTGTTAATATTAAGACAAATACTGCATGCAAAAATATGAAAATCGGCGGTATTATAGAGAAATGTTTGATAAACACGCTGATGCAGACAGTTTTTAAATCGAAGAATTATTTTAAGAGATATTTAATGCTAAAATTGGACAAAGTCGTTCCATTAAAAAAGTTTTATAGGAGCAAAAACTATACATCGAAATTTAATCATTTTTAGATCATTTTATACGTTATAATTTCCCAGTGTGCAAAATGCATTTATTTTTTTAATTTGACTCATTTTTTGAGCTTTTATTTCTATTTTAAATTCAAATTTTCAGCATTTTGAGAGATATTTTTTACTTATTTTAGAAAATTGTTCTAATTTTACCTGTTGCCAACTGTATAAACAGCGCAAACAATAATGTTTGCTTCAAATTAAAAATTTATTTACACGTGACTATTATAAACAGAAAAAAAACTTTCAAATTAGAACTAAACAATTACGTATAAAAAGCAGGAACTTACTGAAAATTACTTCATAAAAACTATATTTGCACATGAATTTTAACAGAGAAAGGATATTGTAAAATAATAAATTCATTAACATGCGTTAGAAGTCTTAAATAGGAGAAATTACATCACATTACACTTATTACGTAAAATGAACAAAAAATAATATTGCAAAACAGTTTAAATTTAAAAATTGTGCGAGACATTTATTTTATATTTCAAGATGAACTTTTCAACTATTTTTGTTGGGACAGCGCAAATAATATTTCATTTCTAACAAAAGTATTTTCACGTGAATATATAAAAAAGAGAAATAAAAGTTTGGTGAAAATTGCGTGAGATTAAAAACGATATATTTAAAATGTCTTTTATTTATTTATTTATTTATTGAACAACAAACATACGACTTGTGTGCTTGACATGAGAGCCCCCTTAAAATGTCTTATTTAAAAGAACTTTCTTTTCACTTTGTTAAAAAATACCGGGAAACAAAGACTCTCTTTACTTAGTAATTCATTTTATATTAGCTTATTTTGAAATGTTTAACTGGTTTTATTTAATCAAAGAAAAAAACAGCCATAGTATCTTTTAACGTTTTAACAGCAGCTGATTTTTCCTTAAAATTCCCCAATCAAAAAGAAATAAATAGAAACCTGTTTATAGGGAGATTGCCACTGTTTTTTAAATTATAATTCAATCTTTCAAAATCTTTTTAAAGCCAATCAAATTAGCGTGCTTTTAGAAACTGCGGTGTCTGAACGGGGGTTGGCGAGCATAGCTCGTAGGGGGCCGAGCCCCCTAGTTTTTTAAAAAGGCATGTAACTACCAACCCAGTAAGTTCATATTAATGAATGAATCTTTTCAAAATTTCATATTATTAATATATTATTATTAAATCAATTCTCTGGTATAGTTTCATACATTAAGGATAAAATGGAGAATTCTGGTATTTTTTTGCTATATAGGCCTTGGCTTGATAGAGAAAAATGCAAGGTTGAATTTGACGGGAAAACGAAATTTCCAAAAGTACTTTCTGGCAACCTATATTTATATTTTGAAATCGTATCAGATTGTTATATATTTATGAAATAATTATCAATGTATCAAGCACACAATCAATTTGTTCTCTATTTACATCATTTAATGTACATATTCAGAAGCAATTTATTTAATTTATATGTAATTAAAGTGTATAATAATGTCTTATGAAATATATAATACATGTCTTTACAAGTAAACCATATAATAATGCTCATTTAGTAATGTATACATACACAAATTTACTTTTAATGAGCATTTTCTCATGACCACACCTCAGCAATTGCTGTTAATACAGTATAGGACCCATTATCCAGAATCCTCAGGATCAAAGGCTTTCCGGATTACGGGTTCTCTTGAAGTTTGTGTTTTTTCCGTGATCCTTTGACAAAGTTAGCGGGGGTTTTTTCTCGATCCTTTGATGAAATTTGCATGTTTTTGAGATTATTTTACGAAATTAGCATTTTTTCCATGATTCTTTGACAAAATTTGCGTTTCTTCGCGATCATTTGACGAAATTCGCATTATCCCTGTGATTCTTTGACAAAATCTGTGTATTTTTTCTATGATCATTTGACGAAATTAGCATTTTTTTTTGTGATCCCTTGACAAAATTTGCATCTTTTCGCAATTCTTTGAAGAAATTTGCACTTTTCGCGATTCTTTGAAAGAAATTCGCATTTTTTGACAAAATTTGTGTTTTTTCTGCGATTTTTTGACGAAATTCATGTTTTTTCTGCGATTTCTTGACGAAATTAGCACTTTTTCACAATCCTTTGATGGAGTTCGCGTTTTTACCGCGACTGTTTGACGAAATTCACATTTTTTCTCTCGATCCGTTGATGAAATTTGCGTTTTTTTTTGCGATCCTTTGATGAAATTTGTGGTTTTTCCGCTATCCTTTTGCAAAATCAGCAATTTTTTCCACGAACGATTGATGGACTTTATTTTTTCCGGCGACCATTTGTCGAAATTCACAATATTTTTCATGTCCGAACTTACGTACTAAAGACCCATTTTTTATATTTTTCAGAACCGAATGCCTTAAGTTTTCAGAAAATTCAGAACAGAATCACCTCTGGTGAAATATCTGGCAATTTTTTTTTTAATGAATCGTAATATAAATTAATTTTATACTAAAATTTGAGAGAAGCATGATTTTTTTCTAATTTTGGGGGTAGAGGGGCTCCGTGTTTCCCCGCCACTGAAGTAACATATTTTAGTGGTTACACATTGAAACACAATGGACTGGAGAAAAAAAAAATCTAAAATTTTCAAAAAATTTCAGTAATTCCAAAAATTTTAGTAAAAATTTGCAAATTTGGAAAATTTTCAAATAATTTTTTTTCCGGATTTCGGGTCCTTCCAGATTTTGGAATTCTGGATAATAGGTCCAGTACTGTAGTTCAAACACATTATCATAGCCAACATAATGTCTCCTCGTAAATGCTGCCAGATGTTACTCCGGATGATGGCGAGCTGTACCTCTGTACTTTTTTGCTTCCATTTGGTGGATCCCTACAATCTTTCTACCTTTTGGATATGAATGTCTGTATAATTGGATCTGTAAAGTTTTATGAATGATTAACTGTAAAATGGTAAAAGCCAGTTTCTTCAAGTCTTCAGTTTTATAACTATTCCAGCAGTCTGTGCAAATGACTGATCCTTCAGTTACATGATTTTTAATGCTTTGCATGAGAGTTTTTGCATTTTTATTCAGAACTTGTAGTGAAACACACTAATTGTAATCATGGCAAATACTATTTAAAATCCATTGTTGTGGTAGACATCTCCCAGCATATATGAAAAAGGGTTCATCAATTTCCATTTTTTTTACTTGGCTCTCACTTTTTTTTTTTTTTTTTAAGCTGGAATACTTTGTCATAATTCAGGCATGTAACTATTCTAGTCTGACTGATGGTTTGCACATAGACTGCTTTTCACATCATTGGACTGAAATCAGTTCGTCATTGCAGCAATGCATAAATTGCAATGCCACAAAAAAAAAGTATTTTAGAGCCATTGAACCAATTTGCCATGAAACATCTAACTTTTTTTTTGCAACTGCTTATATTTCATCTCCAGATGGGTTTTTTCTATAACCTGCAGTTGCATATTATGACCATTTTCACAAATTCTTTCAGATGATAAAATGCCTTTCTTTTAATAGTTAATCTCTTAAAATAGCTTTCTAAAAGCTATAACATTGTTTTTCTCATTCGTAAATTAAAAATAGTAAATATGTTGAAAATTATATCAATTATCTAAGACACATTTTGTATGCTGAAGAAAAGCAAGATACATGCAGATTAGAAATTTTTTGATTGGTCGCCATTTCATTTTTGTGATTGTTTATAATATTTGGTATGAAATTGTACTTTCTTAAGACTGAGTTATGCCAAGGTCTGTATGACAGAGAAGTACCAAATTTTACTTTATTCACCATAAAGGATTAGGATTGGGAAACTAAAATGCTATTGTTTTACAAATCTTTTACATTCGCTTTCTATAACATCATATGTCTATAATCATACATGCATTATTTTATTTTACTTTATTTTTGAGGATTACTAAAAATTGATATGTCTGGTTTTAATATTGTTTATTTTTATTTCTTTAGAGGGTGCAGATGACATTAGAAGTAATTCATTGCACATACAAACTGAAAACATGACTGCAGCTTATTCTGCATTTGTGAGGTGGGAAGAACCTAAAGATCCAAATGGTGTTATTGTTGCTTACATTCTTGAGTATCATCGCCTAGATGCTGACCACGTAAGTAATCTGAAAATAATGTTTTGTGTTGAAGCTTTCCTTTGTGTGTATCCTTAACATTGTGTAAGAAATATAATATTTTTGGAAATTCATGAGATCTATTTACAATTCATATATGAAAAATATACAGTATTTTATCTTAAGGGGGGATTTGTCTCTAGAAAAGGGTGTTTTATAACATTTTTTTTAAAAAAGAAATAAAGTTTTTAGCTCTGGGTTTTTTGCATGTTATTTATTATCTTTTTAAGAATATTTGAAAAAAATTTTAATAAAAAATAATGATATGACTCGAGTTGCATGGATGAGTGTCTTAGCGTGCATGCCATGCACTTCCAATCAGGCAGGATCCGATAGATCACCAAAGTCATTTTGGCATATATTTTTATTAAGGAATATGAAAATAGATAATATTGTCTGGAGCTTCAAGCTTTTTGAGGTCAAAAAGTTGAAAATCAACAAAGTGGCAGCCATTTGAAAAAAAAGGTCTATTTCTGAACCCTTTTTTTGCACTTTAGCATGCTTCTAAAATATTTATTTTTCATAAAAATGACTGAAAGTGGTCCAGTCTTCAATAAATTATGTTACTTTCAATATATATATAAAAAAAACAAATAGGGTTATTGGTTTAATATTTTTTGCATTCTGATCTCGCCCAGTTTGAAAAATGTCATTTTGCGTAAAATCTGCTTGTGCTCCAAAATAGAGCAAGCCTACAGATGCATTACCTAAAGTACTCAATATCTACGAAAGAACTTCGAATTCAGCCAAATTGTTTCAAAGGGATAGTCTACAGACTATAGGAAGTAGAAAAATGTAAAAAAAAACAAACTTTTTTTCAACCGAAATAAAGCAAATGCCCCCTTAATATTTCTTCCCTGTCTTGGGTTCATGCTGGAGTGTGGGGGTTGTATGATTTATATAATATTTATAAGAATTCCTCTTTTTAGATATCTCACTTAAACATTTGTGTAGAATCTGAAAATAGCACTCCTCCCCCCCCCCCCCCCCCTCCCAGTATGAACTTTGCTTTCATTCACCAAGAGTTGGTTATGTATGTTCTGATAATGTATAATTTGTTATTTATCAGTGTCATTTTATTTTCTCTCATTTTTTTTTTCTTTGTGTGCAGTAAACATTTTACACATACTTATAAATTTGTAGTATTTGACATAATTGTTTTCAATGTCAGAAGAATTTTTTTTAAATAATACTTTTTGTATCTATATATTTAGAATGTCACATTATTGATCTGGTAAGGTTTTTGTTTTTAAGAATTCATTGCCATTTCTTAAATTTAGGATTTATAGACTGATATCTGTGGCTATTTTATAAGAATTTTTCTGTATAATTTTAGTAGTACATTATAATTTTTGTAATGATTACTTATGTAGATAGCATTTACTTAAAGATGTATTAAAGATTCCCCCCCCCCCCTTAAAAATACTAACATAGATGCCTTAATTTCTTTATTTAATTACTCACTGATTTAATTTATTATTTTATTGGATAGGTAAATATTAAGTTATGTTGTTAAATTATATGTGTTTAAAAATGTTTGTGAGATAAATTACTATCCCTTGCAATAAATGATTCTTATATCGCTATTTCAGTTTAAGCCAAATAGAATATGTATAACAAGATCAAATTATCTTCAGCATAATGGTTATTACATATCAGAATTACCTCCTGGCAATTATTCTTTGAGAGTAAAAGCGAATTCTCTTGCTAAATATGGCAACTGGACAACCCATGTTTATTTCCAAGTTGTTGCTGTGTCAGGTAGGTTGTCATTACTATTGTTATTGACCTTAAATCCTTTGTGTAATTGTATTTTATTTTGCATACTGCATATATTTCTGTGTAAGTTGACCCTGTAATTTGAAATCAAAAAATAAAAAAAAGTGAAAAAAACTGGTGTATTACTCAACATCACCTATTTTGACAGGAAAATACGAAAAACTAGTGTGCATTTTTCAAAATGTTTCATCATTTTCTTTTGTTTATGTTGTTTCTCATATGTTGTTCAAATCAGGATTGGTGATAGATAGGGTTTAGATGGAATTTAGCCATAGCTCTTGGCGCCTAATCTTTCAAATTGAGCAGTGTTGATTTCAGGGGGTGGCCTGGGGGGAATGTCCCCCCTGGAGGAAATTTTTGACTTTCTCCTTATTTTTCCTAGTAGTGATATTTTCCTTTGAATCCTCCCGAAAAACCTGTTAAGATGGAATCGTAAGATACCGTTAAAAAATTCTGTCTTAACAGATATACTTGCATAGCATTTTTGTCGTCAATTACAAGGAAATGTTCCTTCTAAGGTATTATTCCGTTACAGATAGGTTCAGTTTTTACGAGATATAACAGCTTTGTATAAGTAAGTCTTACAAGCTATTCGAAAAATCGTACAAATTAAAAAAAAAATTACGAAATTAATGTTTATTCTGTTTATTAATATTTTACCTTTCAGCTAACTTTTTGCACAATAGGTGCTTGTCATATTTTTGTGTACAATAGCAGTTATAAGATTTTAAAGAAGAAGAAGAAGAAACAAATTATGTAATTATTAATTAGCATACTGCTAATACTTGCATAATATTTATTTAAAGCATACCGGTAGTAAAACTTAAATTTTAATTTTGGTGCCATATACGAGATTAAACTCTAAGAAATTGTTGTTAAATACTAATTCCATTTTTTTTTTTTTTTTTTTTTTTTTTTTTTTTGTAAAATTATAAAATAACTGGTATAAATTTATTTCATTAACATTTTCGAAAAAATTAAATGCGGTAAAGCCTGGGAAACAGAACCTGTCTATAGCGGAATGCGGAATCCACTCTTAAACAAACAAACAAAAAAAAATACGGTTCCAGCAAAAATAGTGCACTGCGTGATACTTTCTAAGACGGAAATGTGTCTGTAATGGAATTTTTCTTCCACCCCTTTCAATTTTATATTTGCGGTTTAATATACTACAATTGCTTTCATTGGGACCGTAAAAGTTTTCTGGTTAGGAGAAGATTCCATTATTGACAGGTGTGATGTCAAATCACATATTTTTGTCTTACTTACTCTAATTGCATCAATTATTAAATTATTTAGATATTTTTAATTAGACTCTCAATTTCTCTAAAATGTATTTAAATTATACCATAAAATGTATTTTTTCGCTTAATATCCATTATTCAATCTTAACAATAAACATAATAATTCATTGAATGTATCATATCACGCTAATAATTTATCTAAATAAGCTTTTCCTATCCAGTGAAATATTTATTCATTATATTTTTGAGGTTATAATATTAATTTCATGTATCATAAATAAAACTTTTTCTGTTACAAAGTACTAGCCCATAAAATAAATATTATTACTTCCTTATTGTGAAATTCTAAATTTGTGCGTTTCTTAATTAAAATATGATATATTGTTATTATTCCGTTCACTCATAAAATATCTTGAAAGTTAATCCTTTCAGTAATAATCCATTTGTTTATCCCGTATTACACAAATAACTGCTTTATCTAATTGTAATTTTCTCTTGGAAAAACCAAATTCATTTATCGAATGATAAATTGATTATGCTGTCAAAAACATTATTATAATAGATTTTGAGCAGGTATGGACAACTGAATTAAAGGCACAGAAATCTTTTCATACTTAATAGTTTTAAAAAGATTTAGTTACTGAAAATGTCTAAATATTTCTATGCAAACTTTATAAATTACATCCGGTATTTACTTGTTCGCTAACATAAAATATTTTATTTTTCTTATTTTATTGTAGAATGCTAGGGAAATTTCATTTTCAAAGCTACCAATAAGCAATTAGGTGATGCTAGTTCTAGACGACACTGTGTCTGGTTAATCTATTGCGCTTTTCTGTCTTGATTGTTACAGATAAAAATTACAGTTTAAATTGAATATTAGATAGGAATTATTTTTGATATTGAATTATGTCAAAACAGTCGAAATTATTTTCTTATATCCAAATTAAAAAAAGAAGACGTAGTGAAGAACCTTTAGTACAGTCATCTGTTGAAAATCAAAATAATAATTCTCAACTAACTTTGAATGAAAGTGAAACCTGCAATGCGATAGTTCCACCCTCGATACCTTCGTGTAGTACTGTTAGTGGACAACATCAACCGGAAGATAAAAATGTTGGACGCAAGTTCAAATATCAAAAACAGTGGGAAGATAAATATGAATGGCTGTATTTTGATCGAACTCGTGGTGGTGCATTTTGCAAGCTGTGTGAAAAGCATTTAAAAAATGATGTAGAGGTATTCTAAAAAACAAGTGGAGTATTCGTATCAGTGCCCTTCACAAATTTTAGGAAAGCAACTGGTAGTACAGGAAAACTTGAAAAACACTCAAAATCAGACAAACATTGCAAATCTGTTTTTATAGAAAATGAAAGATTACAGAATTTAAATGCTCCTATACACACACAAATAATCCAATACAGCGAAGACGAAAGGGATAAAAATAGACAAGCTTTATCTTCATTAATTAGGAGTGTGCATTTTTTAGCTAAAGAGGAGATACCCCATACTACAAAATATGAACCCTTAGTTCAAAGAATTTTAATGAGAGAAAATGAAACTCTTCGCGACTGGGTTAAGTCTCAAAGTGAAAGATTGACTTACATAAGTAAATCAACTGCTTCTGAAACATTAAGCGCAATAGGCACAATCTTAGACAAAGCAGATGACAAAATACTTAATGGTAAATATTATTCTATAATGGGAGATGAGTCGACGAACATAAACAATCAAAGTGAATTATCACTAATGGTGCGGCACGTCGTCCATAATCCAGTTTGCGAAGTAAGAGAAAGATTTTTGTGCATAATATACTTAGAAAGAACTGATGCTGAATCAATATTTTTAGCTATAGATGATGCTTTAAAAAAAAGAAATATGTCATATGATAAATTGCTTTCATGTTCTTTTGATGGTGCAGCGAACTTTAGTGGTAGTATAACTGGTGTTCGTGCTCGTATTTCAGAAGCTAAACAATGCGAAGTGCCTTACATTCATTGCAGATCCCATATTCTATCATTAGCTGACACTAATTCAAAAAACAAGACTATAATGATTAAACGATTTTTTCACGCAGTTAAAGATATTTATAAACTTTTTCATAGTTCTCCTAAGAGAGGAAAAATTTTGCACGAAATACAGAAAGCTTTAGAAGAACCCGTTCAAATCATACCTGAGGCAATGGATATACGCTGGCTTAGCAATTACCGTACTGTTCATGCTGTATTTTTATCCTTTAAATCAATTATGATTGCATGCGAACACATACACAAGGATCGTGCTGATTTAGCAAGTTTAGCTGGTGGTATTCTCTTGGAAATGATTAATATTAGTTTTATAATCAGTTTAGTCGTTATGGCTGAAACACTTAACGCTGTATCGAATTTAAGCAAAATTCTTCAAAAGAAAACTCTTAGCATTTCATTTCTTCCTCAGCTTGTTTCTGGGACAGTTGATCACTTGCAAGAAATTGCCAACTTTTGTGATACTGACAATGATAATAACGAATTGCACATTAAAATTAAAGGTCTCGAGAGTGATGCTTCAGAAATTAAGAGCATAAATTTTAATGACACGAAAAAAAATTGCTTAAAAAGTGCAAAAACTTTTATAGAAAAAATGATTCATCAAGTTAAAGAAAGATTTAATGATAAAGCACTGCGCTTAATAGAACTATGTGCATTTTTTCGAAGCTTTGGAGAATTTGTAAAAATAAATGAAAAGCAGTGTAAGGAGCTGTGCCATCTTTTTGGAATTCAGGAAGAGGATGCAGCAGTGGCAGATCTCCGTTCTTTTAAGTACGTTGCACACAGTAATTTAGATGATACCAGTACAGATGTGGCTTCTTTCATTTTAAAAGCTGATATTGGATACGAAGTTTTGAAAAAACTTGCCGAGTGTGTATTGTGTGTACCAATTTCAACAGCGAGTGTAGAAAGGTCATTTAGCACAATGAATAGAATTATGACAAAACTCAGAAATCGCATGGGCAGGATACTTTACAATCGTGTATTAAAGTATCTATCAAAGGTGATGAGGAGCCAACAGATGAATTCATCGATGCAGTGATCACACATTATGCATCTTCGAAATCAAGACTCATTCGCTTAGTTTAAAGGTGAGCAATTACAAATTTAATACTGAACTTATGCGATTTATCAAAAACAGTGCTTTATAAGAAGTAAGGATTAGTTTTATACACAAGGTAGATTTGATGGTTTTACATATAGAATATTATAATTACTATTTAGTACATACACATTATATGGTATTATTTATTTAAATTGCTATTAATATTTTATAAAATTAAAGTATTTAAAAAAAGAGTGAAATCTCTATTTCTTTAGTGGACATGAATGTTACGGAAGATTTGTTTTCATTAATATTAAGAAGTTATACTTAAACATAGACGCAGATAGAAGTATACAAATGGGGTTTCAATTTTAAATTTTGAAATGTTACATAACTTTTATCTTTCATAAGTTTGAAAATATTGCGGACGTTACAAAATAATTAAAAAATTAAGAGAAAAAAATATAAATTTCATCTACAGTAAAAGGTTTTAACATAGTAGGGCGTTGCCCAACTATATTCTCCCCCCACGAAAAAAGGGAGAAAAATCTCCCTATTCCATTTAATACTGTCCGCGTCTGTGTCTGAAAGCATTATTATTAAATAATAAGTAAATATCAAATAATAAAAATTTGTTATTGTATTATTTGTAAACTCTGTTTGTTATTCTTGTAACGAAGTTTATTATTTAATTGTGATTTATTGCCACTTTTTGGCGCTGTTTCATGAATAACTGTATATTAATAGAAATATTTCAGAGGTCAATTGTAGCAATGTTATTGATTCAAAACTTTTATGAAATGGGATATTCAAATCCTGTATGGCAAGTTAAACTGTAGGATATAATGAGATTAAATAAAAAACAAATGACCATAACTTATATAAGTTATATTTAGGAGTGACCTTGGTAGCAGAAAGTTCGAGACGGGAGACGGGCGTCGCAGATTTTCTTTTCTCTTTTGCAGATTCTTTTTCATCGAACTTTTATTTTTCTTCGTATTATGTTTAGCTCTTTATTACTTAATACAAAAAGTTAAGACTATTGTTAATAAAAATTTATAAAATGCCTAAAAACGCTGCAGGTAAGTGATTGTTTGATTAATTAACGCTCCATTTATCAAAATATTTTACCTGCAGATTATTTTTTGCCCCTGAATTATCTGTCGCAGACACTTGGAGAAATTTCTGGTACAGGGGGAGTGACAGTAACCTAAGAATGCCACACTTATTTTTTATCTTTTCAATAATGGTTTGCGCACAATAAAGTATAAGAGTATCTTAAATTAAATAGAATTTTTAAAAGTTTTTTAAATTTTCAATTTGAAATTAAAAAATAGAAACTTATATATAGCATAATCTATGGAAACAGAAGATTTTCAAAATCCCGACTGGAGGGATACTTGTTAAGACAGAAACTTTTTCTGATCCTCGGAGATTCCGCTTTAGCATGTTTTGGTATATTAATGAAATCAGAGAAAATTTCATGTTGGAATACTAGTGTCCCCCCCAGGGAACAAAATTTCCCCCCCGGAGGTAAAGGTCTGGATTCAACACTGAAAATGAGACAAATCAAAAGAAAGAAATATGCATCGTAGATTTTCATTGATGCTATCTGTTATAGATACAACAGTAAAATGTCATTTCTGTGACGCATGATTTCTTTTTATAACTCTCATTGGAGTATTGAAGATGTCCATGTTAAGAAAAGCCTGTCAACAAAAAATGCATTTTATATGATCACTATGCAGTATATTTTATAGCTTTTGGAGGAATCTCTATTAATTTGTTAATGTAATTTAGTTATATTTATTTCTTTGTATTAATTTCTTCCTATAAAAAATATTGAATAATTTAAAAAAAAAATTTGGCTGGTTTAAAAAAAAAATTGACTATACTGCTCAGCAATGCAAATCTTTCCGACACATTAACACGTTCATGCCGGTGCGGTGGGTCACACTCGACTGTCTCAGATCTGCAAAGTCTCCGGCTTTTTGGATACCAGTATTTTAATGCAGAAAATGTTGTTTTATTTAATTAGAACTATTGGGATATTTAAAGGAACAACATTTTCTCTAAAATAATAGTGGTATGAAAAAATGCTGGAGACTTGACAACTCTGAGACAGTCGAGTGTGACCCACCATGCCGGCATGAATGTGTTAAACAAAGCCATTTTTATGTGTGTATAAAATTTCTACACATTCAAGTTTTTTAAAACTGAATAACGTTTTCTGTTTTTTCTATAACTGTATTACATCTATATCTATAATCGATTGTTCTCCAAAAGTTTTTACTAAAATCTGCTTAAATCACTAACTTTGACACAATTTTCTAAAGGATTCTTAGCCTTTACAAGAAATAGGAAAAAAAACTATTTGACTCCTTTAGTATATGAATAAAAATGCCTTCACATTTTGTGCATTTAAGCATAAAAATGACTGCATGAATGTGTCACAAAATAGCAAGTTCAGATTTGAGAAAAGCATTGTTAAAGAAATTATTTTTATCTTGAATTTATTTGGCTAAATATCCAACAGTATTTGGCTGAAAGATCAGCCAACTATGTTCAGTATTCACTCAACTGAGTATTCTGAAAAAAAACTGAATAATAATGAAATAGTCATTACATCCTAGATTGGTAGAATACCATGTCCTGCCTCTTTCAATGACTGTGTAACATACATTTTCTGAGAGATTTTCTTTAATTTTTTTCCCTCCCAACCTTCCCAAGTCTATAGAATTAGATAAAAATTTTTAAGCAAAAATTTAGAAATTAGAGTGCATTTTATTCATTTTTTTACCCCCTGGAATGTTATATAATACCTTTATTATTAATTGCCTACTAGTATTTTAGAATTATCATTTCAGATTCAGGAGTTTGATAACTTTATAATTGTGTAGACTTTAAAAGTTATCCGAAATATACCTTTAGTTTAGCATTTGCAGTCACATATATAATTAATAAACTTAAATCTGAGATTTTCAAAAGTTGTTTTTTATTGCATTTACAAGCTAGCAAAAAAGATGTCTTTAGTTTATATATTTTTTAATTAATAAATGCAGATATATGTATATTAAAAAATAACAATAATGCACTCTAAACTATAGTAATATGGTGAAAACTATGCAAGTTGTCCACCAGCGATGCAACAACTTTCTGGTCAACTTAAACAGGTGGACAACTTATAAAGTTACCAAACTTATAAGACCTATATTTTATCCACTACAAGGGTGGTCAACGTAACACGTTTTACTGTTTACATGAAATTTCCTGTGTGTACAATGTAAAAGTTAACCCTTTTAACACTTCATGGAACAGAAAGAAAATTGAAAAAAATTATTACTTAATTACTTTTCTCTCCCAGTTTCTCCACTCTACTCTAAATTGTATGATGAAGCTAATGATAAGAAATATTAATGATATAAGATGTATTAAATTTTTAACTTTTAATTAGAAAAAAAATACATAAGAGCTTTTGGCTTGTGTTAAACCTAATAATTCTAAACATAGATATTATTGTAATTAATATTTGTATTGTGATTTTTCAAAAAAATTATTAATAATTTTCTTTCTTCCTAGAATATTCAGTTTGGATAATAGTAGTGATTTCAGTTGGAATCATCGCTGTAGTTACATTTTTAGGTGTTGTGTTTGTATGTTTTATTAAGTAAGTATCATGATCTATTATAATTATTAATGGCTTAAAATATTTAGATCAGTAATTGAGTAGATGGATGGGGGGGGGGGGGACTCTTACAAATATGTTTTACAGTTTAAATTAGGGATGCACTGAATATTTGATATTCAGCTATACTGCCAGATATTCAGTTTTGCTGAATATAAGAATATTCAACCAAACCAAATACATACAAACCTTTCAAATGTTTTTTATTCTTACATAAGTGCTATAGTTAATTGTCAATAAATTGAGATATTAACTGAGAAAAATTAAAACATGAAATCATATTTAACTAAAAGATATTTCTTTAATATTATTTATTTTGTTGTTTGAAAAGTTATATTTAAGAAAACTAATTATTAATAAAGATATTTGTGGGAACAGAAATTAATGATGTTACAAAAAATTCTATAGCAATAACGGGTATTTAAAAAAAAAAAAAAAAAAAATGAACACTACTTTGCTCCAAGTGCAAATGTTAGCGTGAAAGCTAAAGAGACACTGTTTGCAAAGATTACAAAAAGTAGGCATGGATGCTAATCAGTAATTCAGCCAGTTTGGTAGAGCTGGCAGCTAATTTTTTGTTAAGTTCAGGTGGACCGGTTGTTAAAATGCCATTTATTATGCAAAAATAATAAACAACGCTTGCTTTCTTTAAATGCTCATCTGCACAACTGTATATCCTAAGTATAACACCATGATATGTTCTCATTTCTAGGGCTGGATGATATCAGAAATTTAATATCGCAATATATCAATGAGTTAATATCGATATTACTGATATATTGCAATAACTACTGTAGAGATTTGCATGGTCTGGCCCGTGCCATACTGCTTTCTGAAGGCTCGGGCCTAGTTTCCCTCCACTCTTTTCGGGCAGGGGTGGGCCTGGGTCATACCTTTTCCTGAAAGCTCGGGACGGGCCATATGATGGGGTTCAGTGAGTAGGTTCTTTTAAATGCAAAAAACTCCAACCATTCATAACAGGAGCTAACTATTTTTAACATTTTAAACAAGTTACAAAAAGAGTAATTATACTATTAAGTGCTGTAAAATGAGAGAGAGAAATCTGTACATAAAAGGTGCGCCTTAGCGCGGCCCAAGACACCCTGGTCTGACATCTTAGCGGGCAGAGAGAAAAGTGAATGATTTCATAAAAGCTTATATCACTTGGCGTTATAATTCATCGCCAATTTCAAACATTAGCACCGTGAACGAAATGCAGACAAAGGGTTTATTTGCGAGCCAAATGATTACCCCAAATAATCTAGCAACCCGATAAAAACAATGAAAAACGCGAGATGCAAAGTGGCTGCCGGAATAACGGTTCTAGATGTGTACAGTCATGGAAAAAAAAAGTAAACACCCCCCCCCCCCCCTAACTCCTCAACAAATTATCGTAGAAGAAAGTTACTGGTACCGAACAATTGGAAATAAAGTCTACTTTTAAATGATATAGATAAAATTTGCTTAGGGGGTCATCTACATATTAAAACGAACCATAACTTTGTTTTTTTCAATACCAGTACACAATTCTGACATCATAAATTAACTCTACATCCTCCAATTAGCCTAAAAACAAATTTTTATGCAATTCGTACCATAAGTTTCCGAGAAATTAATTATTTTAAAACGAGTGTACTTTAAGGGCTGTATCCAAACTGAAGTTCGGAAATCGATTATTAACCGAGAGAGCCCCCCATCTTGATCAAGGCACCTTAAGAAGTCAATGAAGCCTGCTAGATTACAAAAAGCAGAAGAAATTTCAAAATATCTAGTCACTTCTATTATAGACGGCCCCTTAAACCATCATTTTGCCGTTTTTTAAGCATAATTTAAAAACTACTTGAAAGAAAAATGTGAAATTTGGGATTTACATAAAGCAGGATTATAAATCCAAATACATCAAAAAAATTGTAGGTTGCAATTCATAATTTTTTCGAATATTAATTTCATAATTCATATCATAAAATTATAAAAATTGCAAATTCAGCGTATTTATGTTTGGGTATATTAGTATTATTGCTACAAAAAAAATTAGCACATTAGGAGCATAATTTCTGGAGATATTATTAAAAATATGAAAATGTAATTTAACATCAGAAGCACTAAATTTTGAATGTTTATAATTCAAAAACTTATCATTCTAATGACTTGAAATTTGGTGTCTAGGCATAATTTGAACCGAAGATTTGAAATATCTTGTTAAAACTGGGTATTGTCATTGAATAAAATGAAGTTTGGATTCGTTTTAATATGTAGATGGCCCCCTAAGCAAATTTTATATACATCATTTAAAAGTAGACTTTATTTCCAATCGTTCGGTACCAGTAACTTTCTTCTACAATAACTTTTTGAAGAGTTAGTAGGGGTGTTTACTTTTTTTTTCCACGACTGTACATATTAGCGACGCCAGAAAACCTCGCAATGTTTATCAAAACAAATGATTACATTAAATGATTGCTACTTATAATTGCAAAATGTTGAGAAAGGCATATGTTTAAACAACTGATAAATAAATTTAACATACATGAAAAGTGATTTAAAGACCTCGTCCAAAATAATTATCTTTTTACTTTTTTGATATTTTATTGCAGCTGCTCTCAAATAAGTAGAGAATGAGACAGAATTATTTCCTTCGTGGGCGACGCAAATGAAAAAGAACAAAATAATCTGCATTCTAATATAAAGACAGGTGCATTTAACTGTTCTGTTTTTATTTAACAGCTCAAATGTTATTGGAAAATAAATTGCATCTGCGAGAAAGGGTTACAAATCATAAACTGAAAATTACTGCATTAAATTAAAGAGATTATTGAAAGAAAGAAAAAAAACGAACAGATAAAATTCAATATGGATTTTAAGCATAGAATTAAATTACAACTTTTAGTTTAACAAAGGGGGGAAAATAACACGTTTCAAAAGCAAAAAAAGATTGAAATTAATTTTGAAGAAAAAAGTTATATGTGACAGAACTCTGTCACATATCTCACCGGGACACCCGAAGAAAGCTGTGACGTGTCATTGCAGCTTTATACATACATACACCCTTTGTCCACCTTCACACTTACAGAATATGTACCATAACAAAATGAAAAAATAGCTGTTTAAGTTGATATCTAAAGAGAAAACTATTTTAACTTGTCTCTCAAACTATTAAATCCTAGTTCCTGTAAAATATTTTATACAACAATAAGTAAGTAGAACATGTATTTGCTTGCTTTAAAGACAATTCACAAAGAATTGTATTTTGTTCATGACTGAGCGCTCATATTATTCAAAAGAATCTTTTTTTTTTTTTTAATAAGTATTCCACAAAATAATAAGAGTGCCACATTTGTTGATGACATAGGATCCTATATTTAATTTTTGTGGCATTGTGTTTGTGGTGCTGGTACCAGTTATTTAGTAATGTATATTCATAAAGAGAAGTATTTACATTAACTGTATCAACCACTTCTCAAAATATGATCTTACATGAGATCATAATATCATAAATGCAAGCAAATAAAAAAAACACAGAACAAAAATACACCAGTAAAAATTTTGTAACTTTAAGAAAAGATGAATCCTTTTATAAAATTGAAGCCTATTTGTATATGTTAGGTTACTTTGTTACTGGTATATGAAACAACAAAAATTTGTGCATACGGCACAGGACCCAAAAATATGCAAGCAGCACGCGTGCATGTAACTGTAGCCCTAAACATTGTGTAAAAACACAAATATACTGGTGTCAACTTATGGCTTCTGCCTTAAATAATAAGGGGTAGTTTTTTAGATTCCTGCAATATAACTAAGTTCCCGCTTTCCAAAAATCAAAGTATAATATATAATTTAGCATTTTATGAATTTTCACACTGCCATCCTGACTTTCTGTGTATTGATTAAAATTTAACTCCTTTCAAAAATATTAAAAAAAAACATTTAATAAGAAATTGCATACAATTTTATATAGTGTAACAAGATACCTTACTCGATCTGCCACCATCAAGTAAGAAGTATCTAATGAAAGTATAAAAAAAATGTTACATGTTAAAAGTCAACTAATTCGAAATGTATGTGTAGTTTAATATGTCATGTGATGGATAACTCCTTGTAACTTTAAAATCTTTGTACATAGACAAAGTGATGGTGTCATTGATATGTTATGTATAGATCGTTAGCAAAGTACAATGTGCAAAAGCAAATGAACAAAATATGTAAATAAACTCATGAACTAGTGTAATGTATGTATATGAATGGACAAAATTGTATTCTAAATGAGCAAATTTTGTGTAACACCAACTAATATCCAACACATGAACTACTTGTAGAGAAAAAAATTATATCATTGAATAAATGGTTAACTAAGGTTTAAAATTAAAATAAAACTGTATCTGCCAAAGTTATTACTGTATTTAGTTAAAAAGAAGTGTGCATAAAATGCACAAGTGTTCAACAGATTGTGTAACTCTACGCTAAAATGTAGAAGTTATGCCCAGCCAAACATGCTCCAATTAAAAGGAATAAAAGAGGAAAAAAATACATACCAAAATAACAAGTTTTTTTTTTTTATATACTTCATGTTATATAAGTGTATGTATCTGTCACAAGACACCTATGAGACTTGAACTCACTAATTAAAATTTTTAAAATGTGAGAAAATGCCAAAGATTTAGTTTAATGACTATACGTGAATAGCCTTTCAAAAAAAAATGTGTTCCCAACATCTCACATTATGAATTTGAATAAATTTTATAAAAACAACTCTTAAAGATATCAGATATCATGTCAGTTATAATACAATTACCATATGTTCTGAATAAAATAGCAATGAGTCACCAGCCGCACGTAAACAATGAAATTGAACAGTACGTTAACTGTATGTGTAAAAATGTACACCCAATTAATTATCTCTTGCATAAAAAAATTTTAAGATGTATGTGCAAACATTGTACAAAATTTAAATTATGCCATAATTTCTGCAAAAATTTTGAACACACCAACCAAAAACATTTTACATTAAAACAACTATCTAAAAACAAATACGAAATTGAAAATGCAGTGAAAAAAAAATGGACTTTTAAACCAAACGTTTATGCTGAGAAAAAGAAACCAATACATGCACAGAATAGTCATGACTGTATTTAACCAAGGTGAGTGTTAATTGTTATTAAAACTATATCAGCTAAACTGTAAGTGTAAATGTGTGTGTGTGTATGAAGTACCATGTTAAACATGACATCACAGCAACCATGTGCTTGAGAAAGAAACTAGTTGGATGTGCCAATCCCAAAACTTTCTTCTATCTTATATATCTTAATATTTCAAAACCTAGTTACACATGTTAATACTTCAATATTATTAGTTCAATACTATATCAACTTTGATTTTCATCTTAAATTTCTGCTCAAGTCAATTAAACGGACTAAAAACGAGTTAATCTATATCATGATATTTGTTAAAATTATTAATTTTTCCTTATTTTGTTATTATCAGCTGTTTGCGAATAACCGGCTTAGCAAGTAGCGAGTTCCCACCGCTGCATGAGCCGCCGATGCATTGCCTGTTGATTGAAGCCTATTTGTATATGTTAGGTTACTTTGTTACTGGTATATGAAACAACAAAAATTTGTGCATACGGCACAGGACCCAAAAATATGCAAGCAGCACGCGTGCACATAATTGTAGCCCTAAACATTGTGTAAAAACACAAATATACTGGTGTCAACTTATGGCTTCTGCCTTAAATAATAAGGGGTAGTTTTTTAGATTCCTGCAATATAACTAAGTTCCCGCTTTCCAAAAATCAAAGTATAATATATAATTTAGCATTTTATGAATTTTCACACTGCCATCCTGACTTTCTGTGTATTGATTAAAATTTAACTCCTTTCAAAAATATTAAAAAAAACATTTAATAAGAAATTGCATACAATTTTATATAGTGTAACAAGATACCTTACTCGATCTGCCACCATCAAGTAAGAAGTATCTAATGAAAGTATAAAAAAAATGTTACATGTTAAAAGTCAACTAATTCGAAATGTATGTGTAGTTTAATATGTCATGTGATGGATAACTCCTTGTAACTTTAAAATCTTTGTACATAGACAAAGTGATGGTGTCATTGATATGTTATGACATTATGCAAACATATAAAATTAAAAAAAAACACACAATCATGTTGAAATTTCATAATTTAAAAAATGATAGAATATTTTAATATTGAAACATGATGTAAAGTTTAAAAGATAGAAAAGTACCAAAAAAAGCCCAACTGTATATGTGAAGGGAGGGAAAAAAAGAAACCCCCAAACTCATGAACTACTTGTAATAAAACACATGAACAAGTGTGTACGCAAGCATACACAACATGTACCGTAAAATCCCATTAATCCGCCCTTCCCGATTAAGCGCCCCCCTCCCACTTTGTAAACAAATTGGAAAATTCAAGAAATCCCGAGAAAGCGCCCTCCCTGCAAAACAGTTTCGGTGCGCACGTCAAGATCATTTCAATCATTTCTTTACCTTTTCTTTTCAACTAAGTCTATTATTCAACTTACCTTTGATTTCATTTATTTCTTTCAGTTTATTCAAATCTGCTTTCGGCGTTTGTACTTACCTTTTGTTTTCATATCGTCATAAACCTCAGAGGAAGCCTTAAACGCAGTTCAGTATTCGTGTTTCGATTAAGAATCGATTCACGTGATCGAACTATTGATCGGTACTTCCATTCTGTACAGCTACGTAACTTCATATTTATACGTATAATTAATATTTTTCATAATACCATTAGCCTTGTGTATTATTATTACTAAGTATATAAACTAATAGTTATAATAACAATATACAGCCTTTTTTTTAGTAACTTTCGGAATTTTATATCGTGTTGGTTTTCTTTCTTCTAAGTTATGGTAGATGGCGCCAAAATAACACGAAATCGGATTTATTGGTATTATTTATTTTACTATTATTATTATTATTAAGTATTGAATTGGTGATTTAATTTTATATTTGAAGGTGATATACAGAATATTTATTTTATATATCACTGTTTAAAATGAGTTAATGTAGTGATAAAGTTATTTTTTTAAATTAATTCTATGTCAGTCTGATTTAAATTTCCCATTATAACACATTTCTTTTTTTGTTAAAAAAATTATTTTTATTTGCAATATTTTTCATGTTATTATTGTGATTTGTATTATTTATTTAGCCTTTACAGATAAGAAATGATGATTTAAAAATATATATCCGGTTATTTAATGTCCCTAATATACAACAGATGGCGACACCGCATAAAATGTTACTAGTTTTAGAAAGAATTTTAAGACATTTTCAAACGCAATTTCTTAGTGTTTTTTAATTATTTTAAATTATTAAGTTCCTTTTATCTTTCTGTCACTATATTAATGACAAATATTAGTGTTATTTATCTTATGACAGATATTAGTGTTATTATTTATCTAAATGCATTCCAGTTTCAAAGCTTTTGACATTCAGAATTTTCTATAATTTGAAATCGCCGTTAATCGCGAAGTTATTCTGTTTTTCTATTTTGTATATAATTTTTTTTCAAAATGTTTTTCTTTTCTCACTTTATTAAAATAATGTGTATTTTGCGATGATCGGCCATTACCATCCCCCACCCCACCACCCATAGATATCACTACTACATTTTAATACCGTGTAAGCGCCCCCTCCGATTTTTTTACGATTTTCCATCGTGTTTGGGGGGGTGGATTAACGGTATTTTATGGTAAGTAAACACATGAACAAATTGTATAATTCCACCTGAACTATGTGTAATAATGTCTCACTGAACTAAATTGTTATGTAATTGCCAACAAAATAAACAGACAGTATGTGTGTAATAACCCAAAACACTTGCATTCGAGTGAGATTCAATTACATAGTTAATGAATTAATCACCAAAATGTAATGAATAAGGGTTAATAAAACAAATGAACTACGTGTAATGTGTGAATGAACCCTGGTTAAACTCTAAACCAGCCACTATGAACTATGTGTTGTACTCAATGAACTACTTGTGAAGAAAACTGTTGAATAGATCGTTAGTACAATGTGCAAAAGCAAATGAACAAAATATGTAAATCAACTCATGAACTAGTGTAATGTATGTATATGAATGGACAAAATTGTATTCTAAATGAGCAAATTTTGTGTAACACCAACTAATATCCAACACATGAACTACTTGTAGAGAAAAAAATTATATCATTGAATAAATGGTTAACTAAGGTTTAAAATTAAAATAAAACTGTATCTGCCAAAGTTATTACTGTATTTAGTTAAAAAGAAGTGTGCATAAAATGCACAAGTGTTCAACAGATTGCGTAACTTTACGCTAAAATGTAGAAGTTACTTCATGTTATATAAGTGTATGTATCTGTCACAAGACACCTATGAGACTTGAACTCACTAATTAAAATTTTTAAAATGTGAGAAAATGCCAAAGATTTAGTTTAATGACTATACGTGAATAGCCTTTCAAAAAAAAATGTGTTCCCAACATCTCACATTATGAATTTGAATAAATTTTATAAAAACAACTCTTAAAGATATCAGATATCATGTCAGTTATAATACAATTACCATATGTTCTGAATAAAATAGCAACGAGTTACCAGCCGCGCGTAAACAATGAAATTGAACAGTACATTAACTGTATGTGTAAAAATGTACACCCAATTAATTATCTCTTGCATAAAAAAATTTTAAGATGTATGTGCAAACATTGTACAAAATTTAAATTATGCCATAATTTCTGCAAAAATTTTGAACACACCAACCAAAAACATTTTACATTAAAACAACTATCTAAAAACAAATACGAAATTGAAAATGCAGTGAAAAAAAAATGGACTTTTAAACCAAACATTAATGCTGAGAAAAAGAAACCAATACATGCACAGAATAGTCATGACTGTATTTAACCAAGGTGAGTGTTAATTGTTATTAAAACTATATCAGCTAAACTGTAAGTGTAAATGTGTGTGTGTATGAAGTACCAGGTTAAACATGACATCACAGCAACCATGTGCTTGAGAAAAAAACTAGTTGGGTGTGCCAATCCCAAAACTTTCTTCTATCTTATATATCTTAATATTTCAAAACCTAGTTACACATGTTAATACTTCAATATTATTAGTTCAATACTATACCAACTTTGATTTTCATCTTAAATTTCTGCTCAAGTCAATTAAACGGACTAAAAACGAGTTAATCTATATCATGATATTTGTTAAAATTATTAATTTTTCCTTATTTTGTTATTATCAGCTGTTTGCGAATAACCGGCTTAGCAGGTAGCGAGTTCCCGCCGCTGCATGAGCTGCCGATGCACAATAGAACTACGAAAAATCAAGAAAAGTATACAAAAATCGCTAGCACAGAGACCCTTTACCGCGCAATATTTCCAAATTCAAGGAGGACCTGTTGGCCAAAGCCAAAAACAAGCACAAAAATTTTGGTTCAATTGTATGCATAATTTTATACGTTGTTCGATGGTACAATAATGAAAATGGCACAGAGATCGGAATTATAGCGGCCCCTTCTGGTGGAATTTTTTCAAGTTCAGGGAGGATTTGTTTGCCATAGCCAGAAACATGCACAAAAAATTTGGTTCAATTATTTGGAAAACTTCATACACTTTTCGATGGTACAATAATGAAAATGGTACAGACATCGCAATTATAGTGCCCCCTACCGGCAGAATTTTTCCAAATTCAGAGAGGACCTTCGTGACATAACCAAAAACAAACACATAAAATTTGGTTCAATTCTATGCATAACTTCATACACTTTTCGACAGTACAATATTCAAAATGGCGCAAAAATTAGGGATGCAACGGATATCCGGCAAATATCCGATATCCGGCACATCCAGCTGATTTTTCAATATCCGAAATATCATCGGATATCCGACTTCTCTGCCGGATATCCGGCAAAATGCAGCAAAGCTAATATCTAACGATAAGAGAAATCGTTTGACCCAAACGATGCTGAAAAACTTTTGTTTATAATGCAAAATATGAAAGAAAGTTCACTATTCATGAGTAAAAGGTAATTCTCAAAAGTTTAAACAATTGCCAGCTTTCCTAACATTGATATTTGAACTCTTTATGATAAATTTAAGAATTTACGTTTACATCTTTTAGAAAATTGTACCTTTACTTTCAGAATGTAAAACAAGATTTGAAGTTGTTTATTAAAGTATGACTTTGTTAATTTTCTTTCTTTCTTTTAAGTTTAACAATTAAACAGGCCTATTTTAAATTTCTATCTTCAATAGAAGAAAATATTGTAATTAAAATTTTTTCGATTCCCGGTTTTCGACGGATTTAGATGTTTTAGGGGTCCGAGATCCCAAAACAAGGTTATACAAAATGTCTATCTGTCCGTGTGTCGCCATCGTACCATCAAAAAGTATATGATGTTATGCATAGAATTGAACCAAATTTTTTGTAAATGTTTTTGGCTATAGCCAGATTGTCCTTATGAAAACATTCCACTGGAAGGGGGCGCTGTATTGCGATTTTTGTGCCATTTTCATTATTGCATCATTGAAAAGTGTATGAAGTTATGCTTAGAATTGAACAAAATTTTTTGTGTATGTTTTTAGCTATGTCCAGCAGGTTCTTCTTTAATTTGGAAATATTCTGCCATAAGGGTTGCTGTAATAGCGATTTTTGTGCCACTTTCATTCTTGTACTATCGAAAAGTGTATCAAGTTATGCTTAGAATTGAACCAATTTTTGGGGGTATATTTTAGGCTATGGCCATCAGGGTCCTCCTTCAATTTGAAAATATTCTGCTGGAAGGGGGCGCTATAATAGTGATTTTTGTGTTATTTTCATTATTTTACCATCGAAAAGTGCATGAAGCTAAGCAGGGACCCGGAGCTGGAGCTGGACCCCGGAGCCGGAGCGCTCCGGAGCTGTGTTTTCCCTGGAGCTGGAGCTGGAGCCGGAGCTCTAAATTTTCTCCAGCTCCAGGGCTCCTTTAGTTTTTAATATTCTTTTAAATCTTTTTTTTTTCAGTCTTTTAAATTTCTAGGCTTAAAATATTTTAATTATAGTAGAAGATCTTTATAACGCGATTCTATATAATGCAATTCTCCATATAACGCACAACTTCTCAGATGTAAACAATGAATTTTGTAGGTAAGAAGCACCCGAAACCCCACATCGTAAAAATTGCTACTCTCTAGAAAACTACGTTTGATACATTAATTCAACTTTATCTCCTTAATTCAAAACTTTTTAATGAAAAAAAATTGCTATTATTACAATAAATATTATATTTTTGGAAATGAGTAATGTAATGAATGATTGGGTCCAGGTAGAGTTGGACCATGTTTATAAAATAAACAATATAAAATGATCATATAATGCAAAAATTTATAATTTGGATAATTCCTGGTGACAAGAAGTGCAGTATAAAGATACTCTAATGTATTTTGGTATGTTTGAGATTTATATGGTCGTGTTTATAAGGTAAATTTAATGATGTGTGAAATGTGATCCATATAATGCAAAATTCTATATAACGCACAACCTTGCGTTTTTAGGTTTGCGTTATAAAGATCTTCTACTGTACATCATTATTCAGTATTTTAATTATATCATTTTTTAGGTTTTTATCATTATTATTAGAGAAGGAAACCTTCTCAAAACATGGTAACACTACTTTACTTCTACTTGAACTAAGTGACAACACTATTCGAAAACAAATATGGCCGCCTGTTGTTTGCATGTGTAGTTGTACAATTTTTGCTGTTTGAAAAGTGTAGAAGAAATTTAAGATTTTTGTGTTTAAAATTCCACCAAAATTTCTATTTTAAAAGCAAAAGCTAAAAGATGCCATACTTTCTGAACAAGCATTTGAAGTTTGATGAGAAGAAAAATGCATTTTGTCAGATCTTTAATGAAGGTAGAAAGTATTTGTGAGCAAAAAATTAAACGTGTAAATTAAAATCTGCAACTCAAAAGCTCGGAGTCGAGTTGGAGCCGGAGCCACAGTATTTTCTCTAGGACCGGAGCTGGAGCTGGAGCATCAAAAATTGTTCGGCTCCGGGTCACTGAAGCTAAGCATAGAATTGAACCAGTTTTTTGTGTATATTTTTGGCTATGGCCAGCAGTTTCTTCTTCCATTTGGAAACATTCCGCCAGAAGGTGGCACTGTAACAGCTTTTTTTTTTGTAAAATTTTCCCGATTTTTCGCTTTTGGTACTGTATATTAACTTCGTATCCTGCTAAGCTGGCTATTTCACAAACAGCTGATGTACAACAGAATAACGAAAAAGTTATTGATTTTAATAAATATCATGATCGAGATTCTGGTTAATTAATTGGAGCAGAAATTTTAGATGAAAGTCAAAGTTGGTATAATATTGAACTAATAATATTGAAGTATTAACATTTGGAGCTACCTTTTGAAACATTAAGATGTATGAGATAGAAGAAAGCTTTGGGATTGGCACATCAAATTAGTTATTTTTGTAACTTCATTATAAATATTTAAAATTAAAAGTAATTTTCTTTTTACTTATAAATATCAAATTAATTTAACTTAAAATAAAACTAAATGTGACTTACTTAAAGCAAAACAGTATCAAATAATTAAAACAGAAAAAAAGGCATCAACTAAACCTGTGTTTTGAGAAAATGACTCTTTAATCATGGGTATATTAGTAGATATTTTATGTTTAAATTATAAAAAGAAAGTATGTAGGGTGAACTTCCAGTAATTGACCACATGCCAGTAATTGACCAAAAACACATTTATGTGTTAAAAACAAGAATCAATGTGTTGATAAAGTATTTTTGAATGCTGAATAAAAATATCTAACATCCAATGAATTGCATAGGAAAAAATTACTTTTGCTATCTATATTCTGATTGAATGTAAAAAATTAAAGAAAATGCACCTTCTAACAATATCAAAAATGAATACATTCTGTAATAGTAGTGTTGTTTTGTGAGTTGTTTTATTAATCTTGCAGCATCAAGTTTAATTTAGCTCCATTGGTTCATCAAATGAGGTGTGTAGTTCATTTTTGTTTGTTTTAAGTTAATCATTATGCATTTAATATTAAATTCATAAATTAAATGATGTTAAGGGGGGTGGTCAACTACTAGATGTGTGAATGTTGAAAGCATTCAGTAATTGACCAAAGTGGTCAACTACTGACTTTTTGCTTGTTTGCATCCATTCCTTTCGATACTTAAAAAAATACATAGATTTCTATTATGAAAGCAATATTCACCAATTTTTTAGTTAAAAAATGAGTTCTTTCAGTAGTTGACCAGGGTGGTTAATAACTAAATATGCTTGGTCAATTACTGATCAAGCAAGCACACATTTGTTATGTTAAGAGGGTCATAACACATTTATATAATAATAATGTAAAAAAAGTGTAATTAAAATGTAAAGATAACAAAATTAGTATAGTGAGGCTCTAAATATCGTTAGGGTTTGTCACACAAATCTTATAAAAAAAAGTTTTACCACCATCAGCTCCAAACATAGTTTGTGATAGATTTCTATTACAATTGTTGTGAAAGTATGCTGTTAAAATTGCTATATAAAATGTTCTTTATGCTAATTTTATCCATGACAAAGTTCAACCCTAATTAACTGCAGTTGTATAATAATAAAACATAATAACAATACAGAATTTACATTAATATTACAGTAAGTTTTGAGGGACAAAAGTAGAGTGTTGATTGCCAAGTGCTTCAGAAATGTATGCATAACTGTAGCACAAATAGGACTACAACTAAAAAAAAAAAAACTTTTCACTAAACGAAGGGCATTTAGAATATTTAAACATAATTTAAAATTAATTATAAATAAAATGACAGATTTTGCCATCCCACAAAAATATAAAGCAATAGGGAAAATCTTAAATATATTTTATGCATATATCAATTTTATAAATAGAGATTAATGATTATGTATCTCGGGCCACAAGTAATAAGATTACTGGGCCATATGTGGCCTGCAGGTTGAGCATGGCTGCTTTAAAGCATGACTAAATTATTGGGAAAGTAAAGAAGAGAAACAGAAGAAAGAAGACAGGAAGTAAGGCAAGTTAAAAAATTAAAGAAAACAAAACAACAACAAAAAAAGAAGGTGAAAAAGCAGCAATAAAGACTTTAACATAAAAGCAAAGTCTGATAAATGATTGGGTGTGAAAGGCATGTGAAGAAATCTAGATGGAAGAAGATATGATAGGAATAAAAGAAATCTGGTATGAGCCCTATCATACTAAAATGTGCGTCTACGAGACACAGACAACAATTTGCATTGGATGACAGAGTGACAAAGAAGTTGACTTCATGTGTGTCAGTTGTTTTGGTGAAACAGATGAGGATTAAGTTTCATTTTTGTGTTAACTTTAAATTAATGGATTTTTTTTTATAAATAAATTTCGAAGTAGTAACTATTCTTTTCTTGTCTATATTTACATATAAATATCACGTTTTACCACTAATTTCAATCTTACAAAACATTGTGGAAATTCACTAATATGTTTTCTGTTCAGAAACAGTTTTAATTTTTTTACAAAAAGTCTCTTGACTAGTTTTTTAAAATCAGATCATAATGTGCTCTATATAGAATGTACATCTATGTTTTCCATACAGAGTGACTGACTAGCCAAGTTCAGTGATGAATTTCCTTTCCTTTTCTAGGTTTTCCATGCCAATAAAAACAATTGGTACTTTTCGATTAGCCAGGTGGCAACAATTTTTCAGGTGTCGAGATTGTGTGATGTTACATACCAAAAACCTTAATAATTGCCAAGGAGAGTAAAAGAGGATAAGCAAAAAAAAAAAAAAAAAAATCTATAAGAGGTTCGAACAGTCCTTATAAAGAGCACAGCTACATATTTTGCTACTACTGCAATTTAAAAATCCTTGGCTTTATGAATGAAATTCATTTTCTAAAATACTTCTCAGAAATTTCAAATTCGTCAGTTTTTTTAGAAATTTGAAATTTCCCTGATTTTTTTCTGGCTGTCCAGGAGGCTAGACATCCAGTTTCTGTAGAATAAAACTTGACAAACTTCCCCATTTTTTCATATGATTAATTTTAAGAAGGTTTATCAGTTCAACTTCAGAGTGGTCAATTACTGACACAGTGATGGTCATTTTCTAGCATTAAGTGGTCAATTACTGGCAAAATCTCACTTGACAACTATTATATTTAATAAAATAAAATTGCAAAAAAGTAGACAAAAAATGTTTATTTATTATTGATCCTTATAAGTGATTGGTGCTTTAAAAAAAAAGTTTCAAGAAATATCTCCTTAAATTTAGCACAGAAAAAAAAATTGTGAAGAAACTTTCACTAAATGGTCAATTACTGGGTAGTTCACTTAAATTATAAAAAGAAAGTATGTAGTATTTCTTTGTGGAAAATACTCTACAATTATAGGTATATTAATTGTTTAAAATTTGTAATACAAATTATCAGTATTTCATTGTGCAAATTAATTAATTATTAGAAATTATCAATATAGTCAATCCCATATCCAAATCCAATAGCAATTATCAGCATTTCATTGTACAAATAAACAGAATATTTTGATGTTTAAATTACATTTTTTATACAGCATTATTAATATGCATTACAGGGCTTGAATGGCAAACACAGGGCTTGAATTTTGAGATGGGATGGCAGGATTCGTGCCCTAAAGAATATTGGGGACGGGAGGCTTGTGTTTCCAAAAAATCATTTTCCGAAAATGTTTCTTTGTAAAACTACGATCAAGTCTCAGGGCCGACTGACAAATTTCGTGATATTTCCCGTTATTAATTGACATATTTCACAGTTTCTTCTTACAACAAATTGACAAAATTGATATTTGTTTTTCTGCATCTAACTGAAAAATTTTTGCGATTTTTCTCCACGACCGACTGACGAATTTCATGATTTTTTGTAGAGACCGATCGGTGAATTTCATAATTTTTTTTCTCGTGATCAATTGACAAATTTAGCCATTTTATTCTGTGACCGATTGGCAAATTTCCCTGTTTGTTTTTGCAACATACTGATGAAAGTAACGATTGTTTTTCTGCATCCGATCGAAAATTTTCGCATTTTTTCTCTGCGACCGGCTGAGGAATTTCATATTTGTCCATGATGGACTGGCAAATTTCATGATATTTTTCCGTGATCGATTGAGCAATTTCGTGATATTTTCCCACTGTTGATTTCCCACAAACTTCAGTTTTTTTCTCGCGACCGGTCGACAAATTATTTTATTTATTTTTACCATGATTGATGAAGTCAGCGATATTTTTTCCTATGACTGATTTACATATTTTGTGATGTTTTTCCATTTGCCCAAAATAGGAAATAAGTAAAAGAGCAGTAACGGCCACCGGAGACTGTGCTCTATCACATTGGCCAATAGTCAGCACTAAACAAAATGAGATACTTCTGGTGCACATGGAAAAAAAAAACATATTTAGAAACAACAAACTAGTTGATTCTCGCAATTCACTAAAATTAGGACATGACTTTTTAAAATCAAACTTTTCTCGTGTAATAGAAGAAATCAATTGACTATTCCTTTTTCAAACTTTGGATATGGATTTAAAATTCAAATGCATAGAACATAGTTCAATTAGCGAAATTACCAGGGATTACAGTTTTGACTATAATTCCATTAAGGATTCTAATAAAACAAGTTTGTTCAGAAATGACATATAAACACTATAGGATATTGACAATACAATCACCGATATGCATTATTCATGTAAGTAAGTTAAAAATTAATGGACATCGGATTTTGCAAAGTTTTCTAAAATTTTTTAAGAGAGCATAATCATGTGCTTCCGATAATTTCTAAAATTATAAAAGTTGCACTATGCTGTTTGTCAAAAGTGTAACTTGTGAAAGAGGCTAAAACACGCAAAATAGAATAAAATCTAAATTAAGAAATTCATTTAGCAACCCAATTGTTAACTGCCCATAACATTGGGTGAAGGTTGAAAAATAGGCATGGTATATATAAAGCTTGATTATGTTCCTTTGTTTTAATAAAATAAAAATTTTGAATAATTATCTTGAGTTTTAATTTAAATTATTTCAATGCTATTTTGTCATGACTGTATAAATGCATTACTTAAAGTGGCACATAAAAAATAATGAGGTTAAAAGATTTTTTTCCTTTCTAACAGTTCAACTCCCCTGCATTTATAAATGTTGGGTAGGAAACTCTTTTCCTGGGAAAACTTGAATTTCAATCCCTGATATTTACATTTAAAATGTTTTAATGATGTGTGAAACATGTTTGTAATTTATTGTTCTGAGATGGCATTATATAAAGAAATAATTCACCATATAACTAAAAATATATCTAGTGCCGGATATCCGATCGGATATCGCCGGATATCCGATCGGATATCCGAATCCGGCAGGCAAAGGAGCTTTGGATATCCGGTATCCGATATCCGGCAAAATCAATATCCGGTGCATCCCTAGCAAAAATGGCACAAAAATCGCTATTACAGTGCCCTCTACGGGCGATTTTTTTACAAATTAAGGGAGGACCTCCTTTCCATAGCCAAGAACTTAAAAAGATTTTTTGGTTCAATTCCATGCATAACTTCATACACTTTTCGACGGTATAATATTCAAAATTGCTATTACAGCGCCCCCTAACGGCGATTTTTTTCCAAATTCAGGGAGGACCTGCTTGCCATATCCAAAAACTTAAAATAAAAACTTGGTTTAATTCTATGCATAACTTCATACACTTTTGGACGGTACAACATTCAAAATCGCTATTACAGCGCCCCCTACAGTGCATTTTTTCCAAATTCAGGGAGGACCAGCTTGCCATAGCCAAAAACTTAAAATAAAAATTTGGTTCAATTCTATGCATAACTTCATAGACTTTTGGATGGTACAATATTCAAAATCGCATTTACAGCGCCCCCTACCGACGAATTTTTTCCAAATTCAGGGAGGACCTGCTTGCCATATCCAAAAACTTAAAATAAAAATTTCGTTCAATTCCATGCATAACTCCATACACTTTTGGATGGTACAATATTCAAAATCGCACAAAACTTGCTATATCAGCACCCCCTACTTGCGAATTTTTTCCAAATTCCAGGAGGACCTGCTTGCCATAGCCAAAAACTTAAAATAAAATTTTGGTTTAATTCTATGCATAACTTCATACACTTTTTGATGGTACAATGGCGACAGACAGACGGACAGACAGACACACAGACAGACAGACATTTTCTATAAACATGTTTTTTGGAATCTCTGACCCCTAAAACATGTAAATCCGTCGAAAACCGGAAGTTGAAAAAAATTTCGATTACAATACTTTCTTCTATTGAAGATAGAAGAAAGTAAAAATGTATGATTAATACCTAACAATGCTATCTGCCCAGAGCAAGCTAGTGAGAAAAGCTTAAGTTATTGTAAAATTGGTACTCATAACCAGCATTAGCAAAATGTTACTGGTGAAATTTACAAATAAAAAAAAATATGTGAACAATACACAAAGTGTGAAACTAATGTAAACGTTATCTCCATGAATCATGTAAGGAAACATATCAGATCGATGATCAAGCCAGCGGCCAACTTGCTTAACCATAGATCGAAATGCAGACCTCAGACATTTTGCTATCCCATGGAAAATAGTGCAATGTCTGAAGTATCCCACATAAAATATGAAAGAACTACTAGCAATTAACCTTGCAAAAAAAATTACCAAAAACTAGTTGGATGTACCAATCCCAAAACTTTCTTCTATCTTATACATCTTAATATTTCAAAAACTAATTACACATGTTAATACTTCAATATTATTAGTTCAATACTATACCAACTTTGATTTTCATCTTAAATTTCTGCTTCAGTCAATTAAACGAACTAAAAATGAGTTAATCTATATCATGATATTTGTTAAAATTAATAGTTTTTCCTTATTCTGTTGGTATCAGATGTTTGCGAATAGCCGGCTTAGCAGGAAGTGAGTTCCCGCCTTTGCACGAGCCACCGATGGACAATAGAACTACGAAAAATCAAGAATAGTATACAAAAATCGCTATCACAGAGCCCCTTTACCGTGCAATATTTCCAAATTCAAGAGGACCTGTTGGCCAAAGCCAAAAACATGCACAAAAAATTTGGTTCAATTGCATGCATAATTTATACACTTTTCGATTGTACAATAAAGAAAATGGCACAAACATCGTTATTACAGCGCCCCCCCTTCTGGCAGATTTTTTTTTTCAAATTCAGAGAGGACTTGTTTGCCATAGCCAGAAACATACACAAAAAATTTGGTTCAATTCTATGCATAAATTCATACACTTTTCGATGGTACAATAATGAAAATGACACAGAGATCCAATTATAGCAACCCCTTCTGGTGGAATTTTTTAAGTTCAGGGAAGGCTTGCTTGCCATAGCCAGAAACATACACAAAAAATTTGGTTCAATTCTATGCATAAATTCATACACTTTTCGATGGTACAATAATGAAAATGACACAGAGATCCAATTATAGCAACCCCTTCTGGTGGAATTTTTTTTAAGTTCAGGGAAGGCTTGCTTGCCATAGACAGAAACATACACAAAAAATTTGGTTCAATTATATACATAACTTCATACACTTTTCGATGGTACAATAATGAAAATGGTATAGACATCGCAATTATAGTGCCCCCTTCCGGTGGAAATTTTCCAAATTCAAGGAAGACCTTCGTGCCATGACCAAAAACAAACACAAAAAATTTGGCTCAATTCTATACATAACTTCATACACTTTTCGATGGTACAATATTCAAAATAGCACAAAAATCGCTATTACAGCACCCTCTACCAGCAAATTTTTTCCAAATTAAGGAAGGACCTGCTTGCCATAGCTAAGAACTTAAAATAAAAATTTGGTTCAATTCTATGCACAACTTCATACACTTTTCGATGGTACAATTTTCAAAATCGCACAAAAATTGCTATTATAGTGCCCCCTACTGGCGAATTTTTTCCAAATTCATGGAAGATCTGTTTGCCATAGCCAAAAACTTAAAACAAAAATTTGGTTCAATTCTATGCATAACTTCATACACTTTTTGATGGTACAATGGCGACAGACACACGGACAGACAGACATTTTCTATAAACATGTTTTTTGGGATCTCTGACCCCTAAAACGTGTAAATCCGTTGAAAACCGGAAGTTGAAAAAAATTTCGATGTACAATACTTTCTTCTATTGAAGATAGAAGAAAGTAAAAAATGAATTATGTGAATGTATGTCATTGAGAAGTACAGAATACAAATAACTGTTTAAAACCATATTCCAAACCTATGTTGTACATCTTATTTCTTTTGCAAAAGCAAATGAAGTCTAAAGGGGGGAAAAAAATATTTTTGCAACATTGACATGATGACTCGAGCTATATGTAACATGCCTAAACTAAATGTATGCCAGGATAAACTAATATAAAATTATTAAATATTTTGCTGAAGTTCACTATCCAATATAACATGTGTGTGAAAGAGAAAATTTTTTTTAAATTATTATTATCCCTACTGTATGTAAATGTCAAATCAAGTGCATCCATATAAATAGAAAAAAACTAAATGATAAGCTCACCTTCCTCCTCTATAACTATATTAAATTGTCACCAGTGTACAAATCCAACATATTTCATATTGCTATAAATCATTGCACAAAATTTATAATAAAGTCATAAAACATAAAATTTTCTCCATAAAGAAATTACCTATTTTAATTATCAAAAAGGCTAGCAAAAGTATGTTCAAGATTTAATTGTGAAAAGGTCATTTAAAAGCAAGTCATACTCAAAATATAAGACAAATTTATGTACTTTATTTTTATATTTATATTTTTGGGAAAGGCAGAATGACAACTTCTTAACAGAAAAAAAACAATAGTATTTAATAATCACCAGAGAACTAATCATAAAAGAGACCACACTAAACATGTTGCAACGTGACACAAACGTGTTGAAAGAACCGTGGCATCATTCGATCAGAAAATAATTTCGAAAATCACTCAGCTCATTGAAAAAGGTCCTCTTCTGTACTTTTTAACAGTTTATTATCACAAACACACAGTGCACTAAAACACCACACAAACTTATTTATAAATAATATATACGCTTGGCATTTTTGCCGGATCATTTAATCAAAACAAGAGCACCTCAGCTTTCGCTGGAATCCAACTGCATTCTAAATGTTTTTCCCTCGAGACGGGATGATGAGACCAAAATCCCCATAGGGATTATTCCTTTTTCCCCAAGTGAGTTGCAGCACGTGTTATTTAAATCACACTGTCAACAGACAGCATACGTACCAGCGTAATTTACGTCAAACAGACGATAAAACAACACAGAGCAGCACTTCCTGGCCAAGAGAGATAATAAAAACAACATATTATCATTGAAAGTGTGGCAATATGCCATTGCAAGATATTCAGTGTGTATCTTATACAAATCAAATGAAACTAACTTTAAAAAAATTGCTGTTTTTTTTTTTTTTTTTTTTTTAAGGAATGTATCTTAACCATTCTTAAATTTTACATTACATCTCAAATGTTAATCTGTACCTAACAACTTATCTTTTTAACAGCAGATGAAGTATTAACTAATATATAAAATGTTCTTAGCTCAGATAAAAACAAATGTATATATATTTTCAATTGAAACAGAAATGAAATTAAAAGTAGATACTTTTTTAAAAATTAATATGTCATTCATAAATATCAACAAAATGTGCAACAGACAAGCTGAGCTAAAATCTCAAAAAGCTTTTGTCTGTAACACAAGGAATGCAACACTAGTATCTGTAAAGATAAATATTAAATCAAGAAATTCTTTGTCATGCATGAAAATAATAAAGTATTTAAACACGCATAAAATAACTGTGAACTGGAATTAACTTAAACACTTGCCTCTTAAACGATAGCATGCAAAGAACACCTTAGAATTACAACTGCAAGTTTAAAGCTTTAAAATACAGTAATTTTTTTTTTTTTTTTTTTTTTTTTTTTTTTTTTTTTTTTAATTAAGCCACGATTTTCTCTCTTCAGGATGTCACATATTATAAGAAGCAGTAATAATAACTATTTGGAATTGCATGAAGTAAGAAAATTTTTAAGTAACAAGTATGAATAGAGAAACATATTTATCATATCATGAAAAGAAAAAAACTGAAAGATAAAATGTAAATTACTGTATTAAGGATAAAAACAAGTATAATTTACTGTATTAATAAAAATTAAGATTTAAAAGAAAAAAAATTTTTGTTCATGCATCTGAAATATTATGCAATATTACATTGTAATTTTTAGAGTGCATCCTCTTTAAAAAAAAAAAAAAAAAAAAAAAAAAAAACATAAATATGCACTTAGTGTACTTTTTTTGTATCATTTCATCACATGTCACCGACAATCATTCAGTGAAAATTTAAGTATTGGCAGTATGAAAAACTTTTTTTGCATGGTAAGCATCATCAGATTTTATCAGTAATTGGCACATCCTCATTTGGGAGACATAGAGATGACTCACAAACAAATTGAACACCACTAATGAGCCTGATGAAAGCTATCTTCTTTTTTTTTTTAAGATTGTTGTATGTTGGAGATGACAAGACGCACAAAAAAAAAAAAAAAAAAAAAAAAAAATCCGGAAATGAAGAATCTAAGTTGCAGATGTAGTCATAAAAACAAGCACATATGATGAAACTTTCACAAACTGTTTGATAACTGTAATAATTTTTTTGACTTTTAAAAGCAGATGTATAATGCAGCATAATACGCACACCGAGATACACTAGTAGATTACTGGCTTTATGTAAATTGTGCAGTTATATTAACTATATTTTCTTTAACACATGGAGCACCGAAAAAAAAAATCACTTTAGTATTGCAATCAAGGCAAAAATTATTTTGAAGAGAAACACAATCAAAAATTTTTTTTAGCATATTTCACTTCCAAAATCACCAATGTAGTAGCACTATTGAGCATAGAGTCCGTCCAGTTTTTACTTAGAATGCAAAACACGATTTTGAAGACATGCAGCAGCGCTGCTCTGGCACATCGGTCAGGCATCATGTACTGGTGTTTACCGAAGAGTCAGGAATGGGCAGGGAAAATCAAGAATAAAATTGTCCTTTTAAAATGCAGCAGGAGTACGTCAAAAGTGCAGCATAAAACCATTTTAAAGTAGGGGATTTCTCTCTCAAATATGCATTTTTTTTTTTAGGTTGGAGAAAACCGGCCGATGTGACTAAAGTTATATGATGGGGTTCAGTGAGTAGGTTCTTTTAGATGCAAAAAACTCCAACCGTTCTTTACAGGAACTAACTATTTTTATTTAACATTTTAAACAAGTTACAAAAAGAGTAATTATACTATTAAGTGCTAAAAAATGAGAGAGAAAAACGCATGCATAATGATGCGCCTAAGCGCGACCCAAGACAACCTGGTCTTACATCTTAGCAGGCAGAGAGAAAAGTGAATGATTTCATAAAAACTTATGTCACTTGGCATTACAATTCATTGCCAATTTCAAACATTAGCACCGTGAACAAAAAGCAGACAAAAGGTTTATTTGCGAGCCAAATGATTACCCCAAATAATCTAGCAACCTGATAAAAACAATGAAAAACGCGTGATGCAAAGCGGCTGCCGGAATAACGGTTCTAAATATGTATATACTAGCGGAGCCAGAAAACCTCACAATGTTTATCAAAACAAATGATTACATTAAATGATTGCTACTTATAATTGTGAAATGCCGAGAAAGGCATATGTTTAAACAACTGAAAAATAAATTTAATGTACATGAAAAGTGATTTAAAGACCGCGTCCAAATTCATTATCTTTTTACTTTTTTGATATTTTATTGCAGCTGCTCTCAAATAAGTAGAGAATGAGACAGAATTATTTCCTTCGTCAGGGTTCCTACGGGTCAGGGAAAACCTGGAAAACAGGGAATTTGAAAATTTAGGCAAAAAGTCAGGGAAATGTCAGGGAATTTTTTTAATATTTGAAAAGGTCAGGGAAAAGTCAGGGAATTTTTTATATACTACTTCCATTAGAATTTCTATTATCGTCGTAAATGAAAAAATTTTGAATTAATTATTCCTCCAACCTAAAAATTTTATATAAAATTTATGCAAACTATATAACAATATGAAAAATACCGTATATACTCACGTATAAGTCGATGAATTTCTGACAAATTTCGGTAAGCAAATTTGAGGGGTCGACTTATACGCGAGTCAGTTAAAAAAGCAAAAACAAAAACTTCGAATACTGCAAAAATATGACATCTTATGTGTATGAATAGAAAAATAATATATAAAATATACAAATAATAGTAATTTATCATTTGAAAAAATTTCATTGATTTGTATTTGTTAACTTACTACCTTTTTGCATTGGCAAGTGAAATCTTTGGTTTGATTTTGTGCAAAATTGAAGCAAAAAGTTAGGGGGCGACTTATACACGGGTTTTTGATTTTTTCCAGAATTTGCATTCGAAAGTTAGGGGGTCGACTTATACGCAAGTATATATGGTAATTAAAAAGTTGGAAATTCATTCAGCACTTACTTTTTATAGCATTTATCTAAATTAAAGTCCATTATGGAGGGTTTTACAACAATATATAAGCCGAATTTTTACCGAGAAAAGTCAGGGAAATTTTTAAATAAAGTCAGGGAAAACCTGGAAAAGTCAGGGAATTTTTTTACCAGAATTGTGTAGGAACCCTGTCCGTGGGTGACACAAATGAAAAAAAAAAACCTACATTGTAATATAAAGACAAGTGCATTTAACTCTTCTGTTTTTATTTAATGGCTCAAATGTTATTAGAAAATAAATTGCATCTGTGAGGAACGGTTACAAATTATAAACTGAAAATTACAGCATTAAATTAAAGAGATTATTGAAAGAAAGAAAAAAAATGAACAGATAATTCGATGTGGATTTTAAGCATAGAATTAAATTACAAATTTTAGCTTAACGAAGGGGGGGGAAACAACACGTTTCAAAAGCAAAAAAAATGATTTAAATTAATTTTGAAGAAAAAAGTGATATGTGACAGAACCCTGTCACAGGCCGGGCCTAACTTATTTTTTCTGTACGGAGCCGGGACTGGTTTCATTCCTAATCTTCACGGCCCGAAATTTCAGTCCTAGTTTTGACCCGGCCTGTATAAAAATCGTTGTGGCCTGGTCTATTCAAAGGTGAGTAAAATTAGGCCTTGTCCAAAAATTTTTGCAAAAAATGTATACATTTTTCAATCGCCATTATTTTACACTTAAACATTAAAATTTATTCCTTTTAAAGAATAGTAGATTTCTATGCTTATTAAAATATAGCTGAATTAAAATACAGTAGAAGATCTATATAACACAATTCTATATAACGCAATTCTCCATATAATGCACAACTTCTCAGATGTAAACAATGAATTTTGCAGTTAAAAAGCACCTGCATTTCCACATTGTAAAAATATTGCTACTCTCTAGAAGACTAAATTTGTTACATTAGTTCATCTTTATCTCCTAATTTAAGACCTTTTTAATGAAAAAAATGCTATTATTACAATAAACATATTTGAAAATGTCTAATATAAGGGGTGGTTGTGGATCATGTTTATAAAGTAAATTTAACAATGTCTGACCTATATTATGCAAAAATTTATAATTTTGGATAACTCTTGGTAACAAGGAATGCAGCATAAAGATATTCTAATGTATTTTGATATGTTTCAGACATATTTGGTCATATTTACAAGGTAAATTTAATGATGTGATCCATATAAGGCAAAATTCTATATAACACACAACCTTGCGTTATAAAGATCTTCTACTTATAGTAAAACATGTGAAAAAGAACCTACCTATGACATAACCTTGTTTTAAACTGAAAAAGGTGTTTATCCATGCAAAATTAATATACTAATACGTAAGAAAAGAATATATAAAACATTTACTCTTGCTAAAAAGGGAACTTGTCTATAATGCATTTTTTTTTTAATGCAATTCCATCTTAGAAGATTTTACTGTATAGTATTTTTCAGATTTTTAACACATCAATACATGGAATAATGGATTAACAATATTAATGATAACTAACACATTTATATACAAGAAATAAAAATTCATTAAAAAATAATATCACACCCTGCGGCACTTCTATAAAAATGAAGATTATAAACATGAAAAAAAAAACTTAAGATAAATATTTTTGGTCAGAACTCCTCGTATGAGACAAATTTTAACCTAATCGATGCAAAAATCAATGTTTTGTAGAAATTCACTCTGGTTCGGGCTAAGATTTTAACTTTTTTCCGGCTGGAGTGGGCTTGGGCCGAATTTTTAAGTTTTTTACGGGGCCAGGCTGGGCTCGGGTCGAACTTTTAATTTTTGTATCGGGCCTGGTTGGGCCAAATTTTTTTTCTGAGTCGGGCCTGAAAATTCCGGCCTGTGCTACCTTAAACTGTCTTACTCTAAACTACCTTAAACTGTGTAAGAATAGAAATATTGCTAATTTCGAAAATAAAAATTATACAGTAGCAGCAATTTAAAAACCAACAGATGTAGAAAGCAACGAATCAATGTCTTTTTTAACACCAAACTGGTTTTGAAGAATTAATAGGGATGCATGGATATTTTTCTAAAAATAACACAAAATTTTTCTTACCTCTTTCATCACCATATTCGCAAGAGTTTCGAAAAATTTTCTTGTAAATGCACAATAAATCTTATGTTAATACATTATATTGTGGTTTTTTAGTATGTATTTCTGAAAATTATACTAAATAAATAAGACTGTTCATTTGTAGATGTGCTAGAATTAGCTCTTTTTGAAAATATTTACAATTATGCATTTTATTATTTTATTAAAAAAAAAAAAATTATGGTGTTTCTTCATATGATAATTGGATTTCTCCATTCTTGTTATTTATTAATTTTGTTTATTTTTATATAGAATTAAACGAAGGATTCCAAATTATGTTGATTATGCCTCTGTCAATCCAGAATATATTAGTTCGAATTTAGGTAAATATTACATTTTTATCATTAATTAATAAATTCACCCTGCATGCAAAATAATTTTGTGAAAAAATTTGGCTGTTATTTAATAAGGGAAGTATATTTTGAAATAGAAATTATTTATGGAAAGAAAATTCATAATGTAAAATAGATTTTTATTTATGTCTGTGAGTTGCGTTAAAATCATTATATTTTTTAACACAGCACTTTGATTAAAAATATATTAAAAAATAAATACATATTTTTTTTATTTTTTATTATCTATAAAATTTATGGAAGACATATTGAGGAGGGTTGTTATGTCATGTAACAAATTATTATTATTTTGTATTTCAGTAAAGACATACTTATTACTTTAATTTTCTTCTTATATAATGTTATTGTTTTGATATTTTCTATTTATATATTTTGCTTTAAGCTGTTCTCTCATAAAATTTAGAAAAAAGCAGCAACAGTCATGCTGCTTTTTTCATCTTTGATGCAGATCATTCTAAAATCTAACTTTCCTCTATGCAGAGTAAGTAGCCATTAACATAATTAATTATTAAACTGTCACAAATGTTAATTAAAATTTATCTGCAAGGTAAAAGCTCTTCTACATAAAACTGCACATATAATTTTATTCATTCATATATTATTCTTTAAAGATGCAATTTTTCTGTTGTAATGTCCTTCTATTGAAGGGTTGACATTATAATCTTTATTAGAAAGTACAGAAATGTGTGTCAGTAATGCTAAACATCACAATGATGCTCACAACAATGTGGCAGAAGGTGTTTATCATCACTGAATTACTGTCTGTTATTGATCACTTGATGACGAGAGCTGCTAATTAATTTCTCTCAAAACTGTTATGATGTGTTTTAATTCCCTATACGGAGGAGAAAAGGCCTACTTCTATATTATATATCAATTGACTCTGCTCCTGGTTATAGAAGTTTCTCCCGTACTTCTGTGTAAAGAGACATATTTACATACATGCACTACTTTACACATGCCAACGTTGTGCCTAAAAGAAAGCAAACATTTTGCTAACATGCTAATTTGGCAACATTTTTACTGCAATATGCTGGAAGTAACATTTCTGCAATTTATCATTTTTGCAAGTTTGGTGAGTGCACCTTCTGCTAGCTGACTTAAATTGCTGTTTTATTTCAGTTTGACAGTAAAAAGATTGTATACAGTACAATCTTTTACTGGATTAATAAAACCAGAGCACATAAACACAGGCTTCCTAGGTTACAGAATATAGATGATAATTACCTTTTTTATGGAGAGCTCTAATAGATTTTTTATATTTAATGTATATATTTTATATTGTCCACTATCAACAGCAAAAAGCATTTTTAAATGAAAAATATCAATTATACATTCAAATAGAGTTTTGAAATTTATTAAAAATGACATTGCCACATCAGCCACACTGTAGAGGTTAATAGCAGAAGAAATCAGCAAAGATTTTGTGGTCCTTTTTGATTATGATTATTTCAGTATTTAAGAATTTGTGTTTTATTTATATATTATTTATTGAAGTGTTAACTTCATTATAGAATATTAGTTAGAAGCAAATGCTGAACTATTTCTATTGTTTTAAGAGCTGCATGTGAGAGATTTTTTTTTAAATTCATGCTTAAAAATTATTTTAAAATCATACAAAATCAAGATACAGTTGATACAAGTAAAGATACAAGTAAATTGATTGAGATACAGTTTTCAAACAAATTGCATTTAAAAGTGCATTTCCTCCCCTATTTGATGGAGCAAAAATTGTGTGGTATTTAGAAGTATTTAAATTTGTGAAAAGTGGAAATGGATTGCCTTTGTCACCATCTGTATGACATCAATGTTACTCCTGTACATGTTTTTGCTTTAAAATACATATATTTTGTGAGCTATATATTTCTATGAATACGTATTTTTGTATTCAAATAATTAGTTGTGATTTGTGAGTATAGCACATGTTTAGTTCTTCTATCAAGTTTTGCATTTTTATACATGTATTTTTATCTTCTAGTATACGAACCAGACGAATGGGAAATTCCTAGAGAAAAAATCAAATTATTAGAAGAGTTAGGTCAAGGGTCTTTTGGAATGGTTTATAGAGGTGAAGTGCATGATTTGAATGGAAAGCCATTTATTCCTTGTGCTGCAAAAGTAAGTTTGAGATATATTATAAACAATTATTTTGATATTAGACTTAACTACCTAAAATTAAATTAATTTAATGAATTAATCTATGATATATTTTTCAAATATTAAAGACCTGCTGTCGAATCTCACCCCCCTCTCTCCTCCCCCCCCCTTCTTTTTTCTTTTCTTTCCAGTACCAAAGTTTTTTTTTTTTTTTTGTTTTAACTATAAATTTTCATCTTGACATGAATAAAAAATTCAGATATTCAAGTTTCTAGTAAAATGAACACTTTTTAATTTCCTATAAATGTATTACTATTACTATTGTAGCTAGTTGCTGATAATGTTTTTATGATTTTTGCAGGTTCTAAATATTTATTCAGATTATTAAAAAGGTTATCTTAACTGCTACAAAATTTAGCTCATTTAAATTTCATTTAGACTCCCAATATTCCTAATTGAAAATGACACTTTGATTGAGGCTAGGATAATTCTTGCACTATAGACTCTAAATAACATTTTCTTGAAAAATATTATTAAAAGCTCAGGGCTTGAAATTCAATTTTTCCTAGGAGGGGAGTGTCCCTACCAACATTTATAAATGGAGGGGAGTTGAGCTATTTGGGAGGGAGACAAAAAATCTAAAACCCACTGATATTTTACATGCTATTTAAAGATTTACATTAATTATTTTGTCAAGTCTGTATTAATTACTGACATGACAAACCGACGTGATGTAAATTCATCGATCAGACGAAGAATAAAACTGTAAATTTCGCCAGTCTGTTGCAAAAAGTAACCACAAAATTTGCGGGTGTTTCTGAATAAAAAAAATCTGAAATTCACAGCAAATTTTCTGAAAGGGGGAGACTGGAAAGGGACTGGGGGAGGGGGTAATTCTGAGGTAAAAAAAAAATCTGAAATTCACAGCAAATTTTCTGAAAGGTTACAACAGGAGGAGAAAAAAGGGGGGGAATCCACTCCTGGCACCAACTATGTTTTTTTTTCGCGTCCCTTTGACAAAATTTGCTGTTTATTCGCAATCTTTTAACGAAATGAGCGGTTTTTTGCGATCTTTTGACGAAATTTGCATTTTTTTCGCAATCTTTTGGGGACATTTGCCGTTTTTTCGCAATCTTTTGACGAAATTTGCCGATTTTTCGCAATCTTTTGACGAAATTTGCAGATTTTTCGCAATCTTTTGACGAAATTAGCAGTTTTTTCTCGATCATTTGGGGGAAATTTGCCCTTTTATTCGCGATCCTTTGACGAAATTTGTTGTTTTTCCACGATCCTTTGACGAAATTTGCCGTTTTTTCGCGATTCTCTGATGAAATTCGCGTTTATCCCGCAATCCTTTGTCGAAATTGGTTTTTTTCGGCGAACATTTGCGATATAATTTGTCCGAATTTTCGGATTTATGACCGATTTTTTTTAATTTTCGGAAATGACTGCCTTAATTTTTTGGAACATAATCACACCTGCTATACCTATAATAATAAATATAGATATTTGTGTGTGTGTGTGTGCTGTTTTCTAAAGAAGCCATAGCATTTTTTATCGAGACCCTTTGATGAAATTCCCACTTTTTTCTGCCTCCCTTTGACGAAATTCACGTTTTATCCGCAATCTTTTGACGAAATTCGACTTTTTTCGCGCTCTTTTGACGAAAATCGCGTTTTTTCGTGATATTTTGGCGAAATTCACGGTTTCTCACAATCCTTTGACGAAATTCGCGGGTTTTTCGCGATTCTTTGACAAAATTTGCGTTTTCTTTTTCGTGATCATTTGATGAAATTCGTGTTTTTTCACGATCCTTTGACGAAATGCGCGTCTTTTCACGATCCTTTGACGAAATGCGCGTCTTTTCACGATACTTTGTTGAAATTCGCATTTTTTCCTTGACAAAACGTGCATTTTCCCGCGATCCTTTGACAAAATGAAAGTTTCTTCACGATCCTTTGATGAAATTCACGTTTTTTCAGCGGCCTTTTGACTAAAATCGCGTTTATTCTCGATCTTTTGGTGAAATTCGCTTTTTTTTCGCGATCCTTCGCCAAAACTCTCGTTTTTTTTCTCGTTCCTTTGTCGAAATTTAAGTTTTTTTCTTTGCTATCCTTTGATGTAATTTGCGTTTTTTCGTGATCCTTTGATGAGTTTCGAGTTTGTTTGTTTTTTTCGCGATCTGACGAAATTCAAGTTTTTCCGCGATCCTTTGACAAAATTTACGTTTTATTCGCAATCCTTTGCGACAAAATTGGCGATTTTTCCCTTGAACGATTTACGAAATTGATTTTTTTCGGTGATCGGCGACCATTTGTTGAAATTCGCGATATTTTTCTGTTGAACTGATGACCGATTTTTCATAATTTTTGGAACCTAATGCCTTAAATTTTCAGAAAATGCGGAATAGAATCACCTCTGAATCTGAACTCGCCAATCGGTTCCGGACACTTGTCAGCCGGTCTTGAGAAAGAAATAATGAAATTTGTCTATCAGTCGAATGAAAAATTCGTGAATTTCAACGATCTTTTGCGGTAAAAAAAACCCCGCAAAATGTGTCAATCGGTCGTGCGAAAATATATGGAAATTCGCAAGGCATTGGTGGGAGTTGATCGCAATTTCAAGATGCAAAATTCTCCCGAAAATGGTGAAATTTTTTGGGCGGGAGCCTCCCGCCCACGATATTCTTTTGGGTGGGATTTCAAATTTTTGGGCGCGAATCCCGCCATCCCGCCCTGAAATTCAAGCCCTGAAAGCTGTTATTAAGGCCTGATCACTGAAAAATAATAAATTGAATTTATTTAAAACTTAAGACATTTTTGTCAGATTTTATTAAGAGAACTTGTTACTTGTCTTTTTATTTTCAAATGTATTATATATATATATATATATATATTCTTTTATATATATATATATTATTCTTCTTTTCTAGACTGTGAATGAATCTGCCACTTTGAGGGAAAGGATTGAATTTTTACAGGAAGCATCTGTGATGAAGTAAGTTTTTTATTTAATTGTGAGCAGACTCTCCAGGGATAACTTTAAAATATCTCGCTATACTAGTTGATTTGTTGGGGGCCCCACTGCCTTCGCAGAGTGCACAAGGATTTAATTTTGAAAATGCGGGAACACAGATCATTGCTATCACGTCTATACTTTGTTAGTCCACAAAGAGAAAAATAAAAGAAAAGATGCCTGTAGATAAAAGATTACCTTAGAAATGGAATCTATTTTTCTTTTTTGTTCATGATTGATTTTTATCTAGCACGTTCAACTGATGGCATTTGAAGGACAAAAAGGGCTTTAAAAAAACACCTTTCTGGAATAGTAAATATTGATATTTAAAAAATAAAAAATACAATCAGACAAAACGACAAAGGTACTACAGCTAGGCATTGTTTAAAGAGAAAAATCCCTCCTGGACCATAAAATTTTAAATAGTACAAAAAAAAACAGATCCCTGTCTTTCCTTTCTGCAAGAAGAAACAAATGTTTCTCAGACATGGATGAAAGCAATCCTGACTTTAGCAAGCTGAGGACAATTGAAGCTTTTAACTAGTGTTCTGTGAAGGTTTTTTATTATTATCTTGGCTAATTGTTAAACAACAGCGAGAAATCAGGAATAAATTATGAAACTTTTTCTAACAGTATATTATTAAGAAATTTCATTTTTTCCTAAAATGAAACAAGCTATCTAAATAAGCATTTTCAGAAAACACATAAATCAGTAAAAATCCATTTTCAGTAATTGCTGTCCATACCTGATAATGTGTGCAAAATCTTTTGTGTAGCCCTGTATGTGATCTATAGAATTAATACACACTACCTAATACACTCAAAATTAGGTCAGTGTAAAAAGGCATACCACAGAGGAAAATGAGCTTCCAGTAATTCTGGACTTAAGTCAGTCCTTTAACAGGATTCTTTTGTATGTCTCTGTAAGTGAACGATAAATGCTATGCACTCTATTAACTATAGAAAGTATGCAGTACACTTCACTGATTTTGTTATGTTTGAAGGACCATAAATCATTAAAATGCACAGCAAAGAATTTTCCCCCATCGATCATAATATAATGGAATCCTATAATTGAATTGTAAATATTACTTATTCTATACTCCTGAGAAAATATGTTGTAGTCCAGGGCTGTCCAATGTGGTGCCCGCGGGAGCCATGGTGCCTTTTGAAGGTTTACTATTATTAGACTTTTTAGAAGCAAAATTCCATTTTAAAGAATGTTCTTTTTTTTTAAATCATTAATATTTGATAGAGTCAAAACACTGTATTAAACACTAGTGCCGTGAAGGAAATTTTCACCTTGTTATTATAAACAATATAACATACATATAACTACTTAAAAGGTGACTCAAACATATAAAAATATTATTTATTGCAACCCGAGATCTTTCGAACACACACGCATTCATTTTCAAAGGGAAAAAGATGACTGACTGAATAGAAATACATTTTAAAAACAAAAACAAAATAGTGCGCATGCGCAAGCGGAGTTCAGTCCATTTCTCTGCAGTGGGGTGAAAAGATCAGTTCATATTATCAGGAGGTCTTGAAATATTTAGGATATTGTACCAAATTGCGGGAATATTATTGGAAAGGACATCGTTACAAACATTATCACTTCTAAATAAAATTTCAATGGATTCACAGATTATGGAAGAGTAATGGTTAGACGTTGAAGTGATCATTTTAGCGTTGTCGAAGTTTATCTTAATATTTTCTTTTTGATGCAATCTGGATAAAGCTGTACTTGGTTTGTTAAACTTAATATCAGAAATGTGTTCTTTTAATCTTTCCTTAAATTTTTGAGACGTCATACCAATACTTCATCCCATTCAGCACAGAACAACATAAGAATTTATTTTATATTGGTATGACATCTCGAAAATTTAAGGAAAGTTTAAAAGAACACATTTCTGATATTAAGTTTAACAAACCAAGTACAGCTTTATCCAGCTTGCATGAAAAAGAAAATGTTAAGATAAACTTTGACAAAGCTAAAATGATCATTTCAGCGTCTAACCATTATTCTTTCATAATCCATGAATCCATTGAAATTTTACTTAGAAGTGATAATGTTTGTAACGATGTCCTTTCCTATAATATTCCCACAATTTGGTACAATATCCTAAATATTTCAAGACCTCCTGATAATATGAACTGATCTTTTCACCCCTCTGCAGAGAAATAGACTGAACTCCGCTTGTGCATGCGTACTATTTTGTTTTTGTTTTTAAAATGTATTTCTATTCAGTCAGTCATCTTTTTCCCTTTGAAAATGAACGTTCCTGTGTTCGAAAGATCTCGGGTTTCAGTAAATAATATTTTTATATGTTTGTGTCATTTTTTAAGTAGTTATATGTATGTTCATTATTTTTTTGCTTCAGAGATATTTTAAAAACCTGTGAAAACGCATTAAAAACCAGAAACATTCTTTGAGATTTAATCATGCATATTTTCATGCTTTCTAGTTATTATTTATAAAGTTTATGATGTTTAAATTTGGTAATAATTGGAAATAGGCTGTTTTTAATACTTAAGAAATAGCAGAAAAATAAATATTTTTCACCTTCCCCCACTCCTTTGAAGACACGTGTGCATGAAAGTTCAACTTTTTTCTTTTTTGCTGTTGTCAGATTGACCTATTGGCTGTTTTATACGAGGAATAACGGAACTTAATTTTTCCTTCTTGACAAACAGTGCAGAACAATTTCTATTTATGGAAGCACTTCCAGACTATCTTTCTGGAACCACCCATATGGATTGGTCACTATCATGTCTGTTTTTGTTTTTATAAAACTAAATTCACGTCTTCAAAATAAGTCAAAGCATATTTTCACATCCTAAAAAAAACCTAGCAATATCTCTGATTTCCATGTTTATTTATTTTATTTTTATTTATTTATTGTTGTTATTATATGCACGATTAAAGTTTCTGCCGCGTTACCATAGAAACATTTATGAGATAAACCTCTCATATAAAAATATAAAATTTGAAATTTAATACATGTAACTCCAAAATCGTAGGTGTCTTTTGTCTACCGTTGTAAGATTCATCTGTATTATGTTAAGACGTGCATGTATACTAATATTATGCGATAATATTGCTGCATGTTTTCAGTCATGTGAATAATGGTGCTCTTAATTGAGGGCCAACAGCTGAGATGTGCCCCTCATTACTGAAAGGTTGGACAGGCCTGTTGTAGTCCGTCTCAGAGATGTACAGTAGAAGATCTTTATAACACAAACCAAAATATGCAATGTTGTGCGTTATATAGAATTTTGTTATATGAAACACATTTCACACATAATTAAATTTACCTTGTAAACATGGCAAACTATCTCTGAAACATATCAAAATACATTAGCGTTTCTTTATACTGCCATTCCTTGTCACCAAGAGCTATCCAGATTATAAATTTTTGCATTATATAGATTTCACATTGTTAAATTTATTTTATACACATGGTCCAACTATACCTGGACCAAATTATTCATTGCATTACATATTTTCAAAAATGTTTAATGTAATAATAGCAGTTTTTTCATTAAAAAGTTCTGAATTAAAGAGATAAAGTTGAACTAATATATCAAGTTTAGTTTTCTATAGAGTACCAATTTTTTATACAATGTGGGAATTCAGGTGCTTCTTAACTTCAAAATTCATTTTTTATGTCTGAGAAGTTGTGCATTATATAGATAATTGTGTTATATAAAATTGCATTATAAAAATCTTCTACTATATATCAATTTCATTATGTTTTTAATATTGTAGCATCAATAAAATGCCCTGCAAACAATTTTTTCCTTATAGACCACAATGTAGCAAAATTATTTTGTGTAATCCTGTAAACCAACTGTAAATGCTACATTTAGAATACGAAACATTCTATAGTAAACCTCAATAAATTAAGAAAATTTCATGGCAATTTGAGTATATTTACGAGAGTTACAGCATGAACAGACAGTCAAACCAGATTCATAAACATTTTTCCACTATGTTGAAAATCTGAGTCTCAGGTGCATTGAGACTTTTCTTTGTCTATCCTTATCCCAATTTACAGGCTTCTATGTACAGTATGACTCTATCCATCATTTATAGACACATATATACAGACAGACAAAAACATATAGCTTATATTCACGTTGTTGGTTCAAGGACCATATTTCAGTATTTTGACTGTGTTATATTTCTTAAAATATTTTTAAACTAGAATATATAAAGTTAATTTTTTCATTCTTTCAGCATCAGAATTATGCAAATCAATTTTCATAAGTGATGGTTTTATTAAATCTGTATATGGAAATAGGGATAAAATAATGAGGGTATGATGCAACTGAGGTAAATTCAACTTGCCATTTATACTAGATGTTTAGAAGTAAAATATTTCTGTTAAAATACTTTAGAGGAAATAAAAAACTGTGATCATAAGAATACTAAAACTATTTTATATATATTTCAGAACATAGAAAAAAAATAGTGAAATAAAAATTCTAAAAATAACTGACAGAGGAAGTGATAATGCTGCAAACATTCTTTATTTCTGCCCTCATATGGATAATTTTTTCACCATACTATTTTTAGAACATAAACAGTTGTCTTGCAACTACTGGTACTGGCTTCATTGCCATCGATCTGCTTAACAAACTCATCAAACATCACCAATATTGAATTCAGACATTTTTCTCTGGGAGAGATTTCTGCAGCTTCCAAAGGAAGGTGTGTGTGTGTATGGGAAGGGTCACTTCTAGTCTAAGCTAGTGTTGCAAGATTTTTCTCCCTCCCAAAAGGAAAAAAAAAAAAAAAAAAAAAAAGACGTTAATTTGGTTTTATTGCTCTACCGTCATATCTCACATCCTATTAAACTATGTTGAATGTGCCAAAGATAGTCTTTAAAGAAATTTTCTTAAATACAATCAATTAATTAATCATTATAATTATTCTTTTCAAATTGTATTTGTATTCAGCGCTGTGATCATAAAATAACCAGTGGATATACCCTATAGGAGCATGTATGCTACAGACTGTGCGCTATAGCTTTACGTAAGAAACAGAGATGCACAGAGAATCTTAAAAAAAATCAGAATATGTATACCATCTACCATCATATACCCTCTACAACGTTCCTGTTTATATTATATCATTCTATCAAAATTGTTTAACTAATTTTGCAATCATTTTTTTTTTTCAATTTCTACTATTAGCTCACACTCTCCCTATATTTATATATTTATCTTGTTCAAATTTTCAATCGTTAATAAAATACTCATTATTCATCCTATCAAGTTGAAATAATTTTTTTTAAACTTGTACTGTATGACAATTGATGTTAATACAGTTTTTTTCAAATATTAATTAATTAATTAAATTTTAATTAATTAATTTTAGTTTTGCATGGGAAACAAAATGGCGGCCATTGGTTATTGAAGATGAATGAAAGTATTTTCAATAAGGGGTTACTATAGGGGGGACACTGTTCTGTCACCAAATACAGCCAAGTTTGTCACCAACTTGGCAATATATCGCCAAATTTGGCGGCCAAAATTAGTTGCCAAAAGTGACGCCAACTTGGCGATATCTCTAATGTTTCGCCAAATTCCCATAGAGTTCCATTGTAAACCTACTTGCTTATAGAAAATCAACAAATTGAGATATTTTAATGCAACAAAAACTAATATTAGCTTAAGGGATTGTATTAAATTTTTCTTTGATGGCCTAAGTAGGAATTGACTTTAAAAACAAAATTTTTATATTACTTGTTTCATTATGTTTCATGCGTGCTCTTTTAATTTGTCACAACTTTCCCGGAATTATTATTGTTCTAATCAGAAATAATTATGTTATCCATTTGATCTGCATGCATGTACATTATTAAGAGAAATATTCAAATCAAACTGAAAATGTAAGCAAAGAAAAATTCTTGAAATTAATAAAAGTCAGATATGTTAAAAAAGAAAAATTGAAAAAAAAATCAGCTTACAGGAAAGGTTTAAACGTGCACCATACCATAAGCCTGAAAAATTAACAACTTACAGGAGAAACATGCAATCTAGAAACCCTACACTGAGCATCTTTTAGGATGGACATTTCGATGATTTTGGATGGTGGTAGTGGGAGGGTGGTTTCCTGAGCTACTACGTGAAGTCATCACTTTTGGTCAAACTTGGACAAATTGAGTGTAGAATATGTCCGATACAGCAATCTAAGATCAGGGGAAGTTTTAGCCATCTGTGGAAATTTTGCAGAAAAATATACGATTGATTTTGATTTTAACAATGAATTAGATAATTCCCTGACATAGAAAAATGTTCAACACATATAGAAAGATCCATATGGCAGCCTTCACTAAATCAATGTCAGACTAATATCTACCATATATACTTGTTCATAAGTTGAGAAATTTTAGAAAAATAAAAAAAAATTCTATACCTACGGTAATACAGAATTTATGTAAACCTATAACATATGGTAAAATTTTGGGGAAATTTTCATATGGATTAGGAGAAATGTTGGAAGTAAAAGCATTTTCTGCACCCCTGCAAATTGTACATTTGTTTTCAACCTTCTTCTGCTTGAATTAAGAAGTTTTCAGTCTCTTTGAAGCATGGAGCCATTCTGTAAGAGGTCCTGTAGATAATGATTTCAAATTTCTATACTCATAAAAATTAGCAGCAGCTCTTTTTATCATTCTTGTAAAACAACTTTATAATAAAGCATAATCAGTTGCCTTAAAATGTGCTTTTAAAACAAATTTTCTGATATTGCCAATGATTATATATTTTTTAAGAGGATTTGTATATAAATTTGCCTATAAAAATCATATATAATATTTCAGGACTTTTGTTGATTGTGAACATGTTGTTAAACTTCTGGGTGTTGTATCCAAAGGTCAACCAACTCTTGTGATCATGGAATTGATGCAAAATGGAGATTTAAAAACTTATTTACGTTCCCACCGTCCAGATTCTGAGGTGATTCTTATGCATTTGTATATTTTTAAATATATATATTTCCAATTAAAAAATAAATGTATGCATATTTAAAAAATGTCTGCATAAAAATGTTAATATATGTTAATTATAGTGTAATGTGTAAAAATGACCAAATATGACATCACATTTTGTAGGGACATATTTTTCAGTTCAAAAATGTTGTAAATAAAGCTTAAGAAAAAAAATAATACATTTGTAATGTGTTGATGACTTTGACTCGCCCATATAATATATATGTTTTAGAAGAAAACAAATTTTAGAAAGTTTTTAGCATATTTTTATTTAAATATAATTTCAATTACATACTTTATAATAAAAATACCAATGTTTAAGTTAAAACCCTTATTACTTCTTAAAATGTTTTTTAAAAAAGTTTTAAGTTAAATTTTAACCCTCTAAGTGACTATCACTTTGTGTTAAAGTATTTTGAGATTGTTAAGAATTCTGCCATCTAAAATGGGATCATATAGATTTTTAAGTTGTGAAAATTCAAAAGCAAACCCATACTAATTCTTTTGTGGTTCATTAAAAAATATATATATATATATAATTAAATATATTACTTGTGATATTGAAAACAGAAATCATCTTGAGTGCAGGTAACAAGGATGACAAATTCTGTAATAAAAATATCTTCTTTATTTTTACCTTTTTAAATAGCAGAAAGGTTTTTCTCCTTGGCCACTTTTTTAGAATTGCTAAATGAATTTAAATAATCTTGGCAGAAATAAATATGAAGGAATATTCTTGAGCAATATCTTCATTTAAAAATTTAAACAGCAATTTTCTCAAGCAAAGTATTACCTCAACCGACCACCATACAAAATGAAACTGACTTGAATCTTATGCTCAGAAATTAAGTTTTATAAAAACAGGGGTTCCAAAATTAAAACTTTTGATATTTTAACAGTATTCATAAATTAAGAATTGACTTTATAATAATCATCTGAATTATACTTTTTAATAAAAAAAAAGATACTTAGAAATTGTACCACAACAAATGCACATCATAACAGCATGAGCAACACCCGTATACTGGCGAATGGGTTCATAACCCATGCCAAAAAAAGGAAAGTTACAAAGCACAACCAGAATTGGCGAGATATTGCCCAAATTCAACAAAAATAGATTAAAATGATAAGTCAAAATGAAAGGGCAAGATTTAAAGAAAGCAATAAAACATCCAGACACCTGAACATTATTCTGTGATGCATCCAGCCAAGCCTCATGCAGCACATTTCATGCATGATGCAAATTGGTCATGTCTATGCTCTCATGACAACACATGAACAACAACATAGCAAGGTCCCCGAAAAGAAATAGATCGCTGGTTGTACACAAAAATATTTTAAAGATAATTTTGTTTTAAAAATATATAGAGAGGTATTTTAACACTAAACTAACAAAGGTAATGTAATTTAATCTGCATTTTATAAGAATTATGGGGAAAATAATAGAGAAGCACTTAGAAGTTCAGAGGGTTGAACTGAATTTATGCTTATATTTACGTATGTATTTCTGAAATCAAACTCTTAAAAATTGTAATGTTTTTGATTAATTTTTGTAAATTAAGTTTGATCTTAATTTTATTTTGTCAACAAAATATAATAATTTTTAATAAATTATAATTAAAATGATAACTTTTGTTGCCTTTAAATATTTTTTGTTGTAAATGGAACTTTTATATTTTAACCAACTTATTTTGAAAAGGAATTTTTTCAAAGTATCATTAAGGGAAAATCACTGTCCTTTAAAATTTCATTTATTTATTTAATACCTAAAATTTCCTTGTTGTTACACTGATCATTGAATGTTTCAATTGTTCAAATTAACCTTTTTCTTGCATACTTAATTGCAGTGATCCCTCGTCTAACAAAGATAATTCATTCCAGAATTGCATTTGTTAGTTCAAACTCTTCATTAATGGAAATTAGATTTTCTGTCTGGTTAAAATGCAATGCAGCTGCATTACTTTATGAGGTGCATACATTCAATAAAACATTCATTAGTCAATTCAGAAAAACAGTGAAAATCTTCGTTAACTGAAACATCCATTAGAAGTGGCAGAGAACCTTAGTTAAGGTTTCACAGTGTTGCATGTAATAAAATAAACTCTTTCTTTTATTAATTCATCATCGATGTACTGTAATAGAAGCTAATTAAATTTAAAAAATAAAAATAATAAAAATAAAAACTTAAGATTTTGCTGTTTCTTACAGAAATTTGAATCAAATCTCATCAATTATAACTTGATTAATAATTTTTATGTTCTGTTTGAAAAATTAGAATGTGTTTAAAAAATATCTATTGCTTATTCTTTTATAAATCATTAGTCCAACTAGTAAATTTAGCAGCAAGTAAAGTTCAACCAGCTATAATTGTGTTATGAAAGATTGTTAAATGACCTATTTATTTTTGTATTTTAAAATCTTTTTAATTTTGTAATTTTTGAAAAACATTTAGGACAATCCTGGTGCACAGCCACCTACTCTGAAACAAATCCTTCAAATGGCAGGTGAAATAGCCGATGGTCTGGCATATCTTGCAGCAAAGAAATTTGTTCACCGTGATCTTGCAGCTCGCAACTGCATGGTTGCTGAGGATATGACTGTAAAAATTGGAGATTTCGGAATGACTAGAGATGTTTATGAAACAGACTATTATCGCAAAGGAGGTAAAGGCCTCTTACCTGTTCGCTGGATGGCGCCAGAATCTCTACAAGATGGAATCTTTGATTGTCAGTCTGATGTGTGGTAAGATTTTTTTTAAATGTTTTGCATCATTAAACAAAACTTATATATACTACAGTTGACTTGGTTTTAGAATGTGAACATGGTTAATCTTGGTTAACAGTTAGGTCCATAGAACAGATTTGATGTATTTTTAATTTTCCAGGAAACTTAACCCTTTGCAGTCATATGTCTGCTCTCAGCCACTATAGCATTATACTGATCTTATATTATATTAAGACGATGAGCTTCGCAGATACGTAGAATTCAAAATAATATTTTACAAATTGTGATTAAGTGTAATTAGGCCTTTTCACTTTTTAAAATATTTTTTAAATAATACTATAAAATGGCAAAAAGAAAGTTATCGAAAGAAGCAGGGTTTCTGCACATCTGAAAAACAGGGAATTGTCAAGGGAAATATGTTCAAAAAGTGTGGGAAAATTAAAAAAAATTTTCTAAAACCTAAATACAGGGATTTTTTTTTTTTTTTAATGCACTATCATGTGCCAAGATTCTTCAGAGTTCTGAGGTCCGTCTGCAAAAAAGTTCTGATTTTTCAGTTGCAAGTAGAATTTTCACTCAATTAACATTTTTAACATTAAAGATGTTTTAGCTATACAAATTTGTCGCCAAATAGACGATACCTCTGCAAAAGACATGTTGAGTCATGTTAACTAGAATGAAATATCATGAATATGTAAATAAGAAAAAGAAAGAAAATTATGAAGCAAGCAAAAAAGAAACAGAAAAAGAAAAGCTGTAGTTGAAATAAAAAAATTGAAACTTACACAACTAACTGCTTCTGAAACAACACTAGTAAATGATATAACGGCAAAAGTGTCTACAAAAATTTGAATGTTTAATAAGTGCAAATTCAGTTATGTAAGTAAAAAATTACTTTGAATCCATCTGAGGGTTTTTTGTTGTTGTTTGTTTGTTTTTAATTTATCATTTTTTATATTTTAAATATGAAATAATATAGATTTTTAGTTTAAATTTTGTAAGTTATTTACATTTTCAGAGGTAAGTTTACATTTTATTCTTATTAATGTATCAATGTATCCTTTTTTGCTGTATAAGTTTAATCATTAAGATCTAGAATTGTAATTCATATTTCTAAAAATGTCGTGAATTGTTGTCAGGGAATTGTAGGAAATATGGTCTAGAAAAATCAGGGAATTTGGTTATTCAAATAGAGTATGAACCCTGAGTATACCGTGAAATTGAAAGTAGTTTAAAAAAGATAAGATATAAGGTGTAAAGATTGTTCTGTATTCTCAAACAGAAAAATTAAGGGCTGCCCATTGGGAGACTACTTTGAAAGATACCACACAATGGAGAACTATAAAATATAATTTTTACATAAAATTAAAACATTATTGCATTACATACATCTAAAGTAACAAATTAATAAAGTTAGTTTTTCCTTCGCAATCTTGCATATTATGTCTTACTATTCATTCAATGATAATTAATTCAAACCAGCATGACACTTATTCCTAAACTTAATATGAGGGTTAATTGTGTTTTTAGAATTTTGATGCATTTCACATATTGTATATTTTTAAAAAAGGCCAAAAAAAGAAACAACCAATTACAGTTTTAAGCTGTGCATTAAGGAAAACATTAGCTGTTTGGAGAAATAAAAATTTAACAATAACTGACTTAATTTAAACAAAGTAGTTATTTGTAAAGACTTGTATTCAATATATCTGTAGTTGATTCTACTTGCATTTCATCTCAGAACCAAAGATAATAACTAGTTGTAGAATACAATGTAGGTATATGTATATTATTCAGAATAAGCTAAAGCTTAAATTACATTGTGCCAATGTTTAACCCTTTACTAGTGCTGCATTAATGCAGCTTGGGCAACTCAAACTTGCACTATTCGAGATTATTCAAAGCAATTTGATTTTTGCAAGATTTGATTCTTTTACATGAAGACCAAATTCAGTTTCATTTCTTTCCAACATGTTTGCACATTTAAATATTTAGTTTCATATTTTCATATTATTTTAATTATACCTGGAAGCACAAAAAACTACCAACACTACAACACTAGTAAGTGGTTAAAAATCGAATAACAACTATTAAAATTTACAAACAATTCTGTTTTAAACAAATTACTCTTGCGTTGTACTTCTTCTTAACATTTTCATGCAAATATTGCTAATTTCTAATCAGATAAATATATGTAAAGTAAACACATATTTAAATAGAACAAGAAATTTTGTCATTAAAAAAACTAGTTAAATCATAATTTTTCTCATTCTGTTTGTTGAAAAATTGTTATAGTTTAAAATTTAATTTCAATGAAGCTTGACCTCATCTCTGTGAAATCTGTCAATACTGAGTCATTTATTTTTTGTTTTTATTTAATTGCATCTTGTTTATAAACTAAAGATTTAAACTAGCTCCCTTTTTTTTCTTTTTGTATCACCATGAGCTTTTGGTATAAAAAACATCTTAAGAGGACTTGCTACCTTTCATTTGAGGAAATATCAATTTCCGAATTTTTCACTTAAAATGTATTTAGAAATCCCTAGCATATTTTAGTGAACTTAAATAAAGATTCAATGAATATAAATATGTGAAAAAGTCTTTTTGCTACTTCTGGGAAGTTCAAAGTTATAATTAGGGTTCCGTACTTAAAAGGTAAAAACGGAACCATTATAAGATCACTCGTGTCTGTCTGTCACAGCCACTTTACTCGTAAACTATGGAACGTGGAAAGTTCAAATTCGGGAAAGTAATAAAGACTGTTGACCGACATATTTTCAGATTATTAAACATTTATAAATACAGGGTGTTTATAAAGTCCCGGACCCATTTTGATGTTTAATAACTCATAAAATGATAAAGATACATTAAAATTAATAACATAAATGGTTAGATAGACTAAAAAAGTTTTATGACCCTTGTCAATGAAATTCCACATGTGCCCCCTTCGTCTCACGGAGAATATCAAGTCGATAGTCAATTTCATGCCAGTTAGCAGCAAGCATGTCGACATCCACAGAGGCTATTGTGGTTGTAATTCTGGCTTTTAAGTCATCAATGTTCGACACTCTCCTCCTGTAAACATTGCTGCTGGATTTTTTCCTTTGGGTATTTGTAAAGGACAATGTTTACAGGAGGAGAGTGTCAAACATTGGTGACTTAAAAGCCAGAATTACAACCGCAATAGCCTCTGTGGATGCCGACATGCTTGCCGCTACCTGGCGTGAAATTGACTATCGACTTGATATTCTCCGTACAACGAAGGGGGCACACGTGGAAGTTCATTGACAAGGGTCATGAAACTTTTTGAGTCTATCTAACCATTTATGTTATTAATTTTAATCTATCTTTATTATTTTATGGGTTATTAAACAACAAAATGGGTCCGGGACTTTATAAACACCCTGTATATTTAGTAAAAATGTATAGTGGCAAATTCAGTTGCTTGAAAAAAAAAAAATATTTTCTTTGTATATCGTGTGAGGTATCGTGTAAAAGCTTTCGTAAAGATGAATTCAAAAATACATTTCTTTTAATTTTAGGTATTAGATTTTCAAAGATATAGTCGAAAATGTAGCGCAAAAATATGTTCCTCCCATCTAATTCCGAATCTACTGAAACTAAAATTATGAAAAAATTAGAGGGAGTAGACATTAATATAAACCTTGCAGGAAAATTATAGCAATTACCCTAGGTCACATAGTTTTTGAGAAAAGCACATTTTTCCGTTACACACAAATTTCGATTTACGGGCATTCAGCAAAACTGTTGAGCAGCACTGGAGATACCTATCATAGTAGAAGTATAAAAGCATTGTTGATCATGATTTTCGAAAAAAATCATCAGTAATTAGCCGAGATGTGAACCCTTAAAGATATGGACGGTTTGGACATACATAATGACAGGGGCTGTGTACACTATGTACCATCAGCTTTTAAAGCCTAGATTACAACTTTTAATGATATGAGTGTAATGAAATGACCAGTAACAGTATAAAAGCAATAAACGTCAAATTGTTATAAACAGATTATTTCAAGGGGTCTCAGATCTCTTAAAGCTTCAAAAATTTTTTAATTTAATTTTTTTTTTTAGATGTTAATCTTTCTTTTTTTCTGAACATTTTAATATAATTGTTTCCTTCAAATTCTCATTAGAACAGAAGTTATGGCTTTTTAAATTATACCGACTCAATAGCTTAAGAAGCATTTTCAAAACTTTTAAGTCATTTTTCTCCTATTGACTTTTTTGGGCATATCGCACACGATATCTCAAAAACATTTGAATATTTTTTCATGAAATTTTCAAAACATACGTTTTATGTTAATCTGTATAAACTGAACCTAAAATTTCCTTTTTATTGTTTAAAAAAATATTTTTTTAAGTGATTATCTTGTGCAAATTTTCAAAATTTTCTATTAGCTAAATACAACTTTATATTAAAAATATAAAAACGCTTTAAATACAAATTTATTTAGGTTCAGGGTAATTATTATAATCTGAAGTATAAGTAGGCACCAAAATTTTTATTCTAGTTACAATATTTATTTTCTAATCGTGCACATAAGCTGTTACACCAATATTCTGCTTGTCAAATGTCTGACTATTTGGAGCACCCTGTAAATGCTAATTCTTCATCTTGCAATTTTTTAAATACATAAAATGAAAGAACATACTTATATCTCTAATCTCGACAAAAATTGTGTTTTAAAATCATATACATTTTAAGATATTAAATGTTGAAAATGGTCTCTTTTTTTTTTCCCTTTTTTCCAATTTTTGAGATCTCTGAGACCCTTTAACTAGAATGAATTACATAAATACTATGGGATTCGCGACAATTTGCATTGAATGGCTCTTTCAATACGCCTCAAATGGCTTTAAAAGTTAATTAAAAACCTATCTGGAAAACGCGGCAAGGACCAAGGCGGCATTGCAAATTTGTGACCCCCTTTCGAAGCGTGCTTAGCTCAATGCCAAATGTAAACTTTGAACGAATGTTTTGTTTTAGCTGCACTGTAGAAAGAAAGGTTATTACTATTCTGAATTTAGTTTTATGAAATGCCAAATGAAGTTTAAATATGCATTTCTTTTATTGTCAGTACCGAATTAAGTTCATTGTAAAGAGATTAAGATAATATTAAACTAGTCAGATGTGTCAATCCCAAAACTTTCTTCTATCTCATACATGTCAATACTTCCTGTTAAATGCAGCACAACAGCGTCACCGGTTAGGTGATTTATACCAAAATCTAATCAGGGACAACTTTTGTGAACTTCTAATTGAATTTGAAGTTTGGTGAAATTTGTGCTTTTTTTAAGAAGAGCTATTATGGAAATCGTGGAAAATTCTGAGTTGCAGCGCCCACAAAATTTGTGTCACACGTAAACAGACAGACTCACAGACAAACATTTTGTAAAAACATGTTTTTCATTACTTCTGTACCCTAAAACGTATAAATCCGTCTAAAACTGAAATTCGAAAATTTTCACGAATCCAATACTTTCTTCTTGTAAAGATAGAAGAAAGTAAAAATGTGTTTTACAGGATGGCTGTATTTGATATTTTTTAGGTTCCATATCTCTTTGAACTTTCATGGTATATCCATTTACATTTTTCTAGTATATACTGTTATACACAATCCTACTTTTCATAGTTTTTTACAAATTCTTTTAGCAACGGTTTTTTTTTTTAATAATACAATTACTAATTCATATATTTATTGTACGGAACCCTCTGTGCGTGAGTAATACTCGCACTTGACCGTTTATTTTTAAATTCATTTTTCTTACTGTGTTCTTTAATGTAATAGTATGTTCAAAGTGACAAAACTACAGCATATGTTTCTCAATTATGATATTTTTATTGTTGTTCCTTATGATGTATTTTATGAAATTAAGAATTGCATTTGCAATAATATAAATAGTTTGTTTTTAAAAAAGGAAATTATTAAGTCTTTTTCTCTATTATTATGTATGCCATGACATTTTATTTTTTCTCTTTAATTAGTTAACTTTTTGGAAATCTGCTTTTTGAGGTTATAAAATTCAGTATTGTGATAACTTCTACAGTCAGTATGATTCACGTAAAAAAAAAAAACTGACACAAATGGTGTCCTTGTTGAGATGAGCAAGCGAGGCTCATTAGCATCCACTTCAATTGATTTTTTGTGATGCTCCTTCTTCTAAACTGTTGATCTGAACATTCAGCAAAGTGATAACTTCCATTATCAGCATAGTTCGCATTAAAAAAAAAACTGACATAATTGGTGTCTTTGGAGAATAATTATAGATCATAAAGGTGACACAGACTTTATGTCAAAAGCTTAAATTGAAAATGTTGTGCATTTGATTATTTATATAATTTAGAAAGTCTGAGGATTAGAATAAGGAACTTTCTCCATTTGCTGGTACAGTGAACCAATAGTTGATTCATAGCCTTATTGCAAACTTACTCTTTTTGTGGAACTAGTATGGACAGGAACACGATATAGTCTTAGTGTCACAAAGAAACCACTGGAGTGGGCGCATAAGAGTTTCACTCTCAAAATTAGAAATTATCAATGTCTGCATGACTACATCAAATGAACATTTGCAAATTAACTCACTCAGCTCAATTTTGTGCAGGCCCTTCATGTGTTTTCCTAGTTAAATCACTTTCCTTCATAAAACCATTTAATAATATGTCAAAAATGTAATATAAAATACTCAAATAAAAAAAATAGTTCAAAGATCAAATGAACATTTGTAAATTAACTCACTGAGCTCAAATTTGTCAGGCCCTGCATATGCTTTCCTAGTTAAGTCGTTTTTAATTCATAAAACCATTAAATAATATGTCAAAAAAGTATCTATAATATATAGTCCAAGTCATGTGACTGTCATAAACAGTTATGGGCTGACCGCTTCACTTTTCCTATGCCAGGCGGCTATTTTTACTAAAAATTATTTTCAAATAAAATTGCATAAAAGTTATATTTTCAGAAAGATCATTAAAAATACATATATGTTTGAGAGATAAAGTTCCATTCAAATATATATATACTGAGATAACTTAAGTTGAAATTAATATTGACGGCCCAATATCTCTTTCTGTCAAAGTAAACAAACTCAAGAGATTCATTCACTGTGAGCTATAAAAATATTAAACCATGAAGGTAATAATTTGTAAAGCAAGTTCTCCAGTGATGAATTTTGCAGCACAAAAATAATTCACGCCTGTAAGCCAATCAAAGTTTAGAATCATCATTCTGTTAGGGTAAGTGCTGTAAAATCAAAATATTTCATAAATCAAATTTCAAAACAACATCATCAGTTTCAGAGTTGGGCAAAATACATCAAAAAATCATTTTCGATACAAAATACATTAATTTTTGAACCTAAAATACAAAATACTTTTCGAATTAAAAATAAATACAAATACAAAATACATGTATTTTCAAAATACATTTAAAATACAAAATACATTTAAAATTTAAAATTTTTTTGGCATAAGATTACAGGTCTGCACGGGCCGTGCCTGGGGTGTCAATTTTGACTCGCAACACTCTGACCGGACTGGGTCTGGACTTCATTCTTTCCGAGGCGGGCACCAGTTTTATTTTTCTGAAAGCTCGGGCGGGCAGGACCTTGACATCACGCTTTCCGGTCAGGTCCTGACTTATTTATATTGGGCCGAATCAGGACTTTACTTCATTCTTCATAGAGGTTTGCACTGTCCAAAATTTTAAGTCCGGTTCCGACCCAGCCCGTATAAAAAACTTTGGCCCGCCCCGATTTTTGCTATGCAAAAATCAGTAAAATGTGGCATGGTCCAATAGTGTTTGCAAAAAATGAATATTTTAAAAATCTCCATTATTCTACAATTAAAATGTTAAATTTATTATTTTTAAAGAGTAGTACATTTATCTCTAGGCAATAAAGTTAAAGCACAGAAAAAGAAACTGTGAAAAAGAACCTGCCTATGATGAATCCTGTCTAAAACTAAAAAATGGGTTGATCCATGCAAAATGAATATAATAACATGTGCGAAAAAAATATAATTCATTTACAACAAACTATGTACCTGCTAAGAAGAAAATCTGTCAATAACGAAGTTTTCTTCTCTCCTGTCGATTCCATCTTAGAAGATTTTATTTTATAGCAATTTTTAGATTTTTAATTCTCCAAGTCATGAAATGTGGATTAATGATATAAATGATAACTAAGATTTTTACATACAAATACAGATTCATTTAAAAAATAAATATCGCAGTCCAGCATGCTTTTTTAAAAATGAAGAGTATAAACATGAAAAAAAAGCTAAAATAAATACTTTTTGTCCGAATTCCTCCGTACTAGACAATTTTTAACCATATCGGCGTAAAAATCTATTTTGTAGAAATTCAGTTGGGCCTGGTTAATCAAGTTTTTATGGGCTGTGATCAGGCTGAACTTTTAGCTCTTATATTGGGCCACAGAGTTTATTCAGAGTTTTTGGCTTTTATATTTATATCGGGTCGGGAATGGGCCAAAATTTTAGCTTTTATACCAGGCTGTGCCAATAAATTTTTTTGTACGGGACGGGCCAGGCCCAGTAATTTCGGCACGTGTATGCTTGCATAGTAATAGTTAAAAAAATAATAGTTTTTTCATTTGAAACAATATAGTGAGCTTTCTTTTTAAAATAGGTTACCAAACCAGAGTGTAATGCAGGATATATGAAGATATTACGCCGTATACCATCTAGATTATTTTCAAGAAGCTCTGTATACCCTCTGTTTCATCAATAAAGCTATAGTGTATACCTCTGGTTTCACAGCTTAAGAGGGACTGCTCAGACGAGGAGACTAAGAACATAGATTCCCCCACCCCCCCATACCTTTTATTAAGATTTTTAAAAAGTACAATTTTCAGCTGGAACTGAATCTGCCGGTAACCGCAACGTTTCTTACAATTTCGGCATTGCATCAAACCAGTCCCACAAGAGTCTACCTGAACCCGGAATAGGGTCAAGTCAACTCGAACCTGGCCCTCAATGAGAAAAATTATCTTCCACTTGACGGCACCCCAGGTTGATTTGCATTCGATTTGGATAAAATTTGGTTACTTACGCGGTGCAGAACAGTAATTCACACTCATTTTAATTCCCTTAGTTATTTAACACCACTCATTTTGACGTACAGTACACGGTGATATATTAAAATTTTGTGATGATAGCTTAATTTTTATGAAAGTTAAACCAAAAAAGGTCTTATTATTATCCTAGTGAAATCAAAACGTTGTCACCTGCAAACTGAAACCTTACTGAAAATTGAAGCATTAGTTCAAGAGTTATGCATGGGTATAAACGAATTGCATAACCTCCTTCGTTGGAAGTTGGTTAAAAAATATACATAATTCATTAGTGCCTCGATCACTGCAACGCAAATATGAATACTTCCCATGAATAAAAAATAGGAAATAATTTAAAGAGAAATATAAAATAAACAACATGCTAATGTGTTTTGTTTAAATCCCTGGCACCTAAATATTTTTTCTTTTAGTAGTGCGCTTTAGTAATGTTCTTTTAGTGTTTAACAAATTAAAAGTGCTTCCCATCAATACACCACTCTTCATCTTGGTCTGTTTTAAAGTTCCTTCAATCTTGAATGATTGTATTACTCTTTATCGAATGCATTACTCTTTGTCGAATGATTGTATTACACTTTAAATATTCATAACATATTCAATATTTCCATCATTTATATCATAAAACTGTATTTAAACATACACGTACTATATTTGTAATAATAAATATAACAATAAATAGAACTATTTATATAATAAAATTCACTCTCAATAAAAGAAATATCACGAGTGGGGGAAATTATACCCGAACGTTGATACAATGAATACAAAGAAAGTAGAAAAAATTATGTTTCAGTCAATGTATAATGGTATAAAACCAAAAATCTTACCATTAAATGCGTTTTAAAGTTAGTTGTGGCTTCAAAAGTTCCACTTATAATGGTAGACCTTGTTTTACACATTTAGCATGTTGCCTAACTTTAACACCATTATCAACAGAAATTATATATATATATATATATATACCGTAATTTCCGGCCTATAATCTGCGGATTATCTGTTAAAAAATCTCAAAATTTTTAAGTGTGGATTATCTACCAGTGTGGATTATCTGCTGAAATTTTTTTTAAGCAGAATTTCAGGGCAAATATCCAGTTTCTACTAGCAGTCATCAAATAAAAATGTAAACAGTTATCAAACGATTGTCTGCTATCGACCGTTCGTGGAGTTGCTTGTGATTGGTTCATGTGTACGTGCTAGTGGGAGTGGCTTCTGATTCTGATTTTTTTTTTTTTTTTTTTTTTTTTAGCCTTTTGGTAACATATTTCTATGAAGAACAAAGTGTTTCTCAACTCACCCCTTTCAAAAACTGCAATCTCAATCATTTATGAAATAACTCCTCCCAAAATTACGGCAGTTTTACTGATTACGATGATTGATATTATGATGCAACCAATGGGAATCCACCACACATTAATCGAATGAATCATTATCGTATCATAGTTTCATGATTTTATTGCTGCCCTCTATAGATAGGATAATAAAATACAATTATGTCCTTGTAATTTATATTAAAAACCAAAACATATTTGATGGTGTATCACGTTGAAAGTTATAATAATGTCTAAGAGAAAACCTGTTATTTAACACTGCAGAATTAAAAAAAAACATTATTTAAAAAGCGGAAGATGATTTAAAAACAGCAATTATTACAGAATTATCTGTATTCACAAGACATTCCAACGTTTTAGATATGAGATTCAATGAAAAAAATTATTTGTATTTTTTAACTTGTAATTATTTTTTTTTTCAATTATTTTATTACAATTATCATTTAAATAGAGCAACTAAATAAATTGGGAGGTGATTTATTAGTAGTACTTTGGAATGTTGAAAACAATGAGTAATTCTCGTATAGTCCGGCGTACAATCCGCGGATTATACTCCGATGCAGATTAACTGCTGAAATTTTTTTATAAGGGCTAAAAATTGTGACTGCAGATTATAGACCGGAAATTACTGTATATATAAAATCCGTCTAGTACAGTGCAACTGTATTATCCCAATTAATTAATTCACTTCATACATTATCATTAAGAGATGAGCCATTCTTTCACAAGTCTTCGAAATAACTAAGTGCAGTATATTTCTATTGTATTAAAAAAATACAATACACAGCAAAACTCTAAATGATTCTTTCTGTTTATCACACAGTAGTTTTTGTTATTCTCATAGCAACGCTCAAACTATAAAAACTATAACATTAGAATTTTAAGCATTTGGCAAAAATGCTTCAGAAGAGCAGATGCATTCTTTAAAATCCTAAGACTGGACAAAACAGACAGGCACATATTTTGCTTTTGTGAATCTTAGATCTGTGGTTTAAAAGAAACAAATTGAAATCGGTAGAAATGCATTTTGAGTATATATTATAATAATATAATAATTCAAATGAAAATCAAATTTCAAATTATTTTTTGCTTAAAAGGCGCAAACACCAACTTAGTGAAAAATATTCCATGCCGGGAATCGAACCCGGGTCATCAGTATAGCGCACTGACGTTCTATCGCTAAACCACATGGAACGATACCCAGCCTGGAACTTCTCACTATTACAAGTTGGCAAGGCTACAAACGCAGCACAAGATGGAATATTTTCTGTGAGCCACCAACATGGGGCAAACACAGACACTTAATTAAATCCAGCATCGATGAATCTATATTAATATGCATTTTGAGTATTTTCAAAATACTTGGAAAAATCATTTCAAAATACATTAACAAAATACTTTCCATTAGTCAGTTTAAAATACAAAATACAAATGTATTTTGAAAATGTATTTCAAATACATGTATTTTCGATACTTCCCAACTCTGATCAGTTTGCTATTTACATATTATCCATTCCAGGAACATAGATCACCAAAAATGATTGTTAATCACCAATTATATTTACCATTGTCAGTGGCCAATCACATTCAAAACAGTAATTTAATATACTTTTATTAAATATATAACATCATTAAAAATGGTAAATAATATAGAAGCCAACTAAAATAATAAAAAACAATAATTTAGTATGCATTTATTAAACACAACAAAATTAATTGTGATTTCAGATTCATTACATGTGTTTGCTACATCGTGAAGTGATTTTTAATTTGATGTTTACTTTTAATGCTTTTTTATTAATTTATTAGTTTTTCATTAATTGGAATAACAATTACATCATTAAGTGGCAGCGCAATGATTTTAAAAGAGAACAAGCATTGTGAAAATGTGGTTATGCACACAATAGATCAGTTTCACTTTCAACTATTTCAACTTATGTCCATTTTTAGGTGCTTTCGTAATTATATAAATACGTAGCACCTATAGTTATCAATCAGTCCGTCAGCCTATAACAGAGCAAAAATTACCCAACCGAATGGTCTGAAATTTTAAATATATAATTGCTTTAATACTTTGTTGAGTCATTTTAAATTTTATGAAAATCGGATGTAAGTTTAATTACAAGGACAGTCAAAAGTTTTCCGTTACATTACGGCCAATGAGAAAAAATGATTTCAAGTGAATTTTAATGATGTTACAGCCTTTCAAACAGAATGAAATTAATATGCACTTATTGAAGTCCACTAAAATATACATTCAATACACTATGCAGTGCAAAAAATATTTATAAAAACTTAACTATAGTATGAACGCATCTCATTTGCTATGTTTGATGTGCAATTTCCAACTTGTTTTATTGGGCATTAAAGTTTGGCTATAGTTTTTTCATGGGAAGTCTACATGGTAATGAGGAGTACTTCAAAGAGATATTAGTGACTAAATCTTTTTAGCTAAAATACTCAGATTAACAGTGAACCTAATTATGCAAGATTACTTAATAGGTTTAAAAACCATTACATTAGTGAATGTGTATTGCAACTGATAAGCAAATAGACATACATCATAAATGCCTAAATGAGCTTAAGCAGTGTTAAGAAATATGAAACACATAACAACAAAAAATATTGAAATGCTACCATGAATACAAAGAATTCTTGATTTCTCTATCTGAATCTTCTGATTTGGGAAGGATTAAGCAAATAAGTTAATTTATGAATAAAAGTTTAAAATTAACCTGTTGATTACTTAGCCTTAGTATACATTAAAGGAAGACCAAACTGATCGCTAGATGCAGCTAGTTATAAAATAGTCAAATAATAATAATAAAAAAAGCTCAAAGAGAATAAAGTCCTCTTAAATCTTCATTTTTCCTGATTATCTATGTTGAGTATCTTATATCTGTTATTGTTCGAAATTTGAATTGTATCTCACTGTAAAATCTACCAATAATCCAGCCTTGGGGCACACCCTCTTCTTGATGATTCTTCAGGGAAGAGGCGAAACTATTTCGTCTATCGATTGCATCTGCGCAAGACAATTGCTAGATTGTACAGGATGCAAAACACGACGATGGCTGATTTATAATCTGCTGGAAAGGACCATTGTTTTGCTACAATAATGTAATGTAACATTTACAAAAATAAGGAGAAAGTGCCAGCATTAGCACTATTGGCAATGGACTGTCCAAGTATGGCGAGATACAAGCTACTTTTTAAACATGTAGTTTTTAATAAATTTTGAAACTTTATTATTTGAATACTAGGAGGCTCTGCCCCCTATGAGCTATGCTCGTCAACCCTCGTTCAGACACTGCAGACTAACAGCACGCTAATTTGATCAGCTTTAAAAAGATTTCGGTAGATTGAATTATAATTTGAATCTGACAATTGTAATCTGATGTAATTTTCACTAAACTTTTCTTTCTCTTTTTAATATTCACGTAAAGATACTTTTGTTAGAAATGAAATATTATGATCATCTTAAAATATCAAATAAATGTCTCATGCAATTTTTAAATTTAAACTGTTTTGCAATATTATTTTTTGTTCATTTTGTGTAATAAGTGTAATGTGACGTAAATTCTCCTATTTAAGACTTCTAACGCATGTTAATGAATTTATTATTTTACAATATTCTTTCTCTTTTAAAATTCACGTGTAAATATAGTTTTTATGACGTAATTTTCAAAGAGTTCCTGCTTTTTATATTTTCTGTTTATAATAGTCACGTGTAAAATAAATTTTTAATTTGAAGCAAAAATTATTGTTTGCGCTGTTTATACAGTTGGCAACAGTTTAAATTAATACAATTTTCTAAAATATCTAAAAAATATCTCTTGAAATGCTGAAAATTTGAATTTAAAATAGAAATAAAACCTCAAAAAATGAGTCTCATCATAAAACTAAATGCAAGCTGCACACCGGGAAATTTTGATGCATAAAATGATCTAAAAATGATTAAATTCCTATGTACAGTTTTTTCTCCTATAAAACTTTTTTAATGGAACGATTTTGTCCAACTTTGGCATTAAATATCTCTTAAAATAATTCTTCAATTTGAAAACTGTCTGCATCAGCGTGTTTATGAAACATTTCTCTATAATACTGCTGATTTTCATATTTTTGTATGCAACAGTTTGTTTAATATTAATGAAGAAAGGCCATGCTTAAGCATTCAAATTGAATGCCGATCTTCCGGGAATATCTACGCAGATTTTCATTGGTCCATTTCCAAATCAAAACTTTTTTTTATATATAGAAGGATATCATTGATATTTTTCATGTAAAATACTTTTTAATGGTATTGGTGGACAATCAAAGAAAAAATATTAAATGTAAAGAAAAAATCGTTAGAATATTCAATTAAAAAAGAGTTTTACTTATGTTCTTTCTGTACACCGAGCAATATATTCTGCAAACCAGGAATCCTGGGTTAGATGTGTTATTTTTTTTAAAGTTGAATTTTAACGCGACAAAGTGTCTCTATCAATCTCTTTCAAGTACATCAATTTTATATGAATTGGTTACATTAATCTGTATATTCTGTATTATAGGTCATATGGTATAGTGTTGTGGGAAATGGCCACTTTGGCATCGCAACCATACCAAGGGCTATCCAATGAAGAAGTTTTAAAATTTGTTATAGCTGGAAATACAATGGCCAGACCTGAAGATTGCCCAGAAAGCTTGTAAGTTTTACTGCTTATGTAAAATTTCAACATTCTTATTTGTGTAAATTTATATGTCCAGCATATGTCATTAAAAAGAAAGAAAGATAGATAGATGCATGTTGCACATATCAAACAATATCAAAAACTGTCTACCTAATTAAGCAATATCAAAAACAGCCTACCTAAGTAAAAGAAAGAAAAAGAAAAAAAACAGTTGCCACAATATTTGGTTGTAATGTTTCATGACTAAGCTTTTATGAGATAATATTTTAAGTAAAATAATGCATATTTTATGTGTCTGATACATATTTTTTTTTAAATCAAAATTATGATTTTTGTGTGTTCAATAAATAATTGTGTAATGATTATCACTTTAAAAGATAAAATGTTAGTCTTTTAATTCTTTTGGCACAAGTGTCATATATATGTTTGTTTGATTTTTTACTAGGGACACTTTGCTCTTGAATGGCACAAACCAGCATTAGATATTGTAATATTCAGACTCTGATTTAAATCAGACTGTTTAAAAAAAAAGAAATTTAGCTCCTAAATTTACACTCTATACCTATTAATGTAAATATAGATACTACATTACTTCAAATATAACACCATAAGAAACTGGTTTTATGCTATTTTATCAGTGAGCACATGGATTAATTAACCACCCAAACAGGGTGTGGTGATATATATCATAATATATATCTGATATTTATTTTCAAAATATATCTTTTATATTTTCAGTCAAAACAAGTGTAAATGATTTTTTCAACTTTTATTGACTAGTCATTTTGTAGATAAAAATTTTTTGTCTTTGTCAATGAATTTTTTAGACTCCTCCTCCCCTTTAAGAAATTCAAGCTTTATGTTTAAAGTTGACTTTTTAAATGTAGAACCAATAATTATTTGAGACAATATCAATTTAGAGCAGCCATTGAAAGACAAACTGTCTAATTTAAATAAACATTTTACAATTTTATTAGAAAAAAATTCTTGTTTTGGTTTAGCCCAGTTTAAACAACGCGTAACAGGGTAGGTGATAAAAAAGCACAAACACACATTTATGTTCACATTTTGAGTTAATGAAATTATTTTGCATTTATAATTTTGTTGTATAAAACATAAAATTTCCACAATGCTTGATACTGAATCCTATATTTTGTTTTTCGATGAGTGCAAGAAGCAAATTATTTCTGCTTTCAATTAGTTGATCTTCAGTTTTGTTGTAAATGGTGAGAAAAAACAAATTATGTTAAGTTTTCATGTTAAGTGCAATATATTACAGTTTCTCATTTATATTAAGTCTGACAACATTTATAATCAGCAGTAAATTGGCTATTTTGAAAATATCTTATATATTAAAAATATCGGATATGCATGATTTTTAATTAATTTTTCAATTAATTTTCAGTAGTGAAATTACGCCCAAAATTATTGAATATTAAATACGTGAAAATTTTCACATTGCTAACTAAGCGTAAACCAACAGAGTGAAAAATGTCCAAAGCGGGAATCGAACCTGGATCTTTGGAATGGTGCTCCAATGCTCTATCTATCATTAAGCTACGAGGACTATACCCAGCTTGGCATCTCTCTCTTAAATGTCGGTAAAGCTGCAATAGCAGCACAACATGGAATAGTCTTCATGAGCATACAACCCTGCGGAAAACATGAGACGAAATAAAGCCCGAACATATATAAGTATGATTTTTAATTAATTTTCAGCAATTTATTTCATCTAATATTTGCCGCAAGGTTGTGTGCTCATGAAGACTATGCAGTTGCAGCCTTATCGATATTTAAGAGTGAGAAATGCCAAGCTGAGTATCGCCTCATAGCTTAATGGTATAGAGCATTGGAGCATTATTCCAAGTATGCCGGTTTGATTCCCAGTTTAGACATTTTTCACTCTGTTGGTTTACACTTAGTTAGCAATGTGAAAATTTTCATGTATTTAATATCAGATATGTATCAAAATATTGGATTTTTTTGATATTTTTGAAAATATCATGATATTTACTCACCCTTGAAACCAGTTACACATTGATTTATTTCAAGAAATTTTGCAATTTATGTTTCAAATCTAATCGAACATTTTATCTCGGTAATCTGTCTATCAAAGACATTAAAAGTATTAGGGGCATTCTCACAATCTGACTTTTGGGAATAAAAATCTGGTGAAATTAAACTTGCTAAAATAACATTTTAATCTGATAGACGAATGCCTTAATGATTCAAAATACAGTATGGAACCATTTATCCGGAAACCAGTTAACCGGAAAACCAGTTATCCGGAATGATATTTCTGATAGAGTGATTTCAGAATCTTTGCCGAAAAAGATGTCATACATTGCTAGTTTGACATAGGCTTTGCTTGACACAATTGTACAATTTGATGACAACATCTAGTATTTTTTGTCATCATATTTAGTTGTATTGTATTATAGATGTTTTAATTTTTATGCAGGGGAAACAGAAGAATTTTTGTTCCTAAGGGATTCCCATAAATTACCTTCTTTTAAACTCTGGCTAACTTTTGATCTTTCTTGCATTGATTTTTAATCCAAGTAATCTAATAATTTAAAATGAAAAATAGTGCCACAATCACACATATTCCACAAAACTTATCAAATGGATGCTGCTTTAATGCACAACCAGTTATCTGGACTACATCCGGCCCCAAGCATTCCGGATAAATGGTTCTGTACTGTGAAGAAAAAATGGTCAGCAACGAAAATTTTTTTATTTAACTGAGGTTTTAAGTTTGTGGGAGGGTGTAGATTGCTTGCCCCTCCCACGTGAAAATTCAGCAGAGTGACTTGACAAATTAGTTTAAGTTAGATATGAAACTTTGAAAATATTGTTAAAATAATAACTTTGAATAAGAATATGTTGAAATATATGCAACTTCATGAATCCTATATATATTATATGATATTTCAGTGATAAGGTAAGTGTAAAATGTACTTACAGTAATGTGCCAAAATAATGAACAGAAGAAGGTTTCTTTTATTGGAGCTTGAAATACATGAACGTGACTTCGTTCTAGGATTAAATTAATGGACACTTGCAACGATAGTCTACCCGAACTCGAGAGCACTGCATTATTCGACGACATAAGTAATATTTAAGCAACTTGAAATATATTATACACAACTCTATCGCCGATTTAATTAACAATTTTCCGATGAAACGTCTTCTTACTAAACCATTATGCTTAATAAACTTTAAGTTCTTACAATTATATCGGTATTTAGCCATATACCTTTCTATATTCGCTGAAACTTCATAAAAATATACCGGACAGTACCATAAGTCAGCTATTAGACATCGCACACCTTGCACACCGAAAACATGAAATCGCTGTCCCTTTAAATCAGGACGAAAACCTATTGGCCAATCAGAATCGACTACGCAATTTGCATAAGTCGGAAGATACTTAACATTTACTTATAATTTGAATAACATTTAATAAATATTACGATGACTTTAGAAAAATTACTTTAATATAAAAATGACTTAAAAAGATGATTTTATATGTTAATTAAATTTAAATACTTATCTTTAAAAAAAAATAAATAAATACGAGCGAATGCGATCGCAAGTAAAATTGCCGTATACGGTCCACGACCGAAACGCGATACGCAACCATCCAACCGTGGCGGTAAAAACGTAAACAAACGCCGAAAGGCGGCAATGAAAAGAAAATAACGTGTTGTCGAGTTCAGGTAGACTTTACAAATTGTTTAATGAAAAAAATAGAAATAAAAAATGCTTGGGAATACTTTTCCACAGAATGCCCCTCTTTCCCATTCATTTTGATTTTCTGCAATAAAGTTCATTACAAAAGTTCTTGTAATAATGGCAGGATCAAAAGAAAGGTTATTTTTTTTTTTTTCGTGGAAAGTTCATCACCAAAAAAAAACTTCTCTGAATCTAAGAAAGGAGTCCTTTACGAGGGATTTAGTCAAAATATCTGCATAGTTCTCTTTTGACATAACATGCTTAATGTCGAAGAGGCCATTGTTATACCAGTCTCTTATAAACTTGTATTTTAAATCAATATATCGATTCTTTATGGTATCAGCTTTATGTTTGGTGAAGGAAATGGCACCAGTATTATCACAAAAGAGCATTGGACGTTGAATAGTAATGATGTCCAAGTTAAGACTTTTCTGAATTTCAATTAGAGACATGTTTAAGAACTTCAGATCTTTTACAGCTTCTGTCGCTGCTATTATTCCTGCTTCCATTGGACTCAAGGCTACGCAATTTTGTTTAGTTACTCTCCAGGTTACTGGAATATTATTTAAGAAAGCAATGTAGCCGCTCCAGGATTTTTGATCAGTAGTGTCACTTGCCCAAGAAGCGTCGACGTAGACAGATAGCTGGATTGGAGGGTCAGATTGTGCCAACTTCAATCCCAAGGATTTTGTCGAAGAGAGATACATCAGGATTCTCAGTAGTGCCTTGTAGTGCAACAGGTTGTGGCTCTCAGTAAATTGTGAAAGTGCAGCAACAGGCCAAGCAATGTCTGGACGGCATCGATGAGCAATGTACTGTAGACATCCCAGTAAGTTTCGGTACGGCAGGTTCTCGGGAAATTCGTCATCTTCAGCAACTGGAACAGGATTATATCCAGGAGGAGAAGGAAGAGATATATTAGTAAAATCAGGGATATCAAACTTCTTTAAACACTTTTCAATATAATGTTCACAGTTAATATTAACTATTGCATCCTCTTCTCTTTTAAAATTGATACCTAGTAACATTGAAATAGGACCTAAATTTTTAACTTCATAAATGGATTCAATTAACTGTACTACCTCTTTTAAAACTTCACCATTCTTCGCAAAAATAGGCAAATCATCCACATACACTATAACTATTGCTTCACTTTTATAAGAGTATACACAAGTTAACCCTTGTACTTCACTGAATCCATTTGCAATTAACTTATTATGCAAATCATGGTACCAATATCTTCCAGCTTGGTGAAGCCCATAGATTGCTTTCTTTAACTTTAAAACACAGTGTTCTTTCCCTGGAATTGTATAATCTTCGGGTTGTTTGATGCAAATTTCTTTATCAATATCCCCATATAAGTATGCACATTTAACATCAAAAAGACAATGCACCCAATTCAATATTCTAATAAAAAAAGCTATGAAAAGACGAATGAGTGTAAAATTTATTACTGGACTAAATGTGTCGTTGTAATCTAAGCCTTCTCTCTGATTATTACCTAGTGCAACTAAACGTGCTTTAAATATGCAATTCTTCCCTTCACTATTTTCTTTTACGGTATAAACCCATTTGGTTCCTATAACTTTTTGATCAACTTTTGGGACAGGTGTCCAAACGTGCCTATCTAACATGGTTTGGATTTCTTGATCCATTGCCTCTGGAAGTTGTTTTGCTTGTGTCACATTTTGTGGTACAATTATTTCAGTTTGGAGCGCTTCTTCAGCTAATTCACTTTCCAGTTCCTTATCTAGCTTAATTGGGCCTTCATATGTATTCCCTAATGAAAAATTTGCCACAGTATCATTCAATATGATTTTATGCATTTTACAATATTCACGTAAATCTTGTTGCGATCTTAATCTGGAACCAGTAGGAGATAAGATATAAATGTCAATTTTACCTTTAGTTCTTCCTTTCTTTCTTTTCTTCATAAATCGATAAAATGTTGCTTCTGCTTCTTCCTGTTCCTTCAGAATATTCTCTTCTAATTCATCTTCAGATGTTGATACATCATCTTCCATTTTCTCTTCGGATCTAGATTCATCTTGCTGCATTACTTTCTCAACTTCTGTCGGAGTTGTAGAGCTACTCGGTTGATGGACAGTCAAATCATCTTCCATTGTCAGTGAATTGTTAGGACCTGTAAAGAATTCATTATCATCATTTGAAAAATCAACAAACGTGTGATGTATTATTTTCCGTTCAGGAGAACCGTTCAGTTGAGCTTCGTCAAATGTCACATGCTTTGACTCAACTATTTTATTTTCTTTAGGGAAATAAATGCGATATCCACAGGATCCTATACCATATCCTACAAAAACTCCTCTTTTTGCTCTTGATTGAAACTTATTTCGTTTTTCTTTAGGTTGATGTACATACGCAATGCATCCATAAGGTTTCAAATGATGAATGGATGGTTTAGCTCCGTACCATCGTTGAAACGGTATTGCTTCTATGCCTGTGTGAAATATTCGGTTGCGAATGTAATTTATTGCCATAACTGCCTCAACCCATAGATTAGGCGGCAGATTAGCTGCTTGCATAAACGTTCTAGTTCCTTCAAATAAAACTCTGTTATATCGCTCGGCAACGCCGTTCATCTGGGGACTATATATTGTGGTCCTCTCATGCTTGATTCCCATCTTTTTTAACATATCTTTTATTTGCTTATTGCAATATTCTAACCCGTTATCAGTTCTCATGACTTTGACTTTTCTGTTAGTTTGGCGTTCCACAAACGTGATGAAGTGCTTTAATTTCAGGAAAACTTCATCTTTAGAGCGTAGCGGGTAGCAAAAGGCTCTTCGACTAAAATCGTCAATAAAAGTAAGTATGTACCGTTGCCCATTCCTTGATGTAACTGGAGCCGGGCCCCATACATCGCTATGTATCAATTCTAACATTTCTTTTGAGCGAACTTTCTTTAATCTAGGATATGTTGACCTAGTATTTTTAGCTAGAATACACGGTTCACACGGAGTCTCTCTTCCCTGTAATTGTCCACAATTTTGAACTAAATTTTCACGAAACATTTTCTTAATTATATCAACATTACTATGTCCTAGCCTTTCATGCCAGAGCATGATGTTGTTACGCTCACTGGCAAATGTAACATTGTAATTTTGATTTGCCTCTTGTATATTAGTTACTTGCCTGACATTATCTTGTATTACATGAGCACTTCTTGAATTAATGTTATAGGCTTGATTTAAGGATTTAGTACAAGTAGAAGCTTTTAATTTATTCTTATCAGAAAAAGATGGTTGATCAGCAAGCTCTAAATATCGGTTCTTAACATTAGATTTAGTTTTGTCATAACTTTTAATGGCTTTAAGAACGTAAAAATTATCTTTTAGAGTGGCAGTATACAGGGTGATTCAGCTCGTCGGTGACAAACTTTAAGGATCGATAGAGCACACCTAGACGAACATTTTTGAATAGGGAATGTAGGGTCCCTGACGCGATGGTAAGGCGCTAGGCGCTTTCGAAAATTTGGGTGCCGAAATTCGAAACGTCATAAAAACTAGGGAAATGGTTAGATTTTCTTGCTTGTTGCGTCGAAATGATTCTGTTTGTTTAGACTTTCTTCAGTACCAATTTGATAAGCGTATCTCTTAAAACATGGATAGGGGGCGCTGCAGACTTTGGAGAGCTAGACAACAACTTTAAGCCCGTTATTTTGATAATTTAACACATGCTCGCCAAAGTTTATACTCTAACTTAAAGTTTGAACCCAAAAGTAGAGCCCTGCAAAAAGCGTAAGAGCCGGAATAAAATGTCAAAGTACAGGGTGGTCGAAACTCGAAGGCTCCTAAGAGATAAACAAACAGATTTCTTGACTTATGGCATGCATTTTCATGATTCTGTTTGCTGGGGCTCTCTGAAACTCAGTTGAACGGTACAAAAAGAAACATCGATAGGGGGCGCTTTGGGCAAAAAACATAATTCGTTGACATTTCGGACGCTAACTGGAAACGGGGCGCTACGATCAGTTAGAAACAAAACAAGAGAGTAATTTACTTATCATAAGAAGCTATTAAAACTGCAGTTTGTTTGTTTTTTTTAACAAACATAGCTGGTTTCAATCATGCACAATGCACGCAATAAAATTTACATAAGGTGCTTTTTGCTGATTTATGCAAAAGATATCGTACCATATCGATATGCAAAAGATACGTAATGCGTAGACGACAACGCGAGATGACGTAGTTGTATGCGCAGACACGTCTTTTGAACGTGCGGTACCTACTTAAGCTTCGGGTTACTTGTCTGCAGATCGGTAGTAGGATGGAACGGTACACAAACTCTGAATTGGCTGACATGCATTTGGCGTATGGCGCTGCTGGTTGTAATGGACGAGCCGCTCAGCGGTTGTACGCCGAGCGTTACCCCAACAGGCAAATCCCCTGCCATGCCTTCTTCGCTCGAGTACACCAGAGGTTGTCCACAACGGGATCTTTTGACGGAGGCAGGCCTGAACGGGAGCGATCAGTGAGCACCCCCGACAACGAAGAGGCTGTGCTTAACCTGGTTGAGGACAACCCAGGTCTTAGCACGAGAGATATCGCCAGACATGTTGGCATTTCGCAAGCAACTGCGTGGCGCATCTTACGTTCCCGGAATCTGCACCCCTACCACATCCAGCGGGTGCAGTTGCTCAGAGAGCAGGATTTTGGCCCTCGAGTGGAATTCTCAAGATGGTACTTGGCGATGAGATCCAGGGATCCCCGTTTTGTAAACAGCATTTTGTTTACGGACGAGTCCACCTTCAGCCGGGAGGGAATGTGGAACGCCCACAACAGTCATGTGTGGTGTGATGAAAATCCACATGAAACCAGAAGCCGAGCAGCCCAGGAGCGTTTCTCAGTAAATGTGTGGGCCGGCATTCTGGGGGATTGCCTCATTGGCCCTTATTTGTTACCTGAACGGCTGACAGGTGGAAATTACCTGATTTTCCTGGATCAAGTGCTGCCGCAGCTTCTGGATGAGGCGCACGTACCCGAAGGTTCGCGTCGCCAGATGTGGTTCCAGCACGATGGAGCTCCGGCCCATTACACGAACGACGTGCGTCTCCATCTAAACGCAAGGTATAGCCAGCGGTGGATCGGGCGTGGGGGTCCAGTTCACTGGCCTGCCCGATCACCAGACCTCACCTGCTTGGATTTCTTCCTTTGGGGTTACCTGAAGGCCGAGGTATACCATACACCTGTCAGCAGTGCTGAAGAACTTGTGGCGCGCATTGTGGCAGCTGCAGGGCAGATCAGAGATACTCCTGGCATTGTTGGAAACACACACTCCTCAATGCGACGGAGGTGCGAAGCCTGCATCATGGCCCAAGGTCGAAATTTCGAGCATCTTCTGTAGTGTTATTTTTTGTAAATAAATTTCCAGTATCATTGATGTTTTTGGTCTAAATTTATTCAGAAGTGTTGAGCAGAGGTAGAAAATGTGTTTTCATTATTACTAACTGATCGTAGCGCCCCGTTTCCAGTTAGCGTCCGAAATGTCAACGAATTATGTTTTTTGCCCAAAGCGCCCCCTATCGATGTTTCTTTTTGTACCGTTCAACTGAGTTTCAGAGAGCCCCAGCAAACAGAATCATGAAAATGCATGCCATAAGTCAAGAAATCTGTTTGTTTATCTCTTAGGAGCCTTCGAGTTTCGACCACCCTGTACTTTGACATTTTATTCCGGCTCTTACGCTTTTTGCAGGGCTCTACTTTTGGGTTCAAACTTTAAGTTAGAGTATAAACTTTGGCGAGCATGTGTTAAATTATCAAAATAACGGGCTTAAAGTTGTTGTCTAGCTCTCCAAAGTCTGCAGCGCCCCCTATCCATGTTTTAAGAGATACGCTTATCAAATTGGTACTGAAGAAAGTCTAAACAAACAGAATCATTTCGACGTAACAAGCAAGAAAATCTAACCATTTCCCTAGTTTTTATGACGTTTCGAATTTCGGCACCCAAATTTTCGAAAGCGCCTAGCGCCTTACCATCGCGTCAGGGACCCTACATTCCCTATTCAAAAATGTTCGTCTAGGTGTGCTCTATTGATCCTTAAAGTTTGTCACCGACGAGCTGAATCACCCTGTATAAGTACTTCCAATGCTTATCAAATACTTTAAACCCATTGTCCATTGTGGCATGGAGACCAGCTTTATCCATCTTTGACATGGAAATTAAATTTTTATGAATGGTAGGAACATACAACACATTATGTAAATTTACAATAGATACTTTATCCTTTTCCTTTAATTTAAAACTTACTTTTCCTATTCCTCTAACTTTATGAGGTGTTGTTCCCATCCTAACAACTGCACCCTCTGGTGGCTCACTTAGATAAGTAAAGAAATGCTTATTTTGGCAGACATGAGATGTGGACGCTGAATCCATTGTCCATTCCCAGCAAGGGGGGGAAACATTGCACAAATCATTACTTTTACATTTTAATTCTGCGACGTATGAATCTAAATTTACTTCGTTCCTTTTATCACCACTTTTCTGTTTCCTACAATTTTTATCCCAATGGCCATATTTACCACAAACTTCACACTTTAAATTTATTTTATTTTGAGAATGAGACTTAGGGGACACTTTTTCAGACATTTGAGTGGTTCTATCAGCCATGAGGGTTTCATTTCGTAATCTTTCTCTCAAATCCCTCCTTGAACATTCCTTTAGAATCTCCTCTTTAACATCCTTAAATTTAAAATCTTTTTCTGGCAAACGGTCTAATTCCCTAATTAAATAATCATAATTTTCTGGTAGGCTTTCTATTAATTGGTAACAACGATGCTTTTCTGCAACTTCCTCCCCGGAATCAACTACGCGACGATAAGCTTCTTCAAACCTAGCAATATAAGTTGGGATATCTTCATCTACATTAATTTTTAAATTCCTAAATTCATTTACATGAAACGATTTTAATGCTCTTCCTGGGATTTCGAGATTTAATTTTAGTGTTTCCCATATTTCCGACGGATCATCCAAATGACCTATTGTTAACCCAATTTCAGGACTAACATACGTTTTGATAATTTCGGCTGCCCTTTGCTTTGACTGATTTAGCTTAAACTTATCAAGGGGCTTCAAATCTGTATAATCCGGCCATTCAGTTTTATTCACCCAGGTATACAAACCTTCAGTTTGCAATGTGCATTTTATAAAACGAGTCCAACTTTGATAGTTATCCCTACTTAATACTACTATATCTGGTGCAGTAGCCATTTATATACTTTTACTTAAAACAATAAATAGATATAAAATATAAATAGAAATGGTACTAAAACTTGCATGCACATATATATAAACATTAAAATATTTCATACACTAGATACTTGAAAAAAACACTTCATTAATTAGCTTCAACATTTTCATTTTAAAATACTTTTCTCTAGCTTTACCGCAGTTGAAGTGCTTCTGGGGCCATAACCTCTGTGGGGGGGGGGGGGGGGGGGAGGTGTAGATTGCTTGCCCCTCCCACGTGAAAATTCAGCAGAGTGACTTGACAAATTAGTTTAAGTTAGATATGAAACTTTGAAAATATTGTTAAAATAATAACTTTGAATAAGAATATGTTGAAATATATGCAATTTCATGAATCCTGTATATATTATATGATATTTCAGTGATAAGGTAAGTGTAAAATGTACTTACAGTAATGTGCCAAAATAATGAACAGAAGAAGGTTTCTTTTATTGGAGCTTGAAATACATGAACGTGACTTCGTTCTAGGATTAAATTAATGGACACTTGCAACGATAGTCTACCCGAACTCGAGAGCACTGCATTATTCGACGACATAAGTAATATTTAAGCAACTTGAAATATATTATACACAACTCTATCGCCGATTTAATTAACAATTTTCCGATGAAACGTCTTCTTACTAAACCATTATGCTTAATAAACTTTAAGTTCTTACAATTATATCGGTATTTAGCCATATACCTTTCTATATTCGCTGAAACTTCATAAAAATATACCGGACAGTACCATAAGTCAACTATTAGACATCGCACACCTTGCACACCGAAAACATGAAATCGCTGTCCCTTTAAATCAGGACGAAAACCTATTGGCCAATCAGAATCGACTACGCAATTTGCATAAGTCGGAAGATACTTAACATTTACTTATAATTTGAATAACATTTAATAAATATTACGATGACTTTAGAAATATTACTTTAATATAAAAATGACTTAAAAAGATGATTTTATATGTTAATTAAATTTAAATACTTATCTTTAAAAAAAAAAAAAATAAATACGAGCGAATGCGATCGCAAGTAAAATTGCCGTATACGGTCGACGACCGAAACGCGATACGCAACCATCCAACCGTGGTGGTAAAAACGTAAACAAACGCCGAAAGGCGGCAATGAAAAGAAAATAACGTGTTGTCGAGTTCAGGTAGACTTTACAAATTGTTTAATGAAAAAAATAGAAATAAAAAATGCTTGGGAATACTTTTCCACAAAGTTAAACTTGTGAGTTTAATTTTCCTTACCCCCACAGGACATTTAAATAAGAAATAATAAAAATGTAGTACTTTTAATACAGAATTTTTGTATAACATTGTCTTAAAGGTGTGTTAAAGAAGAGACGGTAAGGTAAAAAAAAGGAATGGTAAGGATGGAACGGTAAGGAAAATTACCACCTATTTTTAAGCAAATCATGTTAAGACTAAGTGATAGCCACAATGTTCATTGATTTTTAGAAACAGTCAATAACATTGGATTAATTTTTTTTTTTTTTTTTAATTTACCTCGAAAAGTGCAGGAATAAACCTTGGGGACAGTAAGACTACCCATAAAGCCACGATCTTGAAATTGATATTTAAATGCTGATTTAAATACTGCAGTAAATTTCCTGTCAAAAAATTTTAAACATTCTTTCTTTAGCATACTTCTGCATGAGAAAAACTTGAAACAAATTCTGTGTCTGCATCTGAAGTGATTTTCTGTATAAGTTTAGCTAGAGGGACGGTAATGATGAAAAACCGAAGGACAGAGTTAAAAAAATAATATCAACCATAAAAATGTGTGCAAGTTAATTTTTTGCTACATATTTACATAAAACAATTGTCCCAGTTTCGGAAAAAAATTACATCGAATTACTTTTATTGAAACAATTTTATACAGACAGCTCCAAACTTAAAAATCAGCATCAGGGACACGGGACAGTATAGGAGTTTTCCTGGTATTTGGACCCCCAACATCGTCCAAAACTTATTTATCTCATTAATATTGTTATGCAATCATGCAATGGGATGTTCCCCAGTATATGAAATAAAAAAAACACAAAAAATGTACTAAAATAAAAATTATTGTTCAGGGACATAAAAGTCAAAAGATTGTGAGAATGCCTCATTAATATGATTCTCTTTGTTTCTTCTCCGATATAAATGTATGATGTAATGTAGCTTACTCAGAATTACTTAGCAAAAATACAATGGTTGGTTCAAATTTTCTTTTCTTTTTTTTTCTTTCACTAAGTTTGAAATACAGTCCACTCCTACTATAATCTACAATGTATTTTAGATGTAAGCAAAAAATTAAGTCTTCTTAAGCAAGATAATGTAGACTTCGTAATAAAATTTGACTGGTCAGATGAATTTATTAAGAAATTTTAAGGCATTGTTCATTAGAAGGAAAGATTTTGTGTATCTTGTAAATAATTATTAGACTGTTATATTCTGAATGTATTCATTGGCTCACGTGTCTGGGAATAACAGAGCATCCGTAAGTGTGCTATACAATTAAATCGTTTCATTTTCATGCTGAAACCATAAGAGTTAAAAAATGCCGGTGTGTGGACATAGTTCAACGTGCCTACTGAATTATGAAATCGCGAGTGATTGCTGCTGCAACAGCAGTGAATAGACTCAACTAATTCAGGGCTCGAAATGTACTGGAGCAAACCAGAATGATGTTCCAGTTAGTAAAATTGTGACAAATATTGTTCCGGTTCGTGAAAGTATGGAAAATATTGTTTGGGTTCATGGAATTATTAAAAAATATTATTACAGTTTCATACACATAGATACTAATTATTTAGAATCTTGAATGATTTTTTTTTAATTGTTTTTTCTACGTTTAAATACAAATTTGCTATACAGTAAAGTCCCAATTATCCAAGTTAATAGACCAAGCTCACCTCGGATAAGCAAAAAAATTGGTAACTCAGGAGATGAAATATAAATTTTCATTTAATTCATTATTTTTTATGGTACTAGTAACATTTCTTTGATGTACATATCCGTTACTTTTAAGAAATACAGGGAATGAAATTGTTTATTTGAAAAAGCCCTTTATAGTTTTTTGTTTGTTGCATGCCCATTTTGCTGCAGTTTTTTTTTTTTCCCCTTGCAGTATTATGCTACTACATTGCTACCAATTTCTAAGATTTTTTTTTCTTATCTCTAAAACTTACCAGTAAATTTTGCCTAATTTAACAATTGTCAACAATTAAATATGGCGAAAGTTTGTATTAAATTTTAGAGGTAACAAAACCGTACAAATTGGCCGTACAAATGTGATTCCATTAGTGTTTGAAAATTGCAGGAGTAGCCTCTTCTTTCTGCTCAAAGTATTAAATATTTTTTTAATAGAACTTATACCTTTGGAATGGATCATTTTCTTCTGATGAACGGCTTCCATTATTATGAAACAGCCATTATAAATGAAGTGTTAGGTGAAGATGAAAGAAAAGTTGAGTAAAAAAAGTTACTTAAAAAGTTTGAATTCTGATTTCAGATTTCTAACTTTATGGCTGTTTCATAATAATGGAAGAAAAAAAACTCAGTTAAAGAGAAAACTCGGTTAAGCAGGACTCGGGTAATCGGGACTTTACTGTACTTTAAAAAAAAAAAAAAATAGTCAACAATAATTTTGAAATAGCATTCCAGTTAGTGGATTTTTCCATTTTGAGCCCTGAACTAATTACATTGTTACTGAAATTATTAGTATTATCTGTATGAAAAAGGATGTAACTTGATTGTTGTGAAAGCAATCTTACTCACGATCCCACGTGTCGATTGCCTTCAGAACATATTCAGTTCGACTAACATTATTGGGTCTGCATTGAATTAATGGCTGGAAAAATCTATGGCCAGCTACGCTGTTTATTGATAACCAAAATGAGGATTGTGAATTCACTAGATTTAGATTATGTATTGCACAAAAAAAGGAACTGAATTACTAAAGTTTGCAAAAGAGACATCAGTTTCTCTTCTCAGTTCTGCATCAAAAGAAGATTTAGTTACCTGGATGAAATCTTTTAGTCGGAAAAGTCAGTGATGCAGAAATAATATCTTCTGTGTTGAATTCACGATAAAAAGATTCAGAAAGAGAATCTGATGCTGAAAAAGATAAAATTGATTGCAAAGAGGGATTAGCTCTTATGGAGAAATCTTAGGTTTTTTTTAGATTTTTTATTTGTTGTTGTTGTTATTGATCAAGAAATCCTGACTCTTAAATTCTAGATGAAATTGCAGAGAATAAAACTAAGAGCTTTAAAGCAAACCAATATCACTGTAATGTTTGATAGATTTAAAAATAAGTAGAAATTTAGTATAAATGTTATCTATTAATTTTGATTATATCATTTAAATGCATTTCTAATATTGAGTATAGTTTTTTTTTTCTTTTTTTATGAAGCACTGTCTTCCATTTTTCTGTTATTTATTTACAGTGTGATTGCTATATTTGTAGATAAATTCCTAATATTAGAATGTAAACAAAGAAATGACCTATAATCTGTAAAATTCTATAATTCACAAAACCCTTGGCCCCGACCTATCATAACCTTTTTTCTCTAATCCTTTGAATTTTTCATATATGTCAATAAAGTTATAAACAGACCTATCAAACCCTGTTTCTGATTCAAGAATGATTTTTCAAATTATTTTTATTAGAAATTATCCTTTATTTTACTTATTCAATTTGTTTTTAAATTTAATATATTTTATATTTTCAAAATATTTCATTTTCATGTATAAATGCTCAACTGTTCTAACTTTTAAATATATTCAATTTCACTTTGAAACATTGCAATATATATATTATTTAATTTAATTTAATATTCATTTAAAAATTATGGGTGAATAGCTCCATAATTTCTTTGTTTTTATAAGGAAGCAAAAAAAAAAAAAAAAAAAAAAAAAAAGGCAAGGTATTTGAAAACCATGTCCGTAATCTGATATTTTAGTAAATTTTCTATCTGTAGTTGATAAGCCATATACTTTTCATTTTTTAAATAAAATTAACATTATCACATTAAATTTTGAAAGAAATTTAATTTTTTGTTTGGATGTCATAGGAATGACTTATAGTTTCGTATATACTAAAAATCTATGCAGATTTTTGTTTTTGTTTTTTTCCCTTTAAGTTAGGCTTAATTACTCACTGAGGCTTCATCCTTAGATGCCTGTTTGCAAAGAAAGCCACTGGTGCAAAGGAGTTTTAAATAAATTCTGTACTTATTGCTAAAAGTATCCAATTTCTAAATAATTAATTTATTCCATATGGACTTTTACATATGTGCACATTTTTATTGAATTTGTTTTATTCATTTGAAAATTCTCTCAGGGTTTTCAGTGTAATGCAAGATCCCATTTAAAATTTTCATTAGGATATGAAAATTCCATCTTTCTTTTTCATTTTCTGAAATTAGATTTAATTGCTCACTATGACTATATCTCCAGATGCCTGCTTGCAAAGAAAGCGACAACAACAGAAATGTTTAAAAAAAATTATTAGTCATTGCTAAAAATAAAATTTTTCTTTTGTCACCAATAATTCCAAATAATTATTGTTACCTTACTTAATCACAGACAATTATTACAAATCCTTATTTTTATAAAATAGAAGTGGCGAATGTAAAAAAAGCATTAACACAGGTTATATCATACCGTGCATTTGTGTTTCTGGGTTAAACTTGTTTTTCAAAATTTTGCTTAACATTTTGGTTAGGATATGAATATTTAATCTTTTTATTTTAACTACTACTATGAACCCTATATCTGTTTTCAAACTTTCTTTTACACAAATAGGCATGCAGTATACAATAAATTCACATTTATGAAACTGGGGATAAGTAACCATTTTTATTCCAAATAAAATGTATTGCCGTAGTGTTTTGTATTAATGACGTGTCACTCTAAATTCTTCATGTATTTTATTTTACTATTTATTTTTATTTTTAAGTGTAATTTTTAATACAGTGTTACTAGCCTGTTTGTATCAGTGCTGTTTTATCATTGATAGTTAAAAAAATTAAATCTTATTTTCAATTTGAAATACGTGTTAACACTATATTGTGCAAAAATATATGACATGAATTTTAAAAGAATCTGAAGAAAATCTAACTCAAATTGCCATTTAAGAGGAAGGAGGTAGGAAGTACATATAAATTTCTCTTGCAAAACATATCGGAATGGGTACATTTTTAATTTCCATAAGTTGTCTTTAAGGATGGTTTTTGTCTTAAATTGCTCCTTGTATTTATTTATTTATTTTTTTACTACCAGAGAAACTGTGTGAACACTTAATATTGTTTTTAATTTAACTTAAATAAATGAATGTTTCAATTTTAATTTTACTTTGGTATAATGAAAAAAAAAATTGTTACTCTTTTATAAGTGTAACTGTAATTTTATAAGTGTTATATATTGAAACAAGTTTTTTCAATATTTCAAAAACTGTTATAATTTTTCCGTTTATTTTAGGTATGTCATAATGGAAATGTGCTGGCACAGAAATCCAAAGGCACGGCCCACTTTCATTGAAATCATTGAAATGCTACTTCCAGAGTTAAATCAAAAATTTCATCAAGTTTCATTCTATCACACACAGCATCTGCCAAACAGTCCAGACCATAATGATGCTGATGCACCTACAACCCCATTAAGATCACCTGCACGTGATGAAGATAATGATCAAAGTGTATACAGGTACTTTCCTAGTGCAACTCAGATTCCAGAAGAAAATTTTAACTTTACATTTGACAATGGAGATGCAATAGCATCTAGCTCAAATTATAGAGCAGAAGCTTCAAACTCTAATGAAGGGAGCAAAGGTGTGTCTGTAAATTATTCTGATGGTAGTAAAGGAAGTAAAATCAGTAATATTTCAAATGGCAGCATACCTAATGGCCACGTTCATCTAAATTTGGGAAGAGCTTCTGAGTGTTGACAGATGTTTATCGAGCTTCTTTAATTTCCCAACATCAGAGACAAAATCTTTTTTACATATTCCTCAAGAAGTTCAAAGACTCAAGTATCATTTAAGTGTTTTGTTAGTGTTAATTATTGTGCTTATGCATCACAAGAATGGCTGTAAGTATTTGCAGCATTGTGTTTTTAATTTATTGATTTTGTTTCATTTGCTATTATGTCCATGTGGTTGACTTATCAGCATTTAACATTAGTGACTGTAGCTTTTAAACATTTTGTAGTCATAAATTCACACTCATGTACAGTCAGTCAAAAAAATTGAGAACAAACACCTCCATACATTTTAATCCCCAAATGGACCTTATGCACATGACTTCAGGCGGTGGTATGTTGATCTGTTATTCTAGCCACTGTACTGCCAGAATGACAGTATGCACAAGTGCAAATACCGCTAGCAGATGACTTTAGCCTCAACCTAGGTTGAGTGCATAAATTTTAACCAAAAATTTTGCAAATTTAGGGAATTTTCTTGCATACAGAACAGCATATTGAATTTATATTACAATGTATTAAGTATATACTGCTATAAGAAAGAATTTTTTTACGGTATTTTTAACAAACAAGCATTAATAACTTGAACTCCATAGACTGCTATGCTAATGTTCAACAATAAATACCACCAGCAGACGAATTTTAGCCTCGACCTCAGGTCGCATGCATAAGGTCCATTGTCACAGAAAAGACAAAAATAGTTATTCTTCTGAAAGTTGTCTGTTTTCCTTTTATGTTAATAAAATAAGCTTAGACTGTCAAATTCATACTAAAATTGTACCAAAATCTAAAATTTTCAATATGAACACCTAATTTTGATTACATATTTGGCTGTTTTGTTAAATTTTACCTTAAGATACCAAATGGAGAGCCATTCAGTCAAGTTGTTTAGAAATTAAGAAAGTTTAAGATTTGGAAGTCGTTAAAGTTAAATTTATTTGTAATACATAGTTGCACAATGGATTGCAATGAGGGTGGTCTTTTAAAAATAGCTAGAATAAGAATGTGCAGTAATTTTAAATTTGTACATTTAAAGCTCCTAAAAATTGATTAATAAACAAAATATATATAGGTTATAATTCATATGTTTGTTTGGTTTTTTTTCCATAAAAATATATTTTCTTTAATTTTAGAAAAATATATGAATTGCAACCTATGATTTTTTTTAACAGAAATCTATTTCTAGAAGCTCAAATATGTGAATCCAAAATTACAGCTCATTCCACTTAGCAATTTTGAGATATACAGTAGAACCCCACTAATCTGAAATTCCAGTTAATCCAAACCTATTTTATTTCTGAAAATTATATTTGAACAGATTAACTGAAAAGATTAACTTATGAAATTTTCCGGATTACAGGATGAATGTCGGGAAAAACTTGTAGAAACTAGAATTAAAGAAAAAATGGCTGTAAAACATGTTTTTTATTCTTTAAACAGCTTCAATAGAATAAAAAAAAATACTCAATAATGTAAAAGTACATAATATGCATACGAATATAAAATGAAAACGTGTACTGTAGGCCTACTTGTAGAAGCCATCTTAAAAAATCTCAAATATCAGTTCATTCGCCAGTCACTATAAAATTCTTTTTTAAATGCAAAAAGTATTTAATTCAAATGATAAAAATTTATTTTTTACTTTCAACAATTTGATTTCTCAAATTATCTACAAAAAATGTTCTTTTCTTCCCTCCTCGTCGATGTGGTGACTCGAGTTATTTATAGATTGCCGATTATGAACTGTTTGTAATAGGTTGTTACGCAATTCTGCATTTGGAAGTTACATTTGATTATTATAAACACCAGGAGTGATTAAACAAGGAATACTATTTTTTCCAAAAATCGCGCCAGATTATCCAGCATTCCGGACCTTAGAATGCCGAATTATTGGATGTTTATTATACTACTGTGCTTATAACTTGAATTTTTTTAGTAGGCATCTGTTTTTTTTTTTTTTTCTATTCTTATCGGAATTTCTGATTATCAAATTTTTTGTAATCTGAACAGGCACCAGTCCCAATTAGTTCGGATTAGCGGGGTTCTACTGTACTTACAAAACTACCCACAGTGCAAACTATTTTTCAATGATTACAAATGAATTTGACATAAGGAGTTCCAAACATTAAACTTTCATCATTCTTAAACTATTTGATCGAATGACTTCCTTCTGGCTATGGTATCTTAACATCTTCAGACCCGAGATACACAAATGTGAACCTCTATTCTTTTCCTCATAAAATCTAAACTGTTTGAATTTTTTACATTTTCACTTTACTTCTATATAGCTGAATGTTTTGTGCTTTGAAACAAAACAAATAAAAGGCAGCCCTATTGCTTATTTCCTCATAATTTTCATGTGAGTTTGCAAAATGTCTTCAAGGCATTGTGGTCATGGAAGCAAGAAACTTTTATGTTTATTTAATTTAAGCTCTTTACAATAAAAAATTTTGAGAATTTGTAAACCATTCAGTTGTTTAAAGACCTTAAATTAGTTATTGTGTGAATTTAAGTTATTGATCATTAAATTAAGATTTTAAGGGGGCTAGTATTTTAGATGCATATTCATGAACCTAAATTACCAGTCCTTAAAAGTTTCTATTTAAAAAAAAAAGAACTTCTTTCTGTTATCTATAGTGTCATTTTGTCTGTACAAAAATAGTAAATGTGTATTTTGTAGTTTATTTTATCTTCAGGTCTTCTTGAGACCTGAAGATGGTTATGGTAACATTTATAATTTTGGTATGAAGATGAATTCTTAAACTTATTTTTTTAAAATAAACTGAAAAAAAAAATATAATTTCCAGTCCAGTGGTTATTTCTGTATTTTTTTAAGACAATTTTTAGAGATGTATGGGATGTTCTTATTTTTTTTATATATATACTTTTTACGTTTCGGATTTATAGCATAGCAGAGTTGCCGTTTCTCATAATGCAAAATAACGTAATATATGAGTGGTGCCTCTAGAAACTTTTTTTATATTTAGTTTTTTTGTACCATTATTTTGAAACAAAAATCTCCTTATATTTCTTAGTGTGTCAACGATTTAAATCAGTGGTAAATCATTTCAGATTATGATAGATAAGTAACTTAACTCAGTTTTTTTCAAGCGGGCGACCCAGAATCAAGATTTTCGACTTGAGTACATTTCTGAAACTCACTTAACTTTTGATTTTTACTATGAGTTGAGTTGAACACTGTATTCTGAATTCTTTTTCCGTTCTTAAATTTCAAGTTGAGTTCTATAATTACTTAACACATTGAGTGTCATGGTGGCTGACACTGAAAAATTTACAATGTTTTAAGTAATTTTTAAAGAAGTATAATCCTGTAATAAATAAAAGGTACGTAAATTTTAAATAAATTTTCAGTAAATACTTAAAACAATATATATTTTTTTAGTTTTATATCATATTTTAGACCGTCAGTCATCAGTGAATGAAGCGTTCTAAACAGAAAGTTCAGTGTCAGTCACTGGTGACGGACGTGGCACTTAACGTGTTAATCGGCTTTTTGGAATGATCCTTTCAATCAATCATTTATTTCACATGTTGCAAAAAGTAAAGACAATAATAAACTATGTATGGCCAGAAGTTGTAGTTACAAATTTAACAACTTATGCACATGCTCAGATATCTGTTTGGTTAAATTAAGTCTCTTAAAACTTTTGGCAATGTGAACAGGCGAAGCCTAATTCTGGGTTGTTCGGTTCAAAAAAGTTAAACTAAGTGACTCTACTTTTATAATGTGAACATAGTATTAGGCTTGTAAAAAAATATAAGTACAGTAAGTCTTTAAAAAGCAATTTTTATTTGGCATAAAAACATTTCATTCATAATATAAGTTGCAATGTCATAATTTCCATCAAGTAATCAAATTATTAATTCTTTTATATAAAATAAGCAGAGCAAGTATAATAAATTCCTGCAAATAAATGATAAACAGCCAGTGCTGTTTCATTTACTTTAGCAGTAATATATTTATTTATAATAAATTGGAGCTAAAGAAGAATGACATTGGCGAACAGCTATTGCATATATATATATATATATATATATATATATATATTTTTTAACTCATATACACCAAATAAAAATTGTTAAAAATTGAAAAAACAGCAAAACTTTTTTTTTTTTTAATTATTGAAACACTGAATGCTGATAATCCCCACCGAGTAGTAATAATGCTGCTGTTAATATTTTGAGGATTTCAGATATAACTGGCTATTCCCTATATATATTTACTGTGTATGTGTGAATGGGTTAACATATTTTTGGGGGGTTAGCATATACATACATGCATGTAAGTTTAGATTTAGGTGATTAAAAGTAATTTTTCTAAGTACAAAAGCAAAGCGAGCTGCCAATGATATTTGTTTTGTTATTTGTGCTACTAACTAATGAAATTACTTATTTGCAGTTTTTATTAATTCTGTAATTACTTTCTGTTTCCCTCTAGGTCATTTTTTAAGGGAGCAACATTCTGTCATTTTTAAAATTGGCAAAATGTACACTCCTTTTTTAAAAAAATAGTGAAATTCACCTTTAGTTGTAGCCAGATATTTCTTGCAAAAAGCTTCCCCATACCACAGTATTTCTAAGTATGCATGCCAAAGTCCCTGGAAAAATTATTGAACTTTTATTTCTTTAGAAAAAACAGGAGATTATTAAATCACTTTTTTTTTTTTTCAATCTGTAATTCATGAAAATTCTCACTTTATTTATCACATTAAAAAATTACTTTTTTTTTCTTATATTGTTATTATTACTAAACATATTACTAATATATTTCCTCATGAAATAGTGCTCTTTTTTGAAACTAGCATACTGTTCCTTTTTTTCTGTAATGAATACTAAATTATTAATTATCATTTTAATAATTAAAGCTGTAATTATTTAACTTTAATTAGCTGTAATTATTTAATTATATATTATTTTCCTAATTAGAGAATTAATTGTTTAATAATTATTCATTTTAAGCTGTGTTAACAGTTTAATATTAAAAGCAGTTATTAATAATTTTAATAAGTGTAACCATAATCATTAAAAAATGTTGATGTACATAATATGCTAAACTAATAAAATTACTAATTTGTAGTTTTTATAATTTCTGTAATTACTTACTAATAATTATAATTTTATTAAAGCATAGAAACGTAGATTATATTAGCAATTAGAGGTTTAATTATTTTGGAAGCATAAAATTCTTGAAAACTATTCTTTATGTTAACATGAGAAAAAATCATAAAAATCTGATTTAAATTATTAAAAAAAAAATCTGATATTAATCAATGATTTTTTTAAATTAAAAAAATATATATATATATTTTACACCCTAATAGTTCTACAACATATGTATGAAAAAATAAAAGATTCTATCATGAAAATTGTGTACTAATATACTATAAAAAATAGTAGCATCCCTGATATACTGTGCATTAACGAGAACAGCAACTCGAACATTGTATTCTTATGTTTGTTTCATCAAACTTTTATCTCTTTGGAACTGATAAAATAAATACTGTACTGAAAAACTCCATCTGTGCTTGAAAAGGGTTGACCACTTGATTGGGAAATATGCATAGTTGTTTGATTTTCTAATCTCTCTATTCTAAAAAAAAGTAACTACCGCTGTCACCGCCGCCGCCGCCGCCGGTTTTGATTTTTTTGTGACCGGAGGCCTTTCTTCGTTAATATTAACAAAAATAATGCATACAAAAATATGAAAATCGGTGGTTTTATACAGAAATGTTTGATAAACAGGCTGATGCAGACAGTTTTCAAATCGAAGAATTATTTTAAGAGTTATTTAATTCTAAAGTTGGACAAAATCGTTCCACTAAAAAAGTTTTATAGCAGCAAAAACTATACGTGGCAGTGTAATCATTTTTAGATCATTTTATGCGTTAGAATTTGCCGGAGTGCAGATTGCATTAATTTTTTTATTTTGACTCATTTTTTCAGGTTTTATTTCTATTTTAAATTCAAATTTTCAGCATTTCTAGAGATATTTTTTACAGATTTCAGAAAATTGTACTAATTTAAACTGTTGCCAACTGTATAAAAAGCGCAAGCAATAATGTTTGCTTCAAATTAAAAATTTATTTACACGTGACTATTATAAAGAGGAAAAAAACCTCAAATTAGAATTAAATAATTACGTATAAAAAGCAGGAACTTATTAAAAATTACGTCATAAAAAGTATACAAGTGAATTTTAAAAGAGAAAGGATATTGTAAAATAATAAATTCATTAACATGCGTTAGAAGTCTTAGGAGAAATTACGTCATATTTACGTCACATTATAGTTATTACATAAAATAAACAAAAAATAATATTGCAAAAAAGTTTAAATTTAGAAATTGCGCTAGACATTTGATATTTTGAGAATTAATTTAAAATGTCTCATTTAAAAGAACTTTCTTTTCGCTTTGTTAAAAAATACCAGGAGACAAAGACTCTCTTTACTTAATTCCTTTTATATTAGCTTATATACGTCATCAAGTTATTTTTATTTTGACGTTTTATTAGTGTTTTTATTAATGTTGTACGAATTTATTTGTTCTTTCGTTATTTAAAATAAAAATTAGATCAATTTGTATAATTTGGCGAGTAGTTTGGCGATTTATATAATTTGGCGAAATTGGTCGACAGGATAATCAAGTAGTACCGCAGCGGATTTGGCGTTAAAATTCCCCAATCAAAGAGAAATGAATAGAAATTTGTTTATAGGGAAATCGCCACTGTTTTTTAAATTATAATTCCATCTTTCGAAATCTTTTTAAAGCCGATCAAATTAGCGTGCATTTAGAGTCTGCGGTGTCTGGACGGGGGTTGGCGAGCGTAGCTCGTAGGGGGCCGAGCCCCCTAGTTTTTCAAAAAGAAATATCTATTTTACATAATCAAAAATCTCTGCAATTATGTAAAGTAAATATTTCAATACAAAAGTAATGATAGTAAAAAAATAGGAGATGTGTTAACTATGCCTATGATATATATTGCTTCAGGACCTGCGATCAAGAAAATGGATAAGGCCATGATCCTTTATCAGTTGTAGGCTGCAGAGCTTAGGTGCGCCCCCCCCCCCCATTAATTCTAATTTTTACTTAAATGAAACTACTATAAGAGCCAAAAGATTAAAATTTAGTAATCATATAGTCATTTTTTATGCCTGTTTTTCATACATGCATATACTAATAAAATGAAATGTTAATTAAAAAGAAAAGTACTATAGTAATTAAATATTTTTTTAATCATAATTTCCTGAGATAACCTGAACCTTTAAACACTTGAGATGCATAAAAAATATGTATATATATAATTTTTTTTCCTTTGAATGATTCATATCTTTAATTATCATACAGGTAGGCAATAGAGATTAATATATCTGGATATTTGTTTACTTTGTCCTCAACTTCTTTCTTTTGTTACTTAACAATAATAATAGATATGTATAATGTTAGAATCACCGAGCTCTTTAATAGAACGGAGCATTAACTTACCAGTTCACTTTCTACCGCAGCTGCATCATCACTTTAATGTGTTCAAAGTAACATCAAGCTTTTTCATGTACAGTCGTGGAAAATAAAAAGTAAACACCCCTACTAACTCTTCAAAAAATTTATCGTAGAAGAAAGTTACTGGTACCGAACGATTGGAAATAAAGTCTACTTTTAAATGGTGTATATAAAATTTGCTTACAGGGGTATCTACATATTAAAACAAACCCAAACTTCATTCTTTTCAATAGCAATACCCAATTTTAACAAGATATTTCAAATCTTCGGTTAAAACTATACCTAGACACCAAATTTCAAGTCATTTGAATGTAAGTTTTTGAATTATAACCATTCAAAATTTAGTGCTTCTAATGTTAAATTATATTTTCATTAATATCTCCTGATATTATATGCCTCATGTGCTAATTTTTTGTGTAGCAATAATACTGAAATACCCAAACATAAATATGTTGAATTTGCAATTTTTATAAATTTTATAATAAGAATTATGAAATTAATATTTAAAAAAATTATGAATTGCAACCTACAGTTCTTTTAATGGATTTAGATTTATCAAGTCCTGCTTTATGGAATTTCAAAGTTTCTCATTTTTCTTCCAAGTAGTTTTAAAATTATGCTTGAAAAGTTGAAAAATGATGGTTTAACGCTCGTATTCACGAATAACTTCGACCCGGAGTTATGCTGAAAACCCGGGTTGAAAACTCAAATGGCATTCACCGTCAACCCCACTGAACCGGTTCGAGGTTAAAATTTAACGCCGGGTTCAGTAACCCAACCTTGGTCTACTGCAAGTTCAACCCAGGATTTTTCAACCGAGCATGCGTATTTACCGAAAAACAAGCGGTGAGAGTGAGAGGATAGAAGTTGTTGATAGAAGTGTTGATAGAAGAAGGTGCTGTGTAAAACATAGAAGTTCTACTATTAAATAAAACGGAATAACTATATCCAAAGGTATGTAATCTCATATATATGTAATTATCTTCAATATTTTTATCTGATTTGTTTATATTTATGTATATAGCCTCTATATATTGAATACATGTTTAATTGTTTGTTTACACAAATACGCGTGGTCGCGAAAAATTTATTTGCCTTAAAAATAGCCAATATTACTTAAACAGCCGAATAATTTGTTTTAAAGTAACAACTGTCGCGTTTAAGATCATTTATTTTTTGCAATTTTGATGTTAAAAAATTCACAAATGTATTTTAACAGGACCGAAATAAACGCCATACTTGCATAAGTTGTAATTAAAATGTGAGACTCAGGCTAATTTGCATTTTTGTCTAAGTAAAGAAATACACAGATTATCTTAGAATATCCATAGATTCTCTGTAGATTTTTGATCAGTACTTATAGAATGTTTTAAAATTAATTTTTGGGTCTATTGTGTAAAAGATATATTATTGTTTATGTACAAACTGAGATAAATATAAATCAGATCTATAAATTAGATATTTTAACTTAAAATTTAAACAATTTGAGTTTTATTACTTTTTTTTTTTTTTTTTTTTTTTTTTTTACGACTGTTTGTAAGCTTCTACGTATGTTTCCCAATTTTTGTGGAATTTGAAATATTTATTTTTATTGCATTTATTTTTCAACTGTATTTTAATTTCAAAACTATACATAATATAAAATATTGCATTAGTACTATTTTATACGAAAATAATAATAGTAATAATAAATCCTAAAATGAATAACTTTTCAATGTTACCTCCTGAAATTGTGACTTTTTTTAGAGATCACTTATAATTTTTGCTTCTTAATTGACGGCTAAATTAAAATAAATTACTAAAAAGTTGAAAAAAAAATTCCCTTTTTAAAATAACCCCACACAAAAATATTTTTTATCAGCCCTTGTAGTAATAATGACTATTTTTAAGGTAAATGAATTCTTCGTGATCATGAGTATTTATGAAAGCAAACAATTCAACATGTAATGAAGGAGATATAATGTATATATATAAATAAACCAGTCAAAAAATATATAGATAATATATATATGTGTATGTATGAGATTACATATATTCTTCTATTTTTGGTAATATGTACTTTAAACTTTCTTTTTATTTCTATATCTTACACAGCATCTTGAGAAACGTTTAATTTATTTAAATTAAAGAATCACACCAAAAAAGAGAAAAAAAATAGAGGGAATGGGTAGGGTGGTACAAATGGGAACTTGTTTTTCTCCACTGATTCTACTACAACAGACAGCTATTTTATTTATTAGCTAATGTAAAATTATATGAAATTATTAATAATTAATTTGAGTTGTTTTGTTAGATTACAAACTATCATTACTCTGCCTATTTAGTCTAGAAATCTATCATTAATCAGTCATCAAAAAAAAAAAAAAAAAAAAAAAAAAAAGGAATCCCAGTTTTAATTCCTATTCTAAATGAGATTCTTATTATGAAGTGATATCCAAATGAATTAAAAATATGAAATTAAGAAGCTGGAAAAAATATAGAAAATAAAATAACATTTTCTAAATAAATACATTTTTTCAAATGCAACCAAAAACAAGTGTCTTCGTGCATGTAATAATATTTCGTAATTATTAGGCTAATTTATCAAAAAATAGTCAAAGATAATCGAGTGAATAGCTTTGATCTTGTAAATGTGATAATAGAAAAATTCTCATACATATGGCTGGAGGGGTAGGGGTGGGGATAGGTCATAAAAGCTGGTCGATAAAAATTCAACTTTCTGTAATATTTCACATTTATTTGTCCAGATAGTATTCAGAATACATTTATCATGATTTAGGAAAGTCCTTATTCGATTATATGTGTTGAATGGAAATTCATACACTATACACTAGTAGTCTTAAAAGTTTAAAATATTTGTGTTCTTTTATAATAATTTCTTATAAAATATCTCCACTGCACACAGTTTAAACTTAAAGGAAGTATAGAGTTTTATTTAGCGACTAGTTTAATGAAAAAATGTTTATCAATCGCTCGGAAGTGATAACTATATGCGCCTATGGAGCGCCTCTGCGGCTTGGTACCTGGTGCCAGGGCACCGCTAGGATCACCTGTTCCGCTTTTTCTGCAGTTCTGTTAATATTATTTCACTCATTTTTCCTGTCAACCTGGAATATTAATTACTATCTAATTTAATTAGAATTAAACATATCTGGGATACCATCTATACTAATAAAAGAAATAGTATATATAAAGTACAACAGGCTACTTTCATAATTTTTTTCCTTTTTTCTTCATTTTAATATTTTCATTATCAGAAATTGTTTAATTGCTAACTAGAGCTATTAATAATAGAAATCATCTTAATTGCTGTTGAAATAAAATTTTAGTTTTTATTCAAATCAAGTTTCATTAGTTTTGGCCAAAATCAAGTTCATTTTTTAGCAACTATGCGAAAATTTATTTTGAAAAAGAACCTTTTAACATTTATTTTAGCAGTTGACACGTTTCATATCATTAACCTAACTCATTAATAAATTAAAAAAAAACAATTGTTTAAAAAATATTAAAACTCAAGAAAAATTAAGTTGATTCATTTTTAATGATTACAGGTTTTTATTTTGTCCATACATTTTGTGGAAAAAAAAAAAAAACACACACACTACATTGAATCTTTCTTTCTTTTTTTTTTTTTTAAATTGGCGTTTTTCTTCCAAAATATACACAAACGAAGTCTCGATGCGAAACCGAACAAGGCATGTGATTTTTTTAACCAATAAACACATTTCGTTCAACCTAGGTCGAGAAACCCCGAGTTGGGTAACTTTTCATCCGAAGTAAACGGTGAATACGAGATTTCAACTCCCGGTTGAAAATACCAACCTGGGGTTACTGAACCCGCGGTTTAACCCTCGGTCGAAGTTATTCATGAATACGAGCGTAAGGGGCCATCTATGATAGACGTGACTAGATATTTTGAAATTTCTTATGCTATCCTGTAATCTAGTAGTCTTCAATGATTGCTCGAGTGATGCTTAAGATGCCTTGACCAAGAAGGGGGCTCTCTCGGTCAACAATCGAGTACCGGACTTCAATTTGGATACAGCCCCTAAAATACGCTCGTTTTAAAACAATTAATTTCTCAGAAACTTATAGTACGAATTGCATAAAAGTTTGTTTTTAGACTAATTGAAGGGTGTATAGTTCATTTATGCTATTAGATTTGGGTATTGCCATTGAAAAAAAATGAAGTTATGGTTCATTTTAATATGTACAGTGCGTCTTATAAATATAAAGATACTGATATTTTCGAAATAATATTTTAATAATTCAGTATTCAAAATTATATTTATGCATATAACGAAAAGTATGTGCCAAGAAAACATTTTACAGTAAATTAAATTAGAATTAAATAATTTCAAATCGAAAATTGATAAATGTAAATAAATTTGGTGTCTCATAAATATAAAGACATTTTACATACTTTTGAATTACCGTCCAATAAATATTCCATTCTTATTAATGACAGAAAATATTCTAGCTGGCATGCTTTTTATTAAGTTTTATAACTATTTAGGCTTTATATCAAACCAACTTCGTTCGATTTCTTTTTTCAACTCAAGGACGTTTGAAAATTGTCTTCCAGATGCATATACACTGCGAACGAGAGTACCACAGAGATTCTTAATTGGATTTAAATCAGGGTTACGTACGGGCCACACCGTGACAGGAACATTGCTATCGGCAAACCATTTTTTTTTGTGAGTTTTGATGTGTGAATCGATGCATTATCCTGATGGTACAAATAATTCCGACCACAAAGAGTTTCAGCAATTGGCAACAACTAACTATCAAGCAGTTAAATATACTCTTTAGATGTCTGTTTACCTTCCAGAAAAGCAATATCCATAGTTCCATTAAAAGAGAAGGCACCCCACACCATAACATAACCTCTCCTTTTCTTCCTACAGGAGAAGGTTCGAGATTAACGTCTTAAATCGTGCGAGTAGAAATTCCAACCATCTGGGCCATCCAAGTTAAATCTCTTTTCATCTGAAAAAATGTCTTGCATCCATTCGTCCTTCCAGTGCATATGATCTTTAACCCCGATTAACCTCCGTTTTTTGTGTTCTTTTTTCAGTAAAGAAAATCTGCACGTATGTAGGCATACACTGTTTTTTCTTTCTTTTATATGACGATGTACTATATCCTTTGGGACCATACCATAAACTTGTTGAGAAACTTATCAGAGTGACATTTTTTGCGACAAAACAAGTCACATGATCTTGCGATCGAGTCTTTCACTAGTTTTTCTCGGTCTGCCAGATCGTTTTCTCGAATATAAATTGTAAGTTTTTGATAAAATTTTATAAAGTGCAGCTCTGATTCTACCAGTTTTTTTACATATTTGACAAATTATTAAGCCATTAGCTTTAAATTCACGTATTTTACAAATTTCGTCTTTAGAAATTTCAATGTTCCATGACATCTTTGCAATTGAAACAAATCAAACAACTTTGCTCGTTTGGGTAAGTTAAAGTGTATTTCTGCACGTGCGCATTAATTCTGTACGCTTACATTCGAAAAAAATTTGCATATGAAGCAGTTTCAAGTTTGTCTTTATATTTATGAGACAGCGTAATTTTTTATTTTTTTTATTATTCGAGGCGAAATTATTTAATTTAAATTAAAACCCCTATAAGAGATTCATTTCAGTGTTCTTAATATGAGGTATAAAATTTAATTTCTTTTAACTGAATTAATAAAATGTAATTTAAAAAACATATGTGTCTTTATATTTATGAGACGCACTGTAAATGGCATCACAAATTTTGGTTAAACGTTAGAGGGCTTACTATCATTGCATTGACATTAGAGGGCTTACTATCCCTGAGAATGAGAGTGATGTCAAAATGCCTGTGTACTCTATGGACGAACATATATCTTCTTCAAGGGAGGAAGAGTCGTAATAGTAAATGATTCAGAGTAATTTCTATTTTATGATTTAATATATAATTTTGTAAATGTTCCTATTAATGTGACAAATGAAATGTGATAGCAATTCCGTTTAAGTAAAACTAACATTGAGGCTTCTTCTTCAAAATCAATCTGTTTTAAAGTATTTTGTGTTCATAAAGTAAATATAAGATTTAAAAACCAAATATGTTAAATTCCATTTCAAATTCTAAAATACTACTATTTTCAATTGCTCTTTCATATTAATATTTTATTACTATTGTATATTAATTATGTTTTTTGTTATAAACCTTATTATTATTTCATACAAAATAAGTACACGAATTATTTTTATTGTTATGCTCACAAATGTCATTAAAACACATAAAATTTGAAATATGGCCTAGTGCTTTGTTTCTGAACTGCAAGTATATGTTTACGTAATATAGCGTGACAAGGGGAGGGGAGATGGTGAGGTGTGACATTTTGTGACAAAGGGGAGGAGGGGAGTAAAAAATATTGGAAAAAAGTGTGACATCATTTATGGATCGCCCCTAAGCAAATTTTATATACATCATTTAAAAGTAGACTTTATTACCAATCATGTGGTACCAGTAACTTTCTTCTACGATATTTTTTTTTGCAGAGTTAGTAAGGGATGTTTACTTTTTTTTTTTCCACGACTGTACTTCTAATCACTTTTGGTTATTTCTGCACCATTTTCATAATATAAGTAATATTTATAAATTGCATAATGCCTAAACTGCTTGACCAAACGATTTCTTGTTTGATATCCTCAGGTAAAACTTTTTAAACCAAATATGTCAGATTTAGATGTTAATTAAAGCACATAAATTAACGTCTGAATTCCATTTTTAATTATTAAAGGTACACATATATTAAGACAGACTTTAAATACAATTAAATACAATAAACCCAACTGGAGTGAAAAATTAGCCGGGGCCAGGAATCGAACCTGGGTCGACAGCATAACGTGCTGTTGCTCTACCGTTAAGCTACCCCTGGCCAATGTCCTAGCCTGGCAATTTCTCACTAATAAACCAAGTTGGGGAACGTCACCGTCCATCTATCAGATAGCACAGGATGACGTGACAACGATGAATAAATTTCCTTTTCCATCGATCCACAATATATATTAAAGCACATAAATTAACGTCTGAATTCCATTTTTAATTATTAAAGGTACACATATATTAAGACAGACTTTAAATACAATTAAATACAATAAACCCAACTGGAGTGAAAAATTAGCCGGGGCCAGGAATCGAACCTGGGTCGACAGCATAACGTGCTGTTGCTCTACCGTTAAGCTACCCCTGGCCGATGTCCTAGCCTGGCAATTTCTCACTAATAAACCAAGTTGGGGAACGTCACCGTCCATCTATCAGATAGCACAGGATGACGTGACAACGATGAATAAATTTCCTTTTCCATCGATCCACAATATATATTAAAGCACATAAATTAACGTCTGAATTCCATTTTTAATTATTAAAGGTACACATATATTAAGACAGACTTTAAATACAATTAAATACAATAAACCCAACTGGAGTGAAAAATTAGCCGGGGCCAGGAATCGAACCTGGGTCGACAGCATAACGTGCTGTTGCTCTACCGTTAAGCTACCCCTGGCCGATGTCCTAGCCTATAAATTTATTCATCGTTGTCACGTCATCCTGTGCTATCTGATAGATGGACGGTGACGTTCCCCAACTTGGTTTATTAGTGAGAAATTGCCAGGCTAGGACATCGGCCAGGGGTAGCTTAACGGTAGAGCAACAGCACGTTATGCTGTCGACCCAGGTTCGATTCCTGGCCCCGGCTAATTTTTCACTCCAGTTGGGTTTATTGTATTTAATTGTATTTAAAGTCTGTCTTAATATATGTGTACCTTTAATAATTAAAAATGGAATTCAGACGTTAATTTATGTGCTTTAATATATATTGTGGATCGATGGAAAAAGGAAATTTATTCATCGTTGTCACGTCATCCTGTGCTATCTGATAGATGGACGGTGACGTTCCCCAACTTGGTTTATTAGTGAGAAATTGCCAGGCTAGGACATCGGCCAGGGGTAGCTTAACGGTAGAGCAACAGCACGTTATGCTGTCGACCCAGGTTCGATTCCTGGCCCCGGCTAATTTTTCACTCCAGTTGGGTTTATTGTATTTAATTGTATTTAAAGTCTGTCTTAATATATGTGTACCTTTAATAATTAAAAATGGAATTCAGACGTTAATTTATGTGCTTTAATATATATTGTGGATCGATGGAAAAGGAAATTTATTCATCGTTGTCACGTCATCCTGTGCTATCTGATAGATGGACGGTGACGTTCCCCAACTTGGTTTATTAGTGAGAAATTGCCAGGCTAGGACATCGGCCAGGGGTAGCTTAACGGTAGAGCAACAGCACGTTATGCTGTCGACCCAGGTTCGATTCCTGGCCCCGGCTAATTTTTCACTCCAGTTGGGTTTATTGTATTTAATTGTATTTAAAGTCTGTCTTAATATATGTGTACCTTTAATAATTAAAAATGGAATTCAGACGTTAATTTATGTGCTTTAATATATATTGTGGATCGATGGAAAAGGAAATTTATTCATCGTTGTCACGTCATCCTGTGCTATCTGATAGATGGACGGTGACGTTCCCCAACTTGGTTTATTAGTGAGAAATTGCCAGGCTAGGACATCGGCCAGGGGTAGCTTAACGGTAGAGCAACAGCACGTTATGCTGTCGACCCAGGTTCGATTCCTGGCCCCGGCTAATTTTTCACTCCAGTTGGGTTTATTGTATTTAATTGTATTTAAAGTCTGTCTTAATATATGTGTACCTTTAATAATTAGATGTTAATATTGAACATTTCAAAGATTGGTACAATTTGATTAAGACTATGAGATTTTACTAAGACTACTTTATTAAGACTAACCTTTTTTTTTTTTTTTTTAACATAAAATGAAAATTAGTCGGATGTGGCAATCAGAAAATTTTCTTCTGTCTCATGCTTCTTAATACTTCTCGAAAAATGCAGCAAATCAGCGCTACCAGTTAGATGATTTACACCAAAATCTAGTCATCAACAAATTATGCCAACTTCTAACTCAATCTGAAGCTAGATAAAAATCTGTGCATCAGTTTTTGAGATGGAGCTATTGTGGAAATCGTAAAAAATTCTGTATAGCAGCGCCACCTGTTGGGTGATTTACACCAAAATCTAATTGGAGCCAATTAATACAAGGGACTAACTGAATCTGAAGCTTGATGAAAATTCATGCATTAGTTCTTCAGATACAGCTATTGTGGAAATCCTGAAAAATGAAGAATAGCAGCGTCACCTTTTGGGCAAATTACACCAAAAACTAAACATCACTAATTTATATCAGGGACTAACTGAATCTGGAGTTTGATGAAAATTCATGCATTAGCTCGAGATAGAGCTATTGCGATAATCATGAATAATGCAGTATACCAGCGCCACCTGTTGGGCGATTTTCATCAAAAAGTAATCGGCACCAAATTATATCAAGGACTAACTGAATCTGAAGTTTTATGAAAATCCGTGCATTAGTTTTTGAAATATAGCTATTTATTGTGAAAATCATAAAAAATGCAGCATAGCACCATCACCTGTTGTGTGATTTACACCAAAGTAATCAGAACAAACCAGTTTATATCAAGCTCTAACTGAATCTAAAGCTCTGTGAAATTTTGTGTTCTTGAGATAGAAAGCCCACAAAATTTTGGTCACATACAGACTCACAGAGTGACAGACAGACATTTTCTAAAAAACATCAGATTGTGTTCAAGACTTTCTAAAACATATAAATCCATCAAAAACTGGAAGTCAAAATTTTTCACGGATTCAGTACTTTCTTCTTGTAAAGGTAGAAAAAAGAAAAAACAATTTCTTGTTGAATGGCTAGTTCCATTTTTTTTCTGTGGAAATTTGGAAATTAAAATGTATGGAGTGTTTTCTTTTTGGTTGACTTTATAGTAAGTGTGATACACAGCATCACTGTTGATAATAGTGAACATGGCATCAGGCTTATCCATTACTAATGTATTGTTTTGGCAGCAGATGTTTATTGTTGATAGGAAAGTAAACAAATATCAAAGGTTGCTTACTACTATAAGGATATTACCATTAAAAATAGCCATTTCATGAAACATTTTTACTTTTCAAGAAATGCCATTTTCAAAAAATAAAATTTAAGATTCAAACATTTTGATTGAAAGGAGAAACAAAACTTATTTTAAATCAACCTTCCACATAAAATTCTCTGAACACGAAATGATAAATTTGCTTTAATTTTTTTTATCTTAAAAAACTTTCTGTAAAACTATTTAGTCTAATATGTACGACCTATTTATTTTTTTTTTATTGATTAATAAAATTAATAAATAAACTTAATTAGGTCTTTTCGATCTATTACATTTTTCAGTGAATACTTATGAATGAATATTTCAACAAGCCAACCAAAGTGTAGTATTAAAATTTTGTAAATTTATAAAACAAAATAATGTTGTAAAACCCTTGTTTTATTGTTTTTACACAAAGAAATTCTTGTCTTCATATCGAATTACCATACTTTTTAAAAATGTTAGAATAATTTTGTACAAATTAAAGTAATTTATGTTTAAATATTTTCATAATTAAAAACTAGCAAATTTTCAGACAAAGATAAAAAAAAAAGTATATTGAAATTACCATTGTGTGTTATAGATCTAATGGGGCTTTAGGCACTATATATTTGTGGGCTCGCTTGACCACACCTTGTTTAATTCCTGAGATTCAATATTGTGCAAATTTTCACTTCCATGGCTCTGCCAGGATATATTATATGTAACTTAGAATCAGTTTCAGATTTCAGAAGGGGAAAGGGGAAAATAGCTACTAAATAATTATTAATGTAGCAAGTTTAGTCTGAAAAAAAACCTTTTAAATCTAAAATATTTTACTAAATAATTGTACGACTATATCACATTTCCTTCCTACACTTAAATTATTGCACACATATTAAATTGCAATACATATAAAAAACTCTTCAAAAGTAGAAAGTTTGTAATTTACTTTCTGTAACCACTGCTCTAGAAATAATATGAAATAGCTTAAAATTCTGAAAGTATATTATTTGGTATAATCTACGATTCAACTATTGAGCTTAAGACAAATGTTATTCTAAATAAGGAATATGTATCTATAAATTTTAAAAAAAGGTGTAGGAATCCGTGCTAGTGTTGCTCTCTGATATAAAACTTGGTTAGATGTTTTCTTATATGTGTATCTGGAAATTGTATAATGTTTGTACTCTTCACTAGGACTTAATACTATCTGTGATTTCTTGTTTGTGAATTATTACGTTATAAAAAGTGTTTACAATTCTATTTGTACTGTATCATTTATTTATAACTGTGTGAGTCATACAATATCAGGATCACCTACAAATCATATTTCTTATCCTTAAACCAAAACATGAACCTTAAAACTTCTCATTTTTAAAAATATTTCTCAAATCTACTTTATTTCTGAGATAAAAATAAAAGTTATATTAATAAATTACTATTAAAGATAGTATGAATAAAATTTCAGACAGTTGATCATTGACTTGCAATCAACTCTTGTTCTAACAGACAGGACATAAGTCAATCCCTATAGTAACCTTAAAAATTATATAAAAAATCCAAACATAATAAAAAGTAGCTTTTCATTAAAAAAGCATTTTGTACTCCTTTTCCAGTTACTATTGAGGTAGACTTGCAACCTTTTTTTGTTATTGTTAACTATGAATGATCACAAACCACATAGATCATATGTTGACACTTAAGTATAATTATTATTTCTTTTTCTTGAAGAACTAAAAAAGAGAGAAAATATAATCTGCTACCTTTGTATAAATTTTATCAGTTCAAATATTAAGAGGAATGACTTGTTAGCATCAGATAGTCCAAAATACAGAGAAATGTCATTTTTAAAATTATTTATTGTAAGACTTCAAAGGAAAACAAAATGGTATAGTTTAGAAGGAAAATCATCCATTTCATTCTTTAAGAACAAAATATATTTATTTGTAGTCTTTAACAGTATAATGACTACTGCATTAAATATTCATGAAGAGCCTAGTAGATTAAAAAAAGATATGTATAAGTAGTACAAAAATATTGCAATAATTCAGCATTTTTTGTTTTCATAAGAAAATAACAAATCTAGATTATTCTTAGCTTATGAATAACTAATTCTTTTTTAAAGATGACAGTCATTTTAAAGATATAAATGAAAATATTTATTATTTGGCAAATAATAAATGAATTGCAATAATTTTGGGGATATTTTAGATTAAATGACAAACATATCTTCTGAAAACTACCCTAATTTCCTGCCTATAATACGCGGATTATCTGCAAGTTTTTTTCCTACGCGATACCTTCCTAAATGTCAATAAATATAATTTTTTTAAGCAAATTTACAAATATCTTTCTTAAGAATCAACAGATGGCGCTACCTAATTCTTATTCACCAGATGATGAGAATAATCCCTTTTGGATTCTGATTTTGATAGATTTAATTAAATTATTTTATTATCAAGAGTATCCAACATTTTACATCTATATAATAAATTATTAAGTATTTTTATAATTTTGCTGTACAAGTTTGTGATGTAATGTAATGGGTAAGTTTCTATTTTCATTATTATAATTTTTGAATAAATATTAAAAACAGTGCAACTTATTAAATCGGCATTAATTTTCAAATGAAGTCCTTTGATTAAATTAAAATGTCTTTTCATTTCATATGTTTTTTATCGGGAAATACAATATTAGTGTATTCTGGGATAATGCTTGCTTGATTTTCAATATTTTTCTCGTAGTTCGGTAGATGGCGCCATTATTGCTGATGTTAGCATGTAGACTCGTTAAGATCAAATCATATTAAAATAAAAATAAGACAAAAAAAAATTAGTTTAAGGAATTTATATTTCATTTAAATAAATTATTAAGTATTGTTTATATTTTTGCCGTACAAGTTTGTGATGTAACATAATGGGTAAGTTTCTATTTTCATTATTATAATTTTTGAATAAACATTAAAAACAGTGTAACTTATTAAATCTATGTTCATTTTTTTAATGAAGACCTTTGATTAAATTAAAACATATTTACATTGCATAGGTTTTTATTTATTTATTTTTTTATCAGGAAATATAATATTAGTGTATTCTGAGATAATGCTTGCTTGATTTTCAATATTTTTCTTGTTGTTCACGAGATGGCGCCATCAGTGCAGATATTAAAAGCATATCATATAGACTCATTAAGGCTGAATTATATTAAAATAAAAATAAGATGAAAAAACTAGTTTAAGGAATTTAGATTTCATTTAAACATATGTAATTAACTTATTTAATTATAATTTTTATCTAAGTAGTAATGTAATCCTTCCAAATTTATTCTTACTTGTGTGTACCTAATAGAATTGCAAATATCATTGTACTGAATTTTCTATTTATTTATCAAGTGGCATATTAAATACAAACGTTAAAAATGAAAATATTTTACACTAGATTCAATATTTTTTCCCTTGTGGCTCAATGTTAGTCCTGTGGATCTTGTGATTTTTTTAAGTGAAAATTTCACCTGCGGATTATACGATGTTTTTCTTCCAAAATATCATGAAATTGACCCCTGAAGATTATATGCCGCCGCGGATTATAGGCAGGAAATTAGGGTACTACTTATCTCTCTCTCTCTGGTTTTTTATTTTATATGGTATATATATATATATATATTTGTATTTCATGCATTTTTATAATATTTTATTTAGTTGTATTATCTGTGTGTAACCTTTCAAATTTATGTATATCTATATATTTTTCCTAAGTAAACTTGTATTTTATGTTTTGGTTTAAGGTATATTTTTACACTGAAGATTTTATTGTATACAGAAATTTTTGTATTTTATATCAATTTTCATTTTTTAGAATCGGAATGAAAATTATCTTACCTCATATGATTGTGAAAATATTGAATGTTCCTTGCATTAGTTCCACATTTGATTTGTTATTCATGTTTATTGTCCATTTTTTCATTGTTATTCATCCATTTGTATTGTTGCTAATCATATATATTTCCTTGATGGATTTTAATTAACATTGGAAATTAAGAAATTTACCAATTTAGTATAAAATGACTTTCAGTGGGGATTTTTTTCCTTCTATAATCAATGTATATAGACACAAATTATAAAGAATTAATGTTCACATATTTTATTTAAAATTGTTTTATTAGAAAACTATTTAAAAATAACTATTTAAAATACACACACGATTTATTACAAAAAAAAAAAAAAAAAAAAAAAAAAAAAATCTGGAAATAATTTCCTAGAGTTCCATATAAAAAAAAAAAATGTTTTTTCATTTGTGCATGTAACTATTGGAAGTTTACAAAAAAACTACTATACTAAAGGGAATTTAAAACTGTGGCTAATTTTTGCTTTCGCCTATGCTTGCATGGAAAGAATGTAGTACCTTTAGTTGAGGACAGGTACATATTAATCATTGTCGTCACGAACTAGTAAAAATTTTGTGACTTTTTAAATTTTTTTTAGAAATCATGTCATTGCAGCTTTTGAATAAAAAAAAAATAAAAAAGCAATTAAGAAAATGTATTTGCTATTGAAAGTAAATAAGTTTTATTTCATTTTATTTATTTATTACAAAAAAATAAATAAATAACCTGCCTGTTAGATTATTCGGATTTTGAAGTAAATGCTATAACTTTTTTTTTTTTTAGCTTCATATTGTTATTTTACAATCCTTGTTACTTTGACAAATTTTTTCCTGACTAATAATATGTTTTCAAAAGAGTTATACTGCTGAAAGTTATTTGACTGATTCAAAGATGGTAGGAATGTCCTGAAAACTATACATGATTTTCCTATTAGAATTCCAGCTGTATCTAAATCAATGACCTAGCATTCCATGAATGTTCTTATTAGAGAAGACATATAAAAAGAGCTTGCTAATTATAGTACTAGAGTGTTCAAAATTAATTTATAAAACAATTTAAATCAACACTTTTTAGTTTATAAACATAGCTAAACAGAATAAATCTGTATTTGTTATAATGATCAGGTCTTTTGAATAAACCGATTAGTAAGCCAAAATTTCATTATTAGAGCCATAATGCCTTTGTCAATTATAAGTAAGGATTATGACATACTATTACTTTCTAATTTATTTTATTATTTTATCAACTTCTAACAGAAACAGAGAGCTTATGCATTGGGTGATAAAACTTTCTTAAATTTCTTTAGCATACTTGGTTAGTAGTTTTAACAGTATCCATTTTCCTCTTTTGATAATGCCATTTTACAAGCAGTTTTTTCTTGTATTTTTGTTATAGATCCAATGATCATTTCTGTTTGGTCATTCTTAAAAGAATGTCCTATATTTAGTAATTTAGTGTATTTTGTAATGAAATTTTAAGGAAAAAAAAGCAGGACAACTGCTTTTACCAGAAGTATTTTGTTACAGTGGGAAACATTTATAGCAAAGCATGCATACTTAATATATTCAGAAGCTCGGTGATAATCAAAATAATGCTTTGATTACCTAAAACACATACTAACATAATTTCATAATTCTTTTATTTGTGTATAAAGCAACATACTATTCACATTTTTCACTGTACATTTACATTTATTTTTGCCATTTGTATTGATAGTTACTTTTATTTGTATATTTAAGTACTTGGTCATAAAAAAAAAATCATTGTTTTGGTTGAACAAGAGTCTTGTGTATTTTTTAATGCATTTATCAGTTTAGTTTTTTTTTCACATTTTCTAAAACATAATTTTTAAACAATGACAAAAATTAATTTCTTGTTTGCACTATTTCTTATAATTTTCATTTATTATTTGTATTTATTGATTAAGAATTTCTTTAATGTAATGATAAAGGTTTTTTTCTGGTAATTGCTTCATCAGAAATAAAATATGTCATTTTTGAGTATCCATGAACATAATGTCATTAAAATTTATTAATGCAGTCAGATTTAAACATTTCTGGTGCAGCATCGTACCTTTGAAAAATGAATGTTCATAAATTCTTTTTAATATCACTTTCCAAATGTTTTTGTTTTATATTTTTAAGAAGTGCCAACCACTAAATTGTGCTGTTTCATTTGTGTTTTTGTTTTTTAAATAAAGTTCAAATGCACTGTCTTCTTAAGTTTTGTTTATTCCATATTTAAGAACAACTATAAGATATGATATACAAGGTATGTGTATTAAATAAATCACCCTTATTTATTTGCATTACAAATGCAATACTTGTGCTCCCCAATATACTATACATTTGCATTAATACATCGCTGTAGTCTTGTTTTCCACTGGTTGAAGAGGCATGCCAAAAGCTGCTGTGTGAGCAGGCCTGGTGAAGAATGAAAACATTTTTTCACATTTGCGATTTTTTTTTTTAACTTTCTCTCAACTTTTTCAAAACTTCCTTATAATAATGCTGAATAACTGTGGTGCCTTCTGCCCAATAGCAGAAAGTGTCCAGCACGGCAGCGGGTGCTGCAGATTATTTTAAACCTTGCAGATTAATCCACCAGCTTAAAATGGAAGTCTGGGCTTAAAAAAAAGCTGAAATTTACTTTAAGTCTCTACATTTATGGTATTTGTTTCATAATTTTATTATATTTTCTTTATAAGGCAATTTTTTCTTATTTTATGGGATATCGTTGTTTTAGTAGGCTTAGTTACACTGTTGGGTCGCAGATAAATTTTAGTATGCTGCAGCCTGACACAGAAAATTCTGCTTTTGAGGCCTTCTGAAACCCATTTTGTCAAAATTATGCATTTGATATAGAAAAAAACAATGAGTTCATCGTCCAGAGCATTAATCATCTACAACATTCTAATGGCCTCTCGCTGTATCTTTTTTGCCACTCAAACACAAGACAAGTAGTCATTCCCATAGACTGTAGTAAGCATTTGAAAACATTCTGTTGGTCAACTTTTAAACTTATCATTTTTGAGGCATCCTAGAAAGCATCATACTAAACGGTGATTCATAATAAATTGAAAGTCAAATGAATTCTGGCTGCTTTGTTTACTAGGTGGAATTACAGTCCTGTTATTTAATAGACATATCTTGTATATATACATATTTTAAATCCATTAAATCTAAGCTTCACAGCTCATTTTTTATCCAACTTGTTAGAAGAAAACTACAACACATGACAAAATTATAAGTATCTTCGTTAATATGTTGTATACAACAGAGTTCATACTCATTTTCCAAGTAAGAATCCCCTTTTCAGGATGTACAATTTTTCCATGTCAACAATTAACGATATTTTTCAACCAGTATCATGACACTCCCACCTCCTCAAAATAAAATAAAAACAAGGTAATCTCAAATATAAAGTTTATACATCACCTATATAAACAATATGAACAGAACTTTAAAGGAAAAACATTAATTTGCGTAAAACAGATGAAGTTTGTATGCCTTGTGGTGCTGTTCTTAAAGAAACTTGGTAGCTTGCTGCAAGAATTTAATTTCCACTTTATGATTTTATTACTCTTTGAAAAGCATTATGAATAATATGAAGGCTACAAGTGCCAATAGCAATTTTAAACTATCCTTTATTTTTCTTAAGTTCCTCTTGAACTGCTGTCAAACCTCACGATGTTAGAAAGTGTGTCTAGTGACTTAATGGATGTCGACAAATGTGATATCATAAAGCATGCAAACAGCAGCAATTGCCCTCAATTTCCTAGGATAGCCAGTCGTTTTGCCAGGCAGGTTTTTGGAATTTTTTGCATTATTCCCTGAGATTCCTTTGATTTTTACAACACAAAATTTACCGCCCTGATTTTCTCCTGAATCCCACAATCCCCTGATGAGTATTAAACCTCTACAAATAGCCTTTAATATCTTGGGAACTAATTTCAAAACTGTGCATGTAAATTCACCAATATAATCTTAATTTACCTCACTGCAAATTTTTCTTTAAAATTTGACATTTTTGTGTTACAAATTTATGTAGTTACTCTGAATATTGTCGTCTTTCAGAATGTGAATTCAATTTTTGAAATAGAAGTCGTCTACAACAAATGTATATAGTAATATCCCAACTTGCATCCCCTCGACTTACATCACCTTGCACTTAGTATGTCTTCTGGCCTGGAAAAAAAAAATTCCTTAATTAAAGGAGCAGTTTTTTGAAGAATTTCAGTTTTAAGAAGGGAAACATTTCTGTGACAGTCAAGTGATAGCGACAAATAAAAAAAAACCACTAAAAACCTTAGAAAACTCACTCTGCTGTTAAAAAGACCTTCTAAAAAAAAAGTGGTTGGTTCAAACTTCATTGCAAGATTTTTTCACACCCTCAAAGACTCGGAATAGGGCAGCTAGAACAATAAATCGTATGTTAACAACTTATTGATTTCTTCCAAATTGTTGTATTGCAAATGCATTTTTTTGCTAATGTTAAATGTATGTAATATAATCTATAAATACAATAGAATGCACTCATTAGATTTTGGAGAGTTTTAATTACTTATCCTGTTCTGCTTATCTAAATGTTCCTCGACTTACATTGCTAGTCTTGAAACGAATAGCTGACGTAAGTCAAGATATTGTACTACAACAATGTATCTCATTAAAAGTCACACCCACTCACTTTTGAAACCATATTTTAGTTTCTTGAATCAAGGTAGCCAAAAAAAAAAAAAAAAAAAGGTATACAGGGTGGCTACTAAATACTGTTTCAAATATTCAGTCATTTTATTTTAAGTTTACTGGGTAATAATTTTACTCGAATTGACTGCCATCTTTATCGATTACCAAAGATAATCTCTTATGTCATTGTCTGACTGCAGCACGAATCATTTTAAGAGATATTTGGTCCCATTCATGCATTATGGAAGCTTTGAGAGAGTACAAACTTCTATGTTGTTTACTGTTTACTTTAACCTCTAACCCCCCCCCCCAGATGAAATAATCTAAAGGATTTAGATTCAGTGAAGAAGGTGGCCAATCTTCTTGCACGATAAAGTTCAGTCAATTGACATGGAGCCAAGCCTTTGTTGATTTAGCTCTGTGCAGAATCTTGCTGAAATATCGAATTCTTTTCGGGATACAACCTGTCAGTATGTACCAATAAATGTGTAACCAATATGTCCTGTTTGTAATATTTCACATTGATTTTTATCTCTTTATCGATGAATTTCAAAGGCAATTTTCTATTGTTTGACACTGAAGCCCAAGCAATAACAGAATTTTCGTTCTGAAAGTGTTTTAAGAGTTCGAAGGTTTTCAGGTATATCCTTGAAGGTTGCTATAGGTTGTTATGATATAGTTTAGTATTATAACACTGTTAGTGCAAAATAGCTTCTCATAAAAAATATTATTCTGTCAACACTTTTCCTACCATGCCACTTCAGCAATTTCTTTTTATTCTTTGTGCAGAGGTCAAACCTTGAACTTTTCTTTTACAATAAAGGTGAAAACCCAGGTCTTCATTTATAATACAGTAGACTCTCTCAAATCCGCGCAGCTTGGGACCAGAGGTTATGCAGATTTCTGGTCATTGCTTTGTTTACATTTTTTAAACATTAATTTGAATGTAATAATGCAATTAAAATTATAATGAATGCATGCAATATATTAAAATGATTAAAAATAAAAGGTGAAGAAAATAATTATGTATAATTAAATATCCATAATAAAGATGAAATACATTTTCCTCATAAAGGTTAGATCCCTATTAATCAGGGATAAAAGTGCACTAAAGCCATTTTGGAGCAGCAAAAATCTGATTTTGGAGCAGCAAAAATCTGATTTTGGAGCAGTAAAATCCATTTTTGGAGCAGATTGAAATTCTAATGCTAGTAAACTCCTAAAAACTCCTATCTTGAAAATATTTTGACATTTGAAAGAATAAACCCAGATAAAATGTCTCCCACACATTTTGCTAACTCTGCACATTATAAACAACAATTGGGTACAGATTGCAATAATGAAAAATTAGCAGCAGGAAGAAAAAAAATTGTTTGTTTGGCTTTAAAAAATTATTTCAGAGCAGTAATTTTAACTAATCAAAAAAAAAAAAAAAAAAAAAAAAAAAAAAAAAAAAAGGCATATGAATACAACATACAGGACTCCCACTCAGCTTTTGTAGTAAAAAATTGTAAAATGGGACCATTTTTTTTTTTTAACCCTTAACCGGAAACGTGAAAATTCCATGCACAAAAGAACACTTAATAATTTACCAAATAGTGAACTTAAACATTTAATCTTTAATAGTAATGCATTAACCTGACCAATTTTTTAATATAACAGCATAAAAGTATGTTTTGAATGTCGGAGAGAGAAAATATTAAGGGCAGATATGTAAACGCAACCGTCTCACAGTTAAGGGTTAGAAAAGACCATATATTTTGTATAAAAAGGAACCTTTAGGGACCTATTTCAGTAAATCACAAAATAAAATAAACACAAAATCTCCACAATCATTTCACGAAATTAGCGTGATTTTGCGATCCTTTGACAAAATTCCCGTGATTTCGCAATCTCTTACCAAAATTTGAGTATTTTTTAAGATCACTTACCAAAAGTTGAGAGTTTTTTGCTATCTTTTACCGAATTTCGAGTGCTTTTAGCGATCTTTTGACGAAATTCGCGTGTTTTTTCGCGATTTTTTGACCGCGTTTTGTTTGTTTTTTGACGAAATTAACGATTTTGTGACAAAATCCCTATTTTTTCGTGATCCTTTGACGAACATGGCGTGTTTTTTGCGATCTTTTGACGAAATTCGCGTATTTTTCGACGAAATTTTCGTTTTTTCGCGATTTTTTGACCGCGTTTTGTTTGTTTTTTGACGAAATTAACGATTTTGTGACAAAATCCCATTTTTTCGGGATCCTTTGACGAACATGGCGTGTTTTTCGCGATCTTTTGATAAAATTCGCATGTTTTTCGCGATGTTTTGACAAAATTCTCGTGTTTTTCGCGATCTTTTGACGAAATTTGCCATAATTTGATCGCGTTTTTTTCATTTTTTGACGAAATTAGCGGTCTGAAAAAAGTTAAAAATGGAATTTTTCTTTGTTTCTCGGATCGACGAAATCGTACTAAGTACGTTTTGGTGCAAATTTAAGGAAAAATGCCATTTCTGCACAGCACTTGCACCCCTGCTATTAATTCAGATCAAAATCATAAAGTAAAGAAGTTTTATTTCTGGTTTAGCCAGTTTTAATAACCAAAAAAGCTTGATTAATACATAAATATATTTGGTAAAAAGATTTTGATTGCCAGTGATATCAGCAATATATTTTTTTCAGAAATAAATTTATATTTCCTTCATGAAAAACTATAAGTTCAGTCATATCATCAAGAATTACATATTAAAATACATACGAAATGATATAAAACTAAAAAATTCTGTAATTTTGCTGCTATATTTGAACGGAAAGTTTCATTGTTTACATCTCCGATGATGTGCGGATTTGAAAGAGTCTACTATATCCTGCATAGTTCTGCGACTCACGTTCTCTTCTGGAGTAATTTTTTTTGCAAAACATTGTGGATTTCTTCGTATCTTTTCATGTGCTCTTTTGTGCAAACTGAGCGTTCACGACCAGACCTAGGTCACTCATTACAGCTATTAGTATCCAATAATCGATTTATAGCTGTCTATATAAATGTTCTATTAAAACCAAGGCATTTAATTCCTTAAAGATTTTACCTGCTAAAATTCGCGAATAAAGATATGTTTGATCATCATTCTTTTGGCTTCCATCTTTAAAGTAATTTTAAATATTTGCTTTATACAAAAATCATCTGCACTAATAGAAAATTGCCAAATGCTGAAATAGAGAGATAAATTGTTTTACCAAACAATTAAAATTCTTATTTTTTGGAGTGACAGTATTTTGTAGTCACCCTGTAGTTTATATACTTTTTATTAAATCGTCATAGAGTTAAGAAAATACAATTGAGGGTATATTCACACATTTAGAAAAAATAAATTAATATCTAAGGATAATCGTCCAATATCACTCCAATAAAATTGTGAGGCAATCAATGCATAAAACAAGTAAAGAGAAACTTGCGAATTTTCTAAATTTTACTTCAGAAAATTTTTAATATAAATTTCCTGGTTACTATTTTCGATTTTCTTGTATGTCATTGAACCAGGGTCCTGTTTTTGAGAAATTGTGATCAGCTTTTTTACATTTGTGAAAAATCTAGTCATAATTTTGTGAATTTGAAATGATCGTTACATTCAGGTTCTTTTTTATATATATTTAAGGAGATATATGTATGTAAAATACATACCGTATATACTCACGTATAAGTCGAGGAATTTCTGACAATTTTCGGTAAGCAAATTTGGGGGGTCGACTTATACGCGAGTCAGTTAAAAAAGCAAAAATAAAAACTTCGAATACTAAAAAAATATGGCTTTTTATGTGTATGAATAAAAAAATAATATATAAAATGTACAAATAATAATAATTCCTCATTTTTAAAAAAAATTAATGGTTTGTTTCTGTTTACTTACTAACTTTTCACATTAGAAAGTGAAATCTTTGGTTTGATTTTGTGAAAAATTGAACTAAAAAGTTAGGGGTCGACTTATACGCGAGTTTTTGATTTTTTCCAAAATTTGTATCCGAAAGTTAGGGGGTCGACCTATATGCGAGTATATACGGTATTTTCTTTATATACGTAAAAGTGATAGGTCAGATTTTACTTTTAAATAAGTAAATTTATAAAACGTTTAGTCTAGAGAATAAAAATTTTTGTAAAAGGCCAATTTTTAAGACAAAGAATTTTGTGAAAAGTCCTTTTTGACGGTGAAAAGTTTTGAGAAGGGTCCTGTTTTGAGACGAAAAGTTTTGTGAAGGGTCCTTTAAGGGACCTAATTTCTTCCTAAACAGAACCTTGTGAATAGTAGCAGAATATGATACCTTCAGACCTTCAAAAAGTAAAATTTCGCCATATCTTAAGAAATGACAATTGGAATTAACTGTAAAATTGTACATTCCTGTTTTTGACATTGCCCATTCTTTATAGGTAAACCTTGATGCAGTTCATAATTCACAATTTTTTCAATATGAAGTTAAGTAATTGTCATAATTAAAATTATGTTTTTGGATAAACAAAAGAATATGATTGGTTCATTCAATGTAATCTCATGGAAAACAAATTTTAAATTGGATGATTTAAGTATAAATTAAAATTTGTCACCTGAATTTATCATTAGCATACTCAAATTTTGACCTCCAACTCCATCAAGATTTAACTAAAATACATAAACTATATACAGTCAAACTTTGTTAATGCAGTAAGCAAGGGAATTACAAAAGTCCTTGTATTGTGAGCTGTGACTATTACTAGTAATTTCCTTTGAAAATAAAAATCTTAAAAAACACACAATTTAACAGATAAAATCACAGCACTGAAGTCAAAGTATCTAAAGAATTAACATTTCCAAAGGAGATGGACAACGTACAGTAATGCAATTAATTGCTTTCCTTTTTTCCCCAAAAAACTATCTAACATTGATATAGTCACTGCAATTTTCTAGCTAATGATTTCACATATCCTTTTCATATTATCAGTGCAATAAGAGACAAGTAAAGGCTGGTTAATTATGGACCAGAGTCCAGATTTAAATAAATGAACAAAAGTTTTCTTCTATGCTCTTTCATTTCTATGGCTCAGTGGTAAATCTGAAAGAAGAGCAGTATTTGAAATGTCCTTATTTCTCCTCTCTTCCTTTCAAGGCATCAGAGAATTCTTTTGCATTTTCTCAAGAGTGAGGGAGCAGGAGGGAGGGGTAATTCTGTCTGGTAAAACTAATAAATTACAGTAGAACCTCTTTTATCCGAAACTCTTTTAACCAAAATCTATTTTGAAAGCTTTTTATATTATTATCACATTCCTTGTGTGCAAAATCCATTTTGAATTTTTTTTTTTTTACTATCATATTCCTTGCGTGCAAGCATTCCTTTTCGAACTACAAGTACATATAAATATTTTCGATCCTCTTTTTTGGAGTTCCTTTGAATTTAACTTGAGCTCCCGTAAGCTGCGGAGCGGGACGAAGAAAACAAACAAATTTGCAATTCTGAAGCTTTTGAATGTTTTGCAAAAAATTTGGCATGGCTGGAGCAGCAGAAAGACTGTGATACTGGTCTAATAATATTAAAAAACTCTGTGATAGAGCTTCAAAGCTAAGGCAATCGAAACTGCGACAAACAAAACATTTTTTCAAACCCTTGTGATATATGTAAAAGGTACTTAATTTCAAAATAAAAATTTAGGTAATTTATTCTTGTTTCTATTTTGCTACTGCTTTATTTTTATTAAGCAATTGTTACAATAATAAGAAACATTGCATATATTTCTCCTTAATCTTAAAATTGAAGCATTCTCCATTATCTGAAAATTTCGATTTTTCGAAAGAGGGTCAGTCCCAATTACTTCGGATAATCGAAGTTCTACTGCACTAATACGTTTTGACATATAGTTGTAATGTAGAATTATTATCGCTGAAAAAGAACAGAGCTTGATAGCAGATTGCTTTCTCAATTCTCCCTACTTTTCACCAAAAATCACTTTAAAATAAACAGATGTTTTGCTTGCATTAGCAATCAATGATCCTGGTTTTGTAGCCAGTTGTGTAGTCGTAAAATACACAGAGGGTATACGCTTTAAGCAGAGGGTATACGCTCAAGACAGAGGATATACCCTAGACCTAGAGTGTATATATACTACAGCTTTCTTGAGAAACAGAGGGTATATGGTGTTCCTTTAAAAAATCCAGAAGGTATACGGCGTATACCCTCCACTACATCCCTGTTTGTAGCTCATAAAAAAGAGTGAAAATCTTAAGAAAATTTAAATGATGAAACATCCTTAATCTGCAAATTGCTCATTTTAACAGTGTCCTTGTTTTAGGGGTGCTGGTATTAGAGTTTGACTAATTTTCTGGGCTGATTTGATCCAAGGAATTCTGAAGGTCAAAAGTGGGTGTTACCATTTGAAAACTCAAAATTGATACAATTTTTAATATGTAGACAACCACTATTTCAAAGCATGCTTTCTATATTCTGAAAGAGGACATTCAGAGTTTAATGACACCTTTGGTACAATTTTATTGTAAACTGTCTGCGAATAAAGGCAGGTGTACTATTATTTTTAACACAAATGCCAATGTCAGCCAAGGATCTGGGTTCAATTCCCGGCTTGGGCATTTTTTCGCTCAGTTGGAAATATTCAATTTGTATGATAATTTTACCAATCAGTATGATTGTGTTAAAAATAATAGTATATCTATGTACCCATTGTTTGTATGGAGTTCTTTTACCTGTGGTTTATTCTATTGTGCTACATGGCAGATCAGATGTTATTACCAATAAGGTTATATAAGCAAAATATGCTCGCCAGTTGTCAGCCCAGGTAGCTTAAATGGTAGAGTATTCGCAAAGGCAGGTGTATTCTTTTTTATACTGAGTGTTCAAGCAAGATAAATAAATAGTGATTTTAATAGCAATAAAAACTGCAAATTGTGTTTTTATATATATATATATATTTTTTTTATTTACTTTAAAAAAATTCAATAATTTTCAAATTAAAGTTAAATTATATAAAATAAAATTTTTAATGATAAAATGTGTACTGTAATGCAGAATCAGACTACTTGATAGACAGGAGATTACATGCTCAGTGTTGTGTTACTTCCAGAGACAGGGCACTCCGGAGCTGTGTTTTCCCTGGAGCTGGAGCTCTAAATTTTCCTCTGCTCCAGGACTCCTTTAGTTTTAATATTTTTTTTTCAGTCTTTTAAATTTCCAGGCTTAAAATATTTTAATTACATCATTATTCAGTATTTTAATTATATCATTTTTTAGGGATTTTTCTTTTTTTAATTAGAGATGGAAAACTTCTCAAAACATGGTAACACTACTTTACTTCTACTTGAGCTAAGTGACAACACTATATGAAAACAAATATGGCCGCCTGTTGTTTACATATGTAGATATACAATTTTGGTTGTTTGAAAAGTGTAGAAGAAATTTAAGATTTTTATGTTTAAAATTCCACCAAACTTTCTATTTTAAAAGCAACTCAAAAGCACGAAGTCGGAGCCGAGCTGGAGCGGCAGCCACAGTATTTTATCTAGGAGCAGGGCTGGAGCATCAAAAATTGTTCGGCTCCGCATCACTCTACAACAATTTAAAAATGTTAAATATTGCTATTTTGGAAATTATGCCATAGCTACATACAGTATTAAAATTTAAAAATGATTCATTTTAATGAAAATTTTAAGTTCTAGATTTAAAGACATTTATATTTTCATATTACATTAACAATATATACACTATATGGCCAATGGTGACCGGTCACTTGCGATTTTAGATGTTTTGTTAAATATCTAGAGAAATACATGAGGAATTAACCTGAAACTGCAGGTGTGTAAATAGTATAGTATAGGTCATATATTTCTGCGAAGATGTTTTTCTAAAACCCCATAGGGGACCATCAACAAATGAAAAAAACTAATATCTTTTGAATAACTCAGTAAAAACTAATGTAGAGCGTTCAAACTCGACATTATTAATAAGTGGGTTATTGTAATATACTGTGTTCATTTTTATAAGGATAGCATGTATACTCGTAGAGAAATTAAGGTTTTTATAAAAACAGTCCCAAATTTCGCTAAGTTTTTTGCTTATAATTTGCAGAGTTCTTAATATAAAAAAAAAGTTCTTTTCAGAAAATATGACAAACAACATTGTACACAATACTCTGCAATCAGAATTAAAAAATAATAAAAATTGGATGAAAAATGAGCAGGTTTACTAAAACATGTTTCACTGTGCATGCGCAAATGCAATCAAAATACAGTGCATGTAAAAACTTTAAGGACAGCAAAAAATTGTAAAAATTTTGATAAATTGAAAATGCGACAAGTGAAATGGTAATATAATGTTGGTCATAAAGTGGAAATCTATTTATATAAAATCCAAGTCTCTGTGTGTCCCTCACAATTCTGGTTAGACCACCTCATTAATCGCAGCCATGTTAGGTTTCCTATGGAGAAATTGGTATCTGCTTCAACAATGAGTACTTGTTGAAAAGTACTAATACAGGGTTACTACAATAGCACCAAATTTTGTCCAACTTGGCGATAGCTGCTAATTTAGCGAAATTTCCATTGAAACACATTAATCTTTATGATCGAGCTCACCGCAATTTAATTTAAACTCAGTGGATTTAAGGATTTTTTTTTCAAAATCTATGGATCAGAATTTAAAGAGTAATATACGAAAATGTACGTCTACATCTTCATCCCGAAGCTACTAATAAAATAACCGGCACTAGACTGCTCTGTACTATCTGAGCTTCTAACTATCCTATTTTAATATGCTTTACATAGCCGGATGCAGAAATTAAATTCTCAGTACTTTTGCAGTATAGGGGCCTTTGCGAAATAGAGAAAACTGACGGAGAAGAAGGAAATTTGGCAAGATATATTCTGGCAACCTATTCAATGTTTCATTTCATATACACAAGCATTTTTTTTTTCAATATTTCTACAATTTATTTAACATAAAGAAGCCATTTATCTAATTTTATGTTGTAACAGAAGCAATTTGTACATAAAAAACAACAATTTTATACATTTAATTAAAACCCATACTAAACAAACAAAAAAATTCATCAAGTTTTTTTCGTAGTATTTGGCAACGAATTTCATTTTCTGAAGCCCAATTTTCAGCCAACCTTAAAAAAAAAAAAAAAAGGCAAGGCCCTTATAGTGGAGAATCCTGAAGTATTGTGGTCAAATTTTAATTTATCCTAAAATTTCATTTTTGATGCATTCGTTACATACATAGTTTTTTATAAATGTGTTTTGCTTTTAAAACGTGTTATTTTCATCTACTCTGAGAAACAAGCGAGAAAAACACATTATTGCTCATGTGTTGTATATATCTTCTTTTTTCATCATTTTCCATCATTTTTGGCGGGCTATCTTTCTAGTACTAATATAAAAATCAACAGAATGTATCTGTGTCTGTTATCATAGCTTGAAAATTCTGAAAATTATCGTCGATAGAATAAGCTCGAAATCCGTTGTTCCCAAAAGGAAGCAAATAGATGAGGGGTTATATCAAATATCTGTTGATTAGTGCCAAGATAGCGTACATAATATAGCACATACTACTATATTTGGATACAGCCCCTCATCTTTTTGCTTCCTTCTGGGAACAACGAATTTCAAGCTTATTCTATCGACGATAATTTTTAAAAATTTCAAACTATGATTTTTAGACTTTCACAAAATTTGCTCTATATACTTAGCTAATACATTATGCACATTTTATTTTGATTGCATTCGCGCATACACAGTGAAACAGTTTGTAGTAAACCTGCTCATTTTTCATTCAATTTTTATTATTTTTTAATTCTGATTGCAGAGTATTGAGTACAGTGTTGTTTGTCATATTTTCTGAAAATAACTTTTTTTTTTATATTAAGAACTCTGCAAATTATAAGCAAAAAACTTGCCGAAATTTGGGACAGTTTTTATAAAAACCTTAATTTCTCTACGAGTATACATGCTATCCTCATAAAAATGAACACAGTATATTACAATAAGCCACTTATTAATAATCTCGAGATTGAATGCTTTTGCTACATTAGTTTTTACGTTTTTACAGGGTTATCCAAAAGATATTTGTTCTTTTTCAATTTGTTGATGGTCCCCTATGGAGTTTCAGGAAAAAATCTTCGCGGAAATATATGACCTATACTATACTGTTTACACACCTGCAGTTTCAGGTTAATTCCTCGTGTATTTTTCTAGATATTTAACAAAAGGTCTAAAATCGCAAGTGACTGGTCACCTTTGACCATATAGTGTATATATATGATATGCAAAAGATCATTCACTAATTCTTAATACAATGAGAAATTTTGATAAAAAGAACATAGCACTTTTAACTATTGTCATAATTTCTCTCGATTCATTGTATTTTCATAAATATTTTCAAATCTTGATTTAATGATTGCAAAGGGTAGAAAATAATCGTGAAATCAGGGTTGAATTAAATGAATGAGATAGATGAATTAAATTTTCAAAAATTTACCTACCACTAGCATTTAAGTAATTATTAGTTTTGGCACATTAAATATACATTCTTAAAAATAAAAAAATAAAATATTGATAATTGCTTAGCCCTTTTTTTCCCCTTAAATGTAGGATTTTCAAAGAATTTTCAATTGCGGTAAAAGAATTATATAAATATCTATAAACTTTTAAACCTCAATTCATATTTTTTTACTGAATCTAATGCAGAATTTGCTTCAAATGAAGTAAGTTTTGAAATTTTATTGTGTTCTGTGTCATAATCAGCATCTAAATCAAATTGATTTTGCTTGTCTTTGTTGCAATATTATTCTATAATCTGTAGTGCAGAAACAGGGACATGAGCAGGGTTGCAAAAAAGCCGGCTAAAATTAAAAAAAGCCACGCCGGTGGCTTTTATTGGTTTTAACCGGCTTTTTTTGGCCAAAATTGGCCTTTTTTGGCCAAAATTGGCTTTTATACAATGAAGCATTTTAATTATATATGACACATTTTTATGTGTTTTTTAATTTGTTTTAAAGACATTTAATTGAGGTAGAAATCAATAAAACCCAATATTTATCAATAATGAAGACATTAATATTGGAATAAAAGGTCATACCAATTGCTTTGTCTGGTTTACAGGTTTACACTGACCTTAACAATCTTTTTTTAAAATTTTTATTGCTTTATATAATTAAAAGGGACAATGGTTGCTTAGTTATATATTTTATTAACTAATTTTAAGGGATATTAATAATACAAGTATTATTTTATTTCTCATAAACATTTATTTAAAATTGCACATAAAGTCATTTAATAAAAACATCATTTTTCTCTATTAAAGCAGTATTATGAATAACATATTGATTAATTTATGCATGAATATGCACTATTTTAAATAGCAACTAGTTTTTCAAAATTCTAATTCAACAAGTTTTATTTGGAGAATTTTTTTTTAAATTGTTCTCTTTATTTTATGTACTAAAATTTCCTCAAATGTTATATCCTTTCTAATTTCTCTTTCAACATTGTTCATTCTACGATTTTAATCTGTCCATATGGACATATCTGGAATAAGTTACATAACAGCTTAGTAGCAGAAAGACTTTTTACATATATCATTTTTATAAGTATTTTTTATATAATGATTGCTTATTTATTTATTATTGCTCAAGTATTATATAAGATAATTTCAGTTATTAAATACATATAAGCTATTTAGCTTTAATCAATTTTAAAAGTAAATATCAGATGTAAGAATGTTTCTATTTTAATGTGTGACATTTTCTTATTCTTTCATATAAACTTTAAAATGTGTGGTATGTGTAGAGCCATGATAAAGAATTCCAAACCAATACTTTAGAATCTTAATTTAATGTATTCTTCTGAATATTCATAATTTTTTTTCAGACATAATGCTTTCACAGTTGCATTCTAGCAGTTATAAGGTCTTATTTATTTGACAAAATTTAATAGAAGTTATAAATATTTTCTATGAAAAAAATATTAAGTGTATTAAAAATAAATTAATCCAAAGTTTATATGAATTATCTATAAACCACCTTTTTGAAAAATAAAAGCCGGCTTTTTTCAATTAAAGCCGGCTTTTTTTAAGCGGCTAAAACCAAAAAAAGCCGGCCGGCTTTTTTTGGCCTGGCTAAAAGCCGGCAACCCTGGACATGAGTCATGGTTCATAATTTATAAGTGAAAAATTTTGGCTGGAAATGTTATACTAAACTGACATTTTTAAATTCTTTTAAATCAAACAATTTATCACCACACATCGGTCAATAGAAAAAGCAACAGAGAGAAAAAAACAATTCTAGATAAAAAAGACAATCAAAATTCATCAAAATTTGATTAAATAGAGGAAAACTGTTGTTAAAATAAGGACCATTCAAAATAGCAATAAATATAGAAGCACCCGAACCATTAAAATTTATTATTAAATTGGATATTTTATACAGTGACCAAAAAAAGTATTTGCACACCAAGTAAATTTGTTGTAGCATATGTATAAATAAATAAAAAGCAACTAAGAATTAAAAATACCAACACTTTTACAAAACAAATAAACATATTTAATATCTGACTTAATAATTATATTTAAAATATGAAAATATAAAAAAGTAGCATTTGTACTACCAAAAAAATATTTGCACACTAGCAATAAAAATAGAACTAGAGGAATTATTTATAAGTTAAAAACAGTGCTAATATTTTTTTATACCCTTTGGTTCAATTACAGCTTGTAATCATCTGGGCATTGATTCTATTAATTTGTGACATGTTTCACTGCTGATTTGTAGCCATTCTTCCCTAACAGCTTGCTTAAATTCTGATTTGTTAGAAATTTTCTTTTTCCTTATTTTCACACCCAAAATATGCCATAAATTTTCAATCGGATTGAGGTCTGGTGATTGTGGTGATGTTTTAAATTGATTTTTTACATTATAAAGCAACCATAACCCGTAATATATGCAGTGTGTTTTGGATCGTTATCCTGTTGGAAATAATATGAATTAGGAATTCCTAATTTCAGAGCACTATTAGATAAATGATCTCGCAATATATTAATATATGGTTTAGCATTCATACACTGTAAAAAAAAAAAAAAAGGACTAAAAAACGGAAATACTACTGGCAATCTAGACGCCAGTACTATTTCTGTTTTTTTTTACAGGAATTTTTACCCATAAATTACAGAAAATTTTCCGTTTTTAATCAGAAAAACGGAAAAATTTCTGTAATTTATGGGTAAAAATTCCCGTAAAAAAACGAAAATAGTACTGGCATCTAGATTGCCAGTAGTATTTCTGTTTTTAATATATTGTTTAGCATTCATATTGCCTTCAATAAAGGTCATTTCGCCAACTCCATTAAAAAACATGCATCCCCAAATCATTACATGACCACCGCCATGTTTTACAGTTGGTTTCGTTTTTAATTTGAAGAGAAGTATTTGGCTTTCGCCATACAGTTTTCTTACCATCTGAGTCAAAAATATTGAATTTGCTTTATCGGAAAAAATAACAGTTTTCCAAAACTAGTGGTTTGCTGACATAAGCTTTTGCAAATTCAAGTCTTTTCACCCTATTTGTTTCACTAATAAATGGTTTTTTTCGAGGGGCCCTTCCTCAAATATTTGCACCATGAAGAATATTTCTAATTGATTGTGGTGTAACTATTGTTCCCGACGTTGAAGCGACATCAACAGCCAATTCTTGAGCACTTAGAAGAGGGTTTTTTGAAGATTCTTTTATGATGGCTCTCCTTTGCCTGGTATTTAGCTTTCTTGGACGCCCAGTTCACAGCTTATTTATTGTCGAACCAGTTTCTTTTTTCTTCTTAATTACATAACAAACACTAGAAAAGTTTAGATTTAATTTTTTACCTATTCCACGGTAACTTAATCCAGAATTGTGAAGAAATATAATCTTCTCACGGGTAGCAACAGACAGTTCACATGTTTTTGGCACCATTAGAACAAAAACTCCCCAGAATCCCCACTCCAGTTAATATATTACGTGACTTTAAAGTGCGATGCTAATGTACTGCAGGACTGATATGCTAAACATTTGCATAATGTTCACATTTAACAGTCAATGCTTCTTGTGCAAATACTTTTTAGGTATGAGAAAATATTTATTTTTTAAAATGTGTAATATTACTGTTTAAGAATAATGGGTAGTTATTTTTATTTTCTTATTTAAATAAATGAATAATTAAGAAAATAGTATCAAATTTTCTTTCTATGGTTACTTATGCAAAAAATCGTCTGCGTGCAAATACTTTATTTACTCACTGTAAATCGAGGTTAATACGTACTAGATTTGCATGTAAAGTGCTACAGGAAGCTGTATCTGCTGATGAGAGTTCTGATCATGATTATACAGGATGTTTAAAAAACAAAGATCAGATTACAATGACAATAACTTTGTTGTAATTAATGATTGGGAGAAACGCTTTAAACATAATATAGAAGAAAGTTCAAAGCTTTGTTTGTATACTTCAGAACAGTTCTATGTGGCTCCTTTTAGATACAGAAAATATCCATGAGATAGATCATTTCACATCAGACAGACACAAATTTATATAGACACTATCATCAGTGTAATTTTTATGCACACCTTTAGCTTGTTCACTGACAAAAAAGGCATTTATGGTGCCCAATAAAAAGCAATCATAAAATGGTTTGAAATGGACTATCGCTTGGATTTTGTGGCTAATAGGAGCCACTTAGAATAGTTATGAAGTCAAACCATTGATCTGTATTTATGTTACATCCAAATTTCTTAATACAGTAGAACCTCGATTATCCGAAGTAATTGGGACCGACCATCTTTCGGAAAATCGAGAATGCTTCAATTTTAAGATTAAGGAGAAACATACGCAGTATTTCTTATTATGGTAACAGGTGCTCAATAAAAATAAAGCAATAGCAAAATAGAAACAAGAATAAATTACCTGAATTTTAATTTTTAAATTAAGTACCTTTTACATATATCACAAGGGTTTGAAAAAATGTTTTGCTTGTTGCAATTTCAATTGCCTTTGCTTTGAAGCTCTATCACAGAGTTTTTTAATGTTATTCTTATTAGTTCACCAGTATCACAGTCTTTCTGCTGCTCTAGCCATGCCAAACTTTTTGCAAAACATTGAAAAGTTTCAGAATTGCTAATTTGTTTGTTTTCTTTGTGTCCATAGCTTACGGGAGCTCAAGTTAAATTCAGAGGAACTCTAAGAAAGGGGATCGAAAATATTTATATGTATTCATAGTCCGGAAAGTACCGCTTGCACATAAAGAACATGATGGTTTTAAAAAAAAAAAAGTTTTCAAAATAGAATTGGCACACAAGGAATGTGATAGTAACAAAAAAAAAAAAGCTTTAAAGGATTTCGGTTAACCGGTTAACCGAGAATTTTGGTTAAAAGAGTTTCGTATAAAAGAGGTTCTACTGTACTCCATAAAATTACCTACTTGCCTACAATTTAAGACCAGTTTCTAGGTAACTAAACATTTTGCTACTGATAATATCATTATTATTAATGTAATTATAAATAGGTTTTAAACCTAAGATATTTTCAAATGAAAACTGGTGAATTTTCAAGTTTACTATCCCTGAACTGTAGACTATATTTCATGTAAAATGCAATAAATGCTAACAGATTCAAATAAAATGCATTCAAAGATCGAAATTTCTCAATATATATTTTTCTTTTTTTAGAAGTTTTAGTGGAGGAACAAATACAAAACTTACGAAAATAAAAGAACAAACATACAAGTTTTGTTAAAGCAAATTTTAATTGGACTTTTTTCATATTGTTTTACACTTTAAGGAGCTTCAGTGACTTGCTATGTGTAGTAATTATCATAAGTTTTATATTGATAAGCATTTGCAAAGTCTAAGGCATAATGTAAATTTTTACAGCATCTATAAGAATTTTATAACTTCATGTTGTTTAGTTTGTTATGATCTACATATTAAAGTACCTTGAGTGACAATGAAAAGAAACAATTTTATAAGTTTATTTATAGAATAAGAGTTATTCTAAATATACATGCATATCAATTAAAAAATATCAATCATCCCTAGAAATTCCATATTTTTCTTCTAGCTTCTTTATTTTCTTATCTACATTCATAAAATATTTCAATTTGCATAGAAGAGTTCTTGCTTTGGCAACATTCTTTTCTTTAAAAGACAATGAAACTTCATTAAAAAGAATTTGTAATTTAGCATCATTGACATGCCTCAGAGATTCTAAAACTTCCACTGAATGGCATTCATCTAACATTTCATTAATTTCCATAACTTCTGCCAAAAACTCAGAAGGTAATTGGATTTCATCTTCTAACAATGGCATTCCATGAAGTTCTAAAAGATATAGGCCTCTATCCATTGGACGGAGAAGGATCTGATACCCTTTGTTGACTCTAGCAGATTGTTCTGCAGAATATTCTTTCTCTTTCTAAGGAGAACAAATAATTTCAGGTATGAGTTGAAGAATTCTGATGATCAAAATATTGGGTTTTCCAGAAAGTTCTGTGCCTATTTTCATGAAATTTTGAGCAAATGAAAAAATTCCGGATTACTTATACTTCAAAGTATGGTCTGTCTTTTTCCCTCAAATTTTCAGTCAAATTTCAAGTTGTTTTGAAATTCTGTCAATGTAGAACTGAGCTGATCTAAAGAAAAAAAGCTATCTAAATGACTTTAAAGCATATCTTCATCAGCAAATTTTCTACTTAAATTTTTTCAGAGAATGAAATAAATAAAAGTCAGATAGAACAATGTTTGGTGAGTATGCTTGTGCTAAAACATTCCAGCCTACCTAATACAGTCTCCTTTGGACAAACTAAAAAAGTGAAAATTCAGGATCGTAGTAGAACAACAGTTCTTTGCTTTTTTTAAAAAATACAGTAGACTCCCTCAAATCCGCAAATGCCTAAAATCCGCACATCATCACAGATGTAAACAATGAAAATTTCAGTTTAAGATGTAGGAGCAAAATTGCAGAATTTTTTTGTTTAATATCATTCCACATGTTAATATGCAATTCTTGATAATATGATTGAACTTGCTTTTTCATGAAAGAATTATAAATTTATTTATGAAAAAAATGAAGATATTGCTGATGTCACTGGTAACCAATATTTTTTTTACCAAATATATTTATGTATTAATCAAGCTTTTTTGGTTATTAAGACTGGCTAAACCTGAAATAAAGCTTTCTTACTGTATGATCTTGATGTAAATTAATAAAGTACCTTTATGAGGAAAGTTTCATTGAATAATTCAAGGAAAATGTATCTTTATTATGCATATTAACTATTTACTTGACATTTACTTTTAATAATTTAATTATTTTTAAAACTATTTTACTTTTTATCACTTTAGTTTATTACTTTACTTATTTAATTTAATAATATTTTACTAAATTGCAAGCATTCATTATAATTTTGATTGTTTGTATTATTACATTCAAATTACTGTTTAAAAAATTTAAACAAAGCAATGACATGAAATCCTCAAAATTCTAAAATCTGCACAACCTGTGGTCCCAAGCTGTACGGATTTGAGGTAGTCTACTGTATATAGTCTTGGAAGAATTTGTGGACATTTTATTTCAAATTCCTTATGTATGAGTAGTAGTAGATATTAGTTTATTTTCTGATATAATGAAAAAAGTTCACGGTAAAAAATAGCTCTACTAAACAAACATGAAGCATATTTTTTTGCAGGTGGATATCAAACTTTTACTAATTTAAGTGACATTGAAGATAGTTGATATTGCATCTTTCACAATTATTGTTTTATGTTATTTCATAGCCATAGTGTACACTGAATATGCAATTTTCTTTCAGCCATGTAATTTTTACCAAATGTTTATGGTATGAGCTTTTATAGGTATTTTCATAAATGCTGAATCTTAAGACATCAGTTTTGGGTTCTTTTTTTCCTTTCGATCGTCTTTAACTGCTGCAATAGATCATCTGCAATAACAATGACGTTGACTGAAATTTGCAATTTTAATCCTTGCAAATCACCACCAAATTGTTGACACACCTAAAACAATCTATATAAGCTACATAATTTCCTAAGATTTTCAGCAACTTTCTATCTCTTTTTAGAAAAGAATGTGGTAATTTAAAATGAAAATTTTCAAGAAACTTGTCATTTACACAGGGCATATTTTTAAATATAATCTAATTACACCAATCTTGGTAAATGCTAGACCGAACATATTTTTAGACTAATTTTATCACTCTGTCCAAAAATGAGTCTTAAGTGATAAATACCCAAATGCAACTGAAATTTGCATTGGAAAAGAAGCTCAGAAATTTCCGGATAACCCAATATTCAAAAATGTTTATTAAGTTTTAAAACAAGATTCATAATGGAAACACTATTTTCTTTGTTATAAAAGTTTTTTTTTTTTATGTAATTTGTTAATAAAGGCAGAGAAAATAAATTTCATTTGAGAATAAAAGGGACACCACAAACATTTAAAAATAATGTACAAAAAATATAGATCTCGGACAGTAAATTTTAATTTATATTTTAATTAATTTAAATTACGGAAGAAGTTCATTGCAATTAAAAAACTCACAAAAATAAATTTCATTAAACTAATATTTTTAATTACGTCAAAATACTAAAAATTGTGGATCCTCATACATTAAAAAATAATACATGGTCACAGACGAAAATAAATTTAGAAGTTTCTAAAACACTGAATTTAACTTCTTCGGGACCGGGGACTTTTACGAAAATTTTATTTGGTTGACACCACTTCCTAAAAAAAGTTATCTTTACTTAATAATCACGAAAATACTCTATAAAGAAAGAAAATACAGTAAAACCTGTAAAGTTGACCATCCTTGTAAGTTGACAACCTGTCTATGTTGACCTCTGTTGTCAGGAACCAAATTTATCCTATACAAAACTATAAGAAACCTTTGTAACCTGACCACTTGTCTATCTTGTACCTTCAGCGCTGAAATTACTCAAATTTGACTAGAACTATTATAAAATGCCCATCAAAACCCTTTATAACTTCACCATCCAAAAAGCTAACAAATCATTAATTTAAAAAAAAAGTAACTCTCCATAAAATTTGTTTTTTTAACTAAAATTTCTAAAAGGGTGGAATAGTTATTAACCTGGGAAATGCTTTTAGCAGTGATAGGTGTAGATAAATTATTCAAGGCTTATCTATTCTTACACTGTTGGTCTTGTGGCCAAGGAATTGGACCTCCTCGCCCAATCCATCTTCCTGGAAAATGGTCATTCAAAGAAGTACGAACGACGGTACCCCTAATGAGGTGGTGCACCATCTTGTTGCAGAATGACATGTGGCCACCCAGATCACCTGATATAACGCCGCTGGACTTTTTTCTTTGGGGATTTGTAAAGGACAATGTTTACAAGAGGAGAGTATCGAACATTGATGACTTAAAAGCCAGAATTACAACCGCAACAGCCTCTGAGGATGCCGACATGCTTGCCGCTACCTGGCGTGAAATTGACTATCGACTTTATATTCTCCGTGCGACGAAGGGGGCACACGTGGAAGTTTATTGACAAGGGTCATGAAACTTTTTGAGTCTATCTAACCATTTATGTTATTAATTTTAATCTGTCTTTATTATTTTATGAGTTATTAAACATCAAAATGGGTCCGGGACTTTATAAACACCCTGTATTTTGTAATTGCTTTTTGACAAGGAAGATTTTGTTAACCTAAAATGGCTCTATAAAGAAAATTAGTTGAACTTTCAAATGATAAAATATATGAAATATTAAATTTAATTAGAAAAGGAGAAAGGCAGAGAAAATTAGCTGATAGATATAGAATTTCCAAAACTACAGTGTCTAACATATCAAAGAATGGGGACGAAATAACTAAATTGTGGTTAGAGAATTGTGGTGGCGATAGAAAAAGAAAATTGTGAAAAACATCAAATGAAGAAATTAATCTGGCAGTTTGGGAATTTTTTAAGCTATGTCGTTCCAAAAATATTCCAGTTTCAGGGCCTATGCTCTAAGCTAAAGATATTGCAAATGAATTGGGAATTTCTGAATTTAATGCAAGTAATGGATGGCTAGAATCCTTCAGATCAAGAAACAACATAATTTTCCATACTCTTTGTGGCGAATCTGCTTCAGCAGATTCTAATGCTGCAGAAGACTGGAAAGGAAAATTAAATGAAATTGTGAAAGATTATCCGCCTGAAAACCAATTCAATGCAGATGAAACAGGACTGTTTTCCTGTCAATTGCCAACAAAATCCCTTGTATCAAAAAATGAAAAATGTTTTGGAGGCAAAATGCCGAAAGAAAGACTAACTGTTTTACTTTGCTGTAGTGTTACAGGGGAAAAATTTAAATCCATAGTAATTTGAAATGCTGCTAACCCTTGTGCTTTTAAAAGAAATGGTGTTAAAGTTGAGAATCTACCTGTGACATGGAAATATAATAAAAAAGCCTGGATGAATTCATCCTTTTTTGAAGAATTGCTTCGAGATATTAATTCCCAAATGAAAAAACAGGGTAGTAGATAATTTTATTTATTGTCAATGTATCCAGTCATAAAATTTCCAAATCTTTCACCAATATTGCAATAGCATTTTTGCCTCCAAATTTAACGTCACTTGTGCAACCTCTAGATCAAGGTATTATTTGTGCAGTTAAGTTGCATTATTGTAAACTAATGTTGAAGTGCCTCATTACTAAAATTGAACACTGCAATGATCTTTCAGACTTTACTAAATCAGTAAATGTTTTGGATGCAATTCGTTAGCTTAATGATTCTTGGAAAAACTCATCTTCTTCAACTATTTCCAAATCGTTTTATAAAGCAGGATTTAAAAGTGTGGATGAAATATTGAACGAAGAAGAGACAATTTTGTTTGAAGAGTGATATTCAAACTTTGCCAGTAAATAAATACAGTAGAAGATCTTTATAAAGCAATTCTATATAACGTAATTTTCCATATAACGCATAACTTCTCAGATGTAAACAAGGATATTTGCAGTTAAAAAGCACCTGCATTTTAACTTTGTAAAATATTGCTACTCTCTAGAGGACTAAATTTGATACATTAGTTCAACTTTATCTTCTAATTTAAGACCTTTTTACTGAAAAAAATGCTATTACAGTAAACATCCTCTAATCCGGCACATTCGGGACTTGAAGCATGCTGGATAACAAAATTTTCTGGATTACAGGATGAATGTTGGGAAAACATATAGAAGTTAGAATTAAACAAAAAATGACAGTAAAATATGTTTTTTATTCTTTAAACAGCTTGAATAGAATTAAAAAAGAATACTCAACAACATAAATTTACAAATGAACGTAATTATAAAATGAAAACATGCACTATGGGCCTACACAGTAGGCCTACTTGTGGAAGCCATCTTAAACAAATCTTGAATATCAGGTTGTTTTGTAGTAGTCTTCTCTCTTCATTTTTTAGGAAATCATTTGGTATGATATGGAGTATCAGGTGGTGACCCTACATGCATCCCGATATACTATGTCCAGCACGATGTCCATCAATTGCGCATTCTGATGTTTTGTTCGATATCCATTTATACATACTCCGAAAATTCATCAAAATCTTTTTGTTTATTTTTTGCAAAAATAAAACAAACTTTTGAATATTATTATCCCCATTCATTATTTATTAATTGATGACTGATCTTAATTTCCGTTTCAAGTTGAGCAATCTTTTCTGAAATGGGAAAGTATTTGATTCTGATGATAAAAATTTATTTTTCCTTTCAACAGTTTCGCAAATTATCCACAGAAATGTTTTTTTTTCACCCCAGTTCCACCGGATTATTATAAACTCCAGGTGTGATGGAACAAGAAAACTATTTTTTTTCATAAGTCGTGCTGGATTACACAGCCTGTCGGACCGTAGGATGCTGGATTAGAGGATGTTTACTGTATTACAATAAACATTTTTGAAAATGTCTAATATAAGGGATGGTTGTGTCAGTTATATTTGGATCATGTTTATAAAGTAAAATTTAACAATGTCTCACCTATATTATGCAAAAATTTATAATCTGGTGAACTCTTGGTAACAAGGAATGCAGTATAAAGATATTCTAATGTATTTTGATATGTTTTAGTCATATTTGGCCATGTTTACAAGGTGAATTTAATGATGGGATCCATATAACGCAAAATTCTATATAAAGCACAACCTTGCGTTTTTAGGTTTGTGTTTTAAAGATCTATTGTATTCAGCAAGAGCTGGTCAATGAAAAATTATTTCTCTCATCTGACAATGACATCATTGTGCATGAAGAAGTTGAAGAGAATGCAGAAGACATAGCTGCTAATATCTTAGCAAAGATGAAAAAAAACCTCTAGAAATATAAGATAATCAAGAAGAAGACATTGAAGAGGAAACCATTAATGAAAACACAAGGAAGGCTCCTTTAACTTTTTCAGAGGCTTTAGACTGTGTACAAAATTTAATGTGCTACACTTCTGATAAGCAGCCTGATATTTCTGAAAAGATAATGGATCTGCACGTTTGCATTGAAAAACACTGGGCTGATGTAAAATCCAAAAACCAGCGTCAAACTACAATAACAGAGTTTTTCTTGGACAAATAGGTAATGTAAATGACAAACTTAATTTTAGAATGTGTATGCATCTTAACATGTGAAAAATACAACTGTTTTTTTATGTTTTTTGCAAAACGACATTATACATCCTCACGGAAAATGACTTTGAGGCAAAGTTCGAGCCCGGTGCTACCCGAGTCGGGTCGCACCAGTTTAAATCCACAAGACTCGGGATGAGTCAGGTCTTTCCACTTTTAGAAACGGGCCCAATGGCAGATCTAAGGGAGACGAAGGGGCGACCTCTCTCCCCCCCACCCCCCTTGGGCTAATAAAGGGCTTGCAAAACGATATTATGCATCCTCACGGGAAATGATTTGATGGCGAAATTCGAGCCCGGTGTGAAACCGACCGGGTTGTGCCAGTTTAAATCCACAAGACTCGGGCTGGGTTAGGTCTTCTCTCTTTTAGAGACGGGTTCCCTGATCTTAAATTTTTCTGCAGATTCGGGTTGGGTCAGACTTTTTTTTCCAGGTCGAGCCCAGCCTGGACTTCATTTTTCCTAGTGGTCTGCTCTGCCAAAATTTCCTGGTCAGGACTCGGCCCGGAATAAAAGCTAAAAGTCTGTGTCAGCCCATCTGATAAGCATTGTTCGCCCAACTGCGACCCGTGCACTCCTCTAATTCCTTCTCCCCGAGTCCAAATTGGTCTGGCACCTTACTTATTTGTTATTCGTAAAAATTATATTTATTTTGTACATTTGTTTAGCGAATCTTTAGAAATTTAATTTGATTTGATAAGTTACAGAGATACATTTTTTAAAATAGACTTTTTTTCTTTGTAGAGCTTTAAAATTAAGAATTTTTTTATCATCTGTTTCTTTTATTCTAAACTGATTTTCTTACTGGATTTTCATTATAATATAATTGTCTAAGTCATATTTTTACAGAGTTTCCGTACATAATTGCCTAAATAGTTATTAATATCATTGTTTTACTGTACCTATTTATGAATTTCGAACATAATCTGAAAATAAAATATGAGCATACGTAAGTGTGTTTTATGAATAATTTTAATTCCAAAATGCAGGCAGGGCTGGAGTCTATTTTTTAGCTTTTATACCGGGCCGGATCAAAATTTTTTTTGTGTGGGTTTGGCCATGAGCTTGAGCTTGGAAACTTCAGCCTGGGTGAACCTCTAACTGACATATTGAAGCCAGCTTTAATTTCTTTTTAAATGCTTTTTTCAGCCGTGATCCCATAGCTACTGAATATACCGAGTGTCCTAAATGGATTGACTGATTTTAAAATTCAATAAATTGCAAATGGTGACAGCTATTAAAAAAATATTTGCAGGAGGGTTATGTAAGACGTCAGGAACAGGGACGATTCTGTTCCAAATTTTCGAAAATTTAACCCTCTCACTGTGCATCCCACGATTTCCGTGACCAATGCAACAGTAGCAAAATTTGTGCAACCCGCAATTTCCGCAGCAATTTTTTTTTTTTTATCATCTAATTCTGTTTAAAAAAAAACTCTTTCACAAAGATTTTGGACATATTTAACTCTAAAATATATATGCAGATTTGAAATTTGTGATAAAATAAATGCGCGATTTTTGAACCTATTTTGATTAAAAAATATATATATATATAAACCACACAATTTACTTGTTATCATTAGGCAATTGGGAAATGTAGATTCTGACATAATTATATCAACATCCATTTTTTTTTCCCCTTCCTGTTCATTTTATTAGTTAATTATTTTTTATATTTAAAAGTATTTCTTATAATTTTTTATTTTTTATTATATATAATTTATTTAGTGTTATAGCATATTGCTATATTATATTATTATTGTTTTAAAATTATTTCAATTTTCCGTATAGATTAATTGGGTATGGAAGTAGAATATATTGTAATCATTCTATTAACATTTGTATTTATTTAATATTTATTTGAATAATGAAATATAATATGGTATTTTTATATTAGAATTTGTAGGGATGTAGCAGTTGGTATATTATGATAGTATTAGCTTATAATAGCTTAATTTTGTTCATAATCGTTTCAAGTTAATATCATAGATGGCAGCACCAAAATTTAAATTGGATTCTGTCTAATGCTTCGATTAGCATAATAATATCAATTTTTAACACATGGTGAAGCTTAATGCTGGCTATTTGCGATATTGTAAACCAATAGTTTTGGTATTTTTTACTTAAGTTAAGAAATATAAAAAATTTTAAAAGTGTTAAGAGGTATTTTACTTATTATGTAATTATTTTCTATTTCTATTTATATTATTTTAATTGCATTTATCACGGTATTTCAAAATAGATTAACTGTATCCATGAGGTTTCAAAATCTGTGTTAACTGTAAAAATAACCTTAAACTTATCGAGCTTTCGGATACCATGTGATGTGTATTTGGATAAAATAACTGGGATTTTATTAGGTATTTTGTGTAATATTACTATTTTTCCTTGTTATAAATTAAATATTTAAAAGGTTGTATTGCTTTTTTCAATTTCATAACATTTAATACTATTCTGTTTTCATTTGAAAATATTCTTTTGGTTATATTGGTCATTAGAGTACAGGAGAAAAATTTTTTACAGCTTTCAGCTTTTTCTCACAGAAAACGACTAATTTTGCTTATATAATTGAATTCCATACTCTTGATAACGTAATTCAATATATAAGCTTTTCAATTATTTTTATCGAAATCCATATTCTTTTTTTCTTCCTTATTAATTTTGTTATATAGTACAAGGGGCTTTATTTTATACATAGCAGCTTGTATATTATGTTTTTGGTATCCATTATGTGTGTTTGGGGACACTGTATTGTTGTAAATTTATTCATACTATTACAATTTTTGTTGGTGGTCAGTAATGTTTAATTAATGGTTATTATATATATATATATACGCAGGAGAGGGTTAGGACATTCGATTCCGAAAATTTGAACATAAAAATAATCACGAATTTTGACAAATGGCCTCTATAAAAATCTATTTCATCAATCATTCACAGAAAATAACTTTAATTTCACTAAAGGATCACAGAAAAAACGCGAATTTGGTCAGACGGCCATGGAAAAAACGTGAATTTTGTCAAAGGGCAGCGGGAAAAAAAACTCAAATTTTGTCAAACGATCATAAAAAAAACTCAAATTTCATCAAATGATCGTGAAAAAAACTCAAATTTCGTCAAATAGCCACGAAAAAAACAATAATTTCGTCAAAGTATCGTGGAGAAAATACGGATTCCTTCATAGAATCGTGGAACAAAATGAATTTAGTCAAAGAATCGCTTTAAAAACGCGAATTTTGTCAAAGGATTGCTGAAACAATGCAAATTTTAAGGAAGGGTAGCGGGAGAAAAAAAACGTGAATTTTATCAAATGCCTGGAAAATTACAGTAATTTCGTCAAAGGGTCAAAGAAGTGCGAATTTCATCAGAGTCGTGGAGAAGATACAGAGGTCTCTTTAGAAAACAGCACACATACATCTATGTTATTATAGGTATAGTTTTTAACCTGAAATAATATACTGAACTAATTTTCGAAGAAAAAAAATAAGTTAACGTAGACCCAGCTTGCAGGAATCTACACTCGGCCTGAAATTGATCAAAATCGAAAACAGCTAACCCGACCTGCAACAAAAATAATTAGTGTCAAGAAGGAATCCTCCCATCTGCTGAAACCTTTCGGAAAATTTTTTTTGAATTTGAGAATTTTTTTTTTTTTTTTTTTTACTCAAACTTATCCCTGAACAGGTTTTTTTTTTACTGCGATTCTTGATTTTAGTTTAAAACAGCAATGATAGATGGCGCTGGAAGCAACAACGCTAAATCGGTTCCCGGAGGAGGTAGACCAGAAATCAGGACTTGATTTAATGATCATTGTTTGCAGCACCATCTAGCAATGCTATTGTAAAGTAAAATTAAGAATCGCAGTAAAAAATCTTTTGACATCTTACATAATCCTCCTACAAGGTTCTTTTAAATAGCTGTCACCATTTGCAAGTTACTGAATTTTAAAATCAGTCACATCCATTTTAGGACACCCAGAATGTTTAATAAGTTTCAAAGCATTCTTTACTGAATTACAACTGATCTCTTAGATATAAAGAGACAAGCAGTCTTATACCAAATTAGTATTTTTACACAATCCTGAAGATTAGTATTCCTAAATAATTATTTGGGTGTATCCGTTATGGAGCTTTTACTGTATATAGTTTTTATCTTGAAAAATATTTAGACTTTCTTTTCAAATATTGGGTCAACCCGAACCCTTCTCATAAAAGTGAAAGCCCAATCTTTAATTGACCCAAACCCGAAATAATATAATTCAATCTGCCCCAAACCCAACGAGCTTGGCACAGCTAAAAAGTAGAAGTCAATCTGACCAGCAGCACAAAAATAGAAGTCAACCGGGCCCAAACCAGACCCGCAAAAAAAATTAGAAGTTAACCCGGCCCGCAGCAAAAAGTAGAAGTCAACCACCCCTGAACGTGACCCATAGCAAAAAAGTAGAAGTTAACCCAACCAGCAGCAAAAAGTAGAAGTTAACCGGACCCAAACCCGACCCACAGCAAAAAGTAGAAGCAACACCATCAGCAGTGAAAAAATTAGTCCCAACCAGAGCATCAGATTGGAGTTTGCAAATTTCTAAAATGGCCGTTCCTTGAGGACTCTCCAAATCCACCCTTGTTCAGAATAATTAAAAACAGAATCATATTTAAATAAAAGAGAATGTTTTTAAATTATTTATTTGCTGTTTGTCAAGTATTACAGTATAGGACCCATTATCCGGAATTCCAAAATCCGGAAAAAAAATTATTTGAAAATTTTCTAAATCTGTAAATTTTTACTAAAATTTTGAAATTTCTGAAAATTTTACAGATTCCTAAATTTTTTTTTTCAATCTATTGTGTTTCAATGTGTAACCACTAAAATATGTTACTTTAGCCACTTGGGGGGGGACATGGACACACACACCCCCACCCCACGACATTAGGAAAAAAATCATTTTTCTCTCAAATTTTAGTATAAAATTAATTTATATTAAGATTCGTTAAAAAAAGAAAATCGTCAGTTTCATCATGGGTGATTCTGTTCGGAATTTTCAGAAAATTAAAAAAAAATTGGTCTTCAGTCCGAAAATTCGGACATAAAAAATATCGCGAATTTCAGCAAATAGTTGCCGAAAAAACAATTACGTCAATCATTCGTGGAAAAAAAATCACCAATTTCGCCAAAGGAAGGCGAAAAAACCCACAAATTTCGTCAAAGGATTACGAAAAACCGCGAATTTCGTCAAAGAGTCGCAGAAAACACGCAAATTTCGTCAAAGGATCGCGAAAAAAAAAAAAATGCTAATTACGTCAAAGGATTGTGAAAAAAAAAACGCTAATTTCGTCAAAGAATTTCATAAAAAAAAATCGCGATAAGAATGCGAACTCCTTTCAAAGAATCACGAATTTTGTTAAAGGATCGTGAAAAAATGCAAATTTTCTCAAAGAATCGCGAAAAAAAAAAAAAAAAACCGCTAATTTCATCAAAGAATTGTGAAAAAAAAAACCCGCTAATTTCGTCAAAGAATCGCAGAAAAACGCGAATTTCGTAAAAGAATCGCGAATTTCGTCAAAGGATAGCGAAAATAACACAAATTTTGTCAAAGTATTGCGAAAAAAAAGAATTTTGTCAAATGATCGCAAAAAAATGATAATTTTGTCAAATGATCGTAAAAAAATATGCAAATTTTGTCAAAGAATTGCGGAAAAAAACGAGAATTTAGTGAAATGATCACGAAAAAATGCTAATTTTGTCAATGATCATAGAAAAAATATGCAAATGTTGTCAAAGAATCACAGAAAAAAATGCAAATTTCGTCAAATTATTTTGAAACAATGCTAATTTTGTCAAAGGATCGTGACAAAACCTGCAAATTTCGTCAAAGGATTGCGGAAAAAACGCAAACTTTGGGAGAACCTGAAATCCGGAAAGCCTTCAGTCCCGAGGATTCCAGATAATAGGTCATGTACTGTATCTGTGGCGACGCCATCTTGTGCGGTCAGTAAAACGAGTTTCTCGCAGGAAGCGATCGAGCTAGCCTTTTGCTCGGCACGTAAGATCTCGCTTTCTGACCGTGGGTTCTCCGGTTCGATCCCTATCGGTGCCCATCTCCTGCATTGGTGACCTTGGACAAACGAACGCGCACCTTCACAAACATCATCATCTCCTTTCGAGACCAACAGATGGCAGCACTGAAAACACCCCCAGCAGCAAAGCCTGTGAAACGCTCACAGCACGCAGCCAGCAATCAAAGCCTGTGAAACTATCACAGCACACAAGCAAAGCCTATGACAACTCTCATAGCACAAAGCCTGTCACGCTGCGCATCTTCGGGGGCACACACATGCGCACGACAGCATCACCTGGCAACCGCCAACGCAACACGAGTGCACATCGCTCGTACAGCATCAACGAGATGATCTTCTCACTGGGGGTGGAGTACTGTGGCGACGCCATCTTGCGCGGTCAGTAAAACGAGTTTCTCGCAGGAAGCGATCGAGCTAGCCTTTTGCTCGGCACGTAAGATCTCGCTTTCTGACCGTGGGTTCTCCGGTTCGATCCCTATCGGCGCCCATCTCCTGCAGTATCTAAGAAAATTAACCAATCACGAGGATTTTAAAAGGAATTAATTATGTACAAATGCATGTTCCTGAACATTGTCCAGTAAATAACCTGTCTCTTGCTAAGATTTTAAGAACAATGTTTACAAACTCCAGACACCAATCTAGGATGCATTTAAAAACTTCTTTACTTAATCAAAGGGAGTAAAAGAGTTATTCTTGCTGAGTTGCCACCATATAAAATTTGAATAGATTGTATTATTTGTTTACTTTTACTTTAGTCTCTTCCTGACAAATAAATATATAATCTTGTACAATTTTTCCACAATTTCTCTTTGATTTCAAAATGTTTGCTTTAGAATTTAAGAAAATTTCATTCATTTGTTTTAATTCACAGAAGCCATGAAATTTAAAATTTTATTAAGAAAGTTTTATAACTATACCCTCTTCTTAAATAACTCAAAGCAGATTTTTTTTTCAGCAGAAAGTTTACTTGAAAAAAGCTCTTGTTTATCAAAATGATAGTTTGTGTTTTATACAGTCCTCCACTCCCTCTAATCCACACTATATTTTAGATGTAAAAAAACAGTTAAAATCTCCTTTTTTCAACCAAGATAATGTACACTTTGACCGTAATAAATGTTGAACTGCCCTGATGAATTAAGAAATTTTTAATGCATTTCTGCTTTCACTAGAAAGAAATGTTTTATGCATCTTATAAATAACTCTTAAGACTGATATATTCTGGGCACATTTGCTGGCTATATAAAAGATAAAATAGCTTTTGAGGATAAATATATTATTTTTTTTAGAAAAGACAAGCTTTTGTTACTGATTAAGAAATCCTGACTCTTAAGGACATCAAGATTAAACTGCATAGCATAAATAAAAAACTATAAAGCAAACCACTATCACTGTGATGTTTGATAGATTTAAAAATAAATAGAAATGCTTTCCATTAATTTTGTATTATTATATCATTTAAATGTATTCTTATTGACTTTTTATGTATAAAAAGTATTTTCTTTCATTTCTGTGTTATTTATTTGCTGTATGATTACTACATTTGTCGATAAACTCCAAATATTAGAATGTAAACAAAGAAATGACCTATAATCTGCAAACCCTTGGTCCCAACCTGTGCGGATTAGAGGGAGTGTACTGTATTATGTAAAATGGTTTTAAAATTTAATGTTTTAATGCCTGTAAACTTTGAAATATAAAAGTATTCGACAAGCCAAATAGTTACTACAGTCGAACCTCGTTATCCCGACACTCTAATGACCAGAAAAAAGTGTCGTCATAAGTGGAGTGTCGCGGTAACCGGAGTTGGAAAAAAATATGTTTACAAAAAGCTGTATTTTTAACTAATTTAAGATAATTTTAAATTCATAACTGTGCAGTTTTAAGCAATAAAACATTATTATTAAACAAAATAAACGTAAAAACAAAATTGAAAAGAATAAAAATCATATTTATGATGACTTGTTTTTTTTTTTATTGTTACGTGAAACATTGATAAATTAAGGTTTGCTTTTCCTTAGATGTGCTTCCTACAATTCTTTTTTCAATATTATACAATGAATTGTGATCAATATTCGTTGTTTCAGAAATGAATGTTAGATCTCATCATTTCAATGCAATGGAATGATTCGGTTTTAGTCGGTTGAAAAATGCTGTGTAACCACAAGAAAGCGCGCCTGAACAAAACAAAAAGACCGCGAGTAGACTGATATGTCTATCTGTAGCTTAAGTGGGTCATTCATAGTGTGTGGGTTTATTTATTCAAATAAATGACTGAAGTAAAATTTCTAATTTATCTCAACGGGTAATTTTTATACTTCTGTGAAAAGTTTGGCTAAGACATTTCTTACCGCTTAATTTTCGCGCTTATAAGATGGATTATGAAAAATGAACAATTTTCCTAAACCGTCGGGATATCCGGAAGTGAAAATTATTCAACGACGCAAAATCCAGAGTTTATTTACTTTAAAATCATATACAGAAAATCAGAACTTTGAAACACTGACGTGATAAGCGGAGTGACGTGAAAACCGAGAGTCGGGATAACGAGGTGCGACTGTATTCGGTTATCCAAATATTCGGTATTCAGTTCGCCTGTAGGCCGAATATTCGGTATTTGGCCAAAATCACTATTTGGTGCATTCTAGCGATGCAACAAATAGTGGTTTAGCTGAATAACCGAATATTCGGCCAAGTTACAGCTGAATATTCGGCCTATTTGGCTGCCGAATAATGAACTTATCTTTGCCTAAAAACAAAATATAGTATGCACTATATGCACAATTCTTGTATATTTCACAATTAAAATGTATTGTTTTCTTTTAAAAAATTATTTATATACAAATTTTTAATTTTTTAAAGCATTATTTTACTCTGAAAAAATATTCGGTTATGTTCGGCCTAAAACTTGCCTCAATAATATAATTCAGCCAAAAAAAGAAATTCTTAGCAAAAGTTCCTCATCAGATATTGTCTAGAATTACATTTTAATAGATATTATGTGTGTTGTTACATTTCAAAATAATGACAAAATTTTAAAAGTACTAGGAAACATAAGTTTCAGCTTTCAGATAAAATAAAATAAAAAATAAGAAATCTTAACATTTTAAGAAAAACCACTGATAGAAAGGATGAAAGGAATATCCTCTAAAATGGTCTAAAGAGATCATTGTAGACTTTATAAAGCTCACAATTAACAAAAGAAAAAAAAAAAAATATTATTATTTTTTCTTTGCTGTCAGCAGATAGCACTATTAAGAAGTGTAGGTTTAGTGAATGTTTTCTGAATCAGAGGAAGGAAACATCTGTAAGGAAAAGCAAATTACATTCATTGCGTTTAACAGTATCTGATGCTCTAACATACTAAAGATCAATAAATGACTTAATTGTTGTAGGTAAAAAGATCGTTTACACATTTTAATCATTCGCCAATAACATGTTCAAGATTAACTGATATACAAATTAATGAGTTAAAAATTCCTAAGAAGAAATTAGTTCAAAGTGTGGCAACATGCTGGAATAGCACCTATTATATGTTGGAGAGGAACAAAAAAATGCACTTTCTCTATATGCAACTAAATTTGGAAAAATAAATAATCTGACAGCAAACCAAGGGACTATTTTAGAAAAATTGCTCAATCTATTACAACCATTTGAAGAAATAACAAAACAAATTGCCTCATCGAGATCATTCATTTCTGAAGTCATCCCAATAGTTACAGCATTAAAATCATATTTATTTAAATCTGGAGATTTTTTTGGTGTAGGCACCATGAAAGACACTCTTCTAAAAAATTTTTAGAAGCCTTTTGCATCGATTCAAGACAATGAACACTATTCCATTGCAACAGTTTTGGATCCCAGATTTAAAGTGCTCCTTTTCAACAAAGATGAAGCAAAGGATGTAAGAGTAAAGTCCAAATTAACTGCTTTAGTAAGACTAAGAAAGGTTTGTATGAAACCAGTAACAGAATGAACAAAATATTTCCAACATAACCATTCCATCTTCACAAGTTCCAAATTCTTTGTGGGCATGCTTTAATGAAATTGCAAGCCAATCGCAGAGTGAAGCTCTACAGAAAGTTCCTTTCAATGTGAAGAAGTAAAAGAAATTAGTAATTTTCTTTCCCAGCCACTACTAGAAAGACAACAGTGTCCTTTGGAGTGGTCGCCAAAAAATTCAGAAGACTTTCCAAACCTTTCACAATTAGCCAAAAAGTACCTTTCTGTACCAGGAAGTACCATATATAGTGAGAGATTATTTTCAGAAGCAGGTAGCATTTACAAAAAAAGAAATAGACTATCACCTGAGAATGCTGAATTATTATTATTTCTGCATCACAATCTATGTTTATTGAAAACATTTTAACTGTTTATTAAGGCAAATATAAACAGTACAATGCTATTCTTGAAAAAAATATGTAAAACATAAATGCATACTAATTAAAAGAATTTAGTATACTTACATTTCTTTCATTATTTAATAAGAAATAGTAACACTTAAAAAAATAACTTAAATTGTATTTAACTTTTAAGCGTATTTTACTTTTAAAAAAACCTCTTAAGTATTGCAACATATACGACTTAAATATCTTATACATATAATAAATCTGTATCTAATCAATCATATATTTATGTTCTTTATAGGTATAATTCAAAATATGGCATAATGTCATATTCGCCCCATATTGGTACGATTTTTTTCTGACGCCAATGTCATATACGCAATGTATACTTAACCGGCGCCAAAGTGTCGTTATTTTGATTGATATGGTAACCCGGATGTTGTTGTTTAATGCTGTTGATGCTTGCACCAAATCGGCGCCGAAAAAAAATCACGCCAATATGGGACGAATATGACAACTGTACCCAAAATATTATTGAAAGAAATATTTTTTTATGCAACAAGGGATAAATGTTGAACTTCCCATTATGATTTAAAAAAAAAAAAAAAAAAAAAAAATTGAATTTGTTTGTACAGCTGTATTAAAATAATTTTGAATAGATTAATTTTAAATTTAACAAATTATGTTAGCTTATTACAGATACTTTTTGTACTTGCTGATACAGCATAAAACTTTTTTAACATGATTCCTAAATTAGTCTCTCATATAAAAATGGGTAGATAAAACCCATTCGGGGTATGAAAGTTAATGGAAAAAAAAAAGTGTTAGTTAATTTCAAATAAAATTTTCATTATACATGATGAATATAAATTGTCAAATTAAAAAGTTATACTGTGTAAATATAAAAACATTTATTACAGTATTAATCGGCCAAGTCCGAATAATGGACTTGATATTCGGCCGAAGCCAAATGGGCCGAATATTCGTTGCATCCAAGGCCGAAACTAGCCTTTTTTGCACCCGGGGCAAACATGGATTTTGGCCCCCCTCTCTTCCGCAAAGTATGTTTACAAAGAGAATTTTACTAATTTTCTAATAACCGACTTACTTTAATATTTAAAATATGTACTAATCATAAAATATGTAATACGCAATCTACAATGGCGGATCCAAGGGGGAGATCACGGGAATCATGACCGCCCTCTGAACACCAACAAAAATATTCTAAAGATCCTTTTTAAAATGAAATATACACTAGAGTCCCGATTATCAGAGTTTCCGCTTTCACAGAGTTATTTTCTTCTGATGGGCTGATGGCTTCCATTATTATGAAACAGCCATTATAAATGAAGTGTTAGGTGAAGATGAAAGATCAGTTGTAAAAAGTTTGAACTCTGATTTTCTGGTCAGAATGGGGAAAAAAAATGGCCATAATTTTTTTTTGAAAAAAAAAAATTATGGCCATTTTTTTCACCTAACACTTCATAGTGGCTGTTTCATAATAATGGAAGCCATCAGCTTATCAGAAGAAAATGATCCATTCCAGAGGTATAATCCTTCAATTGGCGCCCCTTCGTTCTGGTGCCCGGGGCACATGCCCCTCCTTAGTTTCGGCCCTGGTTGCATCTCTAGTGCATTCCTACCAACTACAATTTGTAGCAGGCAGTTCAATATGACCTTTTAAATAAGTCATGGGAAATAGATAAATTTGCTTGAATTTGTCATGCAATTTAAATTAACAAAACTAGAAAGATAACTTTATCTGTACAAAATTTGTTTTTCTTTTTAAATATAAAGATCTGCTTAGTTATCCCATCGACCAAAAATCTATCGACAAACTATAAGATTAAATGCCAATAATGGTTGATCATAAATGTCACATTCACTTGACTTTAAGCAAGTTACACGTGTTTACGTCATCAAGTGATTTTTATTTCGATGTTTTATTTGTATTTTTATTAATTATATATTAATTTATTTGTTCTTTCATCATTTAAAATAAAAATTATGTCAATTTGTATAATATGGCAAGCGGTTTGGCGATTTAAATAATTTGGTGAAATTGGTCGACGGGATAATTAAGGAATACCAAAGATCTTAACCATCTAAAAGTGTGAAGAGCAAAAAAAAAAAAGATGCAGAATATATGAAAAAACTGAGGGTCCCAATGTAAGTATGATCTACAGGAAAATATTTCATTTCTGCATGTAAAATAATTTTAGAGAGAAGTAGAGAATTTAATGTTTATCGCTTAAAAGATGTTCATGAGTAATTAATAAAAATATTTTAGGTAAACACTAGACTCTATAAAAGAAAAGCTAAAAAAAAACACTTGATGTGTAAAAACAAAGTATTTTTGAGTTAATGTGATAAAAATAGAAAGAGATACTTAAAAAAAGATTTAGATTATCAAGATGCAACAGATTTAAGTAAAATAATTTATTTTAAAGGGGGAAAAAAGTAACAGCTTACTTCTGAACGAGTAGCAAATTTATCTGGATGAAGCAAATTTTGAAGTCGCCTAAATTTAACAGTTAAATTTCTGGTATCTATGTCAAAATGTGGAGTTTCTTTAAAAATCTCAAAATGATTGAGGTTTTGCTTAGGTTCCTGGACCGATCCACATGACATGCAAACTAAATCGCGTTCTATGACTACAGCATTGCATTTCCAGCATCTATTTTTTGAAACGTTCAGTAGTCGCGTTGCCTGCTTATTATAAGACAAAACAATAGCAGGGGTAAGTTCTAAGAATTTACGTTTGCAGACATTAATCAGAGCTGCAGATACAGAGTATTCAGCAGCATAAACATAGTACCGACTCACGTATTTAAAGATGTTTCGCTCACAGTAAGGCTGTTTCCACAGTTGTTGTACTTTCGTTACAGCAAACTTACTTCTCCATGTTTTAAAAACAGTATTCATTTCAATTACACCTAGCAAATAAGAGATATTTAACACGCGATTCTTATAAAGTTCTGACAATATAATCTAGAGAAACTTTTAAAGCAGGAGATCAGCCAAATATTTCTATGTTGCATAAGCAGTCAAAATCAGAATTACATAATTTTTCAAGCTGTAATAAAACGATTTTTTTTTTACAAACTTATCTTTTAACACTCTATCTGCGACACTTTTACACTTGCCCGGCTTCGTCGCGGTTAAATCGCAGCAGTGTCATAATGAAACCGAAAGTAACTAGAGTCAGAAACCCGCAAAAACTTAATATATAAAGAAAATACTTATCAAAATATGTATTAATAGTTTATGAAAATTTTAGTTTATCATAAAATTATTTAAAGTATCATGCAAAACTTTAAAAAAGTGAGTTTTAATATTTCTCTTAAAATTTTAATCGTTTCCTCAAGTGGACTTACAGACCATTTCCTGAATAGGAAAACATTTTTATGAATAGTAAACTGTACAAAAATTATTTTAAAAAGCAAAATTAAACTTGTCGTCATCAGTACAAAAATACAGAGTAACAACATCTGCTGAAGCACACCCATTGGCCAATCTGAATTGTATCAGCCAAATGTAAAGTGCTTCTTTTATTTTCATTGGTCATTTTCTCGGTGAGACTTTTTTCGGTTTTGTTACAGCTCAGTGAGACTTTTGATTACCTATCGCATCGCGTTTGCAGTTTGCACAACATCAACAAACAGCGTCATTTTTCATCGTGTATTTCAAAGATACATATTAATTTCTGTATGAAATCTTGAAAATGGTAATTTAAGCGTTTAAAAAGGACAGAAAGTGATTAGTTTTTAATCATAGCAAATTTTATTCGGTGCTTTTTTATAATAGGGGCCTTTGTACTTTTTTAAAAAGCTGGTGCACTTCAGTCGTCAGAAAGTGAGATTTGTTACCGAATAATATAAACAGCTGTGAAAATAAACCTGATTAACTATTATACTTATTTATTTCTGTATATAAAAAAAAAAAATCTGATTACATTTATAAATTATTTCTGTTTGCTTATAAAATTAGTACTTTTATGTTAGCTGGAAGCAAATCTCGGCAATAATTTTTTTTCTTGCCAATAACAGCTTTTATTTTTCACATGTTCAAATTAGGGTACTATTCCAGTATATGGGCCTTAGCTTTTTTTTTTTTAGAAAAACTTGGCTCAATTTGGATTTCAGAAAGTGGAATTTGTTGCCAAATTTTGTAAACAACTGTTAAAACAAACTTAATGAACTTTTATTCTTGTTTATATATGTATTTATATTTACATGAACGTTTTATTTATATGTATATTATTGTTGTCTTTTATATACAATTTTGTTTATATATAAAAATATTTAAAGAACTTCTTTGTTTTAAATAAATCGTATAAATATTTAAAAAAAAAAAAAACTGTTTGTGTATGATACAGTGAATAGATTGCCAAATTTCCTTTTCTCGCCAATGCCATTTTCTCTATCTTCCAAGGTACCTATTGTTGAAAAGCACCCAAATTAGAAACAATACTTTGACGGTAAAATAAAATGTTTTGCTATTATTTCTTATTTCCGTATTTTAATCGAATTGAGTGAAAGGCTTATAGGGTAGATGTGCCAGTAATGGATACCCCTTGATGTTTTTGGTTCATAAAAAGATAACTAATAAATATTTAGCTTTAATAATTTTTTTTATGTATAATTCCCGCTTGCATGTTTTATAAAACTGGGTTATTATTGACACTTTTAATCAAACCAATCAGGAAGCAGAAAATAACGTTTCAAAGTTTCGCTGTTTTTCTGCGAAAATCTTAATGAAGAGCTTAAGAGCTGGTTTCGTTTAATTAATTTATATATTATTTATTTTCTTGCAAAATTTGAATGTTTTTGTTTGAGCAGCAATAGAAAGCTTAGAATCTTATATACTAATGGTCATTTACAAAATTTAATTTATTTTTAAGGTTTTAAGAGGAGGTGTCCATTACTGGGATGGTTAATTAGTCATTTTCCAGTAATGTTTATAGTGCATAAAATATTTTGACTTAACTGCAAACCTAAATAATCAAATTTAATTTTTAAATTGTATTTAACAAAATGTACTAACACCAAAACTTTTATAAATAGCTGCTTTTAAGTTATTTTATGTGATTAATAAAATTTAAATATATATATAAATATATATATATATATATTAATGTATATGTACCTTGCATATTTTATAATCTGGCAAGCCAGGGAGTAGAAAATATTGTTTAAGAACACAGTCAAAGAGGGGCTCATCGCTCATAGGGCTTAATCCCTCTCCGTTTAAATAAAAACAGTTAAGTTACAGAAGCTATTAAAAATCTATTTTCTGTCTTTAATGTATTTTTATTCACTTCTGACAAAAGAAAAAAAAAGAATGTAATATTAATGAACGTTATAGGTAATATTCGTGAAACTAGTAAATCTGGAGATCAGTGGCCTCAAACATCAGTTCTACAATTTTATTTTGAAGTTATTTTATTTAGTATTTAAAATATTCAACTCACAATATCATTTCTTTCATATTTGTAATATTATTATAAATGATATTTCAAGTAGTCTCTGGAAGATTAATTGTTAAAAATAGTCAGATAAAACTAAACACTAATATTCTAAAACTTTTTTTTTTTTTTAATTACCTTTTAAATCCCCACTATTTCAATAATTTGATAGCTGTAATTGCCTGATACAGTCAAGGATCTATAATCCGCACACCCATAATACACAATTTTCTATAATTCGCATTGTTTAATGAATGTAAACAAATTTACAAATTCTTGATTCAAAAATAATTTTTAAAAAGAAATAGCTGAAAATTTTAAATATAAAAATGAATATAATCATTTTTTAATACAAGAATTTGCGAAATTCATTTTTTGAGATAGCATATTAAATTAATTATTATATTTCATGTTTTTCTTTTCATGTTATACTGAATATGGAATTAAAATAGTGTCCAAAAATAAGAAAATGACATATAATCCATAATTACTCCATAATCTGCACAACCTTTGGTCCCAACTTGTGCGGATTAAAGAACTTTGGGCTAAGATGTGTTATTATCCCACCCTCCGCGATGTTGAGCATTTGGCGATTTTTATCGCTCTGGCAACCCCGGGGTTTGGCGTCTAGTAACTTATTATGGCAACCCCCTTTTTTACGACGCGAGAGCGTGAACATTCATTTCACTGCCGGGTGTCGTTGCTGACGTTTGGTTGACTCTTGTACCAGATACTCTTTGATATCGTGTTCTATGGCTGTCTTTTTATTTTTATGTTAAATTTATTGGATGTATTTCATTGACTATAGTTTTTGTAGTCCGTTTAATCGCTCTTGCTGAAGTAATTAAGAAATATGAGAAAATTTTGACATGAAAGGGGGGTTTGTTTATAGCGTGTCAATGCGTATTAAGCCTATTTTGGAAAATGACGGTGGTGTTATATTTTGTGCTGTAGGTTTCAAGAAAGCAGATGTCTGTTAAGATATGTTGATAATTTTATGTATATTTTGTTGCTTTAAGAGTTTTTTACATTTTGAGATTGCTACAAAACGAGAACTATTGAATTTTGAGAATGCTATGTCGCGAAAAATGCTGAATTCGGCGATGTTTTTTTTCGGAAAATGAGCGCGAAGCGCTCATACAACTATTGCTGATTGCCACTTTAGCGAGTCTCGTTTTTTAGGTATATTTTGCTGTTTTAAGAGTTTTTTACATTTTGAGATTGCTACAAGACGAGAACTGCTGAATTTTGAGAATGCTATATTGCGAGAAATGCTGAATTCGGCGATGTTTTTTTTCCGTTAAATGTGCGCGAAGCGCTCATACACGGATTATTGATTGCCAGTTTAGTGAATTTTGTTTATTATTTACATTTTATTTTCGTTGAGCCAAACATGCGTATAAACGGGTGCTTGGCGACATTTACTACTTGGCGGAAAAGGGGTTTTCTCGCCAAAAAAAATCCAAGATGGCGGAGGGTGGGATAATAACACATCTGTTCCGAACTTTGCCTGTATTTGTATTTTAAACTATCCATCTAAAATAATTAAAACATCGATCTTCTGATACTTACAATAATTGATGCAAGCAGTAAATGATTATCACAAATATTTTATTAATTACTGGCATCCTAATTGTTAAATTTATTTGAAAATAACTATTTTGTTTCATTAGTATGTATTCATTAAATTCTGGTTCTAAATACAGTCATAAAAACAATTATATTTATTACTTTTTATGGGGTTCCATTACTAGAACAGAGAGTGTCTATTACTGGGCCAGAGGGTGTCCATTACTGGGCTTTTGGGTGTTTTGATATATTTCTGTTATTTAAAATTAAATTTCAATTCATATTAGGAAATGAGACTATAACAATGGTTAAATATTGTTGATATGTTAATATAATATTTTAAAAAAACTGGAATGTAACAACTATTAATAAAAAAATAATTTTAAAAGATATTCCTTAAGAGTGTCCATTACTGGCACATCTACCCTATAATATATGTATTTTAAATGAATTGAGTGAATGGCTTATATTTAAAATGAAGTAAATGCAATGCAAATGATGAAGATATGAACAATGTTTGTGATTTATAATTTGCACTCGGCTGATTTAAAAGTACCACAAAAATAGATAAATGGCTTCTCTGTATTAAATTTTGGGCTTAAAGCTGCATCACTCAGAATACTATCATCTCTCATGATAAATTGTATAAATATTGAAAAAATTACTTGTGTGCAGGGTTCGTTGGATTTAAATCAACTTGATTTTAACTGTGCTTAAAATCATAATTTAAATCAGTTGATTTAATAAAAATTAATGATTTAGATCAGATTTTTAAAAATTATTTTAAAATAAATTCAAGATGTAAACAAACATATTAATGTATTTTAATATAATTTAGTTTTAGATAGTACAAATAATCAATCAGTTTTTAGAAAGATAAAGCTTAATCTCTGTCAAAATGTAAAGTTTAGAAAAATTGGTTTCAAATTTTATTTGAATTAAATTGTAAAACAAACTTGCAACAGTAAGGAGATCTAAGCAGGAATATTAATATAGGAATATTTATTTGCCTATTACTTAGTATTTAGAAAAACTTCTAGAAGTTTAAGTAAAATAAAATTGTATGACTTTGCTCGTTACAAACAAGCATTGAGCCCAACACATTTATTATCACATTACTGTTGAATCCCCATTATGCAGGAGAGAAACTAACAAGCTCTGAGAAAGTATCAGCATTATTGTTTGCTAAAGAGAAATTCTCTACTTTAGTGATGCCTATTATATTAAAGTTTGAAGTAAAATCTGAACCATGATTTTTGTCTCAATCTAATATAGTGAAAGAACTCTGTCCTTTAGAATGGCGGAAGACACATGTTACAGTTATCGAAAAGGATAATACAGTATAACTTCTTTAATCCGGAATCTCGCGATTATGGGGAATCTGGATTATAGAAAATTTCTGATTACAGAAGTTTTGAAACTAGAATGGATTTAGATAAATAATAATACAATACCTCTCATTTATATGGCAATACAAAAATGCAAGGAACTTGATAATTGAAAACACTGAGAAAAATCAATTCAAAATACTCAAAAGTACAGATATTTTTAAAATAATAATGTAACTTTTATGCAGTGTCTCCATTTGTTGTATAGTATAAAAACAGTAACCATACGATTTTTTTAAATTATGATTTCTGATTTATAAATACTCATTAAATAATACAAATAACAAGAATAATATATATAGATATAAAAAATATTGCAACTATCCTAAAAATAAAAAAAAAAAATTAGAGAGAAATTTAAATAAGGCTTACAATTAATTTAAAAAATAAATTTTACAATTGCATTAACATATTTAAAATATTGATATATATTTCTAATGTTATAAGAAATTAAATATATAGTACTTACAAATATCAAAGTAAGTCACAAGTTAAATAATTAGAAGAAATAATAAAGATAAAATCTGATTTTTGTGATATTTAGACGCCATCTTTGGAGGAAAAAAAATAGTAAAATTAACATTAATTCAGAATTTTTTGCAACTTAATATTAAAAAATGACATCTGTATTTTAATTAATTCAGAAAGTTCTCACAATTTTAAAATTACAAAAAATTAATAACAAACAGTAGTAAATTAGGTAGTTTTTCATTTTTTTTAATCATTTTCTTAAATTCATTCATATACGTGCTATGGCACCATCTATGATCTTTAATTGAAAATAAAAACGAATAAGCAGGCCATAATGTCCGGATTAAAGATGTTATACTGTACTATTAAAAAACTTAAAAGAATTCATAATCAACCAGCTTTTTTACTGCAATAGCTTCATCTGCTTCAGCAGAACAATTGTTTTCTACTTTCTGTTTGGTATTTTCGAAAATTAGAGACTGATAAAGCTGCTAAACTCGTTTTTCTGTACCAGCACTTTAACAAAAAACAAAAGTTAACATATTAACTTCCTCACAAAATTATCTTAAATTTTTTTGTGCTACAGTTATTTTAACTAAAATATGTAAGGCAGAATTAATTTTTGATATCTGATTTGTAGTTTTTCATGCGTTTTGAATAATAAAATATTTTGATAGTCTAAAGTGTTACAATTTTAATCATTTATGTAAATAGTGTAATATAAATATATATTGGCGATACTGATATAGCATGCATGCATGTGTGTGTGTGTCTGTGTAGGGGAGAGGGGGGCACATGTGAACAATTTTTACATTTTTGACAATTTCTCAAAATTGTTATGAGCTATTGAACCAAAAATTGATTTATATGAATATTTACACTTTATTTGTTCTTTTGGTAAAACTTTTGGATCCATTTATCAAGAATTTCTAACTTATATCATCATTCTAAAAATTGTCTAAATTTGTTCACATGTGCCCCGGTGGAGGGGAAGTTGTGAACATACCTGGGGCACATGTGAACACATGCATAAATAAGACAAAAACAATTTTTTGTGAATAAAAACTGTGATAAAAACTAATTAGATGCCCTCTTTCTAGTTGTGTGAATAAATCAATAAATGTTTGAACACAGATACAAGAAATTATTCGTAAAATTGTACGCTAATATACCTACTTCTTTTGAGTCACTTTTAATTGTTATCTAACTTCCAGTAAATTAAAACTGTGAAGCAATCCTAAAAACATTGAGTTTATAGCTCAATGTTTGACAAGGGTAATTAAATTTTAAACTAAAGAAAAAATGCATTCACAGACAAAAAATACACTTGTGAACTGTTCACATCTGCCCCCATATGTTCTGTTCACAAGAGCCTCATCTACCAACTTCAGCCTAACTTATTAAAAAAATATATTTTTAATTAAAATAAGGAAACAAAACTTTTTGTAGACTTACCTAATTAATGTCACTATAGAATGCAATGCTGATATTCTACTTTAAAAAATGTCTTGAATGAATTTTTACTTCAATAACTTAGAAGACTTTTTTACTTCACGCTTTCTAATACAAACAAATTACAACTACCAGAAATCAAAATGGCTTATGCTTCTGAAAATTCAGCCAAAAGATGGTACCAGTACTACCATCTATTGGTAATTTTTTGAATTTGTTTATTTTAAATTAACTAAGTGAAATACTGTTCACATCTGCATCCTCTCTCCTATATATTTTTTTTTTTTATAAATTAAAAGTCATATCAAATAATACTGTTGTGTCAGGGGTTTTTTTAAATCCAAAAAATCTGATTTAAATAAAAAAATCCAATTATTATTATTATTATTTTTTTTTTTTTTTAAATAAAAAAAAAATCATGAACCCTGCTTGTGTGCATGAGACAGTGGATAAGTTTCTAGGAAATATGTGTGAAAAATTTCCTTCACTTGCCAAGTTCATTTATCTCACCAAGGCTCCTATAACAAAGAAGTGTCTGTTGTTCTTATCTTATTGCTGGTATGTCTTATATATGGTCTTTTCTGTAATCCTCCTGTCTTAGATTCCTATTTTTACTTTTCAGTCGGCCCTTTTTAACTTTCAAAGCTTACTTACAGTTGTACTACTTCTCATATGCACGTGTGCTTACATCAGATCGCTCGCTCCGAGCGTATTAGATAGAAATAAAGAAGGGTAAGTATGTGCAAATGCAAAGCTATTTTTTTATAATATTATCTTGAATAAATTTAATGTTTCACTTCCTTGGAATTTTGTTAATTTGAATACTTTTTAAATTTTACTTAGCATTATATGTGCATAAAGGTATGTTTTTGAGGTCCCGTGTTAATGAAATTGGAACTGATGTGTTCCCACAAGACACAGGTGTTTGGCGACATTTTGATCAGTGATTTAAAATACCCAGGTATTTATTTCTAGGGGTATTTATTTGGGTATTTAATCTTCAGTTAAATATAGTTGTGAATAAACTTTATAATTGCTTTTTAGTTACGGTGGATTACTGAAAAAGAAAGAAAAATGTAGAACTTTAGTCTTTTTACAACTCTTAAATTTTAAAGAAACTCACCATTTTACATTTAAACATTGAATTTAAATGTCCTTTTTAAAATTATAATGATGAATCTGAAAAAGCTAATGTATTTATTCAGAAGCTTTTTTAAAAACACAATTTTAATTAAATTTATGTAACAAGTACACTTAATTCACACAATACCACTTCAGCCAATGTTTAGCACTACAGGTTACTCCAATGAGCAATGAAGGAGATGTATATTCTCTAATCCTTCTCTCAAAACTTTTCTTTCTTCCGATGTACTATTTTTTTTTTTCTTTGCTAATAGCTGCATATACCTTTACTTGAGTGCTATTTAAATTCATATGATGTCTTTAATCTCATAAACAAATAATAAAATATCAAGTATATCTGACAATTTTAAGGTGCAGCCAGCCAAAAGGAGAAAAGAACACCCCATGCATTTTAATCACCAAATTTTCCCAGGAAACAATTAAAATGGCCGTTTGATTGTAAATTATGCATTCTTTAATTCTGAATAAAAATGGTTAGGGGTCGTTTTCATACTGAAATTATACCAAGTTCTGAAACTTTCAATACAAACACTTAATTTTCACATCATATTTGACTTTGCTTTAATTTTACTTTAATCTTTAAATTTTACTTCAGTCTTTAAATTTACTTTAATTTTAACCTTTTTTAACTATTTAAATTTACTATAACCTTGAATTTTAGTTTAGAACACCAAACAGGAAGTCATTCAGTCAAGTAGTTTAGGAATTATGAAGATTTAAAATTTAAAACTCTTAATGTTAAATTTATTTTTAATCGTTGCAAAACTGATTGCAATGCATGTAGTTTTTTAAGCATAGTTCCAGTGTAATGTTATCTCATGTCTGTATTGTGGACTCTTGATTTCTGTGTACACCTCTACACACCAATAAAGTTCAAGAAGCCTCTTAAAAGATTATATCTAGTTATTAATCTAAAAATTGTTGTTAAAATATAACTTGGGAGTCCTGGTTCAACAGGAGGAATAAAAATTCATGCCAGGCAAGGGCGTAGGAACTGGGGGAGCTGTGGCTCCCCCTGAAATATTTCAGATGGGCTCAGCTCCCCCGGGAGAAATTCTCGCACCACATCTGTTTACGATACATTGCTGAATTAAAAAATAAAGTATACTTTTTCTAGGAAATTCACACAATAAAATACAAAGAGAAGAGAGAGAGGGGATGGTGAGCACACTTGTTTGTGCCTTCACCCTTTTTAGGTGCGTTCGTAATTATATAAATACGTAGCACCTATAGTCGTCGTTCAGTCTGTCCGCATGTAACAGAGCAAAAACTACCCAGCCAAATGGTCTGAAATTTCAAATATATGATTGTTGCAAAATTTTGTCAAGCCATTTCAAATTTTATGAAAATCGGATGTATAGTTTAATTACAGGGACACTCAAAAGTTTTTCTTTACATTACGGCCAATGGGAAAAATTATTGCAAGTGCATTTTAATGATATGAGAGCCTCCCGAATGATCTGAAATTTTAAAGATATAACTGTTGCAAAATTTTGTCGAGCCCTTTCAAATTTTAGAAAAATCGGATGTATAGTTTAATTACAGGGACAGTCAAAAGTTTTTCTTTACATTATGGCCAATGGGAAAAATTATTGCAAGTGGATTTTAATGATATTAGAGCCTTCCGAATGATCTGAAATTTTAAAGATATAACTGTTGCAAAATTTTGTCGAGCCCTTTCAAATTTTAGGAAAATCGGATGCATAGTTTAATTACAGGGACAGTCAAAAGTTTTTCTTTACATTACGGCCAATGGGAAAAATTATTGCAAGTGCATTTTAATGATATTACAGCCTTCCGAATGGTCTGAAATTTTAAAGATACAATTGTTGCAAAATTTTGTTGAGCTATTTCAAATTTTAGAAAAATCGGATGTATAGTTTAATTACACGGACAGTCAAAAGTGTTCCGTTACATTACGGGGAATAGGAAAAAAATATCGGAAGTGCATTTTAATGATGTATCAGACTATGTGCTTTATGAAGTGCAAAAAATTATACATTCAGTACAATATGGGGTGCAAAAAATAATTATAAAACTAGTTATAGTACGAACGCACCTCATTTGCCACGTTTGACGAGCAATTTCCAACTTGTTCTCATTGTTTACAACCCTCCTGATTTCCGAAAAAGAGTGTCTTATTGTCTACTACAAATTACCTGTACCGATAGCATATTTATAAAGAGGAGGCCTTTAAAATTGATTTGGAAAATATTTGTAAAGAATTTGTAAGCAAAACAACAGAAAGCACTTTAATTTTTGGTAAATGGAAGTGGGAGAAGCCTTAAATTTGAATATTGTATTAGGGATGGCACACAAATTAAGTTTCTATGTATCAAGTATATCTATTAAAAATTATTTTTACTGGATTAAAGAGTTGGTGATCTTTTGATATGCTTCTATTTTATACTTCTGTTTGTGAAACATGCAACACTATGAAGGAACCCTCCAAAATGATCGAAATGATCCGTGCCACTAGCTTTCCGCAATATGCCCCGGCTCCCCCTGTTTGTACAAAGTTCCTACGCCACTGATGCCAGGCTTTTTTCCCTGCGTCATTTAACCCCTCGATTAATTCTATATTACCCCTAGAGGTTACCCTTAAATTATTGATCCCTGGTTGACCTTCCAATAAGACTGGAGTCACAAAGGTATAAGTATAAGGCTAAGACAAGTTGACTGAGAAAGAATGCGGCTCTGCCACTTATTTAAAGTGATTAAATTTTGTTTGTTAAAAAAAGCAATTTATCACAATTTTTTAGTTATGATAGTTGTCAATCTCTTTTCGTTTGTAAAGCTTGCTAAGGTTTCATTCTGAATTTATAGAACTGCGTGTATATGACATATGCCATTATTGTTTTGTATTGCTAATAAAGAAAATAGCATTAACAAATAACAGATCTTTCTATGTAGCTCAATGTAAAATTCGCACCATTATTTGATGATACAGTAAAATTGTCTAAGGGGAATTCTGTGTAAGATGGAAATCTGTCTTGTGAAGTCTCGCAGAACAATTTTCAACACAGTAAACTCTGTCTAAGGGGAATTACTGTATATGATAGCAAATTTTCTCTGTCCCAATTGATTCTACCTTTGACAGAGTTTACTGCATTACAGATTTTGCTTCTTTCATTTGCTTGGTATTGTATCAAGAAAATTAGGGTTGTTCTTGTATACACAAATATATGAAAAAATAATAATAAATAAATGTACATATTTTTAAGATGTATGGATACTTTGGAATTTGTAACTTGTATGCACAAAGATATAAAAAAAAATTATAATAAATAAATGTACATATTTTAAAGATGTATGGATACTTTTGGGTTGTTCAATTTGCTTTTAATCAAGTTATTAATAAAGTCTTTGTTAGACATTTAAAAGATAAATCTTGTTTACCCCCAGCCAAAAAATGTGTCCAACACTTCAGCCTATGATTGCATAACCTCTATCAAGGCATAGGTCTATTTCTTAAATCTCTTTATGCATTTTTTTTTTTTTTTTGCCTTGAAGAAGCCTTTTTCTCCCAACTTCATGTATAAGAGGATAATTTGTTGTTATTTTTTGGCATTGAGCTATGATGCCTGAATAAAACACCATTCGGTAAAATATAATACTATAATAATCTGTTCATGAGTTTTGAATTTCATCCATCTTCCTTTAGCTTTTATTTATAGATAACTGTTTGCCTTCTTATTTGCTTATAAATTTGAGCAGAGTAGATTTATTTAAATTTAATTTTGCATTCACATTAACATAATCTATATTAATTTGTTAACTTCAAAAACATATATATTTACTTATAATTTTTTATATTTCTTTTTCCTTCGAATAGCTTCCTCGGAATATTTTGGAAATGTGCAAGAATAGGTGAGTTTTTAATATATTTTTTATATCTTTAATATGTAAATCAAAGAACAAAATTTTCTGTGGCAATCTGCAGCACAAGCATCACAAATCAAAATTTATAGACCGGGACGTGGCAGCACAGACAATCACCTCATCGAGTTCACACTGAAATTCCAGAATTAGTTAAAACTCGATTTGCATATTAAAACCTAATCGGTCTGCCAAGTCCTATCTTGGTGGAAAACACCTGAAAACCGATTTTAGCAGTTGACTCGTACGTTTATCATTGTGTTTTCCTGCTCCTATTCCTCCATGTTTTGATACCTTCGGGAGCTCACTCATCCGCCATTTCTCTTGCCATTCTCTAATAATTTGTTTCTTAAAATGTGATTTTACATAAGTCATCGGAATTGCAACATCCAAGAATTTATCATAAACGTCTTCCTCAAGAATAGATTTTGCCAGCATATATCAGCACGTTCATTCAGGGCCAGGGTTCTAAGGGGGGGCATGTGCCCCGAGCGCCAAATGAAGGATTATACCTTTGGAATGGATAATTTTCTTCTGCTGGACTGATAGCTTCTATTATTATGAAACAGACATTATAAATGAAGTATTAGGTGAAGATGAAAGAGCAGTCGTAAAAAGTTAGAACTCTGATTTTCTGGTCAGAATGGGAAGAAAAAAAATGGCCATAATTTTTTTTAAAAAAAAATTATGGCCATTTTTTTTTCCATTTTTATGGCCATTTCATAATAATAGAAGCCATCAGTCCAGCAGAAGAAAATAACTCGGTGAAAGTGGAAACTCAGTTAAACAGGACTCGGATAATCAAAACTGTATATTTCATTTTAAAAATGATCTTTAGAATATTTTTGTTGGTGTTCAGAGGGGAGTCATGACCCCCGTGACCTCCCCTTTGGATCTGCCATTGTAGATTACATAGTTCAGTATTACATATTTTAAATTTTAAAATAAGTCGGCTATTAGAAAATTAGTAAAATTCTCTTTGTAAAAATACTTTGCGGAAGAGGTGGGGGCGCCAAAATCTATGCTTGCCCCGGGTGCAAAAAAGGCTAGTTTCGGCCCTGCATTCATTGCCTAAGATTTCAATGTGAGATTTAATCTAAACAATGCTAAGTTGTTTATTAACCAACAAGCAGAAATTAACAAAAATTCGGTATGCAATTTCATTTATTGAAAAAATATTCTTTAACACATAAATTGATGTTAAGCTGTCAGTGGAAATGTTAAACTGAGAGAACTGTGCCACTGAATACTATTTTATTACCTCATCTAAAGCAGAAATTCTGCTTGAAACACTATATTATGTTTATGTTTGGTAAGCTTAAAACGGTTGTCTGGAATAAAGTTATTGTTCATAAACACTGTGAATGCTCTGCCAACTCCTCTCAGCATCTTTGATCCATCAGCAAAAATAATCGGGAAATCTACTGTTGGTTCTGAATCTGTAACTGATTTAATAAAATTAACACTGTGTTTGGCTAAGTAAAATGTATAATCAAATGCACAAAATTTCCTCATAATATGTTTACTTAAAATAAATTTGTCATCAATCCAAGCTAAAACATCTTCTTTCATAACGGAATGAAGATTTGCCAAATTATGCAGTTCTATCTGAATAGGTGGTACGCCAGCTAGGATACGAAGCACGTCAGTCGAAACTCGAAACAGAGCGATATTCTAACAATTGATAAAAGGCACATTCTTTGACACGATGATAATATTTGTAGTACATGATGCTCAGGGGCGTAGCCACAGATATTTTTTCGGGGGTGGGGGGAATCCAAAAATTTCCCAACTTGGAACAAATTGCTCCAATTTTTGACTAAAATGATATGCACAACGTGTGTAATAATTATAATGATACTTTTGCATGAAAAATTCCTTTCCAAAGAAACACGATTCGGCTGTTTTTAGAAAATATCTGTCTGTCTATATGTGATGCAAATTTTGTGGGTGCTCTAACACAAGAACTAATGCACGAAATTTAATAAAACTTTAGAGATTCACTTACACAGTTGAACCTCGTTAACGCGAACACTCAAGGGGAAACTTTTTTTGTTCATATTAAAAGTAGTTCGTGCTATCGGAACTTAACTACATTACATACAACTGGACGAGGCAATCGGAAACAGTTCGTGTTAACAAGGTTTGACTGTATTTTGATAAAAATTGGTGCTTATTTGTTTTTGGTGTAAATCGTCCAACAGGTGGCACTGCTAAGCTGCATTTTTCATGATTTACATGATTTTAGCGATAATTATATTTCAAAAACTATTGCACGGAATTTGATCAAACGTCATATTCTGTTAAACCTACACATAATTTGATGCAGATTAGCTTTTTATGTATATCATATAGCAGGTGGCGCTGCTATGCAGCATTTTTCACGATTTTGCGATTGCTGTATCTCAAAAACTAATGCACGGAATTTAGTCAAAACTTCATATTCCACATAAGTAGCACTTCCACATAAATAGATCCTTATTAGGCTTGGGTCTATACTGTCCAAAGCTATCATTTTTGTGCACTTTGAGTAAGGAATTTTAGTTGCAGATATTTAAGAGGCTGTGTGCCAAAATTGAATGATTTGTTTGAAAAATGCTATGCTTATATCTCCTTTTTAAATGCACACAATTCACCAAATCTATACCTTTAGAGTTTGTTATTATAGGCAAAGAATTGTCATTTAATTTTGGCACTGTGATTGCAAATTTTGAGGCATTAACATGTATGGAGTAGAAGAAAATTTTGGGATTGGCACATCCGACTAGTTTTCAATTAATATTAATTCTTGTGGCCTTCAAAGAAGCCCACCTGTTAATAACATCGCTTAGTTTAATAAAATTCCCTATTTCACTTTCATATTTTAAAAGCATCAGGCTGTCATGTCTGTCATCCCTCATTGTAGTTTGCAATATATATATTTTTTAATTTGACTAAAGATTCTTTTATTAGATGCAACGTCATAAAGATAAGCTGCTGTGAATGTTAAGGTACGAGTATATAGTTTGACGGCGTGACCCAAATAGTCTTTGAATTTCATGGCATGAGTAAAATGTTTGTTAAGTGAGTTGGGATTTAGTTTATTTCTATTTGACTCTGCAAGTTATGTACATCCGGTATCTCATATCCAGGTGGAAACATTATTAACTTTTCCCTTGCACAATTGTAATTTAAATATGGGATGCATTGCTGCAATATTCTTTTGATATACGGTACATTGTCATTTAAGCCTATTTACTAAATTCCTGAAATTTTCTTGTATGTCTTATAATCTTTACTGTAAAACTTATGTGTATCAATGTCCATTGCTGTGCTATTATTTTTATCTATTGCCTTTGGTGAAACCGTTTTTCTACGGTGCTTTCGGAACTCAGCTTCTTCAGTCACATCCTAATATTCATAATTGTTTGTGAGCTTGTCTGTAAGGAAAACTTTATTCAAGTGCAACGTGTCAGTGTTACAGTGCATGTATATTTTTTCTTCAGTTGATGGACTGCTTTCATGGTCATATTTCTGTTCCAAATTAAAATCGTCCATTTTTTACCTTTTTCATCCTCGAATGGATTTTTAGACGCTCCAAAATCTTGCACGAAAACTCTTTTCCTATTATGAAGGGTTTCTTCATGCTGAGATTTATAGTAACTTTTTAGAACAGCTTTAAGCACAGAACACTGGACTTTTGGTTTAAAATTTTATAAACACATATGAATATAAATGAACAGGACTGATAAATATTTCCACATACAGATAAAAGTAAAATGTGACAAATTTATCTAAAGTAACGACTTCTTATGTCCGCATTTGCTCATATAACGCTTTTTACTTGTCAGCGAAGGGTTAACTAATTTTTGCGGCAAAAAAAATCATAAGAATGAGTAAAATATTGTCCAAAAATCGCAAAATTAGTCAAAAAAGTTGTGAAAACTCATCAAATCTTCTTGCCCATAGCTGTGTTTCAAGTAGGTTACTATATTCCTTTCTGTTGTGCTACAAGTGATCTCCAATTTTCAAAAGAAGCTGCAATCCCTTTGGATTAAAATAGCTGGACTCTCTTTTGGGAGGAGAAGGGGAGGTAGGGTGAAATTTTTGAGAAAGGAACAAAGTTTTGGAGGAAATAAAGGAACTGGTTAGTCAGTTATTGATGGACAGGAGTAGAGAAATTTAGGTCTGGTAGATGTACAATATTTTTGTAGAACTGAAAAATACAATGATAGATTGAGTGTGGCTGATTTCTTTTGATAACTTAACTTGTTCACTGTTGCAGTACTCAAAATAATCACCATAACAATAAAAATTTCATAATTTTTTTACTATTACTTTTAAAAAAGAAAATGCCTCAAAAATCTAGAATTTCCCAACTCTAAGCTCAAATTTCCCAACTTCACATATATTGGGGGGGGGAGGCTCCCCCCCATGGCGACGCCCCTGATGATACTGTAGATCTCTCATCCACACCTCAAAACCATAAGCAATCTGTTTCTTGAAAACAGTGTCATTCATACCAAATTTTCTGGAAATCTAATGGAAGGCCCTTATCTTTGATTCTAATTCTCTTCATGTGACAGCAGAAATCTTTTAAACCTGAATGAATCATTTCTAAAGGATATAACCATTTAAACCTACTATCCAAAAGAAAACCCAGAAATTTAACATTATTTTTCACTGAAATACTGCATTGATGTAATTTGAAAATAGGGCATCTTTTAGGACATGCATAAGATCCAAAAAGCATAGCCATTGACTTTGAAGGATTTATCTGTAAATGGATACTCTCACAAATGTCTGCAAAAACAGAAATACGATTATTTATTATTTGTTCAAGTGATGCACTTGTATCAGCACCCTCAATAATAACATTGTCATCAGCATACGAAATTATGTTGCGACTAATACATTTATAGCTTTTAATAATTCTGCCCGAAACTATTGTCCAAATAAGTGGAACCAAGCAAGATCCCTGGGGACAACCCCAGAACAGCCTAAACCAGTGACAGCCTCTAACAAAATGAAAACCAATCAATCAATGGCTGATATAATTCTTATTAGTAGACTTGAGATAATCAAAAACTGGTAATTCCTCCACCACCTGGGCAATTACAAAACAATTTAACCTGTCAAAAGCACTGCCTATATCTGTTGAAATCATCACACAATATTTATCTTTTTCTAACGTATTTCTAACTAAGCCCTTTAACTCATTCAGTGCAGTAACTGTGCTTTTAGATTTTCGAAAACCATGTTGAGCTGAGTCAATAAACAAGATCGATTCCAACATAGTAACTATTCTTATTTTGATAATTCTTTCGAGAATCTTTCCCATAATCAAGAGAAGCGTTATAGATCTGTAAGAACTTGCACTATTTGATGGACGATTTCTTTTTCTGAAAAAGATAGCTGTTCCTTTCTTCCAACACACTGAAACGTGACCCAAGCGTAAACTCGTAGTATACAGTGGTGGCCAAAATTGTGGACACTTTTAGGTAGCTCTAAAAAACTAAAAAAGTTACCTATTGCAGCCGTCCGAAGGAAAACACTTTGAGAAATTTTGCTATATTTTCGCCGATCATAACCCCCAGATACCAAAACCACCCTCCGTTGAAATGCTGACTTATATATATATATATATATATATATATATATATATATATCAGGCATGAGATTCTTCCGCGGATTCGCGATTTTCCGCTTTTCCCAAGTGATTTGCCGTTTCTCACCTTGATGATTTGTTCCTAAATTAAAGAAAAATCGGTCGTCAGTCCGAAAATTCGGATATAAAAAATATCACAAATTTCGATAAGTGATCGCCGAAAAAACAATTCCGTTAATCGTTCGCAAAAAAAAAATAGCCAATTTCGCAAAAATCGCGGAAAAACGCAATTTCGACAAAGAATCGCGGAAAACCCTCGCACATTTCGTTATAGAATCGCGAAAAAACGCTGATTTCGTCAAAGGGTTGCGGGAAAATGGCAACTTTTGTCAAAGGATCGCGGAAAAAACACGAACTTTGTCAAAGGATCGCGGAAAAAACACGAATTCTGTCAAAGGATCGCGGAAAAAACACTAATTTCGTCAACAGATCGGGAAAAATAAAGTGAGTTCTGTCAAAAAATCACGAAAAAAAAAACGCGAATTCTGTTAAAGGATCGCGGGAAAATGCAAATTTCGTCAAAGGATCGCGGAAAGAACGCGAAATCTGTCAAAGGGTAAAAAAAAACGCGAATTTCGTCAAAAGATTTCGGAATAAACGCCTATTCTCAAAAAAAGATCGCGGAAAAAACGGGAATTTTATCAAAAGATCATGATAAAAACTGGAATTTCATCAAAAGATCGCGGAAAGCGCGAATTTCGTTAACTAGTGCAGAAAAAAACGTAATTGCGTCAAAAGATAGCAGAAAAAACGCGCATTTCGTCAAAAGATCGCAGAAAAAACGCGAATTACTTCATAACGCGGAAAAAAAAATGAATTTTGAAAAAAATAGGAATTTTGTCAAAAGATCGCGGAAAAAACGAGATAGTTCTCAAAAAATCGCGGGAAAATGCGAATTTCGTCAAAAAATCGTAGGAAAAATCCGAATTTCGCCAAAAGATCGGCGAAAACACACGAATTTCGTCAAAAGATCGCCGAAAAAACACAAATTTCGTCAAAAGATCGCCGAGAAACGCGAATTTCGTCAAAAGATCGCCGAAGAAACGCGAATTTCGTCAAAAGATCGCAGGAAAAATCCGAATTTCGCCAAAATATCGCCGAAAAGTGCGAATTTCGTCAAAAGATCGCGGGGGGGGGATGCAAAATCGCGAAAAAACTCAAATAGTGTTAAAGAGGGCTGCAATGTGCTGCAATATTAGTGTTTTCATTAGATTTTTCTTGTAGCTGAGTGGTAGGTAAAATATTAGCTGCCATGTTTATTAACTGGTGTTTTCAGTGAAAGCATGTTAGCTACACTGTTAAAAATTTTGCAGCATTCTGGCAGTCTCGACCGTTTTTTGAAAAAACGGTTTCATAACCATAATTTAACTATCTTCTGACCATAAAATGGCCAATAATATGGTCAGAATAGCGTTAAAATTACAGTTGTGTAACCGTTTTCGGAAAAAACGGTCAAATGACCTGCCAGAGTGCTGCAAATTTTTAATAGTGTAGTTGTCCAATTCAAATTTTAGGATGGCTGTGTAAAACATTGCATCAGAATAAATTTAAAATAGAAACTTTCTTTTCAGAATTACTTATAGTATTTGCATAAATTATTAATTTGATTATGTATTATTAAAACTGCTAAAACGTACTCACTCTATATAGTACACCTCTGAAGAGTATAAATGTATTACTGTGAAATCTGTGAAGATGACCTAGCTTAAAGGAAAAAAAAATTCAAGATTCATATATTTATGCTTGCTAATGTTTCAAACCATTGTGATTCCTTCCTGGCAGGTTTTCTTTGAATATGGAATCCCCTCATAAACACGGAAACATTTTAATGTTCCGAGACGGAAAGATAACTATGCAAGTTTATCTGCTATTCCGTTTACACAAATTTACTATAACTAGATTAAACATAAAACTTCTTTATCTTGGACTTCGTTGGGACTAACTTTTGCCAACACTTATGGGAAAAGAAGAGTTTGCACTAACGCAATAACGGCATATTGGTTGAGTTTCGGGACCTTTATCCTTTGTCCACTTTAATAATGGACAATATTATCAATTATTGTAAATCTGCTGCTTGCAATTCGTAACTTTATTTTTGGACTGGTTATTTGTTACCACTTTCAAAATACACTGGCGAGAAAAGTTAAGGGAACAACCATAAAAATTTACTTTATGTTAATTCTATTAAGAGAACTACAATGAAAAGTGATTGGTTGGTAAATCAATGTCAACGTTATCATGTAGTCCAATGGAATTAACCTTCGCTACAGAAAAATATACAAATTTTTCAGCCCATCCATTCGGTTCACGTGTGAAAAGCTGTGCATGTGGGTGACTTGAAGTCTAATTTCAAGGATTGTATAGTTATAAAATTTTCACTTGTAATGTGTATTTCACTTAATGTGTTTCACTTGTAATGTTTGTACATTACTGTATTTAAATGAAAATTAATATCTCTTTTTGCATTTCAGGTGAAAGGAAAAGTCCTTATGTAAGTGCCTGTTGTATAGCAATGGCCTTTACAATTCTTTTTTGGATTTGATGTTTTTAAGTTATTGATCTGAAAAACAGAAAGAAGGAAAACATATTTTGGATATGCATTCATCAATTCAGTAACCATCATAAAAAAAAAGTGGGAACATTTATTAAAGCATTTTTGTTTGATCCATGGTAATGTTGTAAAAAAAATATATTAGTTATTGATCACTGTTTGGAATTTTTTATGTTTTTTGTATTTTAACAAAGGAAATTAATAAAGATTTTGTAAAAAGTATTGCTGATTAACATCAACTTGTCTCAGACTTTATTTTAACATAATTTAAATGTCAAACATTCTATTGTAAATTCTTGCTTTATTCATATTATGTTACATTTGAAGTGTTTAATATTTTGTTTAAAGAGTGACAACTGAATTAATACATTGCACTTTTGTCTATATGAATTTGTGCCTCAAAAGTTTTGTTTAGAATTATGTCAGAAATTAAATTCTAAAACACTATTTAGAATGTTATTTTATATATATATATTTGTTTCTTTCCAATTCCAACTTCTAATCTTATTCAGTTTTTGTAATTTTAAGCATGAAATTAAAATAATGTTAAACTATATTCATTCATTTTTAACTTTTTGAATTTATTCCTAAAAAAATCACAATTTTTTATTTAAAGCTGCCATTATGCTAGCTGAAATTTTAAACACTAGCAGTGTGTCTACAGAATCTGGAAATCGTGGATTTATCAATCTGGAAAAGTCAGGGAATTTTGTAAAAATACTTGAAAATCAGGAAAATTTGTCTGTATGAGAACATATTTGCATTTTCACTTTGCCAATGAGACTGATTCATCTATTTTATATACTATATTTTTTGATATGCCGATTAGTCTTTCTCAATATTAATTTTGAAAAAGATGCACTTTTTAAGTTTAACACAAATTAAGGTAATCAAATGTGCTCCTTTTCTGTGGATAGTGCTTATATTGAAGGCAATTTACCCATTTTTGAAATTTTTAAATGATGCATCAGCATAGCCTGAACAGGTGGCCAGCTTAATACAATTAGCTATCCCGTCAGATGTAGATATGTCATAGAATTGAACATTTTCCAGAAAATGAGGAAATTCTCTCGTTACCCTATATCCATTGGCCATTATATGAAGTTGTTGGAATAAATTGTGAGTTACGATTGGTTTTATAAAACTGTCAACCAATACTTTATGAATATTAGGCAATTTTTATATTTTTCTCCCAAATAAGATATTATCAAGCTGGTTAAGTGTGTTACACGAGGAAGCAGCATGCATGAAAAAATGTCATATGTGTATTGTTAATACAGTATAGGATCTATTATCCGGCGTCCCGATATCCGGAACGCTCTAAAAGCCGGAACATTAAACGATCCAAAACCGAAACTTAGTGAAAGCTTTCATTTCATAAAAATTTGCAGTTTTTTTCTTCATATTTTATTGAAGAGTTAACATGCTTTATAAATCGATATTTTGAATATTTTAAACTTTTTCTCATACACCTCAAGGTACCGTAATATCCCATTAATCTACCCCCCCCCCCCCAAAACGCGGCAAAATATATCGTAAAGTAATCGGAGAGGCCGCTTACAGGGATTAAAAGTGGCTATCGAAATCTACCGCCTGTTGAAATCCGAAAATGTTTATAAGAATAGTCCAAAGCCTCTCCTGATATTCAGATTTTTCTTTTTTTGTTAACCGAGATAATTAAAAAACAGAACTTAAAAGCATGCTCTCCCTGCGATCCCACTTATGACGCTCCCGTGAAAGATAAGAATTAAATGTACGCAATCATCGGACATGAGTTCTCTTTTCGATCACTTTTATGACTTCGCATCGGCGTAACCTTTAGAAATATGGGAAAACTAACTACATATTCTTAAATTTCGTATTTTTCTGTTTCAAACGCTAAAATCCATTATAAAAAATTTTAATTTTAACCTTTTGAAAAAAAATATTTTCGAAACATCACTTAGAATTTGAATGCGTTTTCCGCGATCGAAAATCTGTTGGCAAGCTCCGACCTTTGACGTCATTTAAAGGCGCACCCACATTTCGGCCAATTACGAGAATGAGAGAAACGTTCGTTTTACCATGATCTTTTTACTGCGTCCATCCATGAAACAGTAGAAAAGTAGAGATCAGATAAGACAGAAAGGTGATACGGCACTTGGCGCAATTTTTTTTTTTTGTTTGTTTGAGAAGAGGGGGGGGGGGGGGTGCTTTCGCGGGATTTTTTTTTTAAATATCAAATTTGTTTACAAAATAGGGGAGAGTGGGTTAATGGAATATTACAGTAATTATGCATTTCTTTATCTCCGGAAATTTGCGGAAATCTGCATTTAAGTGTTGATAATTTTGCCTCTTGTATTTTTCTGTTTGCTTTCCATGCAATAAATTCGTAAACAAAACAAAAATAAATAAAAAGTCAACTTTCAATATATTCCCCTCCCTCCCTCCCCAATTATTGGATGAAGATGCAGTTCAAGTTTGTTTCAATATAAACAATAAAGCTCCAGATGACATACAGTGAAATTTGTGAAATGATGACTGAAGATGCATCTCATGATAGTAGTGATGATGATGACAAGAATGAGGAGGTAGAAAAAATATCTAATGAACAAATGATATTTTACACTCAACAATTAATTCAAGGCATAGAACAAAGAAGTTATTTCCATGAACAACAAATAATGTCCTTATGTAAAATTCAAGACCAGCTTGTAAAAGAGGAACGTTACAAGCAGCCAACTTTAAAAGGATTTTTCCAAAAAACTAATTTCCAAGCATCTGCATCTGAACACCAAAACTAAATTTTATTTTTGATCTTGTTCATTTGTAAGTTTTATTATAATTTAAAATTATTTAACTTTTTTTTTTTTTGTAAATAAAAATTAATCTGTATTTCATATTTATGTACATTAGAAAATATTTGTAATAGTGTTCCGAATTACGGAAAAACCCCTTATCCGGAATGCCCCAGGTCCCAAGGATTCTGGGTAATGGATCCTATACTGTAATATAATGGAAATCAGGGAAGTGTGATAAAGATAGTCAGGGAGAAATCGGGGAATTTTTGTTTACAATTTCTGTAGACACCTTGACTGGAATATTTATCATTGTCATTGAATGAATTGCTCATCAGGAAAGATATCTGTTCATAAATATTTACAACATTATTATTGGTAGTTTTTTTGTTAAATAACATCTATTTATATAAAATCCAAGTCTCTGTGTGTCCCTCACGATTCCGGTAGGACCGCCTCATTGAAATGAGTAATTGTTGAAAAATATTAATGCAGGGTTACCACAGTAGCGCCAAATGTTAGCCAACTTGGCGATAGCTGGATAATTTGGCGAAGTTCCCATTTAAAACCATTAATCTTTCATAATGGAGGTCACCGAAATTTAATTTAAACTCCACTCTTTTAAGATATTTTTTCGAAATCGATGGGTGAGAATTTAAAGTACATCTTTACATCTTCCTTCCGATGCTACTAATAAAATAAGCACCAATAGACAACGGTGTACTGTGTGAGCCCATAACTGCACGATTTTAATGTGCTTTAGGTACTTTTCCAGTATAGGTAGGTGCCTTGGCGAAAAAGGAAATTTATTAACATATTTTCCGGGAACCTATTCACTGTTTCATTTTATATACACATGCATTTTTTTCAATATTTATACGATTTATTTAACATAAAAAAGCCGTTTCTCTAATTTTATACAGAAACAGATGTAATTTGTACATAAAAACATCAATAATATATAGATAAAACAAACAAAAACGCTCATCAAATTTGCTTTCATAGCTGTTTATATGATTTGACAACAAATCTCGATATTTTTCCGTTATACGGACACCATGCCAAAATGTATGCTAATGCGCCAATTATTTCAAAATGCTAAAAGATATTTGTAATTTTATGCCAGCAGTTTAATATGAGTTTTATTTTGTTGCTTTATTTTATAGCAGTTATTTGTTCACTTATTTTAAGTATATATTTGTGATTTGATGAAATAGTTCGTAAAAGTCTGGAATTTTCAAATGTTATATTTTTTAAATGCTCACTTTAGTATCGGCAATGGTTTTTCTTTTCTTTTTCAAATGCTTCAACTCACGATTTTGCGCCAACTATTACGCTTGGCGACAATGGTGTCCACATAACGGAAAAGTACCCAAATCTCATTTTCTGATGCCCAAATTACACCAAGCTTTTTTTTAAAAAATGCCAAAGCCCCTACAGTGGAAAAGTACCAAACTGTCTATTATTTTGCGCTATACATGTTATAGTTTGTACTATATGCAAGGGGAGTGGAGCAAAGAGTTTAAACATTAAATATTAAAGTTTCGGCACAGATGTCATATAATTGCCCCATATTGGCACGATTTTTTTTGGATGCCAATGTCATATACTCAACGGGTACTTAACTGGTGCCAAAGTGCCGTAATTTTGCTTGATATGGTAATCCGGATGTTGTTGTTTATGCTGTTGATGTTTTCGCCAAATTTGCGTCGGAAAAAAATCACGCCAATATATGATAACGTATATGACAACTGTGCCAAAGTTTCTATAAAGCAGTATAAGACTAAAAAATTAAGAATAAAATAAATGCAAAATAAGACTAAAGAAGAAAGAAAAATCATGCGTTAAGCATAGAATATGAAACACTTTCCAACACATCCTGAATGCTTTAACAAAACTTCGTTATTTAGGGAAATAAGGTAAATAAGATAATGTTACTTCTTAGATATCTCGTCGACTAATTTTGCCAAATTATATAAATCTCCAAATCAATAGTAAAACATTAACAAAAATACAAATAAAACGTCGAATTAATGGTTTTATTGGCCATTATTGGCATTTAATCTTACAATTAATGAATTAATGGCAACCATTATTGGCAATTAAGCTTACAATTTGGCGACAGTAATTTGGTTTATGGGATAGCTAAGAAGTACCAAGATAACTAAGTAAACATTTTAGAAAACGCATAAAAAAATTAAAAAATTGATTTCAGCAGTTACCGTCCATAGTCAATAGTACCATTATTACATGCCACTATTTAGCTAAAATTTAATTTAAACTACTCTTAAAACTACTGAAATCACATTTCCAGATATTATCATCCATAGACGGTTATATATCCAATTCTTTACGTGACCATGTATATCATTTTATCTATATTCTACAAACATTTCTTAGGAAACTAAATGCAGTTCAGCGTAAAAATGCATAACTTCTTTAAAAACCACCTTTAAGCAATTTACTCTCATACTCAGTAACCCTTACAAATTCTTTTGTGTAGCCCTGCATATGAACTGTAGCATTTCTACACACAGTATAGTATGCATAAATGTAGTGAAACATAAAAGCGCATATCATAATTAAAAATGCATTTCTAGCAATCATTGCTTATGTACAATACTTCGGAGAAAAGTTTCTTGGCGAGAAAGAAGTTTGCCAACGTATTTTCTGGCAACCTATTTACTGCTTCATACCCACAAGCAATTTTTTCCATATTTATACAATTTGGCACAGATGTCATATACGCCCCATATTGGCGCGATTTTTTCCGACGCCAATTTGGCGAAAACATCAACAGCATAATCAACATTCGGGTTACCATTACAAGCAAAATAACGACACTTTGGCGCCAGTTAAGTACCCGGTGCGTATATGACATCGGCGTCAAAAAAAAATCGCGCCAATATGAGCGTATATGACATCTGTGCCGACAATTTAATATAAAAAAGCTATTTACCCATTTTTATAAAGAAACAGAAGTAATTTTTGCACAGATGTCATATACGCATGGGGGTTGGCGTGATTTTTCTATGCCGCCAATCTGGCGGAAATCTCGCTTTCGAATACCAGTTACTTATATATTTTTCAATTATTTGCTATCATTTTGAAAAGGAAATAACTATAAATAAATAAAAGTTTGAATAATAACTATAGAACAAAGCAGTTTATATAATTAAAAAATCCCTGCCGGCTCGGGCCTACAGGCGGAGGTAGATTTCGAAGTTTAGTACTAAATTCACCAACAAAACTTAAATCAAGATTAGAGATAAACCCAGTTCCTTCTCTAAGAATGAGCTCTAGGGAGCTAAACATTTTGTGAAAATTCTAATATACACGAATGCATACACGCATGTATATGGAATTGGTTTAAAAAAATAGCTAAAGCAAATTCAGAGAACCTCAAAGTGTTAAAATAAGTTAATATTTCCATAGTCGGGTTTTTATCATGTTTTAATAAGTTTCTTCAGACTCATATGACGTTACATATTCATCTGCTGAGGTCCATTTTATTTCCAATATGACGCAATATATATATATATTTTTTTTTTTTTTTTTTTAATTCGTCAAACTATTTATTTCATTTTGAGTTTTCATGCGGAAATCTTGCTCTAGAAAACTTATAACGTAATATTCAATTTGTTTTCAATTCGTCAAACTATTTATTTAATTTATTTTCACATGAAAATCTTGCAATAGGAAAGCAATTGTTGTGGCGAGAATTTTATTGTTTTTTTTTCAATTGTTGGCAACTGCTATAACGAAAAATATTTATTTTTTCCTGTCATTGTTGTATAAGAGCTGGTTTTATCAGAATCATGTTAAGATGGTATTCAAAATTTTGAACCCTCCCCATTTCCACTCCCTTGGTCCGATTTTGCCCATTTTCAATCCCCGCCGAGATATTTGCCATCTCAAAGTTGTTGGCGAGTTTGAAGACGATCTGTGTATAATTGCGACTTTTATCGTGCGGACAAAATTTAGTACACACACACATACATACATACATATATATATAAACTTTTTAGGTGGGGGTGGTTTTGGGTTCCTGGGGTCCTATGATGAAATGTTATGAAGGAATTTTTCAAAAGTCGCACCGTGGTAACGACTGCAATAGGTAGGATTTCTTACGAAATCTAGCTAAAAACAGAAAATAAAAGTAAATAAACAATTTATTAATAAATAAAAAACAATAGCCGGGTTACCATAGCAGGCAAAATAACACCATTTTGGCGCCAGTTAGGTATCCCGGTTCATATCTGAAATCTGTGCCGTAATTTGTATATAAAAAATTATATATATTTAGAAAGGATTTTTTTATGTATATAAGTGCATATATAAACAAAGATAAAAGTTCATTAGATTTGTTTTAATAGCTGTTTATATATTTTCGCAACGTTTCTCACTTTCTGATGCCCGAATCGCGGCAAGCTTTTTTTTAAAATGCGCTATAATGGAAAAGTACTTAAATAATTAACAGAAATAACAAATTATACAAACTAAAACTTTTTATTTCGAGATCAAAGCATTGTTTTTAATTTCGATTAAAAATACATATATCCTTGGATAACTTCAATTGAAATTAGGTTCACAGCTTAATATCTCATTCCATAAACCTAAACAAACACAAATGATTCATTCATCGTGAAACGTCAAAAATATTAAATCATTGAGGTAATCATTCACAAAGTAAGTTCTCCAACAATCAATGGGTTATGGTGGCGGTGTCGTTTGTTTATGGTTTGTAATCACAAAGATTTAATTTTGCAATGTCTCTTAGTTACATTATTTTATTGTCATATTTATAAGCTCAGAACAAAAGCCTATTTTTTCATTATTTAGTTATTAAAGACGGAAAAAAATCATAATGCATGATTTGAAAATTTTAAATAATTTTCTTTCTTAATACTAAAAAATAACATCGGGAAGTAACAGCGGGTTTAAGTTAAATAAGTTTAACTGTTTAATTCTGTTGTAATATTCAAAATAACTGTATTTATTAGATTTCAGTACTCAACATCAGGGCCCGATTAAACTTTGAAGTTAGAGGAATTACAATGTCATTTCAGGAGCTTTCTTTTGGAGAAGCTTTTCTAAATTCCATATATACATGGAAAATCTTCAGTGTTAGAAATATTATTCCTAGGACTGACATAACACGAGAACGGCCTGCAATTTTACACAAGTTTTTGAAAGCTACTTTATATCAGAAATTTTACTAAAAACTGGTTACTTTTTTGTTATAGCGGCCCACACTATTAGGATTATGACAAGTTGCAGCCAATTTCGCCAACGTCGTAACCAAGATCGTGAAACACACACATATAATACCATATAATACCATTTCATGAAATCGTATACGATAATTTAATAGTTTTTAACCTCACTTAAAGTGTATTTTATTTATTTATTTTTAAGGCTCAACAATCTAAATTGGCCAATATATAAATTAAAAAAAATGTAAACAAAGATTGAATAGACATGACCGCAAAAAGCCTCAAATCTGCATAACACTTGGAACCAAACTGTGCAGATTAGACGTCTTCTACTGTACACAGTTTTTCATAAATGTGTTTCGTTCTTAAAATGTGTTATTTTCATCTGTCACTGCGGAACAAGCGAGAAAACTCATATTCTTGCACATGAGTTGTATATATCTTTATATCTAAATTTCCATCATTTTTGACGGGCTACCTTTCTAGTATAACTATATGTGTCATAACAATGAATTGATGCAAATAGCTTATTAGTAATAAAATACAGTCAATTCTCAAAAATCTGCTACTTTAAAATCCACAAATCATTTACAGTGTAAACAAAGAGAATTTCAGATAAAGAATTTCAGTAAAATAAATAAAGATAGCCATATTTGATAAGTTCATTGAGGAATTCTAAGCTGTGTAATTTGTGCTGATAAAGTACTAGTCATTCAGAGTCTCACAGTTAAAGAAAATTCGGTACTTCTTAGTTATCCCGTCGACCAAATTACTGTCGCCAAGTTGTAAGATTAATTGCCAATAATGGTTGCCATTAATTAATTAATTGTAAGATTAAATGCCAATAATGGCCAATAAAACCATTAATTCGACGTTTTATTTGTATTTTTATTAATGTTTTACTAATTTATTTGTTCTTTCGTTATTTAAAATAAAAAATTATGTCAATGTGTATAATTTGGCGAAATTGGTCGACGGGATAACTAAGAAGTACCGAAAATTATAAGTAATATAATGCACTCTCCAGACCATGCAAATATAGAATCAAAGGGATTTTTGATGAGTGAATTGCTCATGAAGATTTCTAATGGCACAGACATTTGTGACTGAATAAGAATGGCTGATTATTGTTCGCAGGTTGCAAGATAAGATTTTAAAATATAAAATTAAATGATCATCGATCAAATATTTAACAAGTTTTAATTTGCAATAGTGATAATAATTCATAAAAATTATTTGTTAAATGAATAGTTCTTTTATGAATTATTTGCACTTTCATTAGATATTTATTAGCATTCATTATGTATAACAGTTATTTCTAGAGATGCTATGGGTGTTGATTTAGCCGGATATCCAATGAAATCTACACCTGGATATCTGGTCATTGGCTGCAGTATGTTTCTCTCTCTTTTTTATTTTATCCACTTTAAAAAAATCAAGGAGATTTAGATTAATAAGCGTATTATTATTTATTTACTTATTTTTTTTTTAGTGTGATTTTAAATTTTCTATTAACAATCTTTTTTTTTCATTCAATACGAACATAATAATTTATTATTAATTATTAACTACATCCTCTTAACCCTCTAAGTGACTGTAACATAATTTTCCATTTCCTAAAATCAATCTAAATTAGCTGTAAATAAAAATGTTTTAAACATAATTATGTTTTAAGAAATTCTTAAGTGAATACAAAAGATATATTGAAAGATAAAATGAAGGAATACAAAAGATACATTGGTGTGAAATTATAAAATAAAATTTAAGTTAACATTTATGAGCATTTTTATAAAAATGCTGTAAAGTCCTCACAGGGTTAAATCATTAGTTATTTTAGTATTTTTAGCAATAGCAGAGCATTTGTCTGGAGAGTGGCATTTTGTAAGTATCATAAGAGGAAATATTTGTCTTTAATTTTGTAGTTAATGTTAAACCAACCAGCTTCAAAAATGGAATGGGAATGTTTATTCAATTTGTTCAAGTTTTGTGTGTAGCTTATTGTCAACAAATATTATAACTCACTATAAGCGTTTATTAATTTCAAAATGATGAGCAATTTGTTAAATGAAAATTGTCTTTAGTTCTTGAATAACCAATATTGCTGTAAAATATCTAACCAAGAAATATAATTTTATATATTTTCTCTTTTCCTTAATAAATTCCTTAATAAATGTATTTTATAAGTATGTGATTCTTTGTCTTTAGTTTTCAAATATTTTTGAAATACATAATGTATTTAAATAAATAATAAATCATATATTATTTAAAGAAAGTACAGCTTAATCATTTATGCCAAGACGATACTTTAAAGTACCACTAAAATAACTTGTTACAAAATTCATTTGGTACTACCTAGTTATCCCATCAACCAATTTCGCAAAATTATAATAAATTGCCAAACCACTCACCAAATTTATACAAATTGACATAATTTTTATTTTAAATAACTGTAAAGAGCAACCGGATGGTCGCGTGTGGGCTTTTTCTATAAGGATTGGCCAATTATCAAAACAACACAAACGTTTATTATACACATAGGACGGGACGGTGAACACAGACTGTCACAAACAAAGGTACACATGACACTAAGTCATATCAACAAAACTTATAGTTTCATCTTGATTCTTTACGGCTGGCACTAGCCAAAACCGTTCTCAGTAGTTTTGGATCACCTTCTTAGGCGAAGCCATCCCAGATTCTGCTCTGTTTCTCCTCTTTTGGCCACAGATGGCGCTTCTATAGGTGAGAGGGGTTGTACAAACATCACACCTCCCCCATTCAAAGTTTTGATTTAGTCTTTAAAGACTAATCAAAATCTAATGGAATCTCTATAAACATTTTAGCATACACACTATTAATAAAAATCAAAATTACAGTACTTACTTAACATAAAGATAACTAAAAAGAATAACTAAGATACTATGCAATATGAGATTATGATACTAGTACTAATACGTTAAAGTTCTAGAATAAATATTTTAAAGTTCAAATAATAATGTTCAATCAATTAATGTCCACAAAAGTCATATTCAGAAAAGTCTTGAAGGAAACATATAATCACAAACAAAATAAATCAAAAGTTTATCGTGAGTTTTTTTTTGAACGGCAAAGTCTCTTTCGTTTAAATCCAGTGTGAGGCATATAGTCTGCTTAAGGAATCTGCATTAGTGTGGAGATTTCCACGTCGATAGGCTATGTGGGCTTGAAATCGCTGCAATGCCAGAGCCCACCTCTGAAGGCGCGCATTTGGGATGCACAATCGGTCAAGAATTTCAAAGGGTTGTGGTCACTCACAACAGTCACTTGCGAGCCATATATATAATGTTCAAACTTTTTTAGAGCGAAAATAACCGCGTAGGCTTCCTTCTCTATAGTAGCATAATTTTCTTGGCATTTCGATAGTTTTTTGCTAATGAAAGCAATGGGTTGTTCTTGGTCATTTTCATCTTTTTGAGATAAGCAAGCACCTATCGCGTACGATGAAGCATCTGCATGTATGATGAAGGGTTTTGTAAAGTTCGGTGAATAACAAATGGGCGTTTGGCTGATTGCCTGCTTCAGATCACGGAAAGCTGTTTCACACTGCTCAGTCCAGGTAATTTCATTAGGAGCACGTTTTTTTGTAAGTTCAATTAATGGTCGGGCTATTTCAGAGAATGTCGGGATATAGGACCTATAATAGGACAGAAGGCCTAATAAACTTCTGACATCTTTCTTGGATTTCGGCACTTCTAAATTTTGGATGGCTGCTACTTTCTCTGGATCAGGAGCATGTCTGCCTGATCCTACCACATGTCCTAGAAATTTTATCTGGGATCGTGCAAAGACACATTTCTGAAAATTTACTGTCAGGTTTGCTTCTTCGAGGGTTGTCAGAACAGCGTCTAGGTGCTTGAGATGGTCAGTCCAGTTATTAGAAAAAACTACCACGTCATCTATGTATGTTTCGGCATATTCTTTATGTTGGACTAAAGTGCGATTCATGGACCTTTGAAACGTGGCTGCCGCGTTACGTAGCCCGAACGGCATAACTACGAAGGAATACTGTCCTCGGTGTGTGACGAAAGACATTAAATGTTTAGAGTCTTCACTTAATCTTATCTGCCAGTACCCTTTCAGTAAGTCCAACAGGCTGATGAATTTCGCTGGAGCGACTTTGTAGAGCAAGTCGGTAGCGTTAGGCATAGGGAATGAATCGACTTCTGTCTGGGAGTTTAAATATCGATAGTCCACACATAATCTAACTGAGGAGTCTTTTTTGGCTACACATACGATCGGATGAGCATATTCACTCTCCGAGTGCTCGATTAGTCCTAAACTTAATAATTCTTCGATTTGTCTGTCGACTTCACTTTTGAGTGCCTCTGGGATTCTGTAGGGCTTCTGACGTTTTGGTTGGTTATCAGGTTTTAATTTAATTTTATGTTCTCCTACATTTGCAATTTTAGGGATTCCCGACTGAACGTTGGAGTGTCTACATAATATGTTGATCAGTTGCTCCCTCTCATCTTCTGTTAAATGGTCCAAGTGTAATTTTTGGTGGAGGTTATTTGGATCGTCTTTACTAATCTGCAGGATGTTTTCGATCTCACCGAAATCGATATCATCATCATAGATGACGCCTATGTGTGTTGTTTGAGCTTTTAATTCTCTGATTTTATTCGCGTGTAAATGCTTTATACTATTATCTGGCAATTGTACTAAATAACTATAGGGAGACTTCTTTTCAAGTATCGTAGCTGGTGCTGTCCACCTAGCGTATATTTTGTGAATACTGTCCGGAATTAATACAATAACTTGATCATTCGGTTTAAATTCTTTATGTCTAGCTTTCCTGTTGTGATAATAAGCGTAAGCCTGCTGCTGATCCTTGCAAGAAATTCCAGCATGCACGGCTGCTTTTTCCAACTTTATTTTCAGGTCATTTAAGTAATTGGTAACTGAGCCTAACTGGCCAATTGGTAGAGGTGTTTCGTTGGTCCATGATGGCTTTAATATGGAAAGGGGACCAGTTGGGCGCCTACCATATAACATTTGGAATGGACTAACGTTCGTCGTAGCATTTGGTACTTCCCTGTATGCCCACAACAAAAAAGGTATGTGTTTATGCCAACTTCCGGCATTTTCTCTTATAACATGGTGTATCATCTCTTTAAGTACCCCATTCCATCGTTCCACCAATCCATTCGACTGTGCGTACCCCGGAACGGAAAAACGCGGGGACGTCCCTAAACGTTTCATAAATTCTTTCGTGAGGGCCGAAGTGAAGTTTTTACCCTGGTCGCTAGCTATTAATTTAGGAATTCCGGTCCGTGAAAATATCTGCAAAAGGGCATCGCATGTGGATTTTGCAAAAAGATTTCGTAAACAGACCGCTTCCGGCCAACGCGTGCACTGGTCTACCGCGGTTAGTACGTACTTGTACCCTCCACTAGCCGGTTCTATTGGGCCTATTACGTCTATATTTACAATCTGCATTGCCTCGTCAGGACGAGTAACTGGGGTTATTGGTATATTATCAAATTTATTTGCTTTCGCTCGAAGCTGACAGGACAAACATTTGTCGCAAAACTCGCTCACATCTGTCTTAATCCCAGGCCAAAAAAAAGAATATTTTAATCTTTCAGTGGTCTTTCGTTTTCTTAAATGTCCACCCCAGGGGCTTGAATGAGCGAGCACTAGCAACTGCTTTCTACGCGGCGCGGGCACGAGCAATTGATGTACCGTTTCCCCTAATATTTTGTCACGATGGTATAACAGATCGTCCTGAACAAAATAATTATTACGCTCATTTTTGGCATCTGTCCAACACTGATTTAGTGATGCATCCGTCTTTTGTTCCCATTTAAATTTTTCCGAGTCGTTCGTGAAATTTCTGGTATTTTCATTGCCATCGTTATCAATATTCTCGTTTGCATTTCCTATTTTAACCTGCTCGGCCTCCGTAGCAGCGCAAGCTAAATCTAAATCTACCGCGTTGTTTTCACTCGTACGGGGCAAATTTATAGTACTAAAATCATTTATTGTGGTGTCGGGTTCGTTACTTTCGCTTATTGTGCTTAATTCCTTATGAGCATTTAAAGATAACAGTAAATCATTAATTAAATTATCAACCATCGCGCACGTTATTACTATTTTTGGGAACACCCTGCAATGTACTTTATCTGCAGCTATGCTTAATGGAATGTTTATTAACGGTGCTCTTAACTCGTGTCCGAAAGCTGATTTAAGTATAATTGAACCGCATGGTACTTTAAAATGCTCCGGTACACAAACGCTCTTTATAATTGAAATCTGAGTACCGCTATCGACGACCCCTCGCAAAATTTTATTCTCAAATTCTAAGTCTATAAATTGGAGTGGTTCAATTATTTTTTTCTTTTCTCGCACCCGTTCTAAATCAAATACATTCCGCGACATTACTCGGGCTGTCAGCGCATTTTCATTCGTATTTTTTTCTGATTTATTACCCTTCCCAACTAAAGAATTACAAATTGACACGTGATGTAATTTAGAACACAGCCTACATTTAGTTTTTTCCGTACAATATTTAATTATGTGTTTTCGCTTCAGGCAAGCGAAGCATCTACCCTCAGCTTTTAATTTATTAATCCTTTCCTGAATTGAATATCTGTCACATTTTTCAGTTAGATGATTATCTGACCTGCAAAACAAACAAACATTCTCTAAAGCAAACACTTCAGCTACGCCAGATGTTTTGTTAATCTGTTTACATTCCGGTAATATTCCTGATAAGTACTTTGGCCTTGAATGGTCAGAAGATAAATTTATAATTTGAGTTTGCTTTTCCCTAGCCTCCAAATCATTTCGGATAAATGATAATAATTTATCCAAGCTGTAATTCTCTTCAGAATTTTTGACACTTTGTCTATTGAACTCAAGCGATAAATTATACGGTAATGCTTTTAATATTATCGGAGTCAATAATGCATCAAAACTGTCCGCTTCCATTTCTAATGACCTTAGACTACGAATCTGCGTTTGAATAGCGTCATATAATTTACGTAATGACATGACGTCATGCGATTTTGTAACCGGTTTTAAAGTTAACAGCGTATTAATATAACTGGTAATAATTAAATCTTTCCTACCAAATTGTCTTTTAAGTAAGTCGACTGCTTCTATGTAATTTTTATCAGATAACGCAAAACCCGATATAGAATTATACGCACTCCCTCCTAAATAACTGAATAATTCATTTTCTCAATATTTGAGAGGTGTTCATTGTCATGTACCGCTGTTTTAAACGAGTTCCAGAAATTCTGGAAAAGTTTAATATCTCCATAATATTTCTCAATTTTAAGTGTCGGTAGTTTGACCGTGTTAGGAAATTCTACGCACCTATTTGCGGGACATACAGGGGGTGGGGGTTCTTTTTGTTTTAATTTTTTATTCACTCTGAACTTCCAGAGCGTAATTTTTTCCTGGTACTCTGCCGACGCCTTGGCATCTTTCTCGACTTCAGATAAATCATCAATTAATGTTAGGATTTCGTTATCCTCTTGTTTCAAATCACTACCTTTCTGTTCTAACATCGCCAAATTTTCTTCAAGATCGTCTAAGTTTGGCGTGTCGGACACAAAATTATCTTCGATTTTTTTAATTATTGACGTAATAGAACTTTAGTGACTCCGCGAGCTTTTTTTAATTTTGATAACTTATCTGCCATACTTAAAGTAATGTAATAAAATCTTACCTCCGTAAAAATATAATCCGATACGGATAATATAAATCAAAAATAATCCGCACGTCCAGGGAAAAAATAAACCAGGGATAGGGTATCTTTAATGCACATTAAATTCACTTGTTGAATTCACTTTGGCCAAATCCCACAATACTTCTGACGCCAGTGTAAAGAGCAACCGGATGGTCGCGTGTGGGCTTTTTCTATAAGGATTGGCCAATTATCAAAACAACACAAACGTTTATTATACACATAGGACGGGACGGTGAACACAGACTGTCACAAACAAAGGTACACATGACACTAAGTCATATCAACAAAACTTATAGTTTCATCTTGATTCTTTACGGCTGGCACTAGCCAAAACCGTTCTCAGTAGTTTTGGATCACCTTCTTAGGCGAAGCCATCCCAGATTCTGCTCTGTTTCTCCTCTTTTGGCCACAGATGGCGCTTCTATAGGTGAGAGGGGTTGTACAAACATCACAATAACGAAAGAACAAATAAATTAGTATAAAATTAATAAAAATACAAATAAAACATCGAAATAAAAATCACCTGATGACGTAAACACGTGTACCTTGCTTAAAGTCAAGTGAATGTGACATTTACGATTAACCATTATTGGCATTTAATCTTATAGTTTGGCGATAGATTTTTGGTCGGCGGGATAACCAAGTATTACCATACATTTAATACATTGATTAATAGTAATACAGCTAGTTTAGAATAAGTTATAGATACTTTACTTTATCTTGATCCAAAAGCATTATTGGTTGCACAAAACAAAAATATTTTTTAAAGGATGATCTCTTTTGCCTTTGCATCTGTTGAGAATGCCAACTTGGCGATGCTTGCCATTTTCTGTTAGTCGGCACTGTGGCAACCCCCTTTTTATTGTTTTCCGATTTTCTTTTCAGTGTAGATGTAACTTTTGATTTGAACCGGTCTGACGGTAATAATGGAACTCTCAAATGAGAGTAATAATAATATTAATATACCTATATATCTGTAAATAAATGTACATATAGTTGTTTTTTAAGAAGAAGTTGTTTAATTTGAACCGCAGAGTGTGTTTACTTATTCAAGTTACGAATTTGATATATATTAGAACTAATTTATGAAGACGTTTTTATTCTTCGATGCATTATGGAATAATTTGAATTTACCGAACCTGCAGCCTGAATGACAACGTATCATTTTTCTGGCGTCAAAGCTCCAGGATGTCTGGATTTCATCATCGATTGAGGTAAGTACCTCAAATTAAATTATATTGAATAAATAGAATTATGAATACATTTATTAACTGAACTGTATCGAATAAATTGAATTCTTTATTTTATGATGGATTACGAAACTTTGAAAAAAAAAAGAGCTACGATTCGTAGTCAAACTACGAAAATATTTGATAAAATAAGGGATTTATTAGATAATACACAAGAATTAGAGCTTGAGAATAGAAAATCACAGCTGGATCTTTTGAAACAGCAATTGAATGACAAAATGAAAACTTTAAAATCATTAAATTCTGAAATTGAACCACTGGTTCCAAGTACTGAATTTGAAAAAGAAATCGAGAAATCGGAATCTTATAATGAGAATATTATTGAATGGAAATATAAAATTTCCAAATTTTTAAATGATAACACAGTTACTCCTGAAACTAAACAAGATTCTTCAGACATTGAAAGTGATAGTAGTAGCAACAATAGTTCTCTACTAAAAAGTCAGAAAATTCTGAATCAAAATTTGATTAAACTTCCTAAACTTAATATATCTAAATATTATGGTGATTCGTGTTTATGGCTCGAATTTTGGAGTCAGTTTTCGAATGCGATTGACAATAATGAACATTTAACTCCGATTGATAAATTTTCCTACTTAAAGTCACTTTTGGGCGGAAGTGCTGCAAATACTATAGCAGGCTTTTCGCTGACTAAGGAAAATTATGCTCACGCTATAGAATTATTGAAAAATCGTTTTGGTCGTAATGACCTGGTAATAAATAGTCACATGACTAAACTGCTAAATTTGAAACCAGTACGAAATTCTAGTAACATTAAGGCTTTTAGAGATTTGTATGATGAATGCGAAATTCAAATAAGAAATCTTAATTCTTTAGGTGTTGTATCAGGTTCATATGGGCACTTATTATGTCCGATTCTTCTGAAACTTATTCCATCAGATATTGCACTAGAATTTAATAGAAAACGAATTAAAAACACTGACTGGGATGTTAATGAGATGATAAATTTCATTAAAGATGAAATTGAATCTCGCGAGACCACTGTCCAATTAAACCATTTTGAAAAAATCCCTGAGAAGCAGGAAAATTATAAGAAAAATTATAAAAAATTCATTCCATCAGCTTCTGCCTTAACCACAAATATTAAAAATAACTGCATATTTTGTAATCAAACTGATCACGATACTGAAAAGTGTAAGTCTTTCACCATTCCGGAAATGCGAGAAAAATTGAAAAGGGAAGGAAGGTGCTTTAAATGCTTCCGTAAATTTCACATCGCGAATTTTTGTAAAATTTCGAATGAAAATTGCAAAGTGTGTGGTAAAACATATCATCATACTATACTTTGTAATTCTAATAAAAAAACAGAAGAATCAAAAAATTCAGGTAGTATTATTTCCTCCGTATCTCATTGCAAAGGCAATATAAATAATATCAGTAGAGAAGTAATATTGCAAACAATTCATGTAAAAGTGGAAGCGGGTGAAAATTCAGAAACTGCTCTTTGTTTATTTGACTCTGCTAGTCATCGAACTTTTATTACAGAAAATTTAGTTTCAAAATTAAAACCTGAGGTCATTAGAAAAGAAAAATTAATTGTCTATACTTTCGGTTCGAGAAAATCTGAAGAACGATGTTATGATGTCGTTAAGCTAAAGCTAATTCACTTGACGAACAGAAAACGTAGTATAATAATTGAAGCATTAGTCACACCGCTAATAACCAATTCTTTGATACAAATTCCTCCTCTTCCAATCAAAATTAAGAGAAAACTTTCCAAATTTCGTCTTGACAGGTGGGAACATTTGGAAAATAGTGATGTTGATATATTAATAGGAGCTGATTATTTATATCAAATTAATGACAAAACATACCCCATAAATAAATCATTGTTCGTCTGTGAAAATTTATTTGGGCATTCCCTCTGCGGGACAATTGACGTAAATAAAAATAGTGAGAGTAAGCAAGCTGGGGTCTTGTCCACTCAGGTTATGAAACATATTCAAAATGATTTGAAAACATTGTGGTAGTTAGAAACTTTAGGGATGAACACTGAAGAAAATATTTCTGAATTAGATAAAGATAATAGAAAAATTCGAAAACAATTTGCATTTTCTTGAACACCGATACGAAGCTAAATTGTTATGGAAAGATGATAGAAGAGATTTAGGAAGTAATTATAACGATGCTAGAAACCGATTTATTAACTTAAATCGAAAATTGCTTAAAGATAAGGAATTATTGCAGAAATATAAAGAAATTGTGATTGAACAGGAATTAAATAACATAGTGGAAGCATGTTCTAATAAAACTGTAAATAGCGGTTATTTTATGCCCCACCGACCTGTCTTGCGAGATGATAAACCCACAACTAAAGTTAGAATGGTATTTGATGCTTCCTCAAAAGAAAATAGCAAATCATTAAATGATTGTTTGTACGGTGGCCCAAATTTGAACCCCGATTTATTAGAAATTATTATTAATTTCAGAAAATTCAATACTGCGTTTTGTGCAGATATTGAAAAGGCCTTTCTTCAAATTTTTGTAGCTGAAGAAGACCGAGATTACCTTAAATTTCTTTGGTTCGATAATGACGCAAACAACTTTTTCAAAATTTTAAGATTTAGACGTGTACCATTTGGCGTTACATGCTCACCATTTATTTTGGCTGCCACAATTAAACATCATATAAAGAAATATCGAGATCAACATCCAAATGTTGTATATATGTTAGATAATTTCCTCTATGTCGATGATTTAATTTCCGGATCAGATTTAGATAACGAAGCTTATTATTTATCAGTTACAGCTTCTGAAATTCTTAAAGAAGCTGGGATGAATTTGAGGAAATTAAAAACAAATTCTATTAAACTTAGGGAAATGTGGGAATCTGGTAACTTAGGTATAAGTGAGGAAAACACAGGTAGTATCTTAAAAGTGCTTGGACTGATATGGAATACTGAATCTGATATTTTGATGTTAGATGCGCAGCCCTTTGAAGAATATTACATCGATGATCCCACGAAGCGAACAGTTCTTAAAATGTTACTGAAAATTTATGATCCATTAGGATTTGTGAATCCATTTGTAATACGTATTAAAGCCTTGTTGCAAGAAACATGGCAAAGAGGTTTAGAGTGGGACAATAAATTACCTGAAGATTTGAAATGCGAGTGGAACACTTGGTGTTCAGAAGTTGTACATTTACGCACATTTGAAATAACCCGAAAATATTTTCCTAATATGATAAACATTTCTGAAAATTCACAAATTCACATATTCTGTGATGCTAGTCCCAAAGGGTATGGAGCAGTTGCTTATTTGCGTTCCATTTCATTAACTGGCGAAATTCAAACAAGTTTTGTTTGGAGTAAATGTAGAATAGCCCCCCTCAAGAAGTTAACTATTCCACGGCTGGAATTGATCAGTGCAGTAGTTGCCGCTAGAATGTGGAAATATTTAAAACAAAAATTACATATTTCGAATTTAAATATAAAGTTATGGTCGGACTCAGAAATAACTATTTGGTGGATTAGGGGTTCTACTACAAACTGGAAACCCTTTATTTCCAATCGTGTAACCGAAATTCAGTCATTGACAGATCCAAAGGACTGGAATTATTGTCCCGGAAAAGAAAACCCTGCAGATCTGCTTACGCGAGGGGAAAACTTATCGAAGTTAATGGGTAATAATGTATGGTGGTGCGGCCCACCTTGGTTATCACTATCAGAAGATATGTGGACTTCAAAAAGGGCTATTGAAATGGTTCCCGAAGCTTTTAATGAAATGAAAGCAAAACCAAATTTAACATTATTGTGTAACGAATCAAACTCTATTCCTAAGCCAGTATTTGATATGGCAAAGTTCAGTAGTTTAAATCGCGTGTATAATATTACTGCTTGGATAATGCGTTTTATTCATAATGCCAATTCGAAAAACCCTAAAATTTTAGGACCTTTAACTACCTCAGAAATAGAAATAGCAGAAAAATACTGGATTAAACAAACTCAGGAAACTTCATTTAAAGTTGAAATAGAAGCACTTAAACAAAAAAAACCACTTAATAAAGATTCTTCTTTGTACAACCTTAATCCACAATTCGATGAAAATGACTTACTTGTTTTATCCGGAAGACTTCAGTTTTCTGGAGTTACAGAGCAGGAAAAACATCCGTGGATACTTCCTAATAAATCTTATTTTGTAAAATTACTAATTAAGGTTGCTCATGAAAGAATGTACCATTTTGGTGTAGCTGCCACTTTAGCTCACCTTCGTGAAAGGTATTTTATGTTAAAGGGAAGAAGATTTGTAAAATCCGTCTTAAGATCGTGTATGGTATGTCGAAAACTTAATGCTATTCCTGGAAAGGTGGAAATAGCACCTTTACCGAAGGATAGAATCATCAAAACACCAGTTTTTGAAACCTCTGGTGTCGATTTTGCCGGTCCGATTTATTATAAAACTTCTGAAGGCACTGGTAAAACTTATATTGTCGTATTCACATGTGCTGTAACCAGAGCGATTCATCTAGAGTTAGTCACCAATCTAAGTACTGAAACCTTTACCTTAGCACTACGAAGATTTTTCTCTAGGAGAGGTTTCTGCAAAATAATGTACAGTGACAATGCCAAGACATTTTCTAAGGCTGATTTGGTGTTAAAAGATGCTTGGGAAAGAATTTCTAAGCAAGAAATTTTTGATTACTTGAGAAAGAATAAAATAATATGGAAGTTTATAATTCCCAGGGCTTCCTGGTGGGGCGGCTTCTGGGAAAGGATGGTCAGATCAGTTAAAACACCTTTAAAAAAGGTTCTAGGAAAAACTTGTCTCCGTTATGAAGAGCTAGAAACAATACTTACAGAAATTGAAGCTGTGGTTAATTCACGTCCCTTATGTTATCTCTACGAAGAAAATGCTGAACCATCACCTTTAACGCCATCTCATTTTTTAGTTGGTAAACGATTAATGTCCTTACCTTCTTATGGATTACCAGTCTGTACGCAAGAGAAATCCAATAAGATTTTGTTGACGAGAAAATATAAATATAAGCAACAAATTACTGACCACTTTTGGAAAAGGTGGAGAAACGAATATTTGTTAGAACTTAGATCTGCTTTTCAAGTGAAAAACATAAATTCATCGCCTCAGTTCAAAGTTAACGATATAGTGATAATTCATGATGAAAAGCTCCCAAAACATATGTCGAAGTGTGGTCGTGTTAAAGAACTCATATTTGGTCGTGACTCTAAAATCAGATCATGTGTATTACAGACTGCAAAAGGCGATCTTAAACGACCTGTGCAATTGCTATATAATCTTGAATTGGACTTAGTGGACTAAAAGACACTAAAACTCTTACACTAAAAATAAGAACTATTATCGAACATTTAATTTGCTTTGTTACTCATATTTACCCTTATTATTGTTTAATTTTCATACAATTCATGTGTTTTATTTTATTTCGTAGATTGCAGCATTCTTATTATGTTTGCTTTTATATCTGTAGCTGTATGTAAGTATGTATCTGAAAATTTGTCATGTATGTAAGTATATTCTTATGTTTATTAAATTGTTTAATATAGATGCTGAACTAAGTGTTCAGCCCGGGGCAGGATGTTGAGAATGCCAACTTGGCGATGCTTGCCATTTTCTGTTAGTCGGCACTGTGGCAACCCCCTTTTTATTGTTTTCCGATTTTCTTTTCAGTGTAGAGGTAACTTTTGATTTGAACCGGTCTGACGGTAATAATGGAACTCTCAAATGAGAGTAATAATAATATTAATATACCTATATATCTGTAAATAAATGTACATATAGTTGTTTTTTAAGAAGAAGTTGTTTAATTTGAACCGCAGAGTGTGTTTACTTATTCAAGTTACGAATTTGATATATATTAGAACTAATTTATGAAGACGTTTTTATTCTTCGATGCATTATGGAATAATTTGAATTTACCGAACCTGCAGCCTGAATGACAACGTATCAGCATCTTTTCAGCTTTCTTGACATTGAAAGATTGGGAGGAAAAGTTTCAGTTCGGAAGTATTTCAATTGTAAGAACCCTATATTTGTACATTTCCCAATTCTACAAAATATTAATAAATATATTTTAAGTAAAAGATTTGAGTAGTGTTTATAAATATTGTACAAAATCCCTATAAATTCAAATTTTATTAATTAATTTTATTTGGCAAAATCCTTCTAAAATTCATTGATTGTGTAAATCTTCTAATGTAGTTCCAAAAATTCACAAAAAATGCTTTAGAAGATAAAATTTTCACGAATTCATAATTTGGGACATAAAGGGGGACATGACTGTTGTGAAAAAATTCCTTGGTGAATAAAAAGTTGCCTTTGATGATCCACTGAACCATTATTTAAGTGCAATCATGAGTTTTTCATTGCTGTAAAGTATTTTACAGTTAAAATATTAGTTTTTGCTTGATCCTTTAAAATTTTTATATTAAATTTCACTCGAAGCTAAAAGGAACAGTTTGTGAAACAAATTTAATAGAACAGGATTCTAAAGAGCCAAATATTAAATTATTACATCATCATTATCTAAGAATAATTTCGAATCCTGTTTTTATTTATTATAACCTTTCAGTGATTTTATTAATTATAGGTTTTCAAAATTTTATTAACACTCTAGAAAATTATCTTTTAAAAAGTATTAATGCAACAATTAAAAGTGTTATTTGAGATTACACTAAAAATGTTAGAAAACTTTGATACAATCAAACCTAAAATTAATAATATAATTAAATGTATGGTCACAAAATTCTTTTTTTATATTGAATTACAAAAATACTTATTAGTTAACCGAAGAAAAGCTCTGTCAACTAGCCAATATATCTGCTTAAGATTAAAAAAATTAAACTCATTATCAATCAGGAGCTATATCTTCTATATATAAAAAAAAGATCTGGGATCTTTCATCTACCGAACTTGGTGCAATAAACTATTTTCAAGATTATGTGATTCTGCCATTAAAAAAGTGTGCATTAATGAGTATATCTGGTGGGTTTATAAATAGGTTATCTGCAAATGAATAAACAATTGCAATGTACAGTTAGGCTCGCGATTATAATATAGAGGCATATAATATACAGGCTCGATTATTTGGCCTTTCTCTTCTTCCATACGGGAAAAGGAGATTAAAATGTATTGAGTGGGTCCCAAAGTACCAAAAATCGAGCCTGAATTTAGCGCCTATTGCTTACAGCGCCATCTATTGTTTGTAATTTAAACTAAAATCGAAAATCACTGTAAAAAAAAGCTTTTTACCTTATGCATAACACTCCTGCAAGACTTTTTTAAATATCTGTCACCGTTTGCAGGTTGTTGAATTTTAAAATCAGTCAGTTCTTTTTAGGACACCCGGTATATAGGTATAGATTTTTGTATCAAACGACAAACAAAATCTTCAATTGATGCTGCCTCCTTCGCTTTTCGTTCTGGTGTCCGGAGCATATGCCTTCTCTGCTTTTTATAGTTTCGGCCCTGTTTCAAACAACTTTCCTTAGTTGGGATACATGACGATGGTTATTGGCCGAAAATCGTGAACGTATAATGAATCTGGTGTCAACTGATAAACAGTTATAATATACAAGGGCGCCCATATAGGGGGGCAAGAAAGCCCCCCCCCCACCCCCAGGGATGATTCTGTTCCGAATTTTCCGAAAAATCAAGACAATCATTTCCGAAAATAAAAAAAAATCGGTCATAAATCCGAAAATTTGGACATAAACTATATCGCGAATTTCGACAAATGTTCGCCGAAAAAAACCAATTTCGTCAAAGGATCGCGGGAAAAACACCACTTTCGTCGGAAAATCGCGAAAAAACGGCCAATTTCCCCAAAAGATCGATCACGAAAAAAACGGCAAATTTCGTCAAAAGATCGCGAAAAAATGGCAAATTTCGTCAAAAGATCGCAGAAAAACAACAAATTTCGCCAAAAGATCGCGAAAAAACGGCAAATTTCTCCAAAAGATCGCGAAAAAACGCCAAATTTCGCCAAAAGATCGCGAAAAACGCCAAATTTCGTCAAAAGATCACGAAAAAACGCCACATTTTGTCAAAAAGATCGCGAAAAACCGCAAATTTCGTCAAAGGGGCGCGACACCCCCCCCCCTCCCCTAGATTTTTGTTTTGACAAACTTTTTTTTATAAATCAGTTGCGAGATATGAAAATTTTAACTTTATCTTGTAAAGACACAGCAGAATAAACCCTGCATCGACAAGATCAGAAGGCACTGTAACAATTTTTCGTTTTAGACAGGTTTCCGTCTTAGCAGGTATAATTGTTGGGAATTCATTTTGTCATACCATGATTTTTTTTTCTTTTAAAGCTGGATTCTGTTTTAGACAGGTTCTGTTTTCATGAGTTTTTAATTAGTGCTTTCGAATAGGCTGCTTCTTACAAAAAGAAAAAACACAAGATAGGAAACAAATTCCATTTTAGACATTTTTTATCTTAGCAGGTGTTACTGTGTGAGTTTTTTTCCTACAAGATGATAACAGTTTTTCTGTATAAGGAAGGATTTCGTTGTAGACAGGATCCATTTTCACAAGTAAAACTGATTCTGCGTAAACAAAACGCAGAGAAATTAGAGACAGATTTAACAATAATCGGCCATCAATCCGAAAATTTGAACATAAAAAATATCACGGAAGTATATCGCGAATTTTGACAAATGGTCGCCGAAAAAAATCCATTTCGTCAATAGTTTGTAGAAAAAATCACCAATTTCATCAAGGGATCGCGGAAAAGGGAGGAATTTTGTCAAAAGGTCGCGAAAAAAAGCAAATTTCGTCACAGGCTTGCAAAAAGAATACGAATTTCGTTCAATAATCATGAGGAAAATGCAAATTTAGTCAAAGAATCGCAAATTCCTCAAAGAATCGTAAAAGACGCGAATTTCGTTCAACAAACACGGGAAAAAAGAGAATTTAGTTAAAGAATAGCGGAAAAAACGCAAATTTCGTCAAAGAATCATGGAAAAAACTCAAATTTCGTCAAAAGATCGCAGGAAAAAACTCAAACCTCGTCAAAAGATCACGAAAAAAACTCAAATTTCGTTCAACAATCTCGGGAAAAACGCGAATTTCATTAAAGAATAGCGGAAAAAACGCAAATTTCCTCACAGAATGATGGAAAAAACACAAATTTCGTCAAAGGATTGCAATAAAAACACTCAAATCTCATCAAAAGGTCACAGGAAAACCCTCAAATGTCGTCAAAGAATCGCAAAAACGCGAATTTCGTTCAACAATAAAAAGGGAAACGTGAATTTCGTCAAAGAATCGAGGAAAAATGCGAATTACGTTCAACAAACACGGGAAAAAAGAGAATTTAGTTAAAGAATAGCGGAAAAAACGCAAATTTCGTCAAAGAATCATTGAAAAAACTCAAATTTCGTCAAAAGATCGCAGGAAAAAACTCAAACTTCGCCAAAAGATCACGAAAAAACTCAAATTTCGTTCAACAATCTCGGGAAAAACGCGAATTTCATTAAAGAATAGCGGAAAAAACGCAAATTTCCTCACAGAATGATGGAAAAAACACAAATTTCGTCAAAGGATTGCAATAAAACACTCAAATCTCATCAAAAGGTCACAGGAACACACTCAAATGTCGTCAAAGAATCGCAAAAACGCGAATTTTGTTCAACAATAAAAAGGAAAACGGGAATTTCGTCAAAGAATCGCAGAAAAAATGCAAATTTCGCTAAAGGATCACGGGAAAATGAGAGTTTCATCAAAGAAATCGTGGGAAAAATGTAAATTTCATCAAAGGATCGTGAAAAAATGCAAATTTCGTCAATAGATCGAGAAAAAACGCAAAGCACCCTAAATATTTACAAAAATGTATGATAAATTTGTAGGAAGTTGAGATTTTTCTCACCGCCCCCCACCCCCCACCCCCCTAAAATTAATCATATGGGCGCCCTTGATATTATAGAAAGACTGGAAAATGAGACATACTGTATTTTTAAATGGATGAAAAACGTTTTGTCCTTAAAATAGATTTAAAACAAATTGTTAAGAACACTTTTTTTTAAAAAATCTCATTTTTAACAGAAATACAGAATGAACCTCTCATGAGGTTACTAAACAACAATATCCAGGGTTCCTACGGGTCAGGGAATTCGAAAATTTAGGCAAAAAGCCAAAGAATTTTTTAAATATTTGAAGTGGTCAGGGAATTTTTGATGTACTACTTTTCCAACAGAATCTCGATCGTCATCGTAAATGAAAAAATTTTGAATTGTTCATCCAATTTAAATTTTTTTATATAAAGTTTATACAAACTAATAACAATAGCATAATTTGAAAGATAATTAAAAATCTGGCAATTCTTACAGCACATACTTTTCCTAGCGTTTATCTAGATTAAAATTGTCCATTGTGGAGACTTTTACAACAATATATAAACCGAATTTTTATTAAAAAATCAAGCAAATTTTTGAAAAGGTCGTGGAAAACCTGGAAAAGTCAGGGAATTTTTCAACCAGAGTTGTATAGGAACCCTGTAATAAAAAATATTTACTGTTATTAAGTAGTTTTTGGTGATAAATTAAATTTTGTAGATACATTATCACAAAGTAAAAAAAAGAGAAAAAAATGGCCATGTTCTGATTTAAGTATAAAGGCAGAAACTCTTTGAAAAATAGTCTCTCACACACAACAGAAAATAAAAGCTTCTCAAAGATGAATTTTCTATCTGAATATTTGAAAAGAAAATACTTCTGCCACTTGCAAATACTGAATTTTATATGAGGTTTATATTTGATACAGGAGTAAAAATGACATATTCACTGTTATCTGAATGTTTTTTTTTTTTTTTTTTTCTGTTTACCTCATATGACATTATCAAGCATGAGAGGGTTAATATTGTAGACCTGAAAAGGTAACACAGTGTATTAAGGGGACTTATCTGGTGGGGAAGAAAAAAAGTGGAATCCCCTGTTATTCTATGGGGAAAATACTTATTCTTCTTGTCCATTCAAACGTGGAAATTTCAACAATATTTTTTTTCAGCTCATAGATAGGAAGGTTTTTTATCCTTCTGTAAGCTTAAAATATTTTAAAGATAATTATGAATATTTTAAAATTTGTACTAAAGTTTCAAAAAATTCCGAAAAGTATAAAAAGTATTATTTACTCGTTTTTAACTTTGGTCTGGAAAAAGATACAAAAAATTGGAGCTTACAGAGGAATAAGGAACCTTCCTATCGACGTGCTGAAAAAAAAAAAAATTGTTGAAATTTCCAAATTTGAATGAACAAGACGAAATAGTATTTTCCCCATAGGATAACATAGAATTCCACTTTTTTCTTCACCACCAGATAAGTCCCCTTAAGTGTACTTAAGGCTGTTCACAAGTTCACTGCTCAACAAGCGTGAAACTTTAAAACACAATGACGGACTCGTTCTTAAACGCAAACGTGTAAAATTCGCCGACCTGACTATGGAAGCGATTTGGTATCGAAGTAATTTTTCCCTTTTTTGATAAATAAATTACCTATCGAGTTATAAGCGATATTTATCACGTGAGAAGACGTTTTTCTCTCTTTACTGACTGGTTTTCCTTCTTTTGTCTGGAAATTCCGTTCAAAACGGCAACTTTGACAGTATTTTCTGAAAGATCTGTTGCGTTTACAAAAAAAGAAAAAAAAAAAACGGAAAAAATCTTTCTATTACATAGTTTCTGAATAACAACATTTGCCAGTTTCATGCGTTTCCCAACAAAAATTAATTAAAACTTATTAAAAAGAGAGAAACAACGTTTACGAAACACAAATGTAAGTAATTTAAAAAAGCATATAGCTATTTCGAAGTCTTCAAGGCCCTGTCATCAATGCGTATAAATTAAAGATAAAAATAAAACTATGGAATAAAAGACAGGGGAAGACAGAGCCTTTTTTTTTCTCTCTCTTTTTCGCTGTTGACGGTCAGGATGAGAGGTGCGCCTTCTGACTCTGTCTCCCCCCTCTTTTATTCCATAATTCTATTTTCATCTTTAATTTATAAACACTGATGATGGGGCCTTAGAGGCTTCGAAATAGCTATATGCTTTTTTAAATTACTTTCATTTTGTTAACACAATTTGCATAACTACAGACATACACACATTAAAATTTTATTAAAACAATTAAAATATAGTTAAAAATATATATAAACGTTTCGGCTATTTTCATAGTCCTCATCAGTAAACGAGCAGAGTCACAAAACAGCAAGAGCCACAGTAAACGAAAAAACAGTTAAAATTACGGTCTAAGTAGGATAAAATAATCAGCAGGAACTTGGGTTGCTTCGTTGATTGGCGATTCAGCTAAAACAGTTCTCCAACCCTCAAGAAAGACACGGCTAAAATATACGGGGCAATTGGCTTCCACAATTCGTGCACTCTCAAAATCGGGGACATGATCGAACTCAAGTGCATGTGCATCCAATCTTGAATTCAGAGTACCTTTATTAAAAGAATTTTTATGCTCCTTGAGTCTAGCATTTACTGAGCGTCCAGTCTCACCAATGTAAATCGAGCTGCAATCTTTACAAGGAATTTCATAAACGACACCATTCAGGTCAAATTTCGAATATTTATGTTTAAAACTACTGAAAAAATTACCAATGCGGTTCAAGGGAACATGAGCTGTCCTAACATTAACATTCTTGAGTACGACTGAAATTTTCTCCGAAATATTACTGTAATAAGGCAAAGATATAGTTCCTATGGGATTGACACGCTGGTAAGGAGTGGGATACTGGTCTGATTTGCTCTGTAAGTTCCGAAATAACTCTAAGACACCAACGACGTGGATAGTCGTTGAGACGTAAATCATTCATTATCTTACTAATTTCATTATCAAAACTAACTCTGTCACTGCAAAATCTCAAGGCTCTGTTGTACAAGGATCTGACGACTGCGATTTTATGTGAAAGTGAGCTATTGGATTTAAAATTTAAATATTGCCCGGAGGAAGTACTTTTTCTGTAAACAGAAGTTTTCAAAATAGGAATATTATTAACAATTTCTCTCTGGAGCAAAACATCAAGGAAAGGGAGTGACCTGTTATTTTCAAACTCTATCGTGAACTGGATTGAAGAGGAAAAGGAATTCGCTTTGTTTAAAATCTCCACAAGTTTATCTTCTTCAGCAATTATAAAAACATCATCAACATACCGCCTCCAAAACTTAATCTTATTACCCAAACTGAAAATAATATTGAATATTAAATACGTGGATAATCACATTGCTAACAAGTCGTAAACCAACTTAGTGAAAAATGTCCAAGCCGGGAATCGAACCCGGGCCCCTGGAATAGATCTCCAGTGCTCTACCACTAAGCCACAAGGACGATGCCCAGCTTGGCATCTCTCACTTATATAAGTTGGTAAGGCTGCAACCGCAGCACAAGATGGAAAAGTCTTCATGAACACACATTCTAGTGGCGAAACATGAGACGCAAATTAACCCAGCATCGGTGAATATACCATCTTGTGCTGCGGTTGCAGCCTTACCAACTTATATAAGTGAGAGATGCCAAGCTGGGCATCGTCCTTGTGGCTTAGTGGTAGAGCACTGGAGATCTATTCCAGGGGCCCGGGTTCGATTCCCGGCTTGGACATTTTTCACTAAGTTGGTTTACGACTTGTTAGCAATGTGATTATCCACGTATTTAATATATTCAGTAATTTCAAGCGTAATTTCTCTGCTGAAAAGTAGTTGAAAAATTAATTAAAATTGAAAATAATATCTTTTTCCAAATACTGCATAACAATCTCTGCTACTCTCACGGACAGAGGGGGAGCCCATTGCAGTTCCTTTTAACTGTTTATAAAACGTATCTTGAAAAACGAAACAATTTGATGTCAGACAAAATTCAATGAGTTTAATAGCAACGTCCATATCTAAATTAATAGCATTAGCAAAATCGGGCCATATGCTCTGAACAGCGAGGCAGGCTAGATTTATTGGTATACACGTGAACAAAGATACCACATCCAAAGATGCCATCACACATTTGTGAGGTATAACGAAACTCTTCAAATCATCAAGAAATTTAATTGAGGAATTAATACTGTAAGGGGAGGAGACGGTCATGGGTTTGAGAATAACTGATAAAAATCTAGATAATTTATACACTGGGGAGTGGCTGTAATCGATAATAGGTCTAAGAGGAATATTAGGTTTGTGAGTCTTCGGTACCCGGGGCTCGAAATGGAAAAATCCACGAACTGGAACGCTATTTCATAATTATTGTCGACTATTTTTTTTTTAAGTACAGTAAAGTTCCGATTATCCGAGTCCCGTTTAACCGAGTTTCCGCTTTAACCGAATTATTTTCTTCCGATGGACTGATGGTTTCCATTATTATTAAACAGCGATTATAAATGAAGTGTTAGGTATAGATGAAAGAGCAGTCGTAAAAAGTTAGAACTCTGATTTTCTGGACAGAATGGCCATAAAAAATGGCCATAATTAAAAAAAAAATATGGCCATTTTTTTCCCATTCTGACCAAAAATCAGAGTTCTAACTTTTTAAGGCTGCTCTTTCATCTACACCTAACACTTCATTTATATTGGCTGTTTCATAATAATGGAAACCATCAGCCCATTGGAAGAAAATGATCCATTCCAAATGTATAAGTTCGACTGAAAAAAACTATTTAATATTTTGAGCAGACAGAAGAGACTACACCTGTAATTTTCATGACAGTTATAGAATCATATAGCTGCCAATTTGTACGGTTTCGTTACCTCTAAAATTGAATAAAAATTTTTGCCATATTTAATCGTTGACAATTGTTACATTTCGGCAATTGAATTAGGAAAAATCACTGGTAAGTTTTAGAGGTAAGAAAAAAAAATCTTAGAAATTGGTAGCTATGCAGTAGCGTAATACTGCAGCCAAAAAATATGCAGCAAAATTGACATTTAACAAACAAAAAACTTTTAAGGGCTTTTTCAAATAAACAATTTCATTCCCCGTATTTTTTAACAGTAATGGAAATGTACATCAAAAAATGTTACTAGTACCATAAAAATGAATGAATTAGGTGAAAATTTATATTTCAACTCCTTAGTGAGTGGCGATTTGTGTTAATCCGGCTTATACGAGTTTTTTGCTTATCCAAGGTGAGCTTGGTACATATTAACTCGGATAATCGGGACTTCACTGTATAGCAAATTTATATTTAAACGTAGAAAAAACACTTAAAAAAAATGCATTCAAAATTCTACATAAATAGAAAAAACGTTACAGAGAGCATAATAAGCTATATGTATGAAGCTGTAATAACGTTTTTTAATAATTTCACGAAGCGGAACAATATTTTCTGTACTTTCACGAACCGGAACAATATTTGTCACAATTTCACGAACCGGAACATCGTTCCGGTTTGCTTCGGTACATTTCGAGCCCTGTCGGTACCCCATAAAATCTTGGAACGAGACCAGTATAACACTTAAGACTTTTGGCAAGAGTAGGACGAAATCTACCGGACTTCGTTAAATCATGTGTTTTGTGTTTTGTAAGCGTTGTTTCCCTCTTTTTAATATATTGACACAAAGTACAATCCTGTCCCCCTTTTGTGAATTAAAACTTATTTCATAAAGTTGCCCCTTTGTATTTGAGAATAGCGTTAAGATTGGTATATATTATGTATTCCATAATTCATACGGTAACTGAGAAAGTTTCCATTCAAATAATAGAGATTTTAGTTTTAATGTTTGCTTATAGATGGCGACACCAGGCATTTTTCGCTATTCCATTAATTTCCTATATTTTTGAAAATTTCATTCCGTGCATACATTTTTTTTTTCCCTTTTACATGTTTTATTTTTTATCTATGTAATAAGGGAATTGTTTATTATTCAGGGTAAAATATGTAATTTTTATCTTGGCTGTTCTCAAATTCAAAAAGGCAACTTTATGACATAAGTTTTAGTTTATTTTTGTTCTTAAATGCATGAAACTAGCAGGTGTTGCTGTTCAGAAATTATGTAATCGAACTGTGCTTTCAGTTTCTTTTGCAAACGCAATAGATCTTTCAGAAAATAGTGTCAAAGTGGGCGTTTTGAACCAGATTTCCGCACGAAAGAAGAATAACCATTCAAGGAAGGCTGAAAAAGTCTTTGTCACGTGATCAAAATCGCTTATATTAGGTAATTTATTAAAAAATGGAGAAAACAGATCGCTTCCATAATCAGGCCTTCCAATTTTATATCTTTCCGTTAAAAAATGAATTTGTAAATGTATCAGAACGTTTTGCGCTTGTTGAGCAGAGCAGACCCAGATAGCATGTAAGGTTTCCGAAAAGGGTCGTTTTTGCTTTACTTTCTAACTATCCTGCAAAGGTTCTCGTGATAATCGTGTAGCCAACCCATGTTCGGAAATCATTATGATCCGTACGATTTTTGCGCATGCGCAACTTATTTCTTTTCCCGACCAGCGTAGGCGTAAGCGTCTCCCAATGGCGTCTGTTTTGAAAGCTTTCGTTGTGTCAAGTTTCTAACATTTACAGAAAATGCGGTAAGTTTGCCATTACTTTTACTTATTAGTATATATCATTATTGTTTAAATCGTTCTTACTGTAGTCTTTTTTTCTTCTGTACTGTCTTATATTTAAGATTTCTGTGTAAGTTACCCATGAGGAAAAGATGATATTTGATTCAACGCTATTTTGTTTAATTATGTTATACAGCATGCTACATCTTTAAATTAAACTAACTTCTATAAACATGATTTACTTAAAACATGTTATAACGTATCGTTTCACGTTTCGTAACCATCGCGAATTTTCAAATGTATTTTGATAACATAACTGCAGTTCCGTTATATATACTTTTAACACATAGGATTGACGTAATGGTAATGTAAATGAACCATAAAATACGAAATCGAGAAAGTGTAAGGAGTTTTTTGTAGGAGTAAGTGTTTAGGAACATATTTTATTATAATAAAACATTTTTAATTATGATCGAGGCTAACTAGTGTTTTTATAATTAAAAACACTTAAGTCTTAAACACAATTTTGTTTTTATGTTTAATTATTTTAAACTTGTAAAAATAAATTTTATCTTTTTTTCTTAAAGTCTTCAAAACATAAGGAATGTATACTTAAAGTTTTAAAATCACCACCACCCCCTTGCTGTGGACTGATTTACAAATCAAAACAGACTTTGACCTTCAACAAATTACATTCATTTGAAAATATAGGGTAGTGCCAGTAATGGACACCCTTAAGGAATTTCTTTAAAAATTATTTTTTTATTAATAGTTAAAATTATTATATTCCAGTTTTTTCAATATTATATTAATCTATCGACAATATTTAACCATTCTTATAGCCTCATTTCCCAATATGAATAGAAATTTAATTTTAAATAACAGAAATATATCAAAACACCCAAAAGCCCAGTAATGAACACCCTCTGGCCCAGTAGTGGACACCCTCTGTTCCAGTAATGGACACCCCCTAAAAAGTAATAAATATAATTGTTTTTATGACTATTTAGAGCCAGAATTTAATGAATACATACTAATGAAACAAAATAGTTATTTTCAAATAAATTTAACATTTAGGATACCAGTAATTAATAAAGTATTTGTGATAATCATTTATTGTTTGTATCAATTATTGAAATTATCAGAAGATCGATAGTTTTAATTATTTTAGATGGATAGATTAAAATACTAAATATCAGGCAATTACAGCTATCAAATTATTGTAACAGTGGTGGATTTAAAGGGTAATTAAAAAAAAGTTTTGGAATATTAATGTTTAGTTTTGTGCCACTATTTTTAAATGTTTAGTTTTGTGTCCCTATTTTTAACAATCTTCCAGACTCTACTTGATATATCATTTATAATAATTAATATTACAAATATGAAAGAAGTGATATTGTGAGTTGAATATTTTAAATACTAAATAAAAATTTATTTAGTATTTAAATTAATTTCAAAATAAAACTGTAGTACTGATGTTTGAGGCCAATGATCTGCAGATTTACTATAGTTTCATGAATATTACCTGTAACTTTCATTAATAGTATTACATTTTTTTAAAAAATAAGGAAACATTTAAGACAGAAAATAGATTTTTAATAGCTTCTGTAACTTAATTGCTTTTATTTAAACGGAGAGGGATTAAGCCCTATGAACCCCTCTTTGACTGTGCTCGTAAACAATATTTTTTGCTTCCTGGCTGGTTTGATTGCCGGATTATAAAATATGCAAGGTATATGTACTACATAAAAAAAAATAGTAATAAATAAAATAAAATATTGAAATCTCATAAAATAACTTAAAAGCAGCTATTTATAAAAGTTTTGGTGTTATTACATTTTGGTAAGTATAATTTAAAAATTAAATTTGATTATTTAGGTTTGCAGTTAAGCCAAAGTATTTTATGCACTATAAACATCACTAAAATTGCATTTTTAGCAATGTCTACATGGGGTGTCCATTACTGGAAAATGACTAATTAACCATCCCAGTAATGGACACCCCTCTTAAAATCTTAAAAATAAATGAAATTTTGTAAATGGCCATTGGTATATAAAATTCAAAGTTTTCGATTGCTACTCAAACAAAAACATTCAAATTTTGTAAGAAAATAAATAATATATAAATTGATTAAACGAAGCCAACTCTTAGCCTCTTCATTAAGATTTTCACAGAAAAACAGCGAAACTTTGAAACATTATTTTCTGCTTCCTGATTGGTTTGATTAAAAGTGTCAACAATAACCCAGTTTTATAAAACATACAAGGGGGAATTATAAAAAAAATAATTAAAGCTAAATATTTATTAGTTATTTTTTTATGAACCAAAAACATCAAGGGGTGTCCATTACTAGAAGGGTGTCCATTACTGGCACATCTACCCTATATGCTGTGCATAGCGTATAAAACACGTAGATCATTTCATTTAAATGTATTTATCAAAATGTAGGTATATTGTTTGTTATCCCTTTTAGCGTCTATATATATATTTACAGATGATTTTCTGTTGTAATTTTAAAATAACATCCAAACAGAAATCTTTTTTTTTTTTTCAATTATATGCGAATATGACATCTGTGCCAATAATTGTATAATTTTAATGTCCTTCATTAAATTTATTTGAGAATATCTTATCCTTATTGCACAAACACCCTTTTCGCTATTCCTATATTTATAGTAGCTGCTATATGTAAAATTTAAAAACTGTCTTCAAACACAAGTAATTATTTAAAAGTTTTTCTGCAAAAAACCCCCACTAAATCATGTGCATGTATACATCTCAAAAAATAAATTTGCTATGTGTAGTGAAGAATAAAAAAATTATTTATTAAAAATAAACATATATTTACAGTAGAAATTAATTTTCGTATGTCATTTTGCCAGCTGATTGAGAATCGGCAAAGCTTTTAATATTAAGAGGCTGTACATATATAACGTTACCAACTTTATAGTAATTTTGTAATCTTTCCGGCTTTTACAATATCTTACATTATCATTCCTGGATTATGTCCCACCCTTCCATCACTAATCATATTGTTATCAGCAGGGTTGTAGTGGGTAGCTGCCCGGGTACCCGCCCAGCTGCCCGCCCGGGCTGGGTTTTTTATAAAAAGCCCAGGTAAAAAACCCGGGTTTTTTAAAATATATTTCTGGAAAAGAACAGATGATGTAATTGTTAACAGTTTATGGTTATTTTGTTTTATTTATTCACTTCTTTGAATCTTGGAAAATATATTTGTATTAATTTACTTGCACTTTTAGATTGGAAACAATTGGAAAACACACAATTGATAGCTTTGCAATTTAAAATTTGTTTGGGTACTTCTTAGTTATCCCGTTGACCAAATTACTGTCCCCAAATTGTAAGATTAAATGCCTATAATGGTTGCCATTAATTAATTGTAAGATTAAATGCCAATAAAACCATTAATTCGACATTTTATTTGTATTTTTATTAATGTTTTACTAATTTATTTGATCTTTTGTTATTTAAAATAAAAATTATGTCAAAGAGTTAAATTTGGTGAAAGTGGTCGACGGGTTAACTAAGAAGTACCTTTGTTTGTTATTTAAATTAAAGTGATCATATCTATATATGTATTTTAAGAACAGAGAAAAATGGTGAGATCATTATTAAGACTATGAAGTCTTTCCCATCTATTAGACTATGAAGTGTTCACAAAGATTGTATTTGAGATCAGGATTGCCACTTATTTCGGCAATCAAATTTCTTGTGCTTTACTGAGCAAAATATTAAATTTTCCCAGAGTAATTCCTCTGAGAATTTTCAAAATTTCAACGGATAAATTTTGCAAAGTACCAAAGTTTAGTAAAATTCCTTGTTTTTAATACTCATTTTTAAATTCCCTCAGATTTTCTAGTTTTCCCTATACAGTGGCAACTCTGAAGATTATTATTTGTGAGGAAGGTGGAATCATCGTCCACATTTTGGCAATTTAATTTACCCGGGGAAAATTGCCCATTTAACCCGGGTTTTTTAATAAAACCCGCCCGGGCTGGGGTTTTTCTAAAAAACCCGGGTTTTTTACAACCCTGGTTATCAGTGTCTCAAAGTTCTTTTTTTTTTCCTTTCATTTTATTTTTACATATTTTCAGTTATATGTAAACATATTGTTATATATCTGTTATTTATAAAATTTTCTAATAAAGAAGAAAGAGTATGTAAAATATCACTATATTAAATATAAAATAAGTTTATATCAATAAAATTTTTTAAAAGTATTTAAAAATAGCTCTTTGTTACATAATGTATTCAACAGATATATTGTTTCTTGCCGCTCTTATCAACAAAACAGATAGACAACATTCTTCCTCTTTATTTTACTAATAAGCACAAGTATCACTTCAAATGTACTATCTGGTTTCTCCAACAGCGGATTATATGCAAATATATATTAAAAAAAATAGGAAAGCCAAACGTTGAGGTATTCCACATTTCAGAATGAAATAATTGTATATATAATCATTTAATGATTTTAATAATAACTTAGTATTTTCATAAAAATAGATAACTGAATATTTTGATGTAAAGAAACAGTTACAAATAGAAAAATGAATATTTTGGTTGGATCAAAAATGGTAACAATATCGAAAATGAATCTTCTCCCTCACCCTAGAGATATCTTAAGATATCAAGTGCCAAACTCCACCTCCCTGAAGTGATACCGTTATATTAAGCACAGCCTATAAAATCATGAGCCTTAAATGCTTATCAGTTAGCTTGTTAATTTTAAAATTGCCCATCAATACTTTTAGTTATTAATAGTAAATTGGAAAAAATGAAATCAAAATAAGAATTATTTAAAAATTAAATGTTTTGTAAATTCATACAAATTAAAACTTGGTTTATTATTATTGTTGTTTAATTAATAAATATGAAATTACCTTACCCTTCTTGTCCCTTCCCCCCATAATTTTATCTGTACTGGCAGTGTGATCAGTGTGAAAACTGACAGGGCAGGAAATTCATACTACTACTTCTTTTGGTACTACCTGATTATCCCGACAACCAATTTCACCAAATAAAGTTAGTACATACTTTTAATAAGTGTACTTTTAGTAGTTGACCCAATAGCAGAAAATCCTCCAAGTGTTTGCAACAGATACTTCAGAGGCAGAAAATAATCTGCAGGTAAAACAGGTTTGACAGGTTGCAAGTTTTACAATCGAAGTGTTAATCAAACGATCACCTTTTTTTAAAAATGTTATTATGCATTTTATTAATTTTACTAATAATAATCTTAAGTTTTTGTATTAAGTAAGAAAGAGCCAAACATAATATAAAGCGAAATAAGGGTTCAATAGAAAAATAACTTGCAAACGAAAAAAGAAAATCTGCGACTCCCATCTCTAACTTTCTGCTACCGGTGTAGTTGATAATAAATAATAAATATAAATTGGTACAAAAATACATTACAAAATGTATTGTAATGTTAAGCCCTTCGTGACAACATATGTGTGATATAAAGTGTGTACACAGTCCTTGTAACTATTACTATATCGGAATGGTAATTTTTACGGTACTTTTCGGTTAGCCGGGCGCCAGTGTTAGATATACATACATATATATGTATATATACTTGTATACATAACACTGGCGACCGGCTAACTAAAAAGTACCATTTTTACCTTATTTAATATAAATTTATTAAATAAGGAAAAAGTCACTATTTGAAAATAGTGGTACAAGGGAGGCTTGTCATGAAGGGTTTAAAAGTTTTTTCTTCATTGTTATTATTTTATGTTTTATTTTTTAGTTTCAAGAACTAATGACATCATCTGGTAAAGATGCTGAAGTCATGGTTGCTAGCATGTTGAGAAAATTACAGATGATGTTGGAACAAAGTCCTAACAGAGGGTACAAAATCTAAAATTGCCCAGCAAGAAGAGGAACAGACAGTTGTTCTAATTTAACAGGTTGGTTATTATATATTTTAACAAAATTTGTTTTTGTGAGTTCATGCTCAATGGTACGAATAATGTTTTCTTTTTCCTATGAAAGTTTGTATTTTTCTGTAACTGTACACCAGTGTTAAATATATACATATATTTACACACACACACACATATATATATAGTGAAACCTCCCTGTGCGACCACCTCCTTGACCGATCATTTTTTCATGGAACGAAATTTATTCCCATAGGCTCAATACTAATTTTACCTCCATTCAGAGACCATCCCATTTGAACTCCCTCCATGAGCAACCCATTTTTTTGAAAACTTTTTACTTTAAGATTTTAATTAAAACTTTTTTACTTTATGATTTTGATTTGAATCAATAGGTTACCTTTATGAGTAAAATTTCATTGAATAATTCAAGGAAAATGTATCTTACCTTTATTATGCATATTTAATTATACATTATTGATCATTTACTTGACCTTTACTTTCAATATTTTAATCATTTTCAAAATTATCTTACTTTTTATCATTGTAGTTTATTACTTTACTTAATTATTTTAATATTTTACCATATTGCAAGCATTATGTATAATTTTGAATGCATTATTACATTCAAATTACTGTTTAAAAAATGTAAACAAAGTAATGATCAGAAATGTGCAAAATTCTAAATTCCGCACAACCACTGGTCCCAAGCTGTGCGGATTTGAGGGAGTCTACTGTATATAATTCTCGATATATGACTGAACTCATTGTTTTTTCGTGAAGAAAGTAATTTTTGTCTAAATCCAACCAAATTGTCGTCTAAATTTATTTCTGAAAAAAATCAAGATATTGCTGATAATTGGTAATCACAATCTTTTTATTTATCAAATATATTTATGTATTAATCAAGCTTTTATTATTATTAAGACTGGCTAAACCTGAAATAAAACTTCCTTACTTTACGACTTTGATGTGAATTAATATGATACCTTTATGAGGAAAGTTCCATTGAATAATTCCTGGAAAATGTATCTCATCTTTATTATGCATATTTAATTATACATTAATTATTATTTACTTGACCTTGAGGGGAGAATGGGGAGGAATGTGATGCTTTTTACAAAAATAAGAAAATCAACTTTATTTGACACATAAACAAAATTTTGATATATAGAATACAAAAGGAAACACTCTCTAATGTCCTTGAACAATATAGAAACATAATTTGCAGAAACAATTTTATAAAGAAATTATAAATTTCAAAATGTGTCCCATACCTTCCCACTAACAGGGAGGTATGGGACAGCTATAAAACAATGTATGATAAGGGGCAAATAGTCTATTGTTGGCTATATATACAGTCTAACAAAGATTGTAGGTTGATGTCTGTGCTACAATATCAAATTTCAGTAACTTCATCACTGGAAGGAAAATTCAGGATTGTCAATCAGAGATAGCATTAAAAAAATCATCAGTTCAATTTATTTATGTTTTGAAGTAAATGAATATATTTATAATGTTATAATTAATATATTACCTTCTAAAAATATTTGCATATTAGCAGTTTACATTCATCTTATTAAAAAGAAAGAATTAAACATGTCCCATTCCTCCCTCTACCTTCTTTTATGTTAAACTTCTTGTATAAACAAAAGTTCTACTTTTAGTCTAGTTTAAATTATGAATAATATACAGTATGATGTTCAATAAATAGAAAAACTATTACATCTACGCGTAAACAAGCCTATACTACTATATTTTACTAATATACAGAAAGCATAAAAAGTATATGAAGCAAATTTACTTCTGATTCTTGAAATAATGCTTTGCTTAAGTCTTTAAAGTAAATCGGCTTGTCAAACGATGATTAAAAATTAGTTTAATTAACAAGGTATGCAACTGATATGAAAGGTTTGATAATTCTAACTTTTATTTTTCAATTTTAGAAATTATTTAATTATTTTTTTTTAATATTTTAACCCTTTGCACTCAAAGGTTTTTTTCATTTGTATTACCAGCAACTCAAAGTGATTTTAGTTATATCTTATTATTTTTTTAATTCTTTATGAATACGAATACAAATTTATGATATATAAAAAAAAAAACTAAAAATTATAAAATTATTACATTTTGTAATCGTAAAGTGCGATACCTCTTGAAGCAATTGCCAATATGTAATCTTGGCTTTTCTAGACAGATATCACAAAATTATTTTTATTGCCTCCGTAGTGGAGCCCTCAAGTTTGAAGACAAATTTTAAATGGCTCAGCTCCGGAGTCCTCGAGTGCAAAGGGCTAACTTTTTTTCAATATATAATGTATTTAAAACAATCAAAAATGGTATGAAAATTCAATTTGTGCGATTGCAGCATTGTATTTCTACAGTCAAAGATTTTGCACCTTAGCCGACTAAAATTTCGATTATACACCTTTCTCAGTTATGCATCGTTTTAGAAAGGTTTCCTGAAAGACATATAATTGGTACTTTACTGGGTTTTTTTTTTTGGGGGGGGGGGGGGGGCTGAAATTGTCATATTGCCAGAGCAAAAGTTCTTTATCTACAGAACGACAAAGTCGAAAAATCCATTTACTCTTGCTCGACTGAAAATATACACAATATTTTGAAAATAAATATCAAACTTCATGATATTTTGAAAATAAATATCAAACTTCATGATATTTTGAAAATAAATATCGGATATGTATCCATTTATATATATCACTGAACCATCCTGTTTGTAGCTATAGTGTTTACTCTTTAGTGTACACTATACACTCTTCAGTACTCCCTCTGCTGATAGAATATAATCTTTTTTTTTTTTCCCCCATCATCTGAAGATATAAGAAAATGCTCTTTTATGAAACCTTTAAACACATAAAGGCTAGATTTATTATGGTTATTTGTGCTTTTCATTATGTAGGGACTTTTTTTTTTTTTTTTTTTTTTTTTTTTTTTTTTTGTATCACAAAATCAAAACGTTCATTTTATGAGTAACAATCCCAGATGAAGATTCTGTCTGTGTCACTCTCTACTCTCTATTGTGTACAGTATAACCTCGAAAATCCGGCATTGTCAGGACCATGACGATGCCGAATTTCTGACTTCAAAAATACTTTTAATAGTCTTAATGGTGCCGTTATTCGTAATTTAATTCATACCCAAGTAATAGTTATGTGAGAAAAATAGAAAATTAAATATTTTAAAAAATATTAAAATTAAAAGTTTCTATTCATATTTTCTATGTTACAAAAAAAAAAATCTATATATCATTTCTTCTCGTGTAATTTCCTAAACATGGATGTCAATTTTATTTGCTTCAATTATTTGAACAGCTTTTTAACAAGTTTTAATTTTACACAAATGTAGAATATTGAAAATATAGTCTTATTTATCTAAAGCAGATGTTAGTTTTCCAGTCAAATTTAAGCATTTTTCCACTGATACCTTTTCTTCTGTACTCAGAAGGGATTCAATTTAGCATAGCATCTGCGATCTCACAGTCAGCCAATCCATTGCTTTCAATCTCGAAATTTTTAATTGTTTAACGATTTATTATTATTCTTTCTCCTATAAGGTGGAAGTGTAAAAAAAAAAAAAGCGGCGAGATGACTTTGATGCTGGATTTTCGAGGTCACACTGTACTTTATTTACTTTTACTATACGTATGTAATTTGTGTGTTTATAATTTTATTTATTTTTTTCTAGAGAGAAAAGAATGAATCAAGAAGAAAAATTTAATGAAGTACCTGTTAATTATATCAATTCTTTATATGTAAATAAATTACTATATTCTTTATATGTAAATAAATAGAATTTTATAAACTGAATGATGTTTCATTTGTTTTCGAGACTATTTCCTTGATACTGAGAAATATTTTTCATTGCTTCAGTCTTAAGTTATTAAAAATAATTACAATCAGAAAAAGAACAATTTAAGTGAGTTAAATTATACTTTAAAAAACTAAAATAAATAATATTAGTTTAGTATTTGCTCTGTTGTACATAGGATAATATTTCTCTGGTAAAAGAAAAACAAGGCAGATGATTTTTAAAATTTGTCTTACTGTAATATGTAATTTACATTGTTAAACAAGCAAGAAATTACTATTTTTATGTAAAAATGCTGGAAAGATCAATGAATTTGTAAAAAAATTCTTTTGTATGTTGCATCATTAAACTATTTTCAGAGAAAAGACTAAATATATTCCTGTGGTCATCAATCAGAATCCTATGGAGGATTTATTTTATAAATCTGACAATATTCTCTAAATAATAATTGAAAATTCTAAGAAATAAGTTTAATAAATGAAAGAATTAAAAAATTAATGAAGTAGTAATATAAAAAATATACAATCTTCTACAGTCATTAAATGTACACTATATTGGAATTCCACATATTTGATGTGCTATTTATTGTAGGTAAACACAAGATTTCATTATATATGTATACAATAAAAAATTATCTGATCCTGAATAGTGAACTGGATTCAAAAGGTAAGTAACTGAAAGTATAATTAAATTTACTATGTATAAGCATAGACATAGAGTTGTATGTTCTCAAGTCCCTGTAACATTTTAAATACTTTTTCTTACCCTCTAATATAAAAAAGCTTTTAGTTTTTGTATTTTATTGAATTTCTCCTTTTTCTTTTGTTAAAGGATAAATGACAAAAAAAAATCCCTTTGCTTTTTTTGATTTTAAGTTACCAATAATTTTCAAGACTCTATGCCTATGTGTATAAGAATGATTTCTTAATATTAAATACGTGAAATTTTTCAAGTTGCTAACTAAGTGTAAATAAACAGAGTGAAAAATGTTGAACCCGGATCTTTGAAATAGTGCTCCAATGCACTGTTGATTTGCGCCGAGTTAGCAATGTAAAAAATTTCACGTATTTAATCTTCAGTAATTTCACTGCTGATAATTAATTAAAATTTTACTTGGAATGGTTTTTATTCAAATGAAAGTGTTTTTCCTTAAGAAATTTTTTTTAATGGGATTACACATCCCTCATGCGTAGACACTTGCATGCTAATGTTAATCCTATGGGAGAATTTTTCTAAATATCTCGTTTGCATTTCAATATTGTAAATTTTATTATTTGTTACTTGTCAATCTGTACAAACACCTTTTTTTTTTTTTTTTTTTTTTTTTTTTTTTTTTTAAGTTTTCAGTTTTGTTTGCAATGTGTTTTTTTTTTTTTTTTTTTCACTAGAGTATTTTCGCTTTTGAAAGCAGTTCTGAATATATCCTAATAAGCAAAAAAACCTTGTAAAACAAAGTCGAAAAATGGCCTTTGTATCAAAACTGCAGGTATGCAATGCAAAAAAAAAAAAAACAAAAAAAAAAAACGAGATATTAAAAAAAAAATCTTTCAGCGGATTAACATTAGCAATCAGGTGTTTCTGTGCGAGTGAAGTAACCTCTTAACATTATTAAGCTTTTTTTATTATTAAAATAGGATCTAATAATGTAGCGAATTGATAAAAATTAAACATATATTTTATACATACATAGTAAAGGACAGGGATGTAAGAATTTCTTTCAAGGTAAAAAATGAACATATTAATTAAAATAAGCAATTTGATAAACATGTGGATTAATAAAAACCAGTTTTTTTCAATGTATAGATAATATTTGACTAAAATTTAATTTTCCACAGGAACAAACAAACAACAACCAAAAAAATATGCTCAGCTCAGAAAAATTCTAAGTTGAGTTATTTATCTCATTTTTCTATCAAATAAGATTTTATGATTTATAAAAACCTCATTTTCATTTTTTTATACACGCTTGTAATAAAAGCCTTTCATCAATCTTTGATTGTAACTCCTCTAACTACCCTTTCGTTTCTTCCTTTTCACATGCTTATCATGAAACACTTACAAACTCCCTCAGATAGCGTCAACTAGCAACCTTTTTCAATCCTTTACAAAACATTTACAAACTTTTCATGCGAAGCCTTTAAAAAGCATTCAAACATTTGCGTAGCATGGTTGTAAAAAGGCTTTAAAAAGCAAAAAATGCTATCTGGGGAGGATTTCAGAACAGCTTTAAGGTTAAATTGTTGTAAAGATCTGAACTATATCAGATTCGCCATATAGAAAGAACTAATGCATTTCTAAAACAGAGCAAAAATATGTTAAAGTCCACTAAGACGCATGGCAAGATGAAGTAAAATACTCAGTCACCATCAATCGACAATTGACAATCGGTGACAGTTTGCTAATGCAAAAAAAAAAAAAAAAAAAAACAGGCGGAACTCTTGTGAACTTTAGCGTGGGAAAATATCTCTCAGACCTTCTCACATGAACAGATGTTTAGAGAGTGCGTGTGCAAAAAAGAGGAGGTGCTCAAGGTGTCCAGTCAGGGGATAGCGAAAAAGGTCCCTGGGAGGTTCTTGAAAAGAGCGGACAGTTAGTGGCTGAGAAACTCACTATTGTTTTTAGAGGGAGATAATTGAGATATATATACGAGAGGAGGATGAAGGAGAGATCAGATTTTGGCTGGAGTTGGAAGAGCGACTTTTGGAGTGGAAAAAGTTCTCTCCGGAGAAAAAGTCAAAGGCCGAAACGGCCGAGATTTACGATTCCTAGGACCGGGGACTTATACCTGGAATCAGCGGCGACAGGGCACCGGGGTGCCGTCGCGGAGAAGAGATCTTAAGACCCCACTGCAGTCACGGACAAAAAGAAATCAAGATGGCCGCTGGCATTTTAGCTGAATTGAAAGGATGGTCTAAATTCAAATGATTGACAAGCGAGCTCTTCCAATCAGCAATTAGAATATTCTTGGATCATTTCCAATATGTTTCAGGTGGTCTAAGAGATTTCTTTTTTCAACTGTCCAGCGTAGATCAAAGCCGTCTGTTTTGTGGAGAATCTGGATAACGCTGAAATCCGTAAAAAGAGTTTTAATCTGTTTATAACAAGGGTGCAAAAATTAAAGCGATTTGACTTTCAGAAAATAAATGAATATTTTATTCAGATATTTTCTTTTTTTTAATCTTCAAGTTCATTTTACAGCTTTTACAAACATAAAATTGAAATTAGCGCAGTATAAAAACTATTTTATTTCACATAACGAAATTACATTTAAAATCAAGGGGGGAGATATTGAATGAGGGGGGAAATACCAGGTACAAATATTCTAAAATAACTATCTTTTGTGGGGATTCTTTTTAGAACATGAAATTTATCAAGAGATATATAAAAGCTAAACAACATTGAAGGTTAAAAATAAGATGTTCATAAAATTAGGAGAGAAAAAGTTAACCAAATAAACTGTATATTTTGTACTGTAGAGGGGTGGAGGGGAGAACGGGAAATATTAATTTTGAGGAGAAGGGGGGGGGGGGGGGGCTATACATCTAAATCCCAGCGTAGTCATTTATAGGTATAGTACATAATTTATTGTTGTTAGCACTAAAATATATGACAGAAAAAATAAAGTTTTCCAAATATTCAAAACTTTGTGTGATGTTAGCAGAAAGGTTACAGGCGAAAGAAAATTTAGATTATATTTTATTTTTACAAGTAAGTTATAAAACATAAAGGAGTTTTCACAATTTGAAATTTTAAGTGCATAGGAGTAAATTCAGGTGTGTGTGTGTGAGGGGGGGGGGGGGGAGAGATTTCTGTACACTAAATATTTTTTAAATGATGCAGACAGTTAAGAATGTTTTTTGTAGCGGTTCGTAATCTAAATAACAATAAAATACTTTTATTTTCATTTACATTTTTTCATTTTTAACACTTTCCAAGAAAGTTGAAAAGTGTTTATGAATTGGGTTTGTCCGTCCGTCTGTCTGTCTATCCGTGCTCTAACTAGCGTAAATATAGTCGGATTGCCATGTAATTGATATACGATATTGAAAATCATCATGGTATGTTCGGTGCACCATTCATGGTTCATTTACAGATGCACTCAAAAGTATTCGCTACATTATGGTCTATGTGGGGGGGGGGGGGATTATTTAGGATGTATTTTAATAGTGTTACACAATGTTGAACACAGTTAAATTTATGTACATTGAGACACTTTAAAATTGTTACTATAGACTATGTTATGTGTAATGCTTAAAGTACGAGTATAGGGGACTCAAAAGTATTCCGTTATGTTGTAGCCCATGAAGAAATATCGTTTGCGGCGTATTTGATTGATATTACTCTGTCACAAAGATAATGAAATTGATATGAATTTCTGAGGTGTCCTAAGCCTACTTTCTGTACAACATGAGCATTTAACAATTATTTACGGGGTCAGACAAAAGAACTTGGTTCAATATGGTCTACGAGAAAAAATATTTGTAGCGTATTTTGATCACGTTACACTATTTCAAACATGACGAAATAGATACACATTACTTTGATTTACTACAAGATGCTTACATTCGAATATGGTCTGCATTTCATTTAGCGTTCATTTACAGGGAAACATAAAATATTTTGATACAATACTGTATCCGATATAGCTATTAAAAATTAATGCTGAAAGTACATTTTCAATTACAGAATGCGTTTTTAAGTTTAACTAAATTTTTGCGCACTACGTGGTGTGCACATATTTTACAAACCCTATACAGGACCACACAAAAGAATTCGTAACCATTACTGAGAATGAGTATGAATTTCTTAAAGATGTTAGGTTTTTTTTAGTTATAAATGTACAAGCTCAACTACATTTAATATGCTTAGAGATGTTTGTATCATACAAATAAAATCCTATACAGGGATATTAAAAAAACTGGATACATGGGCCGCCGATAGAAAATAATTCCTGCAAGTGTGATTTCAGTAATTTTGAGCATGATTTTGCATGAATTAGATTTCAGCTTAATACTGTTTGACGTGTATAAAAATTTGTATTCTATATACAGAAATGCACAAAAGAATTCAAGTATGTTTCCGTTTATAAGTAGAAATTGCCGAGGGTGAATTTTCAACTGTTTTATGTATTTTCTTACAAAACTAAATTTTAACATAGTATGTAGAATCTATACAAATATATGCAGTACAAATATATCATATACACTGCCTCATATGAGCTGCATACACTATGACGCAAAAGTTTAGACAATGACGTCATTCAGCTTTAAAATGTAGAATTATGACGTCAGAATTACAAAAACCTGTAAATATATTCAAAACCTGATTTAAAATGCTATGTACAAAAGACAGTCGTTTTATTTGCTATAATACTAATTTTTTTCATAAAAATTCAAATGTGCTTGTCGCAAAAGTTTAGACACTATTCTAAATTTCTTTGAATATTCGCTGGCATATGCAAATTTAGAATCGATGATGTCACAAATTTGGAGTACTTAAGTTCTGCAAACGATTGCGCTTCATAGTCGACATGCCGAGAGCTAAAGAAATTCAAGTGAATGAGGTTTCAAGGATTTGGCAGTTGAAAGGTGAAGGGAAGAGCGTTTCTGAAATTTCTGCTATTATTAATAGGTCAAAAAAATCTATTTATCGAGTTTTATCGAGTGGTTCCGAATATAAAGCAAAATGTCGGTCTGGGAGGCCACGTGTGACAAATGTACGAGAGGATCGCCAGATACAAAGACTAGCGAGTACTCAACAAATGAGCGTACATGGAGTTCAAAGCTCATCGGGACTCTCTGTATCAAAGGATACGATTCGTAGACGAATTTTGGAAAAAGGAACAATCGTTTATAGCAAAATGCAGAAGAAACCAGCTCTGAAACCATATCATAAGTTACAAAGACTTATGTGGGCTCGAAAGCATATGTCATATGGAGAGAAATGGCAGTCAGTCATATTTAGCGATGAAAAAAAGTGGAATCTGGATGGTCCAGATGGTTGTTTATCGTATTGGCATGACTTGCGGAAGGAACCTCGACGTTTTTTTAGTCGCAGGCAAGGAGGGGGCTCGGTGATGGTTTGGGCAGCCTTTTGCTATAATGGACAAGTATCTCTGACCTTCACCAGTGGTCGTCAAACTTCACAGCATTATACACAGACATTAGAAGAAAACCTACTGCCATTTGCTGAGCTTCTAGGGGGTCCTCAGTGGGAATTTCAGCAAAACAATGCTTCAATTCACACTGCAAAACATTCAAAATCTTGGTTTAATTCCCATAATATAAGAGTTCTCGACTGGCCAGCATGTAGCCCAGATCTTAACCCTATAGAAAACCTTTGGAGCATCATGTGTCGCAAAGTTTATAGCAACGCTAGACAATACTCTTCTGAAAAGGAACTTAAGACATCTATTGAGAATGCATGGTACGATATCGATCCACAAACTATGCAAGATTTAGTTTCTTCCATGCAATCTCGTGTATATGACGTAATACATAAGCATGGATGCGCAACCAGGTTTTAAAAATTGTTTATTTCGGTTTTATTTAATTTGTGTCTAAACTTTTGAGACAGCAGTTTATTTTTGTTACCATTTAATTTATTGCAATATGCACAATTCCACTTTTCTTTGTTATAAATATTGTTTATATGTACAGCACATTAATTTCAAGCAGTGATTTGAAAATTGAATAAATATTTTTCAAAGTATGTAAGAATTTCTTCATTGTCTAAACTTTTGCGTCATAGTGTATATCATATGAGCTGCACAAAAGAATTTGAGTACCTTCCAGGTTATGGGTGCAATTGTTGAAATCTGCTTTTCAAACGTGTCATAGGTATTACAAATGTTTAGTTAGATATCTTCTTTACTTTATTAAACGGCGAAGTTTTGTTACAGTGTTCTGTAAGTGTTGGAAAGTATCGACGTAGACGCATGATTTTATTTTTAGGTGCGTTCGTAATTATATAAATACGTAGCACCTATAGTCGTCGTTCAGTCCGTCTGTCTGTCCGTCCGCATATAACAGAGCAAAAACTACCCGACCGAATGATCTGAAATTTTTAATATATAATTGCTGCAAAATTTTGTCGAGCCATTTCCAATTTTATGAAAATCGGATGTATAGTTTAATTACAGGGACACCCAAAAGTTTTCCGTTACATTATGGCCAATGGGAAAAAATTATTGCAAATGCATTTTAATGATTTTACAGCCTTCCGAATGGTCTGAAATTTTAAATATATAATTGCTGCAAAATTTTGTCGAGCCATTTCAAATTTTATGAAAATCGAATGTATAGTTTAATTACAGGAACAGTCAAAAGTTTTCCGTTACATTACGGGGAATGGGGAAAAAATTATTGTAAGTGCATTTTAATGATGTTACAGACTATGCACTTATGAAGCGCAAAAAAAATATACATTCAGTACAATATGGGGTGCAAAACATAATTATAAAACTAGTTATAGTACGAACGCACCTCATTTGCCACGTTTGACGAGCAATTTCCAACTTGTTTTCTTTATGGACATACTCGGTTCAGTCGATTACTCAGGCACCTTTGGTATCTACGTTTGATGGTTCTTTCTGAGCTAGTCGGAATAAAATGATTTCGAAAGGTTTGAGAATTTACTTGCACGTTGACGAGAAACCACAATATTTTCCTTACAAATATCTCTCTAAAGACATTTTCCTTTGAAAAATACAGTTAAAATGTTTTTATGCACAATTAAATGTACACCTATCGCTTTATTGTTAACACTTTCGTACATAGTTGAAATGATTTAGTTAATATTATAGATAATAAAGATTTATAATTAGGACGAAAAAAAAGTAAAAATTAAAAAGTTTTAAAGACTGTAAATTAGATTTTTTAGCTTCATGAGTTGAGGGTAAGACAAATCAAGAAACAGATTTTTTTTTTTTTTGGGGGGGGGGGGATTTAATAGATGACCGATTATGTAACTTATTAAAGATTTACAAATAGGGCAAAAACATTGCAATTAGGAGTTTTAGAGACTTTAAATTTTATGCGCATGGAAATAATGGGGGGGAGAAAAGAAAACGTCAATTTTATATGGGGTGGAAGAAATTATATAATCGATTATTTATTGTTCAATATGAAACAGATAAAGCTGAAAATGCATTAAAAAAAGACTTTTAAAGATTTTAAACTTAAATAAGGGAAAGAAAAAAAAAGGGGGGGATTTTATTTGATGACTTATTTATTTACCTTACTAAAGAATAAGAAATAGGACAAAAAAAGACTAAATTTTGTGTTCTTGGTAAGGGTAGAGTCAGAGCAAGCGTCAATTTTTGTGGGGGAGGAGTATAGTTATATGATTATTTATGATTACAATAAATTAACAGATAGAGTACAAAATGTTTTTAAAAAAGCAATGACTTTTAAGGTTAAAATTTTGTGATCTGAGGGAAAAAAAGAGGAATAAGCAGAATTAGTTCTTTTTTTGCGGGGAGGGGGGGCGGAAGTTTATCGGCGACTTATTATTTACTTACCTTAGAAAATATTTACAAATAAGTTAAAAAAATAATAAACGAAAAAAAATTAAGGACTTTAAATTTCAGATGCTTGGTAAGAGGGAGAGGCGTGGAGGAAATACCAATTTCAGTTGGGGTTGGGGGGGGAGGAGAAATTTTTATGATCGTTTGTTTATTGTTAAAATAATAAAGTGGCAAATTGAGCAGAAAAGATTAAAAAAAATTAAAGAGTTTTAAAGGGTTTTTATTTTAAAATATGGGTACCGTGGATGAGGGAGCAAAAGGGAGAAATGACATTTTCGTTGGAGGCAATTTACAAGAACTTTTAATGAAATGAATATGGTGAAATAAATTGATAACGAAATTTATGACTGACTATTTATTGTTAGTTTAAAGTAACAAATAAAACAGAAAATTAAAGAAAATATTAAGGAATTTTAAAGATTTTAAACCTTGATACTGTAAGGGGAGCAAAACGGGAAACGAAATTTCGGAAGAAGGGGAGACAAAGAGTGCAAGATGTTTGGATAAGAATATGGTGTGCATCGAATTTATTGTTCATTTACAGGGAAACATTAGGGATGATTGCTGATAGTGAGTTTTAAATTATGATAAGTTATGGTATAAGTTATGTTAAACTAATATTTTTGCACAGGCACATAGGTGGTGTATATGAATTGCATAGAATATGAAAGAGTGATCAAAGGGCTCCAATGCGATGTATCTCATGAGGGTTGTCGAAAAATGTTAGAAAAGTACCGGCATATTATACTATCAGCTAAATGTCCTGTCGGCTAATCGTCTTTTCGGCTAAATGTCCTCCCGGCTAATTGCCACGTTCGGCCAGTTGTCTGTCGGCCAATTGTCTGTATTGCTGAAATTATTGCTATTCCGTTGCATAGACACTACACAAAAGATTTCATCAGTAGTACCGAGAATGACTATGAATTACTTAAAGATGTTTTTTAATTTGATTTATGCATTTTCAAGCTCAACTACTTTTAGTATAGATGTTTGACCCGTAGCCGGTCGCATACATTTAGCCGACAACCAAATAGCCTTCAAGACATTTAGCAGTTAGCTGAGACGTGCATTTAGCCGATACGTATATATAGCCGACAACACAATTAGCTGAAATTTACATACAGCATAGAGGACAATTGATCGAAACGGACATATAGTAATAATTTTAGCAAAACAGACAATTGGCCGACAGGCAACTGGCCGAACGTGGCAATTAGCCGGGAGGACATTTAGCCGAAAAGGCGATTAGCCGACAGGACATTTAGCTGATAGTATAATTAGCCGGTACTTTTCTAACATTTTTCGACACCCCTCATGAGATACATCGCATTGGAGTCCTTTGATCACTCTTTCATATTATGTACCTCCCGTTCCCCCTCCCCCAATTTGTATCACCGGGAGCATTTTTCTGACTTTTCCGACATCCCTCAAGTGATATATCATTGGACTGGGCAGCCCTTTGATCACTCTTTCATATTATGCACCTCCCGCTAGGTTACAGTTAATTTGCAGTTTGGTTACAATTGCGATTAGTTACTCTTAGATTACGGTTAGGTTATAATTATGTTACGTTTAGGTGATAATTAGATTACACTTAAGTTACAGCTTGGTCATGGTAAAGTTATGTTACAGTTACATAACATTTAGCATATGATTAGGTTATAACTAGGTAAACGTTAGTTACAGTTAGATTATGGTTAAGTCCCAGGTTTAGGCTACAATTAGGTTACTGTTAGGTTTTAGTTTGGTTGCGGTTACTTCATAATTAGGTTACACCTAGGTTACGTTTAGATTATGGTTAGGTAACTATTCGGTTATAATTATGTTACGTTTAGGTGATAATTAGATTACGCTTAGGTTACAGCTTGGTCATGGTAAAGTTGTGTTACAGTTACATTACTGCTAGCATACGATTAGGTTATAATTAGATAAACGTTAGTTACAGTTAGATTACGGTTACGTCCCAGTTAGATTATATTTAGGCTACAATTAGGTTACTGTTAGGTTTCAATTAGGTTACGGTTACTTTATAATTAGGTTACCCTTAGGTTATGTTTAGATTACGGTTAAATAACTGTTAGGTTACGTTTAGGTGATATTTAGAATACGCTTAGGTTACAGCTTGGTCATGGTAAAGTTATGTTACAGTTACATTACAGTTAGCATACGATTAGGTTATAACTAGGTAAACGTTAGTTACAGTTAGATTACGGTTACGTCCCAGTTAGGTTACATTTAGGCTACAATTAGGTTACTGTTAGGTTTCAGTTAGGTTACATTTAGGCTACAATTAGGATACTGTTAGGTTTCAGTTATGTTACGGTTATCTTACACTTAGGTTACGTTTAGGTTACAGATAGATTATAGTTACGTTACAGTTTGGTATTGGTTAGGTTACAGTTACGCTATAGTTAGTTTATGCTTAGGTTATAATTAGGTTAAGATCAGGTTACAGTTACGTTACAGTTAAGTCGGATGAATGTCCTGTCGGATGAATGTCCATGTCGAATAATTGTCCTCTGTTGGCTAACTGTCTTGTCGGCTAACAGTCGCTGTCGGCTAAACATCCTGTCGTCTAATTGCTGTCTGCTAAATGTCCCGTCGGCTAAATGACATTGTAGCATATAAATAAATAGGGATATGACAAAAAACTGGATACATGGCTGTCCATGGATAGCAATTCTTAAGCTAATGTTAGCCTTAGAAGTGTGATATCAGTAATTTTCAGCGTATTTATTTCTGAATTAAATTTCAGCTCAGTATGTGGCGTGTATAAAAATTTATAAGGAACATACAGAGCTTCACAAAACAATTGAAGTACGTTTCCGTCTATTGTTAGGAATTAATAAATGTGTATTTTCAAATGTGTTATGTGTTTTTCTAACTGAACTAAAAATGTAGGAAAGGGTTCATAATCCATACTTGGCACATGGTTTTCCTTTCTTGTTTTATTTATTTTCAATAATTCATCTTCTTATGTTTTTGTATTTCTCAGTTGCTATAATCATGATTTTTAGGGTTCCGTACTTAAAAAGTAAAAACGGAATCATTATAAGATCACTCCTGTGTCTGTCTGTCTGTCACAGCCATTTTACTCGTAAACTACGGAACGTGGGAAGTTCAAATTGGGAGATGTAATAAAGACTATTGACCCACATATTTACAGATTATTAAACATTCACAAATATATGTGGGGAAAAACGTAGAGGGGATAATTAGGTTATTTAAAGAAGAAATATATTTTCTTTGTATATCGTTTGGGGTATCGATTAAAAGATTCCGTAACGCCGAACTCAAAAATACATTTCTTTTAATTTTAGATATTATATTTTCAGAGATATCGTCGAAAATGTAGTGCAAAAATGTGTCCCCCCCCCCATCTATTTTCAAATCTACTGAAACTAAAATTATGAAAAAAATTAGAGATAGTAGAGGTTAATTCAATACTCGCAGGAAAATTATAGCGATTGCCCTAGGTGGCATAGTTTTTCATAAAATCGCATTTTTCTGTTACATACAGATTTCTATTTGCGGGCATTCAGCAAAGGTATCGAAGAGCGCTAAAGGTACCTATCGTATCAAAAGTATAAAAGCATTGTTTATAATGATTTTCGAAAAAAAATCGTCGGCAATTCGCCGAGATATTAAGACTCCTGTCCCTGCCGGCGAAGACACTAACGAGCTAATGCTAATCCTATGGGGAGGAAAAAGTAAAGAAAGGTGCGATGTAGAGACGGATCTCGGCTATACAATGCCAAAAAAATTTTTTTTTTAAATATCGAAATACAAAATAGATATTAAAAAAATCCATCCCTATACGATTAGCATTAGCTCGTGATTGTCTTCGCTGGCAGGGGCAGGAGCCTTAACCCTTAAAGACACGGTTGGTTTGGACATACATAATGGCAGAGGCGGCGTACTCTATATACCATCGGTTTTTAAATACTAGATAACAACTTTTAATGATATATATTTGTAATGCAATACCCAGTAGCAGCATAAAAGCAGTAAACGTCAAATTGTTAAAAACAGACCAATTTAATTATAATTAATCGCATAAATACTATGGGATTCGCGACTAGTTTGCGTTGAGTGGATCTCTCAATACGCCTCCCGTGTCTTTAAATGATAATTAAAGACCTATTTGAAAAAAACGCGGCACGGACAAAGTCAAGTTGCATCTTTGCGACCTCCATTCGAATCACGCGTAGTACAACGCCAAGTTTAAACTTTGAACAAGGATTTTATTTCATCTACACTGTAAAAAGAAAAATATTACTATGTTGAATTTAGTTTTATGAAATGCCAAATGAAATTTAAATATGCAGTACTTTTATTGTTAGTACCAAATTAAGTTCACCATATGCAGATTAAGATACGTTTAAAAAAAGAGTTATACAAAATAGCAATATTTAATTTTATTTCGGCTTCACATCTCTTTGAACCTTTGTGGTATACTCAATCATACTTTTCTAATATATACAGCTATACCGCCTTCTATGTTGTATAGGTTTTTACAAAGTTTCATTATTCTTTTAAATAATACAGTTAATAATTCATAAATTTATTGTACGGAACCCCCTGAGTGCGAGTAATACTCGTACTTGACCGTTTATTTTATATACAAGTTATATGCATTGGTCTGCCAAGTCGTATCTTGGTGGAAACCATCTGCAGAACCCCAATTTAGTGGTTGATCTGCAGGTTTACCATTGTGTTTTCATGCACCCAAACTTCAATGTTTTCATACATTTGGGTGCAGGAAAATACAATGATAAACCAATCGATCAAATACTAAACTCCGGTCTGCAGGTGTTTTCTATCAAGATATGACTTGGCAGACCATTTGCATTTTAATATGCTAATTGAGTTCTATCTAATCCTAAAATTTCAGTCTTCAACTTGATGAGCTGATGGTCTGTGCAATTGCCACCCGTCGAGCAAATCCCTTCCTGTGAAATCTTGTATCACTCTTTAGGAATCTGTGGACAGGCACAAAAACATCCTATCTGTGATTTTATACCTAGATTGTGTATAAAAACCTTTTTTAATTCATCACTCTGAATTTGGAGTTTTTTGTAACAAATACAGTTGTAGTTTTTTTTTCTACAATTGTTTGAGAAAGACTTTGTTTTTATTTTCTCTGAAAACTTCTTGGATTTTTCATTACATTGATATGCAATTCTGATAATGAGTTTCTTAGAATTCCATTTCAAAGCAATATTTCGAATTTCTTCCAATTTTACCGAAGCATTCTTTTTCATTATCAGAAGTCAGAGAAAATAAATTTATTTTTCTCTGCATCTTTATCTTTAGATTAAGTTATAATTTTATTTTCCCCACATTGCTGATAGAGATTTTTTTTTTTACCTTGTCAGTTGCAAGCTTACAGTCAAATATCTCCAGACGTTCTCCATCTTCTTCCTTTACTTCCAAGTTAAGGAGGAGTTGCCGTAATATCCTTTACCAATCTGTGTCCTATATCGGAATTTGGTAAATTAGCAGTACTTTTAGTTTATAGTCTTTACTTGAACTTTCCGATCATGACAGTGTTAAGCTATCATTCGTTGTTGCTAAGAAACTGTTTTTATTAGTTTATAAATTAGTTTGGTAAATTAGCAGTTTTATGAAGCTAAAACTTTAGCACGACTCAATTTCTACAAAACATGTCGATATTTTTAAAACAACGTTATTCTACATTATTCAAAAACCAGATTTACGCATAGTTTTTATTTTCAGATTATATTCGTAATTCATGGAATATAAGGAATAATAACAATGTTAATGATTATTTAGACTACATTGATGACTACATCGAAGAGGCATTTTAATCAAAGCAAAAGTCAGTTCCTACACACAGAAGATTTTTTTTCGCATTCATTGAGACAAGAAAATTGTTTATTAATAGATGTTACTCAGAAAATACAGCATTAATTTGAAGAAATACTGTTTATAATTAAGTGAATAAAATCAAGCAATCCGCTAGAAGCAGCTTCAAATAATCAACGATTAGACATTGTTTTCCAACAAGACTGCAAGACCACATGTATCTAGCCCACTTCAGACACAAACTGTTATAATTGAGATGAAATGTTAATGTTTCAATCCAAGAACCATTCTCCAAAACTTGCATCGTCGAATGACCGTTTATTTAGATCACTTCAAAACATTTTGAGGATAAGATATTTTATTTTTTGGAAGATTTGAGAAAATACATCGATTCTTTAGCCAGATGAGCGCTAATTATGTAACTGCTAGGAATTGAAATTTTCACGAAATACATTTTCTTTAATTTCCATCAACAATATGCGACAAACTTTTGCATCAGTCTCAAAAATCGGAATTTGGTAATGGATTCTTCTCTGGTCTTTTTCTATAAATTTTAATAACACTCCATCTTTACTTTCAATTTACATTGGTATCCTGTTAAAGATTGCGTTACTTAAAGTTTTTATTTCATGTTGTATTTGTAATGGCACATTCTTTCGTTTACTACAATTCATTATTCAATGACACAGTTTTATAAAATGAGTAGAGAGGAAATTAAGGCTAACAAAGCAACAGTTAGTAAATTTGTCATTAGCTTTTCAAGAATTATAGGAGAAGGATAATACCGTTATCAACAAGTCTATCACTGTGAAAGTCTGCGTTATTTACGTAGAAAATGTTAGTAGGACATTTTTAACAAACTGATAAAAACATTTTATGGGCACCAATGAATGATAGCTTAACATTGTCTTGATCGGTAAGTTCAAGTAGAGGCTGCAAAGTAAAACCGGGAACAAGAAATTTCTATCCGAGGAGACCTCTACTTTAAAATTTTTAGATAACAAAGACTTAGAAACAGATACAATCAATTATGACTGGTATTCAATCATAGAGTCTTGCTTATAGAAAAAGTTTCAGGCCGAAATGTGCTGGATCGAACCGTAGCTTCCGACTTCACGAGGATGAAGTAGGCATACTTCTAATACAAATTTTTAAATTTGTTTTTATCCTATTTAATAACTTCAGTTAATTAAGACAATAATAACATTTTAAAATAAATGTTAGAAATTTGCCTGATTTGCCTCCGTTAGATCATCGCTTATAGATCGAATTTGGCAAACTCAAAAGTGGAGGTTCTATTATGATTTTATCAGATACTAGCAAACCCCGCGACTTTGCTCGCGTAATATTTGAAAAATGCCAAGTAATATTTATATGTAATTTTTATTAAAAAGTACTAACTAAATTTTTATTTTATTAAAAAGTAATATGTTATTTTATTAAAAGGTACTTATTACTTTTAGGAATAATTCAAAAACATTAGTATTTACTATTTACAATACTATTTAAATACAATTACTATTACTATATACAAATACTATTTAAATACAATTACTATATACAAATACTATATACAATTACTATTTAAAACCCAGTTTGACTAAATATCATTATTACACTGCATTAGGCAGAAATGATGCTTAAATTAATAAAACGAAATATAACTAAAAAAATGATAATTTAGAAAATATTTTGAAACTTTTATGCTCAATTAATACGCTCATTTCAGTATTCATTTGAAGTTGTGAATTTTTTAGAAACCATCTTCTTACATCTTAAAATTAACTATCATGTCAAATTCCAAGTCCTACCACCTCTCTCAAGATAAAGGGCTATATTGAAATAGGAACTGTCACCATTAATTTGCCAAAATTAATTTTGAAATCGGTTTTCTTCCTAATATTCCACAGAAACGTAATTTAGAAAGCTTTTAAAGGCCTTTTTTAGAACGTTTGTTTTTCCTGTGAACCCCAAGTGGTAGAATCATCGGCATAAAATATAGCCTATGTAGAATCAGAGACTGTTACCATTGATTCGAAACTATTATTACTTTTATAATCGGTTTATATTCTCTGAAATTGCATGGAAATCGTAATTTAGGACTTTTTTCGAACGCTTTTCGCACCTCCCCTTCCCTTCACCCCTTTTTAATTCGAATTTATTTTCGACAGTCCTTCGAGGGCATTTATATTTTATAAGTAACTACCAGGAAATATTTAAAGTTTCTAGCCTTTTCAGTATCACAGAAATCGCAATTTAGAAATTTTTTAGCTCCTGCAACCCTCTGGTGGTACTGGCACAGACATAAATTATACCTTATTTTTGAGCAGTTTCTATCACCAACAATTTGTCATCATTATTTTTTTAATCGGTTTGGTATTTTATAAGTTTGCTTAAAAATTGTAATTTATAACGCTTTTCGCTCACTTCATCTTTTTAAATTTGGAATTTTCTTTCTACTGTTCTTAGAAATCAGTTGCATCTTGTATGTAAATACCATGCCATATTTCAATCAGTTAGACCCCTCAGTTGTGCAAAAAACGCAAATTAGAACATGTTTTGTTTTTGCAACCCTCAGATGTTAGTGACAGCAACATAAAATATAACCTATATTATAGCAGGGACTGTCACCATTGATTTGCAACCATTACTTTTGAAATAGCTTTGGTATTTCCAGAGATTGAGTAGAAATCGCAATTTACAACGTTTTCAGAACGCTTTCGCGCATTTTCACCCCTTTTTAAGTTTCCAATTTTTTCGAAACTGTTCTTAAAGATCATTTATATCTAATAAATATGTACCTTGCCTAATTTTAAGTTGCTAGCCACTACCGATCACAAAAATCGAAATTTAGAATGCTTTTTTGCTCCTGCAACGTCTAGGTGATAGTGATACCGACATAAAATAGCGTCTATGTAAGAGCAGAGGCTGTCAGCATCAATTTCCTACCATTACGTTTGAAATCAGTTTGATTCTTCCTGAGATATTGCTGACAAATCGGCATTTAGAACGTTTTTAGAACGCTTTTCGCGCATTTTGCTCCTGCATCTCCTCTGGAGTAGTGGAAACAGATATAAAATATAGCCTATCATGGAGAAAGATCTGTCACCTTCATTTGTACACCATTATATTTGAAATCGGTTCAGTACTTCCTGAGATTGCATAGAAATCGCAATTTAGAAAGGTTTTTACAACGCTTTTTGGGCATTTTGACCCACTTTAAAATTTTGTTTTTTTTTAGGAAATGTCCTTAGAGACCATTGATATCTTATAACTAACTACCATTCCAAATTTCACGATTCTAGGCCCTTCCGTAACGCAAAAACCGCAATTTAGAACGTTTTTCTCCTGCATCCCCTTTCGGGTAGTGGCACCGACATAAAATATAGCCCATGTTGGAGCAAGGGTTGTCACCATCATTTTGACGCCATTATTTTTTAGATCGGTTTGGTATTTCCTTAGATTGTGTAGAAACCCCAATTTAGAACGTTTTTTAGAACGCTTTTCACGCATTTTCACAATTTCAAATTTCCAATTGTTTAAGAACTGTTCTTAAAAATCCTTTATATCTAATAAGTAGTTAATATTTCAAATTTCATATTTCTAGGCCCTTCAGTAACGCAAAAATCGCATTTTAGAACGTTTTTTGCTCCTGCACCCCCTTTGGTGTAGAGGCACCGACATAAAGCATAGCCTATCTTGGAGCAAGGGTTGTCACCATCATTTTGACACCAGTATTTTTTAAATTGGTTTGTTATTTCCTGAGATTGTGTAAAAACTACCATTTAGAACGGTTTTTAGAACGTTTTTTGCTCCTACACCCCCTTTGGTTTAGTGGCACCAACATAAAACATAGCCAATCTTGCAGAAAGGGTTGTCACCATCATTTTGACACCAATATTTTTTAAATCGGTTTGGTATTTCCTGAGATTGTGTAAAAACTACCATTTAGAACGTTTTTTAGAACGCTTTTTGTGCATTTTCATCCCTTTTAAATTTCAAATTGTTTAAGAACTGTTCTTAGACATAATTTATATCTTATAAGTAACTAATATTCCAAATTTCTTATTTTTAGGCCCTTCAGTAACGCAAAAATCGCATTTTCAGAACGTTTTTCTCTCCTGCATCCCCTTTGAGGTAGTGGCACTGACATAAAATATAACCTATGTTCTAAGTTGGACTAACACCATCATTTTGATACCATTACTTTTGAAATCGATTCGGTAGCTCCAGAGATTACCTCTAACAAACAAACAAACTTTACTTCTTTATAATATTAGTATAGATATACTTTGCAATAAAATGCTGATTTGGGTGGACTTTCTGCTGAAAATTCCTTCGTGAAAACATTTCATTTATTAACATAATCAAATTAAACCTCGTGAAATTGATCTCCTTCTTCACCCCCCCCCCCTTTCTTTATCATTTTATGAGTTTCTCCATCTTCACTGTTCGTTTTTTTTTTCAAAAGAAGGCAGATGGCCCACTGTCTTTAGTAATGTGGACTATGGTGATTTCAAGTTAAGTTAGAAAACTTAACCAATCTGCTGATTTTCGCCAACGTCTTATAACGGTGGATGAAACATGAAACCGCCATTATTCACTAGCGATGAAACAGCAATCTAAACAATGTGAAAGAGCAGCTAAAATTGCGCCAAAGAAAGTGAAAACGGTTCCATCTGCTGGAAAAGCCATGGATACGGTTTTCAAAATTCACAAAGTGTGGTGACCATAGACCACCGGTAAAAAGGTAGAATCGTCACCGGACAGTGTTATGCATTTCTACGGGACCAATTAAAGAGTGCTTATTCCGACAAAACGTCCATACCTGAGCAAAACAAAAGTGTTCTTTAACACATTCGTTAACACATGCCTGTAGTTTTCGCTACGAAAGTCAATGACCTACGCTCTGTAGTGCTTCCACATGCACCGGATTTTGCTCCCAGCGATTATTTCCTTTTCTCAAGCCTGAAGAAATGGCTCGGTAGTCGGAAATTCACTTCAAAATATGGGGGTAAAGCAGAGACCACCACTTAATTTCCAAAGTTAGATAAGGCTTATTATACTGAAGATAATAAAAAGTCGGAAACTCGTTGGTTTAAATTTTATAAGTTGTAAGGAACTACGTTAAAAAAAATGAAATATTGTCAAAATTTTTCTATTTTCTTTGTCGGGCTGATAACCTTTCGAAACACACTCGTATCGACATCAAATTTTATTTTCCCTCCAAAGAAAAAGGCAGAGTTCATGAAAAATGCGGGTCCTAGTTGTAATTAAAATTCGACCCCCTCATGCTGAGAACATGACACTATAAAACTCGGTAAGACGGAAACATAAACAATAGGTGCGAAATACCTTTTTAGATGGGTTATTTGCGTCTTTGCAGATGCAATTGCCGGGTATTTTTAGGGGAATAATGAGAATTCCGTTAAACCAGGGTTCCGTTACAGCTACGTATCAGAAAATAAATTTGTTAGCTAGCAGACATTTATAAAATGCAATATTTTACCATACAGTCTCCTTATTTTCAGTTTAACATTATTATAGTTAATGATAAATTTTCGCGTTTCCTTACCGTTACAAAAAATATCTTTAGGTTACCTTTGAGAACACACACAACACTGTAAGAAAAAAAAAAAAAAGACTAAAGTACGGAAATACTACTGGCAATCTAGATGCCAGTACTATTTTCTTATTTTAAAGGAAATATTTTACGGTAAATTACACAAAATTTTCCGTTTTTTCTGGAATTTAACGGATTTTTTCTGTAAATTAAAGGGAAAAAGTTCCGTTAAAATACGGAAATAGTACTATCGTCTAGATTGCCAGTAGTATTTCCGCAATTTAGTCCTTTTTTTACAGTGTAGTAACGGGGAAAAAATGTAAGCGCTAATGTTAAGTCTATGGGAGCGTTATTTTCAAATATCTCGCATCCTTTTTAATATTTTAAAATGAAATTTTTTGCATAGGATAGCTGAGAACGATCTACAACCGGGCTGTTTTTGACTTTTTTGATTTTGGTTAGAGATATTTTTTAAAAAAATTACTTATACTTTCGAAACTTCTGGAATCGGTTCTGAAATTGAAATATCATAATAAATGATATCATAATAAAAGAAAACTATAACTAAAATCGAAAAAGTGAAACCTAGCCTGTTTGTTGATCGCCCTCAGCTATCCATGCAAAAAAAAAAAAAAAAAAAAAAAAAAAAAAAAATAAATAAAAAAAAAAATCATTCAAAAATATTAAAATCAAAGCGAGAAATTTGAAAATAACGCCCCCATAGACTTTAAAATTAGCATTTTCATTTCTTCCCGTGCATGGAGCGGTCTCTTAACAAAAAATATGTTACACAGGACAAATTTCGCATTTTCTGCGACTTTTAAAGGTATACTGTCCCCATAAAAATGACAAATATTAAAAATAATAAATATTAATTTTTTTTTAAAGTTTCGAACAAATTGATCAACACTTTTAAAGTTAACAATCTTTAAAACTTACGAATTCTAAGTTCTTGTTAAAACTTAGTAAATTTAAATTGTTCAAATTATGAAAAATTAAAATAATAATGTCATCAATGTTCTTAGGCATATTTTAACGGCATGAAAAATATGCTAAAAATTAATATAATAAGAAAATGAGTAATACAGATGAAAATCAACTTTCAGGAATTTCTACCAATTAACGGAAGTGTATTTGCATTCTTTTGTACAGCCCTTACATTAGCAACAAGATTTTATACACGTCACATGTTAAGATAAAATTTATTCCAGTATAAACATGCTTAAAACTACTTAAATCGCACTTCCAGAATTTATCATCCGTAGGCGTGCATGCATACAATTCTCTGGATAGCCTTGTATATTATTGTATTTAGTTTTTTCTTTCGGAAGCGGTTGGAATCCGTTCTGAAATTGAAACTATCCTAATATTATAAAAAAAACTAAAACCAAAATCGAAAAAGTAAAAACTAGCCTGGTTGTTGATCGTGCTCAGCTGTCCAATGCAAAAATCTATTAAAATAAAGCGAGAAATTTGAAATTAACGCCCCCATAGACTTAAAATTAGAGTTTTTATCTCTTCCCGTGTCTGAAGTGGGCTCTTAAAGAAAGATGTGGGCAAATTTCGCATTTTCTGCGGCTGTTAAAGGTGTACTTTTTTGTTAAAAATAACAAATATTAAAAGTAATAAATATTAACAATATTCCTTTAAAGTTTCAAACAAGTTGATCAAAACTTTCAAAGTAAACATTCTTTAATACTTACTAACTTTAAGTTTTTGTTAAATCTTAGTAAATTTAAATTGTTCAAATTATTGAAAAATTAAAATGACAAAGTCTTCAATGGATATTCTTAGGCTTGTTTTAACGGCATGAAAAAATGATAAAATTTAATATAATAAGAAAACGATTAATGCAGATTAAAGTAAACTTTCAGCAATTTCTACCAATTAACGCCAGTATATTTGTATTATTTTGTACAGCCCTTGCATTCGAACAAGTTTATATACACGCAACATGTTCAGATCAAAACTATTGCAGTATAAACATGCTTAAAACAACTGAAATCGTACTTCCAGAAATTATCATTCATAGGTGCGCGCATGCATCCAATTCTTTGAATAGCCTTGTATATTATTATATTTATATTTTACAAACACATCTTTCTAAATATAGTTGAGCCTGAAAATGTAGAATTAAAAAAAAAAAAAAAATAGCAATTCACTCTCATTCTCAGCAATTCTTCCTAGTTCTTTTGCGTAGCCCTATACGCGGTCTATAGAAATCATATGTATAATCTAGTATTAAAAAAGTATATCATAGGTGAAAACTGACTTTTAGCAATCATCCCTAATAGAGAATACTTCGTATACAGTATTCTATCCAGCAACTTTTATGTGCCCCTGTAAATGAAATAAAATGTGATTCACATCATATTCTAATGTAAGCATCTTGTAGTAAACCTCAGTAACGTATATGAATTTCATCTTGTTTAAAATGTTGAAACAGAACTAAAACACGCCGCGAGCAGTTTTTTCTGTAATAAAACTGAATTCTTTTCTGTGATAGTGTAAATGAATGATAAATGCTTTGCAACCCCTTCAGCAAACATGTTAGTACACCTCATGAATTCATATCCATTTCGCTATGTTTACAACAGAGAAACATTATTAAAATACGCCGTAAAACGTTTTTTCTTCATAGTCGACAATATAAAGAAATGTACTTTTGAATTCCCCTGTACACGAACCTGTGCACTTCAATAAGGTGCATAGATTTTATGTTTAAATTGCTTTACATCATTAAAATACACCGCAAATGATTTTTCCACATAGGCCATAATATAAAAGAATACTTTTGAATGTCCATGTCATGAAGTATAAATTATTACACACTTCAACAAAGTATTTCAGTTACATCCCAATCCAAGTATATGTACGCTAGTTAGAGTACGGACAGACAAGCAATCAAGCCCAACTCATAAACATTTTTCAACTATGTTGGAGAGTGCTAAACATCTGAGTACCCGTCCAAAAGTTTTGTGTTGGATATACATATAGAAAATACAGAGGGCGTAGAGAAAAACGCGGGACCTAATAGTAATTAAAATTCGACCCCCTCATGCTAAAAACATGATACTATAAACCTGGTAAGATGAAAACATAAACAATAAGTGCGAAATACCGTTTTAGGTGGGTTTTTTCCGTCTTTGCACATACAATTGTAAGATATTAAAATAGCAATTAAAGCCTTTGTGCAGGAATATTGAAATGCAGTAAACCAACGTTTAAAATGCACAAATAATGCGTGAAAAAGCAGCAAACAGCTGTTTCGAATCTACAGCGAGATTCTTATTCAGTGCAAGAGAGGGAAAAAAGGAACAGCGTGCTAGAAAAAGCAAGGCTGAGCAAAATGATAGACAGAGACGCGCTGCCTTATATACCCTATGCAGGTAGCGAAAGCGCCAGAAACAACCAATGAGAGAGAAGCAGTGGAAACGACTGGGTGGACAAGTAGCGACATCTACCGGAAAAGGAGAGAAAATGAAACCAAAAAAGAGGAAATTAAATTAATGCTTTCCAAATACTTGGAAAATCTGGAGTACTAGATAAGTCATTGACTAAAGAGTGAGAATTTTTAATGATGTGGTAAGCTTCCCAAAAATCAAGATCAAGGTTAGAAGAACATTTTTGGATAACGGTGGCTGAGGAAAAATCGAACCTATGTTGAGAAGACCAAGAATGTTGAGCAATAGAAGAACGTTTGAGCTCCTGATTTTTAACATAACCTTCATGCTCTTTTAAACGAAATCTAAGAGCACGTTTAGTCTGACCAATATAAGAAAGACCACACTGACAAGAGATCTGGTAAATGCCCCAATTATCTAGGCGATCAACGGGATCAGTCATACTTCATCAGTCAGCAAGTTGCTAAAATCCTAAGAAGGTTTGATTTTAAAGTTATTTTTTCTCCTGTTAATAAAATCCCTTTTTCAAATCTCAAACACCCCGTTGATCGCCTAGATAATTGGGGCATTTACCAGATCTCTTGTCAGTGTGGTCTTTCTTATATTGGTCAGACTAAACGTGCTCTTAGATTTCGTTTAAAAGAGCATGAAGGTTATGTTAAAAATCAGGAGCTCAAACGTTCTTCTATTGCTCAACATTCTTGGTCTTCTCAACATAGGTTCGATTTTTCCTCAGCCACCGTTATCCAAAAATGTTCTTCTAACCTTGATCTTGATTTTTGGGAAGCTTACCACATCATTAAAAATTCTCACTCTTTAGTCAATGACTTATCTAGTACTCCAGATTTTCCAAGTATTTGGAAAGCATTAATTTAATTTCCTCTTTTTTGGTTTCATTTTCTCTCCTTTTCTGGTAGATGTCGCTACTTGTCCACCCAGTCGTTTCCACTGCTTCTCTCTCATTGGTTGTTTCTGGCGCTTTCGCTACCTGCATAGGGTATATAAGGCAGCGCGTCTCTGTCTATCATTTTGCTCAGCCTTGCTTTTTCTAGCACGCTGTTCCTTTTTTCCCTCTCTTGCACTGAAGAAGAATCTCGCTGTAGATTCGAAACAGCTGTTTGCTGCTTTTTCACGCATTATTTGTGCATTTTAAACGTTGGTTTACTGCATTTCAATTGTAAGATATTTTTAGGGGAATCTTGAAAATATTCCATTTAAACCAGGATTCCGTTATAATACGTATTGAAAAATAAATTTGCTAGTTGACAGACTTTTATAAAATGCTATATTTTACCTTATAGTCTCATAACTTTTAGTTTTACATTATTATAGTTAATGATAAATTTTCCCGTTTCCTAACAGTTAAAATAATACCTTTACGTTACATGAGAACCCACACTAGTAACGGGGAAAAATATGAAAGCGCTAATGTTAAGTCTATGGGAGCGTTATTTTCAAATATCTCGCTTCCTTTTTAAAAATTTAAAATGAATTTTTTTTGCATAGGATAGCTGAGGACGCTCTATAACCGGGCTAGTTTTTAGTTTTTCGAATTTGGTTTCAGCTATTTAAAAAATATATACATACTTTTACTTTCATAACCGGTTGGAATCCGTTCTGAAATTTAAAATATCCTAAAAAAAAAAAAAAAAAAAAAAAAAAACTGAAACAAAAATCTAAAAGGTAAAAACTAGCCTGGTTGTAGATCACCCTCAGCTATCCTGTGCAAAAAAACATCATTCAGTAATATTAAAATCAAAGCGAGAAATTTCAAAATAACGCCCCCATAGACTTAATATTAACCTTTTCCTTTCTTCTCGTGTCTGAAGTGGGCTCTTAAAAAAGATGTGTTACACAGGACAAATTTCGTTCTCGACTGTTAAAGGTGTACTGTCCCCTTAAAAATAATAAATATTAAAGTAATGAATATTAAAAGTATTTCTTTAAAAATTTGAACAAGTTGATCTACAATTTTAAAGTTAACAATCTTTAAAACTTACCAACTTTAAGTTCTGCTGATTTTTAATTAAAAAAACTGTTTTTCGAAAATAAAATGTTAAATTGTCGAATATTTTATACATATACAAGAATAGGAAACTTGAAACCCAGTCTCCTGGCCAGTCCACAAACATGTTCTAGCAAATTCTGACTTCATAATTTTATTATTTGTTAACTATTTTAACTTAAAATTACTTTAAAAACAACGCGTCTATTTTTTTTACCGTTTTACTTAATAAACCAATATTGAATTCAGGGGGTAGCACGGGGGGGGGGACATCCACCTCCCGGAGCGATGAGTTGCCCCCCCCGGAAGATTCGATATTTTGCATTTTCAATGGTCAAAAAGTGCAATTTCCCCCTAGAACTCTATTATGCCCCCCCCCCCCCCGGAGCCTCGGAAATCTCTCCCGGATAAAAGTGACTGAATTCAACACTGTAATAAACTCGAGCTGAAATTTTGTCTCCTAGTAACTTGTACATGTTTTACCTCCCTGTATACGGCTCTAAAATTTTATATATACAAAGTAAATGCGTAATATCCTTCGTTATTCATAGAAATATAGAATTTGAAATATTTCATTCTTTCAAGAGTATTTTGTCAAAATTAAACAATAATCGTAGAAAAGAATAAATCCAAAGTATAAATAGGAGTGATCTATTTTACCACGTGACAATAATCCAATCACACCAAAGGAAATATGAAATAGTTTCCATTTGCTAAAATGTGTCGGTCTTAGCCAATCAGATTTTTAATAGGGCGGTGTTTTCATGTCCGATATGGGGCGGACAACATATCATTACGAGGCCGTTTTTGACACATTTTTCATCAAAATCTTTGCATATTTTGCTCAGCCTAATTGTAGTAGAACTATTGAAAGCATGTTATTGGAAAGCTTAAACTCTATATTTTCGTTGTTATTAAAAAAAATTTTCCTGAATTTTGCTGATATGAATGTTATAAGACTAAAAAGGACACAACACCTCGAATTTCACTGGATTCTAAATTGACAGGATCCTGAGAATTAAACTACAACGAAAATCGGAAAAGTAAAAAATAGCCCGTAAACAGATAGTCCTCAGCTATCCTGTGCAAAAAAAAAATCATTTAAAAATATTAAAAATCAAGCAAGATATTTGAAAATATTGTTGCCATAGACTTATCATTAGCGTTCGAACTTCAAGCCGTGACTAGTGTGGCCTCTTAATCTCCGAAATAAGACAAGCGTCTTCCGATTAAATAATGCACTGCCTTGTGGACTTAATCGACTAGCTGCCACGTTCTCATAGACACTATTTTCGATTGATGCATAAACTTTTTGTTCACCAAAATTTACATTGTTGTGTACATAGCTACTTATTAATACTCCAGAATATCTTTTATTTTGTTATAAAAATAAAAATCATGTTGTCATATTCTATGAGAATATAAGTTGTTAAGCCTTTGAAGTAAACGCCCTCGACCATCGCTACCGCCTTCTTAGGACACGGCACATTGTTAATATGTAGGGAGATATTATGTTAATACAAAAATAATTTAATTTTAAAGTCATTTATTCAGGAGCCCAGTATCTTGAAACTGATAATTTCAAAAATCGATAATTATTTAATCCTTTAATAGATTTTAATTTCTTTAATCCCTTTAGAAAATCTTCATTATTCTTTTAAACAATATTTGTTTGGAAGTTTTCATGGAAGGAAAATAAATTGCCATTTAATGCACACAACTTAATTTAATGACACATTAAAAAAATATTTTTCATGACACATTAAAAAAATATATTTTTTTCCCCTGCAAAGTGTAAAGACAAGATCCGAGCAACCCCTACTGTAAGACCCCGATTCCAGCGCTCCTGGCGGGTAAAAGACAAATTTCAACGACTTTTATGTAATTTTGCCGATTGTACTATTGGGTCGATCGGAAAGTCGTGATCTGTTGGGAAAATCTATTGGTACCGGGAAATTCTGCCCGGTAATTATTAGACATTAGATATCGGAATCAATGTCTAATAATTAAATGATAGAATTTTCCGGTACGAATTGATTTTTCCCAACACGACACGACTTTCCGATCGATCCAATATAAGACTACAATTTAACCCTTAGGCGACAGAAATCCTGTAAAATCTTTCCTAAATAATTTAATTATAGAATTTTAGCGAATTAATTTAATTTAATTGATATTTTTTTTATTTTCACGTTTTTATTTACCAGATTTAATTTTACTCAACTTTTTGAAGTTAATGCAATGGTGGATCTAAGGGGAGGAGGAAAGCCCGAAGGAATTCGGAATTAGCGCAGCGATTTTTGAATTTTTCGCGAATTTTTTATGCGATTTTTAGAGTATTTTCGCATTTCGCTGCGATTTTGGAACATTAGTAAAACTTTTAACCTAATGTAGTAAATTTTATCCTCCTTGATTTTTGAATTTTTTGCGAATTTTATTGTGATTTTTAGCGATTTTTAATGCATTTTTTTGCGTTTTCCACGTTCCGCAGCGATGTTTTGACATTCGTGATGGAAATTTGGTTTCAAACTTAGTCTAATATAGTAAATTTTGTCCTTCGCGATTTTTTAATGCGATTTTTGGACTTTCGTAAAAAGAATTTTTAACTTTTGCCTAATATGGTAAATTTCGTTCCGTACGATTCTTGAAATTTTTGCGATTTTTATAATTTTTTCGCGCTCCGCGACGAATTTTTGACGTTCGTAAAAAGTTCTGTTTCAAACATTTAGTCTAATATAGTACATTCTGTCTTACGCGATTTTTAGCGTTTAGCGTCATTTTTTGAAAATTCGCCGTGCTTTTTTGAACATTTTTCACGGACATGAAAATCAGAAAACATTATCATGAGGGAATATTTAGGATAGGATTAACACATATTTCTATGCAAGAAGAAATGTTAAAATCAGATAATGAATTTTAAAGCACTTTTAAAATGTTATTAACACTTTTCTACTGCGTACTTTCGTTATCGGGTTTGGTTAAAATTATCATCGTAAGGCCCAAGTAACATCGGAAGGTAATGGAAACACAGTTACGGTGCGATTTTAAGGCCCCTTTCATCAGAAAAAACTGTTCTAAATTCTACCTACATGAAAACTCAGCGATCCCTCCTACAAATAATATTCTTGGGAATTGATCCGCCCGTTCCGCTTCTGTAGGCCCCTAGGCAGGGTGTCGACTTTCTCCGATACCTGAGGGGGCACATGTGTGACTCTCTTGGGGCGTAATGCCGTTTGATTGGTTGAACTTGTTAGTTGGGAAACAAGAAACAAGCTTTGATATGGGCACAGCATGCCGGGTCTCGGGCTGTGTTGGGGCTCTGAACCTGGCTTTTGGATACTGAGAAACGAACCTCCCTGATCAGCCTCTTAGCCTCTAGGCAGTGTGCCGAACTTGCTTCGGTACCTAAAGGCACACATTGTGACCCTCTTGAGGCATAATGCCTTTAGCTTTGATGGTAGACTTGTACGGATGTCGATGGTGGTAGACTGAAACACGGATGTTTAATCTTGTCCCTCTAAGCAGGGTACCTGGTGCATGACACCTCGGGTACCTGAGGGGGTAGCCGCAACCCTTCGAGGTTTGCTAGCGGCAAAACGCAGGATCCATAAACGAGTATTGTTGCATGTCCATATGAAGTTGTCGGTTTGACGATGTAGTTGTCAGTGGCAGGCATTTTGCGCTGGTTTTGCCTTGACTGGCCACGTTGTGGTCTAGTTTCGGCTCCAGTCGTATGTTTGCGACATCGCCCCTGGTGTAGGTGTTTTCTTGGGTATAGAACTCGCCACCAATCCGCCGGGCGAACACCATCAGGCCGCAGCACAGACTCTGTGAAGTTCTAGGTTGTGGTTTGGCCTTGTGGGTCGCTAGCTCAGCTGTTTCGACTGATGGGTTGTTGTCGTGGCGATTGGGCGTCACTTGGTGCCTTGAGGGACGGAGGATCGCTACCCGATCTCCTCTGAATGACCGCATGGATCTATTCGGATCCGGATCGGGGAGCTTTTAGTTTTATACCTGGGAGTGACTTAGCTGAATTCACATATATTTTATAAAACAATGGAAGTGTTTGTGATCAGTAGGGAAAAGTAAAAATCAATCTGCGAAAAAAAGACAAAATTTTGGCGATGAACTGTTATTTGTGTCAACCCAGACTTATGGCAACGATTGTTTACTGTATTGTTTCGAGAAAGTTTAGAGTTATCGTCCCATTCCTCTGTCTGTCCGTCACACAGCTCGTTCTCAGGAATTGTATAAGTTAGAGACTTGAAATTTTGCGTACTTATAGCTGAATACCTCCTATCACACGACAAATCATAAAATTTTGAAAAAGTCTTAATTAACGCTCGTTATTAATTAAAAAAACCCAATTAAAAATCCCTGCCGGCCCGGCCTACAGGCAGAGGTAGATTTCGAAGTCAAATATACTAATTTCACAAACAAAAACTAAATCATGATTATAGATAAATCCACTTTAACAATTTTATCTGGCCGCTCTTGACGAGTTTTTATTTCATTTTCATATAATAGCTGGTTTTATCAGAATCATGTTAGGGCGGTATTCAAAAAAATACTTTTCCATGCTCAACAACTCGAAATTTTCTGGCATAATTCCAGATTCATTTTTAATAAAAAAAAAAAATATGAAACTTGCTGACGCGATTTTTGAAGAGATTTATAAGCGACCTGTGTTTTTATTTTTTGTTCAATTAATTAAAACTTGATATATAAACAATTATTTTCTCAGAAGGACAATATTTTTCGTTTCTAACACAATCGCTTCGGGAAATTCCGTTCAAAATGCCCACTTTGACATCATTTTTTGAAATATATTCTGCTTCTGCCTAAAAATCGATTATTACGGTACATTATATAGTTTCTGAATAAGCGAATCTACCAATTAAATGCATTTGAGAGCAAAAATGAATTTAAAAACCAGTCAGAAAATAAGTAGTTTGGATTTAAGCGCATCCTTAATACAATGATTTTTCCAACACAACCCGCTTCGGTAAATTCGGTTCAAAATGCCCTTTTTAACAGCATTTAAAAAAATATATTCTGCCCCTATCAGAAAATCGACCATTACGGTACATTATATAGTTTCTGAGTAAGAAAACGTACCAATTGGAAGCCTTTGAGAGCAAAAATGAATTGTAAAATGAGTAAGAAAATAAGCAGTTTGGATTTGAATACACCCTTACTAAGATCATTTTTTACTTCAACCGCTATGTATTTTTAATTTGTTTTTGCTCTAAGAATTGGTCCTATCCAAAACTTGTCTATATAGATGTTGTAGACAATATTAAGAAGATATATGATAAATTCATGGGGATTTTATATCTTTTGAATTGACGGAGTTATGGATTTTTTCTTCTTCAAACCCCTTTTTTGTTTTCGTTTTTAATTTTTTTTGCGGTACGAATTGGTCCTATCAAAAACTTGTGAATATAAAAGTTGTAGATAATGTTAAGGAGATTCATGATAAAATTAATTGGATTTGATATCTTGAGAATTGACGAAGTTATGGATTTTTTTATTCTTCAAACGCCCTTTTTGTTTTCGTTTTTAATTTTTTTTTGCGGTACGAATTGCTCCTATCAAAAACTTGTGAGTATAAAAGTTTTAGATAATATTAAGGAGATTTATAATAAAATTAATTGAATTTGATATCTTGAGAATTGACGAAGTTATGAATTTTTTTCTCCCAAAAACCCTATTTTTTGCGCCCCTTGAGCCCATTTTTAACTTTATCAAAAATCTGTGATACATAAATTTTTGGCCCTATTTTTAGAAGTAATAAAATCTTTAAACTGATTTGATATGTACAAAAATTAAGAAGTTATGGGGGGTTTTCTGTTTTCACAAAACCCCTCCCCATTTCCCTCCCCTTGGTCCGATTTTGCCCATTAACGAACTTGACTGAGATTTTATGCCCATTGATTTTATGTATCAGTTTGGAAGAGATTGGTGCAGAATTACGAAAGTTATCGTGTCCAGAAGAAAGTGATATATATATATATATATATAGATAGATAGATAGATAGATAGATAGATATATAAAGTTTTTTACTGAGGGTGGTTTTGGGTTCTAGGGGTCATGATCGGTGTAGATCTGCAAAAATTTTTCAGAAATTCCAACATAGGAACGACCAAAAAAAAAAAAAAAAAAAAAAAAAAAAGAGATATTCCAACTGGAAGTCGAATATCCATTAAAAATCGATTTTAATAAATTAAATTTAATCTCTTTTCAAAGACAATGAGTCAACCACAGGTGTATGAGAAATCTTTTCCTGGTGGACAGCTGTCGGTGGTCATAGTGGGATGCTTTCGCGGTGTATAATTTTTTTTTTTTTTTTTTTTTTTTTTTTTTTTTACAAATATTCTATTTAAAGATTTGAAATTTCATTTTTTTTCCTTTCATTTTAAAGTATCTTGAGTTCTATAGGCACGACGATGACGGGGTTTGGTTCATTCAACTTGATAGCCTTACATATTTTTCCCACTTTTAACGACCGGTGGGCGCTTTGATCAGGTTTTCTCTCTAACTGTGTACCGTTTCCATGACTCGGCAACTCTTTGTTGGATTTCAACGCAACCTATTCCAAACATTATAATTAACTTAATAATGATACTATATAGCATTAAAGTAAAATTATGAGTAGCACATACCACTATTTTCGAATAATAATTTCATATATTTGTTTATTTCATTTCAAAGTATCTCGAGTTCTATGGGCCTGAAGACGACGGGGTTTGAGTTATTCGACATGACATCGATAGCCTCACATATTTTAGTTCCACTTTTTACCGACAGGAAGGGCTTTTCTATCTCGAGTTCTATGGGACCGATTGCGACGGGGTTTGGCAAATGCTTCTTAGATAAGGGAGAAAGCCTTGACACGCGTCACGAAAACGTCACACAAAGTATGCAAAACAAGAAAATATTCGAAAAACTTGCCTGTTTTGATTTCGTTGGCTCGTGGAATTATTAATTCTTACTTTCTAATAATAATTAATAATTCCACGAGCCAAAGAAAACGAAACTTGCAAGTAGTTCAGATTTTTTTCTTTGTTTTGCCTGCTTTGTGTGACGTTTTCATGACGCGTGTCAAGGCTTTCTTTCTTATCTAGGGGACGTTGTTTTAGCTCATTCGACTTGATATCTGCTGGACAGATAATTACACCTGTTTATTTTCTATTTAATTTATATCCAAAATTGTTAATTGGTCCAAATCATCCAAGCAACCTCATAGTAAATTGGTATATAATTTTATATACCTTAGATAAATTCAAATAACATAAGTGATCGTAATTACATAATTCTAGTAGAAGAGCAACGCGAAGCATTAATAAAATTAAATTATAATTCGCGTCAAAATGTAATTATTAAATTTAAATAATTACGAATAAAATTAAGAGTTTGCGTTGTGAATTATTTAGACGAACTCTTCCACTTATGAATTAAACTAAAATTTAAGCTGTAAAAATAAATTGACACACCTTAAACATTATCCATTAAATAATTACAGAAACTTTTTAAAACTTGATTAAATATTTTATTTACATTGAACACAACTATATACAGAAATACATAATATTAATTCAAAAAAAAGAAAGCAACACTTTTGTTTGCTTCTCATTATTTTATGTATATTTAATCTTTAAAAAAAAAAAGACAATATTTTCATTTATTCTTATTATTATATATTTTTCTTTTTGCTAAAAGAATAATTCTCTTTCATTTTTAAATTACCTTAATTATATTTAATTATTGGTTTTGTCGGATCTCAGATTACTATCTACCATAAAATATCAGAAAAGGATATTTATAATTTGTTATATGATTTTAAGTGGTAAAAGAAAAGGTTTAAAGTAGTACCTTTTTTTAATATACGGGATGGTGGCCTTTATTCATCAAATTCAGAGTTGTCGCGCTGCTTAGGATCATATCCATATGTCATCAGGAATTTGCTTCGTATCAGAGCGGCGATATCGGGATGGCAGGATGCATAGCTACGGACCTCTGTAGAACAATCCACTTTATTTTAACATCAGGAAGACATCCTCAATTAGGCTTGCTTAGGCTCACTCCGATATGTCCATCTCGCCTGGGCATTAATAGGGCTTTCGGGATTCATTGCACGGGCTTTCAGGAGAGCTCCTGCGTCCTCTACATCTTTTTTCAGACTCTCTTTTTCAAACCTTATTCTTCTGGCACACCAACTTCTGCAGTGGGTGGAACTATTTTGTCTAGTCCACTCTTATTGGATGTGAGAAGATTTTGCATTATCCTTCGATAGGCCTATTAGCTAACAGTCTGCAAATGGCCCCTTACATATACTTTAATATTATTATCTGCCTTAAAGTTTGGGTGGTCTGAAAAGCCATAAATTTATCCCAACACTTTTATTAAGGCCATAAATTTATTCCAACGTTTTTATTATTTTACGATTTCTAATTATACACCACTTTCCATTGGCTTGTAATAAAAAGACACCATGGCGTCTGGCTATTGTTGTTATGTGAGATCCGAACTCTATTCAACATTATACATTCATTTTACAATACAACAATTTTTTAAAAATATATATTTAATATTTAAAATCAACTTAATAATTTTTGTATGAACTTACACTCCTATTTTACTTAAATATATAAACATTATAATTTTACACTCATAATTATATTTTATAAAAAATATTTATACAAACAGAAATAGCAAATTACGCAATTTTACTTTGATTTAACCAACATGGTGCGGGAACATATCATTGTTATATGTTGCCCAGCATCTCTCCCGGTGGTCAGAAAAAAAAAATAAAAACTGATTGCTGGTTTTATTTTTTTTTTTTGTAAAGCAGAAAAGAATGTACGTGTCCATATGACTGTGTATCTACACAGTTTTTGAACTAAGTCTGTAAAGTTCGATTATCAATGGTTCTGGTATAATTTATAAGAAGTTCTTCTATTTTTCATAACAGAAAGTTCAACACATGATAGCATAGTTGTCTGTTGACATTCACATTTATAGAAGACATCTGTACTTAAAATCTGACATCTTTCTCGAAGCCTTTTTTCTTTACCACACACATGTTTAATAATTTTGTAACTTTACAGTTTTAAGTGCCCAAAATACATTCAAAGCTATAATTTTGTATGAAACTAATATGCCGAAATAAACCTAATTACAAGAAAAATAATGGCATACACATTTGACATATTATTTCATCACATATAACCTTATGACACAGTGTTTCATTTAAAACACATTTTATACTGAATAAAAGTAAATACAATGCTTGTCGTATGACATGTTATTTTTCACATAATTAATCTGATGTATTCAAATTATAATCAGAAAAATATTGTATACAAACTGGTTACATTATTTTATTTATTTATTTGTTACTTCTAACATGTATGATACGTCAACATATACAAGCTATTTCATCTCCTTTAATATATCATTACGTAATGCTCTCCCACTTTACCCGAGAGAATCAACAAAGAAGAAGGAGAAGAGAATAAAACCAGTTTTTGACCGTCCCCGATCCTTCCGAAACGAGGGGTTGGACAAGCTACTAATCACTTTCTGCGAGGTGATTTGTGCTGTGCCAAAATTTTACGACTTCCAAAAGTATGTATTTAAAACCATTTCATGCTTGTAATTACCTTATTAATTAGTATAATTTCTTGATATACTTTCTTCTTAACTAACTGTGCATGCCTGTATGTAATTTTTAACATAATCTATGCATAAACAGTGTATGTATTTGTATCATATCTAATGTAAACCTTCTGCTTTTTTTATTATTTTGTAGGGGAAAATGGCGATTCTAGCATTTGAATTCTCCTGCCTCATACTGCAACTGAAGCGAGCGTGGCTTTTTATGCTGTCAGGTTCAAATCTAAACCAAATTGCCTTTCAGGATTTAAGAAAAAATGCATATAATTTTCTTTAACTGATTACATTGTATATTTTTAGACCTTTTTAACAAACACAAATTTTGATTCATGATATTGTTTACTATTAAAATGTAAACAACACGGAAATATGACTTCTACGGCCTCTCAAAATGCAAAATATGCATTACGCTGACCTTAAAAATGCACCTTCATTTAATACTATTAAATAGTGTTGTCAGAAAATGCCATTGACGAAGAAGAGAACAATTTTTTTGTCTTTAATAATTATTTATTTAGCCAACAATTCTATCTTAAAAGATTGTTAAATTTTCATATTTATTTATTTTTTTACTGAATGAAATAAAAATTTATTTATTCAAAATTTTATTTATCATTAACATTCCGTATGTGAATTCTACTGTCTAAACTTTAATGATATGTTTAAAAAATAAAAGATACTAAATTATTATTATTAATCAAACATTAATAATTATTATTTAATTATAAAAAAAATGTTATTAATACACTTGTATAATTTTAAAAATACAAAAGCAAATGATAATTACTACGTAAAATCGTATGTAGTAACCCATGAGTACTCGGCCGAACCAAAGAATTTCTGCCAGCAGAAAAGAATCTTTGTATACTCATAAATATCCACACCCAATTGTTACAGATTAAGTTTTTAAAATAATTACTGTATGTACTATAAAAAAATTGAGTAAATAAATTTATTAAGCCATACTACCTATTTTAATAAAAATAAGGCCAATATATATAAATATATTTATTTATTTATTTTGTTTCCTTATGTTAAATTGGCCAAATTATATATAAAAAAAATTTATGAACTCACACACTCAAATTTATCAATACTATGTATATTTATATGTATTAAATTTAGAATTGCATTTAATTCTAAGGGAAAGTAAAGAAAAAAAAAAATGCTTAAATTCTAAACTAACATAAATTTATAAAATATTTTATTAAAAAAAAAAAAATCTAATTTTTAGCTGATTTCAGCAAGATGTCATTTAATATTTATATTAAATAATTTTGCTAATACATTTTATTAATTATTAAATTCGCATATTTTTATATATACAATAAAAATATAATAGTCTTACATAAAATTTTACACTACAACCATGTTATTAATTAATTTAACTTGGATTTAAGCCTACTTTAATTCTAATTGAATACCGTTAATAAAAGTAAATTAGCTTATCAAGTTAAATATAATATAAACTATGTTTGTCTAATGTTAATTTTGCTGAAAATTCCATAAATTTTAACTGTAAATGCTAATTGCTATACCTTTTGTTATTTATTTTGAAAACAACACCAACTTATATTTTTATTTATTATTTTTTTGAATTAAATCTAGGAACTGTACACTGAGCTAGACACTCCATAAATGTGTAAAACCTAAAAATCAAAAGTTTTCCTAAATAAAACTCAAAATGCTGCTTTTTACAATATAATATTACTAATTTTATTGTTTCTGAGCATAACATCTAGTAATTATACCATACTTAATTTTTTCTTCGATTCCTTTTTCAGCCAAGAATCCTGAAGTTTAAGACCAAGTGATGACCTTGATTTACCTTGATTTACCTGTGAATAAGTTTCTACAAATATTTTGTTGGTGTTGGTGCATACCCAGCCGTAGGCCAAAATTGCACCCTATACAGAAAGCCTTTGGTGAGAAAATTTTAATTTTGCTTCAATTAATTATTTGTGTATTTTTTTTACTATAATTTTGTGTGCAATCATATTGAAATAACTTGCTTTGTCCACTGTTATACATATATATGTTTTTTAAAAACCAATGGGCTACACCAAAATCCTTTTTTATTATTATTATTATTATTATTATTATTATTTTTTTTTTTATAACACTTTTGTTTATAAAACTTATCCCTGCTGTCTAAATTCTAGACTTTAGCATATAAGTTGTACTTGAACTACCGGAATAAATCTTAGCACTTTTTGTATATTTTATTATATTTAGGCTTATAGCTGACCGCTATCCTAATATAGAGTGCACTAATAATTTATTCCTTGTCAACCATATATTTATATAAGAAAAAAAATATATATATGAGTATGCTATAAAGCTGTTCTAACTACCCTGAACCTAATAGCTTACACCTACTCATTTTAAAGAGTAATTCTGAAATTCTGTCATCTAAATTGTAAGGCTATTAGCAAAGGCTACCCTTATAGAAGACAGAAAAAATTCTCTTTTTGAAAATTACTCCAACATTATTCACTATTAAATTAATTAAGTTTTAATGTTATTTGGCTTTGTTAAGTTTTATATTTTTTAATTCATATTCGAAAAAAAATATATATATAACTTTTGCCTGGAGATAAATATTTCACTGCTCCAGTGAAGTTTTGTGAAGCACATTTCATAATTTTATAAGTATGTTTTCGGGTGCGCCCTGCACATTTGCTCAATATTGTAACCCTGAGACAAATTGGCGTTCCCATGTTCCTATCCTTTCTTATTATTATTTTGAATTTTAAAAAGGCAAGTTATTAATTTTGTTTCAATTTTTTTTTTTACCTAAAAGAGAAAAATTTATTTTTAAATTTTGAAAATTTTGAAATTTTGAAATTCTATTAATTATGTATTTTGATTTATTTTTTTTATACCAATTCATATCCCTTACTTGTCCCTTTGATCATCAGTTTTATCCTTTTTATTATACTTTTTTGGATACTTTTGAGCATTCCCTTTTAAATTCTCATTTTTATCCTCATTTGGATAATAACTGGCATGACTCTGAGGTTGACTATTCCTATATGGCACATGCTGAGGGAAGTAATTTGGTGGGGGTGGGGGATATGGAGAATATCCATAGTAACCACCTGTGGGTGCATAAGATTGAAAATGCAATTGCTGGTTTGGGTTAACAAATCTGGGATTAAAATTCGCTCTCGGTTGATACTGTCCATTATAAGAGTACCTTTTATTAAAATGCCGACCTGCGAAATCTCTGCTATCCTTATATGTATTTTTATTATCATTTTTGTACCAGCACGTTTCTAAAGTATGCGAATTTTTTTTTACATAATTCGCACCATCTGCTTGATGCAGTATCTTTTGTTTTAACTTTCAAATTGTTTATTTCGGAAGTCAAAATTTTAATTTGCTCCGCGCTTTCCATATTTAATTTTAACAATTTGTCCAAATTTTCCTCAGTGGAGGTTTTTGTAATCGAATTAATTTCCTTTGATGCAACTTGATTGTATGCATCTTCCATTTGTTTCGCAAATTTACATGCGTCGTTGAAATTTTTCGGCGCCATTCTTCGAATGTCCAAACTTAAATCTGCCCTAACTGATTCTAAAAATCTTGTGAATTTTATCATTTCAAATAAACTACCATTACCGTTGTCAATATTTTGGCCACTTTTATCTAGGTAAAGTTTTGCAGCCGCATTGAATTCACTGATAAAATCAGCGATAGCCTGCGCAGATTTTTGCCTAAGAGAAAAAAAATTGCTTTGAGCCGCAGAAAAACTTGTTTTAGTAGAAAAAGTATCGATTAATTTTTCTTTAAATTTACCATAGTCTTTTTCTGTATTAAGATTTTCTTCGTTAGCTAATTTATCTCTAGCACTACCGACTAATTTTGTTTTCAAGAGCGCAAGTTTCGAAACATTCTCTAATTCCGTTTGTTTAATTAGATTATCGAATTCGTTCACAAAAAAATTAATATTAGACTCTTTCTTTCCATCAAAGACGGGGATACAATTCAACAGCATATCAACACTAGGTTGAGTCATTGTATTCTTTTTAGTTTATTGTAGCGAATAATTTAGAGAAATAATTTTATTTTTCTGTCCTCTGGTTTTAACTCCAGAGGTATTTAAATCTACACTTCTCCTTTTAAATTTTCGCTTATTGTTGGGCATAACCTTTTAACAGAATATTTCTGTTTATCATACTTTTTTCTCTATATTGCAACATATGTATGAAAATATTGTAGATTGCATAAATACATAAAAACAACAGCACTAAAATTTAAAAAAAAATTTCTTAGGAGATGAAGTTGTTTTGTAGATTATTCTTTTACACACATAAATACCCCTAAAATGTTTATAATACACGTATATATAAAAAACAACATAATTTCATTTAACAGAAAAATATCTGTCTTTTTCTACAGAAACAACAATCTTATTTTATTTTTTTTTATATGTAAATAATGTACAACTACTTCGTAGTACGACTCATAAATTTTCTTTTGTATCAAGGTGATACAATTTCAAAAATCATGATCTATTGACATTTCAATCATTTTTATACCAGTCATATTATAAAATTTTACTTATTATTATTATTATTATTATTTATACAGTATATATAAAAAAAAAATTATTTTTACAAATGTGTCATCTGTGATGTGAATGCCATTATTTCTCAATGGTAACTGAGATCCAACCAAAAGAGAAAAGAGAGAAAAAAACAAAATTGTAATTCCTAAATTTACCTATTATAAATCCCAGAATTATTTTTTTCATTTCCTTTTTTTTTTTTTGCTAACATATATTATTCATTTTATTTATTTAAAATATTATATGTGTGTCATTATTGTTACAATAATAAAATTAATTTTAATAAAATTTTAATCAATTAAACTTACATACCTACAATATCTTTAAAATTGTGACATTAAAATAATACTTAAATTTATTTTCCTTTATTATTATTATGATTATTATTATTTCTAATGCCCTCAGATGAACGTTCCTGAGTCATAGCACCATTTTACTATGAAGGGGGGGGGGATGCTGGACAGATAATTACACCTGTTTATTTTCTATTTAATTTATATCCAAAATTGTTAATTGGTCCAAATCATCCAAGCAACCTCATAGTAAATTGGTATATAATTTTATATACCTTAGATAAATTCAAATAACATACGTGATCGTAATTACATAATTCTAGTAGAAGAGCAACGCGAAGCATTAATAAAATTAAATTATAATTCGCGTCAAAATGTAATTATTAAATTTAAATAATTACGAATAAAATTAAGAGTTTGCGTTGTGAATTATTTAGACGAACTCTTCCACTTATGAATTAAACTAAAATTTAAGCTGTAAAAATAAATTGACACACCTTAAACATTATCAATTAAATAATTACAGAAACTTTTTAAAACTTGATTAAATATTTTATTTACATTGAACACAACTATATACAGAAATACATAATATTAATTCAAAAAAAAGAAAGCAACACTTTTGTTTGCTTCTCATTATTTTATGTATATTTAATCTTTTAAAAAAAAAAAGACAATATTTTCATTTATTCTTATTATTATATATTTTTCTTTTTGCTAAAAGAATAATTCTCTTTCATTTTTAAATTACCTTAATTATATTTAATTATTGGTTTTGTCGGATCTCAGATTACTATCTACCATAAAATATCAGAAAAGGATATTTATAATTTGTTATATGATTTTAAGTGGTAAAAGAAAAGGTTTAAAGTAGTACCTTTTTTTTAATATACGGGATGGTGGCCTTTATTCATCAAATTCAGAGTTGTCGCGCTGCTTAAGATCATATCCATATGTCATCAGGAATTCGCTTCGTATCAGAGCGGCGATATCGGGATGGCAGGATGCATAGCTACGGACCTCTGTAGAACAATCCACTTTATTTTAACATCAGGAAGACATCCTCAATTAGGCTTGCTTAGGCTCACTCCGATATGTCCATCTCGCCTGGGCATTAATAGGGCTTTCGGGATTCATTGCACGGGCTTTCAGGAGAGCTCCTGCGCCCTCTACATCTTTTTTCAGACTCTCTTTTTCAAACCTTATTCTTCTGGCACACCAACTTCTGCAGTGGGTGGAACTATTTTGTCTAGTCCACTCTTATTGGATGTGAGAAGATTTTGCATTATCCTTCGATAGGCCTATTAGCTAACAGTCTGCAAATGGCCCCTTACATATACTTTAATATTATTATCTGCCTTAAAGTTTGGGTGGTCTGAAAAGCCATAAATTTATCCCAACACTTTTATTAAGGCCCTAAATTTATTCCAACGTTTTTATTATTTTACGATTTCTAATTATACACCACTTTCCATTGGCTTGTCATAAAACGACACCATGGCGTCTGGCTATTGTTGTTATGTGAGATCCGAACTCTATTCAACATTATACATTCATTTTACAATACAACAATTTTTTAAAAATATATATTTAATATTTAAAATCAACTTAATAATTTTTGTATGAACTTACACTCCTATTTTACTTAAATATATAAACATGATAATTTTACACTCATAATTATATTTTATAAAAAATATTTATACAAACAGAAATAGCAAATTACGCAATTTTACTTTGATTTAACCAACATGGTGCGGGAACATATCATTGTTATATGTTGCCCAGCAATATCGATAGCCTCATATATTTTAGTTTTTTTACCGATAGGGGGAACTTTCCAATCTTGCGTTCTATGGGCCCGATTACGAAGGGGTTTGACTCATTCGACTTGATATCGGTAGCCTTAAATATTTTATTTTCGCTTTTTTACCGCCCGGAGGCGCTTTCCTATGTCGCGCTCTGTGGGTCCGGTCGCAATGAGGTTTGGCTAACTTGGTTTTCGTTGGCTTCGTTCGGAATGTGAATTGTTTAGAACAGAGTTCACCCCTTTCAGTGGAAATTGGAACTAACAGATTTTTTTTTAAATATATTGACTTGGATATTTTTAATTTGATTAAAAAATAACTTCCTTTTATAATCCTTTTAAAATTAAATTTATTTGTGCTATCATCTATGTAAGGATTTAATAATTATAAATTAACAATTTGGATTTATTAATTAAAGGATATGTGTTTTGGATTAAAGGATTAAGTGTACGATACCCTCTGTGGTTGGTTGGTTGTATTTATGTCGGCCAATTATCTGCACGTGGAATATAGGCCCTAGGGGAGGGGAGTGTCTTCCGTGGAGATCTTTCTAAGGGAACCTAACCCGTATTAACGCTTGATACCCTCTGTGAGATCTTGATCACACTTACCCACTGGTTTTCACATCCTGTATATGACACTGGCATTCTACGATTTTGGGCTTATTCATCACTCGAGATACTATCGTCTCTCATGATTTTTACATTTAATTCTTTAAAATCAGAATTATTCCTTTTTTTTTTATCCGGTACTCATAACTTTAAAAATTTGTCTGCATAATGTAAATAATATTTCTGCATTATGTCTTATTAACTGAATTTTATGATCTGGTTTTCTATATTTCAATGATGCATTTATTAAAATAGAAGCTTACTTTTGTAATTTTTAATATTCTTTAATTTTCAATTGTTTTTGTATGTTAATATGGTGAGAATGTCGTTATTAAAATTGGTGGTAATTATGAAACCAGGAGGAAATTTCGTAATTGAAATTGAAGGCAAGTACGAAACTGCGAGGAATTATTTTTTTCAAATATGGCGATCACTTTCAAAATTGTAAAACATTAACTTTTTAAAAGGCCGATAAAATCACTTTAGTTTTGAAAGTGACCGCCATATTAGTTTATCTAGAAGTTTCAGATTTGCGATAATTTTTAAAAATGATATTTTGGCGCGTTTTGGAAAAAAAAATCGCCAAGTTCATTCTGCGAACCACAAACACATCTGTTCCTAATTAAACAGCTTTTTTTAAACGTTCTCTGTAACTGCAAATAGAGTATATATGCAATATATTTAGTTGTTGTATGTTTAGTTACCCAGGTGATTTCGAACTAGCACATGAAGATCCCACATGATTGGTTAACAGCCTATTAATCATATTCAGATATCCAGGTTAGATGAATTTCCTGAAGTAGTGCAGGTTTTCTCTTGCAATAATACCTCGTTCAGGTTGGACATTTAAGATATCTTAGACTAGACCGTCGAGAGCCCGAACTCGCCACAAACTCTCGAGTTTCAACTTTCTTCGGCTAAATACAGGCACTACAGCTCACTCTGATCGGCTACTGCGGCCGGTGTTACTTCATGCGCATACGCATACTTTGCTCCGATCTCAGATACAGTGACGTTCACAGAGTTATCTTAGATGAGTTTTGATATGTGAACTGGCATTCAATCCCGGGAGCGAGCCGCCTCAAAAATGGCAGTTTAAGATATCTTAAACATCCGATCTGAAGAGGGTATAAGCTAACTTTTATCTTAAAGGGAAGAAAGTAAAAAAAAAAGGTATTACAGTTTGTATTTTTCAGTCATTTCAGGGCCTGTTAAGTCTCTTGCTTTATGAGAGTATGTCTAATGAAAATTATTGTTATTTATTTATTTTTTTATGGATTGTATGTATCTCTCTATCTATGTATTTGGGTTAGGGAAACATTTTTCTTATCTTGGGAATTGCAATGGATAGTATTATATACCTATCTCTATGGTATGAAAAGCTCTATTCTACAAAAAGGAAATGCCAGAACATTATTCATTTTTACATCGGAATCTGAATACAGCAGCGAGCCAAATGATGAAAAGCTAAGGTGGTGAAAAAAGAGATAATCTCCTGTGATGCCTGGTTAGTGACCAAGCGGGAAGAAAAGTGCAGTTGGATTGTCTATGATTTTATAAGAGGAAATCGCCCTTGATATTACAGGGGAGGATCCCATGTTTTTTTTTTTTTTTTGGAAGCCAGAAGCTGAAGTGAGAGGAATCCGCAGTCAGTCTTGAGTATGGAGTCGTGCGTTGGAGATGAAAGGTGTTTTTTGGAAAAGTATGGACTCCTGTGTGGAGAAGTGTGTGCGAGAGAGCGGGAGGTACCTGTGTATTTATCCTGTTGAGTAAGCCTAGCTGGGTTCGGTAAATTGGGAACGGAAGAGTGTAATTTAATAATATTACCCAGAACATATCTTAATGTGTAAGATAATACCTTAATGTGTAACTTAAAGTTGGACAGGTCCTGCTATATCCGAGCTTATAGATGTAAATAGTGTCTGTTAATGTAAATATTTCGTATATAAATCATCTATTAATATTATTTGAAGAATCCTAGTAATTAGTTATCAACTTTCTCACATTGCGTCCGGTGAAATGTTTTTATGCAGAGTTCTTTAATTCAAATATGATTAATTGAAATTTTATAAAGAAGTTATAATGGGTCCTCAAAAGATTCGCTTTCTTGAAATAAGACAGAGACCGTCTAGATGTGAATTAATAAATTCTTTTCAAGTTACCATATCGCTCACCCGCAAGAAAAGTGACACATCTGTGATTGTGATATGGTCATAGATATTCCATTGCTGGGTATGTCTTAAATTTAAATGTTACAAAAAAAATTTCATATTGTTCATTATTACGGATCTTGCATTGATTAATGATTTATTTAATTCAATTTATATGGCATGGTAAATTTATACTTTTTGGTGTAAAGTCGATCAGGTACATAATGGAATTCAATTTTTAGCATATTGCTGGATTCTATTACAGAAATCGACTATGTTTTTATTATATTTGTATTTCATGTATCCTTGAACAAGTGAAATGCTACATAAGCTTCCTGCTACATCCATCCAATTGATCTATTATTTGTTTACTATACTAGGGGGATCGGCCCCCTATGAGCTACGCTCGCCAACCCCCATCCAGACACCGCAGACTCTAAATGCACGCTAATTTGATCGGCTTAAAAAAGATTTCGAAAGATTGAATCTCTCTATTCTAAAAAAAAGTAACTACCGCTGTCACCGCCGCCGGTTTTGAATTTTTTGTGACCGGAGCTCTTTCTTCGTTAATATTAAGAAAAATAATGCATACAAAAGTAGGAAAATCGGCAGTATTATACAGAAATGTTTGATAAACACGCTGATGCAGACAGTTTTCAAATCGAAGAATTATTTTAAGAGATATTTATTGCCAAAGTTGAACAAAATCGTTCCATTAAAAAAGTTTTATAGGAGCAAAAACTGTACATAGGAATTTAATCATTTTTAGATCATTTTATACGTTTGAAGTTCCCGGTGTGCAGACTGTTTTTCTTTTTTTAATTTGGCTAATTTTTTGAGGTTTTATTTCTATTTTAAATTCAAATTTTCAGGATTTCTAGAGATATTTTTTACAGATTTTAGAAAGTGATATTAATTTAAACTGTTGCCAACAGTATAAACAGCGGAAACAATAATGTTTGCTTCAAAAAAATATTTATACGCGTAATAAATTAAAAATTTATTTACACGTGACTATTATAAACAGAAAAAAACATTTGGAATTAGAATTAAATAATTATGTACAAAAAGCAGGAACTTGTTAAAAATTACGTCATAAAAACTATAATTACACGTGAATTTTAAGAGAGAAAGGAATTTCTAAAATAATAAATTTATTAACATACGTTAGAAGTCTTAAATAGGATAAATTACGTCATATTTACGTTACATTACAGTTATTACATAAAATGAACACCAAATAATATTGCAAAACGGTTTAAATTTAGAAATTGCGCTAGACATTTATTTGATATTTTGAGAGGATACTTTTCAACTATTTTTGTTAGGAAAGCGCAAATAATATTTCATTTCTAACACAAGTATTTTCACGTGAATATTAAAAAGAGAGAGAATAGTTTGGACAAAATTACGTCAGATTAAAAACGATTAATTTAAAATGTCTTATTTAAAAGAACTTTCTTTTCGCTTTGTTAAAAAATACCGGGAGACAAAGATTCTGTTTACTTAATTCCTTTTATAATTGCTTATTTTGAAATGTTTATCTTATTTTACTTAATCAAAGACGAAAACAGCGATTGACATATGTGTTTTTGGTACTACTTAGTTATCCCGTCGACCAAAAATCTATCATTCTCCAAACTATAAGATTAAATGTCAATAATGGTTGATCGTAAATGTCACATTAACTTGACTTTAAGCAAGTTACATGTGTCTACGTCATCAAGTTATTTTTATTTCGACGTTTTATTTGTATTTTTATTAATGTTGCACTAATTTATTTGTTCTTTCGTTATTTAAAATAAAAATGATGTCAATTTGCATAATTTGGCGAGTGCTTTGGCGATTTATATAATTTGGCGAACTTGGTCGACGGGTTAATCAAGTAGTACCGCAGCGGATTTGGCCTTAAAATTCCCCAGTCAAAGAGAAATGAATAGAAATCCGTTTATAGGGAGATCGCCATTGTTTTTTAAATTATAATTCAATCTTCCGAAATATTTTTAAAGCCGATCAAATTAGCGTACTTTTAGAGTCTGCGATGTCTGAACGGGGTTGACGAGCGTAGCTCGTAGGGGGCAGAGCCCCCTAGTTATAATCTAAAAAACAGTGGCGATCTCCCTATAAACGAATTTCTATTCATTTCTCTTTGATTGGGGAATTTTAACTCCAAATCCGCTACGGTACTACTTGATTATCCCGTCGACCAATTTCGCCAAATTATATAAATCGCCAAACCACTCGCCAAATTATACAAATTGACATAATTTTTATTTTAAATAACGAAAGAACAAATAAATTAGTACAACATTAATAAAAATACAAATAAAACGTCGAAAGAAAAATAACTTGATGACGTAGACACGTGTAACAACATTTCAAAATAAGCTAATATAAAAGGAATTAACTAAACAGAGTCTTTGTCTCCTGGTATTTTTTAACAAAGCGAAAAGAAAGTTCTTTTAAATGAGACATTTTAAATTAATCGTTTTTAATCTGACGTAATTTTTACCAAGCTATTCTTTATCTTTTAAATATTCACGTGAAAATACTTTTGTTAGAAAAGAAATATTATTTGCGCTTTCCTAACGAAAATAGTTGAAAAGTATCCTCTCAAAATATCAAATAAATGTCTAGCGCAATTTCTAAATTTAAACTGTTTTGCAATATTATTTTGTGTTCATTTTTGGTGATAACTGTAATGTGACGTAAATATGACGTAATTTCTCCTATTTAAGATTTCTAACGCATGTTAATAAATTTATTATTTTACAAATTCCTTTTTCTCTTAAAATTCACGTGTAATTATAGTTTTTATGACGTAATTTTTAATAAGTTCCTGCTTTTTGTACATAATTATTTAATTCTAATTCCAAATGTTTTTTTTCTGTTTATAATAGTCACGTGTAAATAAATTTTTAATTTATTTACACGTATAAATATTTTTTTTTTGAAGCAAACATTATTGTTTTCGCTGTTTATACATTTGGCAACAGTTTAAATTAATATCACTTTCTAAAATCTGTAAAAAATATCTCAAGAAATGCTGAAAATTTGAATTTAAAATAGAAATAAAACCTCAAAAAATTAGTCAAAATAAAAAAATTAATGCAATCTGTACTCCGGCAAATTCTAACGCATAAAATGATCTAAAAATGATTACACTGCCATGTATAGTTTTTGCTGCTATAAAACTTTTTTAGTGGAACGATTTTATCCAACTTTAGCATTAAATATCTCTTAAAATAATTCTTCGATTTGAAAACTGTCTACATCAGCGTGTTTATCAAACATTTCTGTATAAAACCACTGATTTTCATATTTTTGTATGCATTATTTTTCTTAATATTAACGAAGAAAGACCTCCGGTCACAAAAAATTCAAAACCGGCGGCGGCGGTGACAGCGGTAGTTACTTTTTTTTAGAATAGAGAGATGTTTTTTAATGGTTCAACAATATTTCGCTGGTTATTTGTATCTTTTGTCTTTAATAGGTTATTGTATCAAAATTTGGTCGTTTTTTATATATTTTATATGGATTAATCGTCCGCAATGTGCTCGTGAATTAGTGGTATTGTGCTTGATTTTGTATTACATGTTAAAGGTTCCATCTTTATTTTGTATAATGTCAGTTATGTATTGAAGCTAAATTTATTAATTTAATTTTAGTAATTGGAAATAGATGATGAATTGTAATTATATAATGGTTATATATATACGTATAATTTTACTAATATTATTAATATTTATTGTTAATTTAGTAAAATTAAAACACTGAATATAGTTAAATAAAATAAATGACTGATTTTTGTATTTTATTATTCTTTTCAAATAAGTGGATTATTATCTTTGTCAAAATACTTTTGAGCGCTACTGTACCTTTTGGTTCAGGAAAACACAATGGTAAACCTACGAGACAGCCGCTAATATCGGATTTTCAAGTGTTTTATGACATGGCAGACCGACTGCATTTTAATATGCGAATCAAGATTTAACTAATCCTAGAATTTCATCTGTGAACTCGATGACTCGATTGTCTGTGCTGCCGGCTACCGGTCTAATTAAATATTACACTGTATCATGTACAGTCGTGGAAAAAAAAAAAAAAGTAAACACCCTCTACTAACTCCTCAACAAATTATCGTAGAAGAAAGTTACTGGTAGCGAATGATTGAAAATAATGTCTACTTTTAAATGGTGTATATAAAATTTGCTTAGGGGGTCATCTACACATTAAAACGAACCCAAACTTCTTTTTTTTAATGGCACTACCTAATTTTAACGAGATATTTCAAATCTCTGGTTCAAACTATGCCTAGACACCAAATTTAAAGTCATTTGAATGATAAGTTTTTGAATTATAAACATTCAAAATTTTATGCTCCTAATGTTAAATTAAATTTTCATATTTTCATTAATATTTCCTGAAATTATACTCCTAATGTGCTAATTTTTTTGTGTAGCAATAATACTAAAATACCCAAACATAAGTACGCCGAATTTGCAGTTTTAATAATTTTATATATGAATTATGAAACTAATATTCGAAAAAATTATGAATTGGAACCTACAATTTTTTTGATGGATTTAGATTTATTAAGTCCTGCTTTATGAAAATCCAAAATTTCACATTTTTCTTCCAAGTAATTTTCAAATTATGCTTAAAAAACGGCAAAATGATGATTTAAGGCGCCGTCTATGAAAGAAGTGACTAGATATTTTGAAATTTCTTATGCTATCCTGTAATCTAGCAGCAAGAAGGAGCTCTCTCGGTCAACAATCGAGTACCGAACTTCAATTTGGATACAGCCCCTAAAATACGCTCGTTTAAAAAAAAATTAATTTCTCAGAAACGTATTGTACGAATTGCATAATTTTTTTTTTTAGGCTAATTGAAGGGTGTAGAGTTCATTTATACTGGCAGAATTGTGTACTGCTATTGAAAAAACAAACAAAGTTATGGTTCGTTTTAATATGTAGATGGCCGGCCCCACTAAGCAAATTTTACATACATCTTTTAAAAGTAGACTTTATTACCAATCGTGTGGTACCAGTAATTTTCTTCTACAATAATTTTTTGCAGAGTTTGTAAGGAGTGTTTACTTTTTCCCCCCACGACTGTACTTATACCGGTGGTGGCAGCATATCAACTAAAGAGCTGTTATTTGCAATTCTTACGTGTGGTGGATTAAAATTTGAGTGATAATTATCATCGTATTTGCAACGAACCATCACAGGCCCCATGTTAAATTTTAGAGGAAGCTCGTGCTTCACGTGCCTTTTGAATAATCAGACCCTGATTATCGGTCTCTTTCTCCGAAAAAATAGTCCGAACTAGAGGTTTCAACCTACTTAACATATTTTAAAATCCACCACTGATTGTAAAACTATAAAGACTGCGAGGCAGGTAATCGAAGCTGATATGTTCCACCTGCTATTATTGTTTTATTAAATAATATCTTTTTCTTTCTTTTAATGTCAGAGTTAGAATTTCCTCCCTTTCTTTCATACTTAGTCAGATATTTTGAATAATTAATGTTCATAAATTATGAGTCAGTTATTATGTCATAATTGACACAAAATCCAAATTATTTCATTTTCATTTTTATTTCCCTCTTAAGTGAGAAGCTATATAAGTATAAGAATAGGAAAAGTCATTGACTTTAGACAAGTTAGTTGTGCAATCAAAAAATGAATGTTTTAAAAAATATAAATCAATGTAAATGAAAAAAAGTTAATATTCTTAAAAAAAATTATTTTATTATATAAGAACATCATACGATTTGATTCAGCAGAAAAATGAGAATCTTATTTTTTGTGTTCTCAGAGATTTTAAAACAAGAAATATAATATCTTATTATAATTAATAATTTTTTTTTGAAACACGTGATAAATTCCCAACCACTTTTTTGACAATGCATTTCATAGGTACATGCGTTTCGGGTTTTATAATATCTGTTTACTAATCGTTAAAATAATCTATATATATATTGCGATATCGTACGTGGCACAGAAATCGCGATTATTTGTTAATTCTTTAATGGCAACGGTCGAATGAAACGCAACTTATTGGTGAATGAACAGCATTTAATGCATCTCCATACCTATAAGGGGGGATTACCATAGGGGGGGACCCTATTCTGTTGCCAAATACCGCCAAGTTTGTCGCCAACTTGATGATATATCGCCAAAATTGACGACCAAAATGAGTCGCCAAAAGTGACCTCAACTTGGCGATATCTGTAATTTTTCACGAAATTCCCATAGACTTCCATTGTAAACCAATAGGGCTTGCTTGCTTACAGGGCGGTTAACAAGTTGTGACATGACATTTAAAATATGAAAACAATTAGGAAGGCATTGCTTACAAGCAAAATAATAAGCTTTTTAAATTATGCGTTTTTTTCTAAGGTATTATAAAGTAAACATATTTTTTCTTTTTCCTTTAAATATGCAACAGATTGAAATAAAAAAGCATGCAATATATTGACGATTTTATGATATTTGAAGAGTGATAAAGGTGGTATGAGACAAAAGAAATTAGTTAATTATAAGATTGAAGACAATGAATTGTCCTCTACCATCTGTTAAATTACTATTTGAAAAAACCTATTACTCACAAAGACTTTAATGGATAAAGGAGGCTAGGCATCTGACAATAAACGCAAACAGATATTTGAAAATTTACAGCTCTTAAAATAGCCTCACTTACCACCTTTATCATCTGAGCTCTTCATTTTTTTCAGTAGATATTACATAGTATAAGTACGGTATAAACAATAGTATAAGTAACGCGCACTTTTGTTACAAATAAAAATAATAATAATAATAATAATAATAATAATAATAATAATAATAATAATAATAATAATAATAATAAATGATTGAAATTTACAGATGCGCGAGAAAAATGAGCGATTAAATATTAAGGCTGTTCTTAACTGCTCTGCTCAACAAGCGCAAAACGTTTTGACACATTTATAAATTCATTTTTCAACGGTAAGATATAAAATTGGAAAGCCTACCCATGGAAGGGATTTGGAATTGAACTGTGTTTTCCATTTTTTTATCAATCAATTACCTATTGAGTTATAAGCGATTTTGATCACGTTACAAACACGCTTTTCGCCCTCGCTGACTAGTTTTTCTGCTTTCTTCGGGATCTTCTTCTATTCTTCTTTTGAACTTCGGTTCAAAACGTCAACTTTGAGACTATTTTCTGAAAGTTCTATTACGTTTGCAAAAAATGGAAAAAACATAGTTTCTGAACAACAATACCAGCTAGTTTCATGCATTTTCGAACAAAAATAAATTAAAACTTATGTCAGAAAGTTGCCCTTTTGGATTTGAGAAGACCCTTAACCTTAAGAAACTAAAAGGATGATCATAAGAACTAAGATTTCTAATTTAATGGAAATGCTATTTAATTTCAAAAATAATTTTCGCTGTCAAATTACATGAAAAGTAATGGTATTATACTTCACAATAATCTTTATTTTATTTATTTATTTATTTCTGCTATGTTCATGAAGGCTTCTTTGCGAACAGACCTGGAGGCGACTGCACAGGCCATCACCACATCGAGTTGACAGCTGAAATTACATGATTAAACAGAATTCGATTAGGATATTAAAATTAACTGGTGTGACAAGTCGTATATTGGTAGAAAACACCTACAGAGTCGATTTTAGTGTTAATCGGTAGGTTTATCATTGTGTTTTCCTGTACTCAAAGGCAGAGACCCGGAGCTGGAGCTAAATCCCGGAGCCGGAGCGCTCCGGAGTTGTGTCTTCCCTGGAGCTGGAGCTCTAAATTTTCCCCTGCTCCAGGGCTCCTTTAGTTTTTAATATTCTTTTTGATGGATGATATATCGTATAATCCCGAAATCAAAGACTCGAAACCTTTTTCTCCCTCTCCTTCGCTGCAGAAAAATTACATCATTAAACAGTTCAAAGTGAAAACACTTAGCGGCTGATAGATAAAAAGAAAAGAAACAGAAAGACCGCATCTACTTCCTTCCCTTTTCTTTCATGTGAAATATGCAATATATTTTAGCCATATGGTCGACGCGTATGGTTTTTTCTGGCTTGTAAAAGAACTTAAAAGCAATATAATTGACTGTTTTAAACTGAACGCTTTTTATAGAACATTATTTCATTTCGACCTTAATATAAATACTCAATTATGTTTGATTGGACGATTGCATCAAAGTACCGAAAATACATCCATATACTTGTTAAAATTAATGATGTAACATACGTGACGATAATATGTTTTTAACTCACTTCTCATCGCGATCTCACACAAGCGGGACGTGAAATGTTTCTCTGTTCTTTAATATGTTTAATTAAAATCTCTCTTTAGATCTTAATTAGAAAGGAGCTATTTGATGTCATTACTGATCAAGCTCCAGACCCTTTGACTGAAAATTGGAATAAGAAAGATAGGAAAGCATGGGCACTAATCAACCTCAGTATTGAAGATGGGCAGATAATTAACATCAAACATTTAAACACGGCTCGAGAGACTTGGGAAACTTTGAAAAATATTCACGGACGGTCCAATCTGTCAAGCAAATTACACCTCTTTCGGAAATTGTATACCACAAAGCTAAACGAAGGAGGGAACTTAATCGCACGCATTACGAAATTATTGGAACTTATCGACAAATTAGCTGCGATCGGAGAAAATGTTACCGACTCTCATATATCTGCACTCTTTTTGTGCTCATTACCGCCGTCATATGACACATTGATTACGGCGTTAGAGTCGAGAAATGAAGAAGAATTGACGCCCAGTTTTATTAAAAGCAAATTATTCGATGAGTATACTCGTAGAGTTGAGGATTCCGAAAACTCGGAACATAGTACTAAAGCATTAGGGATGCACCGAATATTCGGTATCTATTCGGTATTCGGCTTATTCGGCCATGTTACCGAATATTCGGTTTGGCCAAATATCAAACTATTCGGTATGTCGAATATTCGGCTTGGCTGAATATCAAATTATTCGGTATGCCGAATATTCGGTTTGGCCGAATATCGAAATATTCGGCCGAACCAAATACTTAAAAAACTTTTAAAACATATTTTTTAAAACCTTATACAACTTCTATGTTTAACAGTCAACTTATAAAGATATTCAGAATAATTAGAAACAGAATCATATTTAAATATAAGATAATGTTTAATTACATTATTTATTTGCTGTTTCTTAAGTATTATTTAAGAAAATTAACCAAACACGAGGACTTTCATAGCAACTAATTGTGTACAAATGCAAGTTCGTGAACATTGTGCAGTAAATAATCTGTTTCTTGCCAAGATTCTAAGAACAATGTTTACAATCTCTGAAAATGGTTGCCCACTCCAGATACCGATCTAGGATGCATTTAAAAACTTCCTTGCTTTATCAAAGGGGGTAGAACAGTTATTCTTGCTAAGTTGCCACCACATAAAATTTGAATAGATTGTATTATTTATTTACTTTTACTTTAGTCTCTTCCTGACAAACAAATAATATATGATCCTGTATAATTTTTCTTCCAATTTTTTCACAATTTCTCTTTGATTTTAAAATGTTTGTTTTAGTATTTAAGAAAATTTTATTAATTTGTTTTAATTCCCAGAAGAAGCCATGAAATTAAAAATTTTATTAATTAAATTTTTTTTTAACCTATCCTCTTCATAATTAACTCAAAGCAGATTTTTTTCAGCATGGAGTTTACTTGAAAAAAGCTCTTATTTATTAGAATAAGTTTCTGTTTTAAATATTATGTAAAATTGTTTTAAAATTTAACATTTTAATTCCTTTAAACTTTGAAATATGAAAGTATTCGACAAGCCGAATATTCGGTATTCGGCCGAATAGTTACTATTCGACAGGCCGAATATTCGGTATTCGGCCTAGCAGTTACTATTCGGCTAGCTGAATATTCGGTATTCGGTTCGCCTGTTGGCCGAATATTCGGTATTCGATATTCAGCCAAAATCACTATTCGGTGCATCCCTATATAGCATACAAGGCTCGAGAAAAATTAGTTAATACAGACCGCAAGAGGTAATAAATTTTGATTTTGAAAAATTGAGGGAATACATCTCAACTGTCAAAAAAAAGTTCGCAAAATTTCCAACCGCCATCAGATCCGACAATGGCGGGGAATATGTCAACGATGAATTAGAAAACTATCTTAAATGTAACGGAATCGAACACCAGCTCATCGTACCGTACTGTCCAAATCAAAATGGCGTTGCTGAGAGAAAAAACAGGACATTGTTAGACATGACCAGAAGATGTTAAGCGAAGCTAACCTCCCACATAAATTATGGGGCGAAGCAATTTGCCCGCAAATCATTTGCAGAATCACTTGCCTTCCAAATCTATTTAGCACCCCGCCAGATGAGCTTTGGCTAAACAGAAAACCCAATTTAAGATACCTTAAAGTATTCGGCTGTACCGCGTACGCATACATCCACAAATCTAAACGCGGCAAACTAGATGATAAAGCAGAGAAAGGCATTTTCGTAGGTTACGACAACCGATCAAAAGCGTACAGAATATTTACTAGTAACGGAAGGGTCATTTTAGCCAGAACAGTAAAATTCGCGGAAAATAACATGGGCAATACAAATGTTGATGAAAGTTCAAACACGAAGGAGTTAATGCCAGAGACAAACAAACACACACGACAGACTGACACAAGCATAATCGAATTGAATTCGATCTGACACACACAAAACCAAAAATCTTCAGATACACCATTCGCGTCTCAACATACACAACAATTGAGAAGATCGGAAACGCATAATAGAGTGTGCCACCGGACAGGTTTGTCTATGCAGTGCGGCAGGATCCGGTATATGAACCGAAAGGTTGGCACGACATGCTAAACGTCGAAAACCCACAAGAAAAAATGAATTGGATCGAAGCGACACGCGACGAAATAAACTCGCTTATGAAAAATGAAACGTGATCTTTGGTAAAACCACCACAGGGAGCCAAAGTAATTGGATCCAAATGGACCTACAAGGCTAAATATGATAAATCTGGGAAAGTAAAGCGTTACAAGGCGAGATTAGTAGCTCAGGGATTTAAACAAAAATACGGAGTCAACTTTGACGAGATGTACGCCCCAGTAGTATCCCACACCACCTTAAGATGTTCCCTCACCGCTGCAGCCTATCATAACCTTATTGTCAGGCACATCGACATAAAAACCGCGTTCCTGCACGGTGACCTAGAAGAAGAGGTATACATGTCACAACCGGAAGGGTACGTGAACACAAACGAACCTGATACAGTTTGTAAACTCCGAAAGGCCATATACGGGCTAAAACCAGCAGCCCGGACCTGGTACACAAAAATTACCGAATCTCTTAGAGAATTAAATTTTATGCAAAAGCAAGGCAGACACCTGCCTATATACACAAGGACAAGGGGAAAACACAGTTTACGTAGCTGTGTACGTAGATGACATTCTCATAGTGGGAAACAATGCGCAAATTGAAGATGTCATAAATAAGTTAAAAACACAATATACACTCGAAGATTTGGGAGAAATCAGTAATTATCTTGGGATAAAAATTAAGAAAACACATAATGGCTTTAACCCTAACTAAGCAACTAAAATAATGGAAATCGTTAAAAGGTTTAACTTAGAGGAATCAAAACCTTACGGAACACCCATGGAAACAAGTCTCTTAAGATCTGAAAACGATGAAAATCCACTGCCAAACAACATAAATTATCGTAAAGCGATAGACGCGTTATTATATGTTGCAACTATAACTAGGCCAGACATACTACTGGCTGTAAATCTTCTTAGCAGAACGAACGAAAATCCGTCGGAAAAGGACTGGAAAGGTGTCAAACGACTGATCAGGTACCTCTACCACACAAAAGACTTAAATCTCATAATCAGCACTGACTATCCACCAATTTTGGAAGTGTACACCGATGCCGATTGGGCCTGTGATATGCAAACACGAAAATCAACATCAGGGAATTTGTTCCTTCTTGGGAAAAATCCGATACAATGGATAACCAAATGCCAAACATGCATCGCGCAATCGTCAGCAGATTCTGAGTATGTAGCCGCAGCAAACGCTGTACAAGAACTTATGTGGATAATAAAACTTTTACAAGATTTAAATTATCCCAAAACCTGCCCGTAATTGTCTATGAAGACAACCTATCATGTATAAAAATGACAGAATCTGAAAAATACACAAACAAGACGAAACATATTGATTTAAAATATCATATGGTAAGCATATGAAAGAAAATGGTACTATAGAATTACGTTATTGTCCGAGCAAATCAATGCTGGCAGATATCTTGACGAAGCCAGAACCCAAGCCAGTATTTTATCTAGGAGCGGAGCTGGAGCTGGAGCATCAAAAATTGTTCGGCTCCGAGTCACTGCTCAAAGGCATGAAAACATGGAGGACAGGGGGCAGAAAAATACAATGGTAAACCTACCAGTTAACCACTAAAATCGTGTTTACAGGTGTTTTCCGCCAAGATATTACTTGACAGACCAGTTGCATTTAAAAATTCGAATCGAGTTTTAACTAATCCTGGCATTTCAGCTGTCAACTCGATGAGGTGATAGTTTGTGCAGCCACCTCCTGCTCTAAAAGAACGAGGCGCGCGTTATGCGGCAAATATACCTCAGAATAGGAAAATTAAGTCTGAAAGTTTAGGTGCGCTTTATACCCCGAAATATAAGGTACATAACATTTTTTTCTTTACATAAACTTTTAAAAGCTAGTGTGTTTGATGCTCGATAAGAATGATGCCCTGTGACTGGTCGAAAAAGGCGTTGATTTGATAGTATATCTATATTTCTAGGGCTAATGTCAGACGGACGTCCTTTTGCACGCTTTTTTACTTACGTATTATCCCTTCACAATGCTAGCGGCATTGTGTAGGGATAATATGTCAGTATAAAAGCGTGCAAAAAGACGTCCGTCTGACATCAGCCTTTTAACTATCCAAACAAAAGATGAAGTATGTACCATGCTAGTGATAAATAATATCAAAACTAGTATCAAATGTCACGGACTCAATATTAATGTACTACAGCTAATGAAAAGGTGACAATTTTCATAAGGTTTTTTTTAATTTGTTCCACATTTGTTAAAAAAGAAAAAATAGAAAAAATAGAAGAAAAGAAAAAATAGTAATCTCATTGTTGTTTTAATCCAAATTAGTTTCACAAAATATGACGGTATAAGAGGGGAGGCAGAGGGTTATCACCCGAGTATGAGAATCTGTGACATGGGAAAAGAAAAGGGTTTAAAAATGTGAATATTGTTTTGTGTGATGGCGCTAAAGTTGCATAACATAATTAATGATTATATATATGTATTTAATGGTTATATATATATATAACCATTATATAATTACAATTCATCATCAATTTCCAATTATATTAAATTAATAAATTTAGCTTCAATACATAACACTGACATTATACAAAATAAATATGGAACCTTTAACTTGTAATACAAAATAATATAAATCTATTTAATAACGAATGAACAACAGTGATATGATCATGTTGAAATGAAGTTTAATATAGACCATGAAAGATGACAAATACAGTGGAACCCGGTTAAGACGCTCACGGTTAATACGCGATTCCGCTTAATACGCGGATTTTTTCCGATCCCTTGAACTTCGCCCATAAGGCTAAAGTAAAAAAATCACGTTTAATACGCGAACGGTTATGACGCGATCCCGCTTAATACGCGATAAATTTTCGGTTCTTTGAAGAAAAAATTACGCTTAAGACGCGAATTCATTGATCAAGATGCGAATTCCTTCTCTTTTCTCGAGTGTTACCGATTTAGAGGATTTTTATAATTCAAATAAAAAACAATGTTTCCGAATAATATTTAATTTATTTAACAACAGATTAATTAAGGTGAAAATTACTAATCGGAAATAGTGGTAGATGTTTTAATTAAAAAAAAAACCCCACTAATTTAGCAAAACTGGAATCCTTCTTTGATCCCACCTCCTAACATTCTTTGTCTTTCGCCTTCAAAGATTTAATATTATTTTCCTTTCTGTTAAAAAAATGAGTCTGGTAGGAAAATTATTTTTGGTTGCAACGCATTAATCGACAATAAAGTTATGTTGGAATCTATATTTATTTTCCGTTGTTATTCCAGTTTGTCCTATAAAAAGAAACAATGCGGATTCAACAAAGTGAAATACAATTAAATTTCAATCTGAATATATGTAAAAGATACAATTTTCAACCGTAAACGTATAAATAAAAGCTGTGAAGTTCATTTAGGTGATTAAATGTGTAAATAAGCCCAATTCCTGCAACATTATAGAAATCACGTTTAATACACGATCCCGCTTAATACGCGAGTTTTGGTCACTCCCTTGAAACGCGTCTTAACCGGGTTTCACTGTATGATGCATAAAATGGAACTTCTTATATCAAGGTATCAAATAACTACAAAAGTACAAATCTATCTATCTATCTATCTATATATATATATTAAGCAGTTATCTTAATTTCAATTGGTTAATTGTTATTTTTGGGGTTTTTTTATGATTTCATTTTCAATATTTTTGTTCAGTCTAACAGTAAGTTTGATTAGAACACTTTCCTCGAATTGAGAAGCTTAAAGTCTTGTACATTTAGAGAAGCGCCACATGGTTTTGTGATGCGAGTACAAATTTTCAATATTTCTCTGGTTTATTTATGTTTCCTTCTGTTTTATTATTCCGACGCATTATATTGGCAGTGGTAGACTATTCTTGTCAAATTTGCCAGTCTCTTATATGAAATAATGCATTTACTTGCAACATGTAATGTCCTGCCGACAAACGATTAGACGTCCAGCTGTCTCTTTGGTTTGTTAAATTTCTATCATCATTTGATATCATGACCAGACAATACTGACTTCGTGAATGTTATAATAAAGTTTGCATCTTCAGGAGAGAGAAAAAAATAAAATAGAAAACAGGAATTCTGCTTATTCAGAATTTTGTGTCGCCCCCGATGAAATAAAAAAATATATATGTGCATAAATATAGATAGTACAAAACATATTTCAATTTTAAGACTTAAAACATACGCTTTTATTTTATATAAAAAGACGTCATTCGCACCTGGAGGAAGAATTCCTCATTTACGATCTAGTCTTTGTTGACAGTTATTACGAAATGTAATCTCCAAATGAAGGCTATAAATAAATCAAACTCAGTAAATTGCTTTTTCATCTACCAACATGATTCATAAAAGCAATTATAAAAAGAACTTGTTATTCAAAACAAGGAAGTTTACGATTCTAAATAAATACTTTGTATAAACATTTCATCGCATATTCAAGAAATTAAGACATTTGAACAATCAATAAACTGTTTTAAAGTGACTATAAATATAAATAATGTAATATTAAGATTAACGATACTAATTTCGTGTTTTTTGTCTTCTAAAATGTATGATATATGTTTTTTACACTTACTTGTATTCCAGACTCTCAAAAGGAGAGATGCGGCGATTTTTATGCTGCAATTGTATCTAATTAAATTCTGTTTCTTTCTTTAAAAGTTCAATTTACATTTTTTGAAAATAATCACGTGTGGTTTAAAACAAAACAGAATATTATACCATTAGCAATGGATTAGAATGGGAAACGATTAGAATTTACAGATGATATTACCCTGATGATGGATACCACATAAACCACGGATACAAACATAAATACAAGGTAAGCGAATTTTCTCTTACCTATACCTTGCTTTTATAATTGAGATATAAATAAATAACAAAGTGTGAGGAACAACGAATTTCGCGCAAACACATTGTTGGATAAGTTGAAATACGTCTAACAGTCTTAAGGGGAGTTATCTGGTGGGGAAGAAAAAAGTGGAATCCCATGTTATCCTATGGGGAAAATACTTATCCTTCTTGTTCATTCAAATTTGGAAATTTCAACAATATATTTTTTTTTCAGCTCATAGATAGGAAGGTTTTTTATCCTTCTATAAGCTTAAAATATTTTAAAGATAATTATGAATATTTTAAAATTTGTGTTAAAGTTTCAAAAAATTCCGAAAAGTATAAAAAGTATTCTTTACTCCTTTGTAACTTTGGACTGGAAAAAGGTACAAAAATTTGGAGCTTACAGAGAGATAAAGAACATTCCTATCTACGTGACGAAAAAAATTTTTTTGAAATTTCCAGATTTGAATGAACAAGAAGGATACGTATTTTTCCCATAGGATAACATGGGATTCCACTTTGTTCTTCCCCACCAGATTAGTCCCCTTAAACAACATCTACAGTAAAGTATGCATATGATGTCACTATCGCTAAATAATACACAAATCCAAAAAAAAAAGAGATCTCTTTATTCAAGAAACTCGACACAAAACTGTGTTATCTAATGATTCATGTCCCTTCATTTGTTTGTAATATTAATATAGATACTTAAAATTAAATTTAGTTTATAATCGTTCCCTGTTTTATTAGAAATCATTCGTTTTTATTTTTTTCAAAATAGCATGTATTTTAATTACATTTTTTTTTCAGTTGATATGGGGAAAATGGCGACAAAAAGATGTAATTACTATTTTCAAATATTTTTTCCTTTACTTTCTACAGAAATGGAGTATACTTCAGTTGCCAACATTAAAAAAATTCTTTATAAACTACAAAAAAAAAAAAAAAAAAGAAAAAAAATCTCTCAAAAATAAATTGAGATGCAGTTTTCAAACAAATTGCATTTGAAACAACTTTTTTCCCCAATACGACGATATAAAAATTGAAAATGTACGATATTTAGAAGTTTAAAAAATTGCAGTAGAGTATTTAACAGTACAATAATACATCTGCTTTGTTTTACAGCTGGCTTATACAACGGAAAATTATTTTTTGGAGACGACACTCTAATTACTGGACGAAAGAAGTAGCATATAGGGGGCTAATAATAATTGAGTACATGGAAGAACATTTATTGTTAATTTTTTCTTTTGAAAGGATTGAATCTAAAATTTCGTAAAATTGTGTACCAAGACAATTATTTCTATGTAAGAAGAAATTTTAAAAAGAGAAAATTAAGCTTGAAACAATTTTAAAATATTATTCATAGTTTTTCTATTGTGTGCTTCCAGTATTGGACTTGGGCGAGCTCGGGTTTTGATCACACAAAAAGATTTTAAGCTCGGTTTGACTCAGATTAGAAATCTTCGGGCTTGGACATCGATACAGGAGCATGAACTCATCTCTATTATACCGGTATTTCCTGAAACAGCCCAATTAAAAAATGTTAACTTTGAATATCCGCTTATTTATGTCATAAAAAATTACCTCTGCAATGTATTTACACATGTACAATAATTACAATTAAAAAAAGAAAAACATTTTACTTCAGGTATTTATTTTTACGACGCATCTATCATCCATCATCCATTATTACCTCTACCCGACAGCTTATAAACAATGTCCGCCTTCTCCCTCTCCTCCGGTCGTTCAAAATTATAACCTTTGCATGATATGGCGGATATATAAAAAAGAAGAGGAAAAACAGACACAATATCCTAAACAATCCCATCTGACAACACGCAAGACCTTCGCTGGAAGTCAGCATTATGTCTGGCAATTTCAATTGCAGAAGGCCTTGAATTGCTCAGCATGTAATTACCTTGCACAATCTATATTAATAAAAGAAAGTTATTTTAGTCTCTCTCTCTCTGTATGTGTGTGTGTGTGTATGTGCGCCTGTTTGTTTGTTGACTAGGGCTAGAGAAAGCTATCATACGTCGAGGTTTACAAATTTCTTTCCAGATATAGACGAATACAGGTTCGAATGTACAGTCGTGGAAAAAAAAGTAAACACCCCCTATTAATCCCTCAACAAATTATCGTAGAAGAAAGTTACTGGTACCGAACGATTGGAAATAAAGTCTACTTTTAAATGATGCATAGAAAACTTGTTTGGGTGGGCATCGACATATTAAAACGAGCCCAAACTAAATTTTTTTCAACAGCAACACCCAATTTTAACAATATATTTCAAATCTTCGGTTCGAACTATGCCTAGACACCAAATTTCAAGTCATTTGAATGATACGTTTTTGAATTATAAACATTCAAAATTTAGTGCTTCTAATGATAAATTACATTTTCATATTTTCATTAATATCTCCTGAAATTATACTCCTAATGTGCTAATTTTTTGTGTAGCAATAATACTAAAATGCCCAAACATAAATACGTTGAATTTGCATTTTTTTAAATAATTTTATTATACGAATTATGAAATTAATATTCGAAAAAATTATGAATTGCAACCTACAATTTTTTTGATGGATTTAGATTTATTAAGTCCTGCTTTATGGAAATCCAAAATTTCACATTTTTCTTTCAAGTAGTTTTCAAATTATGCTTAAAAAACGGCAAAATGATGGTTTAAGGGGCCGTCTATGATAGAAATGACTAGATATTTTGAAATTTCTTATGCTATCCTGCAGGGACCCGGAGCGCTCCGGAGCTGTGTTTTTCCTGGAGCTGGAGCTCTAAATTTTCCCCAGCTCCAGGGCTCCTTTAGTTTTTAATATTCTTTTAAATCTTTTTTTTTTTCAGTCTTTTAAATTTCTAGGCTTAAAATATTTTAATTACATCATTATTCAGTATTTTAATTATATCATTTTTTAGGTTTTTATTATTATTATTATTATTATTAGGGAAGGAAAACTTCTCAAAAAATGGCAACACTACTTTACTTCTACTTTCTATTTGAACTAAGTGACAACACTATTTGAAAACAAATATGGCCGCCTGTTGTTTACATGAGTAGTCGTACAATTTTGGCTGTTCAAAAAGTGTAGAAGAAATTTAAGATTTTTGTGTTTAAAATTCTACCAAACTTTCTATTTTAAAAGCAAAAGTTAAAAGATGTCATATTTTCTGAACAAGCATTTCAAGTTTGATGAGAAGAAAAATGCATTTTGTCAGATCTTTAATGAAGATAGAAAGTATTTGTGAGCAAAAAATTAATCGTGTAAATTAAAATCTGCAACTTAAAAGCGCGAAGCCGGAGCCGGAGCCACGGTATTTTCTCTAGGAGCGGAGCTGGAGCTGGAGCATCAAAAATTGTTCGGCTCCGGGTCACTGCATCCTGTAATCTAGCAGTCTACAATGGCTGTTTGAGTGGCGCTTATGATGCATTGATCAAGAAGGGGCTCTCTCGGTCAACAATCGAGTACCGAACTTCCATTTGTATACAGCCCCTAAAATCCGCTCGTTTTAAAATAATTAATTTCTCAGAAACGTATCGTATGAATAGCATAAAAATTTGATTTTAGACTAATTGAAGGATGTAGAGTTCATTTATGCTGTCAGAATTGTGTACATCTATTGAAAAAAAAAAAGAAAAGTTATCGTTCGTTTTAATATGTAGATGGCCCCTAAGCAAATTTTATATACATCATTTAAAAGTAGACTTTATTACCAATCGTGTGGTACCAGTAACTTTCTTCTACTATAACTTTTTGCAGAGTTAGTAAGGGGTGTTTACTTTTACCCCCTACGATTGTACCTGAGGCTTAGATTTGATTTTCTTAAAATTTCAAACGCATTTTGGTTCGGATTATCCGTACTTTCGGATTAGCCGAATTCTACAGTAATTGTGCTTTGCCAGAAATTCGTCTATGATCAGCTGAGCGAGTCTTTTTACTGTATTTTATCATCTTATTTTTCATACAAACATACCTCGTAAAATTTATAAAAATTTTGTATTTGATCCACGTTTGTAGTGTGTGTGCTGAACTTCAGTTAGTGTTGTATGTCCTTAACTCTACCTCTCCCCACTTTCAAAGTAAATAAATAAATAAATAAAAACAATCACCGTAAAACCTGCTAATACAGAGTCGCAAAGGACCGATAAAAAAATCCGTTTTAGATACTGGAATTGTATTGTATTCTTTTTCTTAGAACCCTGTCTTATTTCTGTTTAAAGTGGAATTCCATTAGAGACCCTGTTCTTTTTAGAACATTTTAATGACTATAAATGAAATTCGAAATAAAGAAACATCTGCAAAAACAGAACCTGCCTGCAGTGGTATTCTGCCTTAAATGGAATATTTTCAAGGTCCCGGCGAAAAGAATTGAACTGAATTACAATAGATGAAAAAGAAAAACTAATGCGAAAACTTGTTCAAAACAGATTTTTTTTCTAGTCGCTTGCGATTTCGTCTTAGTGGGTTTTACTGAATATGAATTATAAGTTTTTTGAACAAAAATCACAAATTCTGAAAGGAATGAGCATTTAAGAAGAGTAGAGGTTATTTGTAAAAAAAAAAAATAATAATAATAATAATAATAACATACAATATAAAATAATTTATGTTATGTGTCAAGAAATCATTTGGGAATTACACCCTGTCAAAGCAGTTAATGGGGCTCAGCGTATACTGTAATACTTGACTAATAACAAACTTGAACAAAATGGATAAATTGGGTAGAATCAAGATTTCAAAATGGTGGTCTTCAAGTTTAATATTTAAAAGTAACATGATAAACAGAGGTTTTTTTTATAATGAACCTACTTAACTCCAATTAAAAGTGCACATGCATTTAATCAAAAAATTATATTTATAATAATGGAAAACGTAGAAAAATAACAATATTTTCCTACAATTAATGCCTCACCAGTGGCTGAGAGGTTCTGCTCTCAAAGCTGGTAAATGGGCGCAAACCCAATCGCACGCGTCGTCCAAATTGTTCGGAGTTTTCCGTGGTTTTCTTCGAATCGTGCGTAAATACGGGTCAGCTTTCTTTAGAAAGACCCCCACGAAGGGCATCCCTCCTTGGTCTCAAATCCCTCGAGTAGATAATCAGCCGTCAAAAATAGCAAAACTCCTAAAATTACAAAGCCTTGTTATCTGTTTAAAAGTGTGGACATATGTTTGTGAGTTCAAACCCTGCTGGGTCCAGAAAAAGTACCGTGTAAGGTTTTCACTTTAAGTCACACTTTCTCGAAAAAACTTTGTCATAAAATTCACAATTATAAATCACAGAGGTTTTTGAATGAATTTTCGTATGAATTAATAAATCATTTTTTTGAACAAATGATTTCTCGCACAAATCAGAACAAAATAGTTTTTTCCATAGATGAAGTACCATGTGTCTAATTAACACAAACTTTCCGGAAAAAGCTTTGTTGCACGCTTATTTTTCTACATTTCATATCTTAACATATTAAAAATGTTATTGCCAACTTTTACCAAATTCCATTATCGTAATTTCCATAACATTTTTTATAAAGAATAATTATAAATTAGTGAAGAAACGCAATAACACATGATTAAATTTTAAAAGTACGTTTTCATTTTTGATGCGTGAAATACACTTACAGGTGTTTTAAAAGTATCTCTCCAGCAAATAACAACGATTTTAAATAAAGCATCCTTTTAAATGGAATTTTATTTTCAAAACATGATAGTAACATAAGACCTTCAAAGTGGCGCCAAAAAGCCTTCAAAGGGCGCCGCGTTGGACAGCCCTGCTTTAGGGGACTAGTAATTAGGTTCACAAATAGGGATCTAAAATTACGAATCCCCTTAAAATACCAATTTAATTATCACTGACCTAAATTCACACAATCACAAATTTAAAGCCTTTAAAAAAGTGAATGTGTTATAAAATAACATCTTTTTCATTATAAATATTTTCTATTAATTTTAAAGTATTTAAATTAATTCAATAAACCTTTTGTATCTTTAAATTTTTAAATTCTCCTTTTAAATATTCATTAAGTTTCATAAAGTTCGTTTTCAGTTAAATTTTACTTAAGCAATCTGTGTACGTGTACTTAATCACTTCTGATTATCACACGGTGCCCTCCAAAAGGACCGCCACGGCACCCACTGCAAGGGAATGACCTAAGAGGACGGACCAGCCATTCAGACCGGCACCAGAATTCCTCAATAGGGTCCCAAGCAGGATTGTCCCGCTTTGGCCTCCTTTGGAGCATTGCACACTTCAGGGAACCACGGACCAACACTCATGTTGGTCAATGACAGTCCCCCGAAAATCCCAAACACCAACGTCCGAACGCTGACCAAGCAACCCGGCTCAATATAACTCGAAAGAGGGGTCTCGGCCATTGAACTTAAATATTTTTCTCTCTCTCATTTATGCTATAAATGTCATATTTTTTATATTTCAAATTTTAATCCCCTTCCTTTTCAATAAATTTAAATTTCAAATCCTTTCCTTTATTTTCTTTTATTTCTATTCTTCCCTATCCCTTTAAGACCGGGAGTTTTTTTTGGTAGAAATTGAAAGTTTGGGTGGTTTCCCCTGATCGATATTATCATATTTCATAGAAAAAAATATTAAAAAAAGTACCCGATGTCAGTTTATGCCAAGGAAGGATGCACACAATCGTGTGGGTTCGGCCTTAATGCAGCGGTTTTTGGACTAAATCTGCACAATTGTGTAGTTTGGGATTATGTGTGCAAATACCTACAAATAAAAGTTTAATAAAAAAAGTTGTTGTTTATTGAGATAATTTTCATCAGCCACAATGAAAATGCTTTGAAACAATTTTTGTTTTTGGACAGACCACTATAATTTTATTTTCTGAGACGTGCTCAATGCTTGCACCCCTTTTAAGAGCCGTTGACAAACGGTATGCTCTTCACTCCGTTTGGATTGTGCCTGATCCTTTAAATTTCTTTTTTTTAGTTTTGCCAGCAGCGGAATTTTTTTTTTAAATATCGATGGAAGTACATGACACTAGGTCTGAACCAGAGTAAGGACTACAGCAGCTCCTAAGCCTAGATTCTTGTAGTCCAGGTCAGTACTTTCCCACTGGTATACTACAAAATTTAAAACTGTCCCAGATGATGGTGTTACCACAGAGTTTGGTTTGTTTTTTACATACTGCTTTACTGAGGCACGTCCTAAAAAAAGGAATCGTCTGCTCATCTATGGAAGATTTTCCCTGATCTTCTGGTAAATTCAATCTGTCTAGCATTTGCTGAACTTCCCATAATTTATTATTCATTCCTGGTGGTTTACTTGCTGTGTCTTCAAAATGAAAGGAATTTATCAAATTTAAAAATCTATCTCGTGGTATGCATGTAACTCATATAAATCATATATGGCATCTATAACCCAGAGCAGAAACATACAGTTCGCAACATGTGCATATTATATATCTAATACTCTCCATTTTAAATAGAAATCATGAATAGTACAAACCTATTAGTTTAAAATTAATCCGTTTTAAAAATGTAATTAATAAAAAAGCTCTAAATATAAATTTAAAAAAAAGTCACTTAAAAAAAAAAAATTATATATTAGGAATTGTAACTATTTTGGAAATGGTAAATGCCGGACTCACACAATTGTGTGGGTCATTTGTTTTTCAACTTTTGAAAAGCCCAGTTAAATTTATCAAGGGCAAAATCATTTAAAATCATGAATAAAATATATGAAAAGAAAAATTAAATCTAAACAAACACTAAAAATCATATTTAAAAGAAATTACGACAGTGCATATTTTTTGTCTATTGCTGTCAGATGATATAGTCTTTTTTAAAGCAGAAAATCTAACCCTGTATTGTAGTTGATGATACTAGTTGTGTCTTATCAAAACATCTGAAGCCAATTATATAAATGTGCAGATTTGGTTTTAAATCTCACAAAAACAGGAAATAGTCTTTTTCTTTTACTTTAGTATCACCCACACAATTGTGTGGGTCAAGGCTTAAAGGGATACAACAGAATAATATTCAAAACCTCAAAACATTTTATTGTAAAGAATTTAAGTTAAATAATTATGAAATTTTCTCAATTTCTTGACCACACTGTCTTGAAGGCATTTTGCAAACTCAGGTGAAAATAACAATTTTATTATGAGGAATTCAGCATAGATGTTGCCATTTATTACTTTGATTTTAAAGCAAAAAACATCCAGCTGTTAAGAAATGTAGTCAAAATGTAGCAAAACCAAACAGTTTAGTTTTTATGAGAAAAGGAATTTCGAAAATGCATAACCCATTTGAAAGCTCAATGTCGCAGCAGTTACCATCCATAGTCAGAAAGTAATCCGAATTCTTTTGTGAAGCCCTGTATATGTTCAATAGATTCGTATATATGCAACGTAGTATTCTAAAATTTACTTCAGTTAGGAAACGCATAGCACAGTTGAAATTTCTCCTTCAGCAACTTCCGACAATAGATGGAAATGTACAGTCTTCAAGATCTTCGAGATCTTTTGTGCAGTCCTGTATATGATCTATAGAATTTATATACAGCAAGTAATATGCAATAAATGAGTTAAATTTAAAATGAGTATCGCAACTGAAAACGCATTTCCAGAAATTATTATTGATAGACAGTATTACAGTCGAACCTCTCTTTAACGAAGTCGCTAAATCCCGGAAAAAAGTTCGTTATATGGAAAATTCGTTAAATAGAGATTCACCTTTTAAAATACTTTAAACTACATAAAAGAGATTTTAATTTCATAAACACTGAATATCTTTACTAAAAGTAATTAATCACATTTTTTTAAATAAATTATATCGATTTGTTTTATTTAATTTACCCACTAATAGCCATCATCAATTCATTTTTTCTATGTGTTTAAATCTTTGAAATCTGCAAGGAAAACAAAACATTGTCCGGGAATACACTGTATTTTCTGTTTAAAGTAAATAGTTTTACATTAAAATTAACGAATTTTAATGACATTATCGTATTTATTATTATTATAACAAATACTTTTAACCATACATTAACATATGCGTCCTTAAATTTAATTTCTGAAAAACTCTGTTAATTTTGCCTGAGTTTTTTATTTAAAAAAGTGCTTTCTCTCATAATACGTCCCGCATCTTTGCAATGCACCAAAAACCTCTTCATGCGTATTTTCTTCTAACTATAATTCGCGTCGGATTGTTTCAAATGATTTTAGCATTTCATCATACGAAGTTTTGTTAATTCCTGCATCATGACCATTTCCATCACCATCATTTTCGTCTTCATCGCAATTCATTGCTGTATTGCTTTTATTTTTCACACTGTCAAAAATATCCAATTCGGACAGTGTTTCCGAGGTCTCAATTTCAGAATTAAGTGAAATACAATCATCAATCAGCACATCATGGTTAATTTCTTCTTTATTCTCACTGTATCCACATTTTTCAAAGTTACTCTAATGGATTATCGTATTCGTCCTCCGTACTTACCGAATTCTCACTGCTGACAAAGAAGGCGCATTGTAAAACCAGTTCAAGGCCATTGAACATCATAAAATGTGTTTAAAGAAAGAATAATTTTGAAATGTCCAGAAATATTTTGAGAAATAGGGAGAAAAAAAATTTGATCACAAGAAAAAGTTCGTTAAATAGAGAATGCACTTCGCTATTTGGAGGTTATTTTACGAAGAAATTCCGCAAAATGTTCTTGGTTCCGAGGAAAAGTTCGCAAAATAGAGAAATTCGCAAAATAGAGGTTCGTTAAATAGAGGTTCGACTGTACTATAACCGAATTCTTTTGTGTGTCTCTGTATATGAACGATGAATGATGATGAAAAATGAACTATGCACTGCACACCCTATTCTATAGTAAGCATCTTGTATCATACCTCAATGTTATATATCGATTTCAATATGTTTCAAATCGACAAACATTATTAAAATACACCGCAAGCGATTTTTCTGCATAGAATGTAAAAGAATTCTTTTGAGTGTCTCCGTAATTGAACTATAAATGCTACGCTCTTAATTTTCTTAAAATTAAGACTTAAAAGTCGATAAATTTTGAAACAAATTTAAATCCCATTCATTGAAAAGCTCATTATAATTTTTTTAAATTTTACTCAAATTCATAGAATGTGTTCTGAAAATACTACAAATACTTAAAATTTATTTTTAAAGTCCACCCTTCTCTTAATACAGGAATAAAAAAACATTTATAAAATAAATTGTACATGCGTGTTAAAGGTCGATAAATTTTGAAATAAATTTAAATCACATTCATTGAAAAGTTCATGATAAATATGTTAATAATTTTAGTTAATTGAATTATTTTTTTCAAATTTTACTGAAATTCATAGAAAAATACTACAAATACTTAAAATCTATTTTTAAAGTCCACCATTCTCTTAATACAGGAATAAAAAAACATTTATAAAATAAACTGTGGAGGGGAGAATAGGGATGAAAGGGACATTTTGTCTTTATAAGCATATAAAATAATAAGAATAAAATATATCACTTTCAAATTTGCGCCTACTACTCGTCAACAATCTGAGGAACAATCTGAGGGGTGTCCGTTTCAACCCCATACCCATCTAGCGAAATTAAAAATGTATTCATGCATGAGAGTATTTTAGCTAACAAAATATACTGATATTCACATAAAGTGCATACTTTACAGTCTAAATAACATAAATATTATAATGCTAAACACAATATTACGTTTTTAGAGAAAAAAAAGAAAAGCAACATCAAAATTTACTTTTTTATATCACAAACAAGTTTTGCTTTCATCAATCTACAACGCTACAATTGCTGTGTTAGTTATAAGGATTATTAATAGAGATGTGTCATTTGTTGAGGAACGAATCCAAAGGAACGATTCCGGCAGTGAAACTGAAGGAACGAATCCATTCTGTAAAAAGGAATCGGTCCTTTTCGGAACGATTCCGAAAAGGAACGACTCCTCGGATTCGGTCCTTTTCGGAACGGTTCCTCGGATTCGGTCCTTTTTGGAACGGTTCCTCGGATTCGGTCCTTTTCGGAACGGTTCCTCGGATTCGGTCCTTTTTGGAACGGTTCCTCGGATTCGGTCCTTTTCGGAACGGTTCCTCGGAATCGGTCCAAAATGTACCGACTCCGAAAAGGACCGATTCCTCGGAGTCGTTCCGAAATGTACCGACTCCGAAAAGGACCGATTCCTCGGAGTCGTTCCGAAAAGGACCGAATCCTCGGAGTCGGTCCGAAATGTACCGACTCCGAAAAGGAACGATTCCGTCGGAATCGGTTCTTTTCTTGTAGACTGGTCAGTTTTAATAAATTAAAATACGCTATTTTATTTCAAAATAACAGATTTTGATTCTATTAAAGCTGACTTTATTACCAAAATATCCTTCTAATGTGTGTGCCCCACCCCCCTCCTCAAAAAAAAAGAAAAGAAAGAAAGAAAAAAAAATTGAAGTGCGGGGCGGAGTAGGGCGTTTAATAAACATTACTATTTGATCTTCTTGTGCTAAATTAATCTGAAAGAAATAATTAAAAAAATATTTCATACGAATTGGATTTTTTCCACCTGAGTGAAAAAGTGTCCGTGATGGGATTCTAACCCAGAAACTTTACGTGCTTTACCGATTGAGTACCTGGACTCCGAAGGTAATGGAACAGCATGTGTACTTTAATACACTAATACTTTTTCTAATTGGTAAATGTATCATAAAAAATGAATTTTTTCTAAATGGATTCTTAAGGCCGTTCTCAAATCCAAAAGTTTTAATTTATTATTATTCGGAAATGCATGAAACGAGCAGATGTTGTTGTTCAGAAACTATGTAATCGAACTGTTTTTTCCGTTTTTTTTGCTAACGCAATAGATCTTTCAGAAAATAGTGTCAAAGTGGACGTTTTGAACCGAATTTCCGCGCGAAAGGGGCATAATCGCTCAAAAATGGACGAAAAACATGTTTGTCACGTGATCAAAATCGATTATAACTCAATAGGTAATTTACTGATCAAAAGATGGAAAACACAGTTCAATTCCGAATCACTTCCATGGTCAAACTTTCCAATTTTATATCTTTCCGTTAAAAAATGAATTTGTAAATGTGTTAAAACGTTTTACGCTTGTTGAGCAGATCACTTAAGAACAGCCTTAAGAAAAACAAAGAAAAAGCTTGTTTAATTAATAGTGAAAAATATTTTTTTAAATCTGATTAGAAACTGTTTTGAATAATATAAGAAATATATCACTAGGTCATAAAAAGTGCATTTTAATGGAATAATAATAACTGATTTTCAATTATTTTAATAATTGTAGAGTTACGCACTTTCATGCATATTTCACTATTTCATGTTTTTTCCTCAAACATAATTTCAATTTGAGAATCCTCTTTTTCAAAAGAAATGTATGACCAGCTACGAGCGCTCGAGTACCACTTTATTTCCACAGTTTGGCGTTTTGTTTTTCTCTCCTGAAGAAGATTATTAAAAAAATCTCAAAACTCTCGAAGATTGTTGTTTTAATCAACTTACATTGAGGTTTATTACATAGATCTGTTAGAACAAGGAATTTTTGTAAAACGTTTCTTTCTTTCTTAAGATAATGAATATTTCAAAAAGCATAATGTCTAATAATAATAATAAGATAACAGTAACAGTGGTGGGTGGGATTGAAATAATTTAACCGCCGTTCGCTCTCTTAATGGCCGTTTTGAGTATAAAAATGGGAAAGAAAAATCACGTGCTACATATAGATTATCGGATTTTCTCCAACACTGCGACATATATGTAAAGCTGCATATTTTATGCTTATTTCGGTTTAATAGATTTATGTTAACCATCCGCCTACCAGAGGGGTTCAATGGCCCCGGCAGGTACATTTATAATGACATTTCTAATTTATTTTAAAAACTGAAATTTCTGTAAATATGGGGGTTTTTTCTGGGATGTTCTATTCTTTTGATTAGAACATTCCAGAAAGAGTCACATATTTACAAAATTTTCATTTTTTTAAATATGAAAAATCAATTTGAATGTACCTATCAGGTCTGTTGCACCGGTCTGGTATGCGGAAGGTTAACCCATTAAGGACCAGCATGTTTTACAGTAATTTTATTCAGTTCGCGCCATTTTTTGTTAAACCCTTACTTTTACTATATGAATCACTGAAATGTGTTAATTAAATAAGGCACATTTTACTTTTCTCTTTTGCTGGTATCAAAAATATTTAAAAATTCACAAATATAATGTTGCGAAAACGCAACGTCAGTCTTTAATGGGTTAATATTGCATTTAAAAAGTTTTATAATATACGAATTTAATTATTGGTTTCCGAAGAATGCACGTTGTGATTTTGTACAGTATTTTCATTTGTTATTTTATTTCTATTTCTTGCTAAATAATTAGAATTTAAATAACTGTGACTTTGTTTTAATTCAACGTAAAATAAAAGCAAAAAAAGCAAAATCGTTTATCGTTATAATTTCTTATAATAATTCAGATTTCTTGATCGTTATTGATACTCGCAAATCCCGAAATCAATGCCACGATTAATGCCTGTTACTGTGGTGATGGATAATACATATCTGAGTTTAATTTCGATCAAAGCAAGGCTCCCTTCAAGCCAAACTAAATTTAATGTTTCAAGCCTAATACCAAACTTCCGTTTTTATTGAGGTAAAACTTACTGCAAATGCGATACTAAATTTTATGTATTTTCCTTTCTTATTGTTATTCTTTTCACTTAGAAGATTTATTTATTTATTTTCATTTTTTTTTAAATTACATAAAGTTTTCTGAAAAGTTAGAATTTAACAAAATGTTTTATCTATTTTAAATAGTTTTGACAATAAAAAGTTTAACTCCGAATAAAAAATAGTCAAATTCTCAAAAAATTAAGGTTGGTATTATCTAACACGTTTACAACATATGTCTTTCATTCAACGGCCGAAACATCGTCAAAAGGATAGTTCTTTATATAGTAATACACTCTGTAATAATAATGGACATACTTTTAATTTGTTTAATTTAATTAAACCAATAAACCGTTTTTCAGTTAAAATGTTAGCAAATTTCAAATTTAAAGAAATAGAACTTTGAAGTTTAGTGAATCACTATATCTTTTGGCGGAGATAATATGTACTATATATGTATAAAATCATATATATTACTATATATATGCATATTATAATATTAATATATATAATATTATTTTATAAATATCACTAGCCATAGCCATGCTGCTAATGAATCTGTTTACAAATCATCTGAAGGAACTTTTACCCTTTCGTGTAACACAACTGTTCCATGACTTCATGAGTTATGAAGCTCCAAAGATCCCAATCCAAACAAACATATTAGCATCGCGATTCACTCACATCGAACTAGGGTTCAGTATAAGTGGAGAGAGGGTGACGGCGGATGAGGGTGTGAAATTAGAGAAATTTCTGTAGGTTCTCGTGAAATTGGAGATTCAAAAAGAGCTGTAAGTTTATTGAAATTCTACGTAGTTAACAGCAATTTACAAATAGCGATGTTATGGTATAAGACAAGACATACATCAGTCACTCAGGAAAGACAGTGTGCAAAAACGTGCTTTACTTTTTAACCCTTTCCAATAAAGTTAGTGTTTATGAATGCGGTTTGTCTGTCCGTCAGACCGTCTGTTCACGCTCTAAGGCAAGTCACACACTAAGGCGACACATAAGACATGTCGCTTGAATTCGCTAGAAAAACTGGTTTAAAACAAGTTTGCAACAACTTCGTCCTTTGTTTCGACCGGTTTTTGCACTTCATGTTGCGCTTTTGTGGCGTTCTGTGGTCTCAGTGTGTAATATACCTAACTCCCGTAAATATACTCGGATTCCCATGCAATTGATATATGTTAATGATGTTTACCATGGGATGTTTGGTATTCAATATGAAGAGTGTAGCATTAATAGTTCATTTACAGGGGCACTCAAAAGTATTTCGTTACATTATGGTCAATGGGAAAAAGTCGTTTGCAGTGCATTTTAATCACATTAAGCTATTTCAAATGCACTAAAATTGATATATATCACTGAATTGTACTACAAGATGATTGCTATAGAATAGGATGTTCCACTTCTGAACCAGATCCTGAAGGCAATGATAATAATGTTGATGAATTATGCAAATATCCTGTGTGCGTAAAGTTAGGGAACTGAGGAGAAAGACGATAAATGGGATAAAGTTATTGAAAGTACGGACACTGCGACAAAACGAACAAAAATGTAATCTATTTTAACAAGTTACATATCCAAACCAGTAGGGCCACCCAAATGAAAAATGAGATTCAGAATGAAAAATGAAATTAGGATTACCTAGAGGTAGATTTTAAAGAGGAATCTATGAGACTAAAAATTCCTAGACCCCGGTGACAAATATCAGAGCAATAATAAAATTTCCTATACAGGATGTCCACTCTCAACGATGTCCAATGGCTAATTCCTAAACCTTTAGTCATAGCCATATAGTTCCAATTAAAAAAAATGTTTTAAATGGGGACAAAGAAGTATTTGAAAAGTGATTTGGGTCAATAGAATCATTTCTTGAAAAATTACGAAATTTAATTTTTTTATACGGTCCCCCGGTCCTTCAAGTTATAGTTAGTAAAACTTTCCTATTACACTTACAAGTAAGACAAATAAAAGTCCTATTATTCTAAGATTAAAACTGACCGAAGTAATGGCTGTTTAAAGTTGGAGCACATTTTTTGCTGCAAAATAGGGGTCATTTACAAATTTACTAGAAATATAAATAATCTTCAGGTATATATATAAAAAAAAAAATAGTTGATAGTAAAATTAACATTGCATTATAAATTTGAAATCTATAATCATTCTGAAATATTAATGCAAAATATACAGCTTGTACTAAACATATAACAGGAAAAAAATAATAGAATTTTCGTTAAATAAAATGTTGAAAAGCAACAGCCTCGATTCTTTGCAAAATGACACATATTTTGAAATGTTATCAGCCTCGATTCTTTGCAAAATGACACATATTTTGAAATGTTATTAGATTACACTAGGATGCAAATTTGTGTTGTGTCATGTGTTTTAGTTTTTGATAATTAGTTCTTACGTATTTTGTAGCACTGAATCCAAAAATGGCCTTCATTTTTTATCACAAAGTACAGATTTTTTGCAAATCGTAAATTTGAAATCTAAAAAGTGAAAAATTTACGGAAATCTGAGAGTATAAAATAGACGTGATTGTTATTTCTTTAACGTTTGATAATTGATTTTTATCAATTTTTTACTATTGAATCCGAAAATGACCTCCATTTTTAACCATCACGTCAGGATTTTTCGCAAATTGTAAATTTCAAAGTTTAAAAGTTCAAAGTTTTAATTGAACCTCTTCCCTTCCCACATCATTGGATCCCCGAGCTGTTTAGCTGTAAGAATCCCAGTATAAGCCAAAAATTGAATAAATTCTTGAATTAAATAAAATTAAATTGAATAAAAGAAGTTTTACATCCATTTTATAGTATCAGATTTTCGCTATTTTTTAACTTTGAAATTTACCATTTGCAAAAAAGTCTAACATGATGATTAAATATGAAGGTATTTTTTACATTCAGGGCTAAAAAGCACATACAAATCAATCGTAAAAGTTAAAAAATGCAACCATCGACTCTTTTTTACAGTATTAGCTATTTTTTCAATTTTGAAATTTACTATTTGCAAAATATCCTGACATGATGGTTAAAAATGAAGATAATTTTCGGATTCAGCGCTAAAAAATACATAAAAATCATAATTTTAAAAATACATAATTTAAAAAATAAAAAAAACACAACCATCGCAGTCTTGTGTTATCTAATTTAAAACTTTTTAGTAAACTTGTTGGCAGTAATCTATCCGAAATTTTTTGTGTTACCCTGTAAAATAAGTACATAATGGTAAGCACTGAAAATCATAATAATATTACATTGTCATCTGATTTACGTCAATATGTAAAATTTAACCTCGATCGCATATTTTAAAGTAAGTTGAATTTCGAGTACAAATTTTGAACTGGAAAGACATACATACGATCGTTTCAAGTTAACCCATTACCCGCTGATGTTGCGTTCACGCAACGGTCAAAACAATTGCGCATGCTTAAATTAATTACTTTGTTACCACTATTTTAGAATAAAAAAAATTGCCTTATTTATTGGCAGAAATTTTGATATTTTAATAAAGCGAAAATTACCTTTCTGAATTTGTGGTGACAAGCGACTTTCAACAAGAAATTTTAAAATTCCTACTTTATAGTTTTGGCGGTTAATAGGTTAAATAAAAGCTTATAAAAATAGCATAATTTTTGTTAAAAAAATCATGAAAAGAAACAGCTTCAAATACTTACAAAAATCTGTCATAATACGATTTCTTTCAAATCGCAGCTACACATGAAATAAATCCTTCAAATACTTTAAGCACTTTGTTTACGACCCCTATAAGCATGGCTAAACTCATGTGTATTCGGATGCAGAAAAGTGGCATAAGTCTTGCAGTTCAAAGCTTCGTATAACTTCATGAATTTTAGTGTTAGATGAATGGGACTTTTTTTGTCTTTCTTTTAAGAGAACAGGAAATTTTTACTAAATATCACTTATAGGGCCGGGGGACCGTATAAAAAATTAAATTTCGTTTTAGAAATATTTTTATTGATCTAAATGACTTTCAGAATAATTTTTTACCTTATTTAAAACATTTTTGTAATTGGAATTATAGGTCTATGACTAACGGTTTAGGAATTAGCCATTGAACATCGTTGAGAGTAAAGACACACTGTATAAAATAATAATATAAATGGACGGTCATTTGACGACATATTTTCAAGAGAAACCAATGATTACACTGAAAATCGAATAGACCTTGCACCGCCCTTAAATTTCCAAGAGGATTTATGCTTTATACCATAAATCATAAAGTTAGAAATAACTGCAAATTAATTGCACACCCCGATCAATGAAATGAACTCTTAAAAACAAAATCATCTATCCAAAACATTACAAAATTAAGCCGACTGGATGCGTAAGAAAATGGATGGGTACATAAGAAAATAAATTAGTAAAAAATATTATGGATTGCATGTAGTTCTCTTTATCTCGGAAGTGTTTTTTCCCCCTTGGAAGTGTTTTTTTCCCCTTGGAATTCTTTATTTTTCAAAATCGTTCATTTTTTTCGGAATCGTTCATTTTTTACGGAATCGTTCCTTTTTCCTCGGAATCGTTCCTTTTTCTCGGATTCGTTCCTTTTTTCGGAACGATTCCGAAAGGAACGACTCCGAAGAACTCGTTCCTTTTGGTGAACGATTCCTTAAAAGGAACGATGTTGCCCATCTCTAATTATTAAGACAGAACAAGTATCGTCATCGATGGAGCCAAAGTTCGAATTTTGTACATTTTATTTTCTTCCTGAAATTTTGAGTGTCCCTTTCATCCCCTGTTTCTCCTACATGCGTGTTAAAGGTCAGTAAATTTTGAAACAAATTTAAATCACATTCATTGAAAAGTTCATTATAAATATGTTAATAATTTTAGTTAATTGAATTATTATTTCAAATTTTACTGAAATTTATAGAATGTCTTCTGAAAATACTACAAATACTTAAAATCTATTTTTAAAGTCCATCATTCTCTTAATACAGGAATAAAAAAGCATTTATAAAATGAACTGTACATGCGTGTTAAAGGTCGATAAATTTTGAAACAAATTTAAATCACATTCATTGAAAAGTTCATGATAAATATGCTAATAATTTTAGTTAATTGAATTATTTTTTTCAAATTTTACTGAAATTCATAGAATGCCTTCTGAAAATACTACAAATACTTAAAATCTATTTTTAAAGTCCACCATTCTCTTAATACTGGAATAAAAAAAACATTTATAAAATAAACTGTACATGAGTGTTGAAGATCGATAAATTTTGAAAAAAATTAAAATCACATTCCTTGAAAACTTCTTTATAAATGTGATAAGAATTTCAATTCATATATAAACAAATCTAATGGTATAGTGGAAGAAAACTAATGCCAACTAATGTTAATTTGTTAATTTCTGCCAAAAGTGCATGAACCCCATCGAATTTTATTTCGATGTCAATTGTACTGTGTCAACGAACTATCAGATGAAAAGAAAATCCTAATTAATAGAAGTATTTTAGCTAAAAATAATGACTATTCACGGCCGCAACAAATCAGTGATTAACCTCATGTATCAAGATGAAATTGACCCGCCAAAACAAATACGGAAAGCTAGAGAGAATTCTTATCACTTAAGATTTCCTGACTGAAATCACAATTAGTTTTGACTATGAATTGTTTTGAGGTTGGATATTTATTTTATTTAGACATTTTGGGCGTCCAAAGGTATAGCATAGAGATTACAGGAATGTTCTAAAGTAAATAATGTACATTTAGATTACTATTTATTATCAAGATTTTGTTTCGCAAACACAAATGTTTGATGATTTGAATTGAACTGATTATTAAGTATCTTTAACAAACAGGAATTTCTCAATTCGACTGATACATACAATTAAACTCATGTGATACACGGTAGCAAACTAATTATAAAATTTATCGTATTAGACCTTTCTCGTAATATTCGTAAAACGATTAAAAACCTACGAAAAAACAGACAAACAAACAAACAAACAAACAAAAAAAAAAAACAGCAACAACAACAAAAAAAAAAAAAAAAAAAAAAAAAAAAAAAAAACAAGCAGGAAGCAGAAATTCTTCTTTTTCAGAATTTAGTGTCGCGTCCCATAGTGGAAAAAGAAAAATTATTTTTACGAGGTGGAACCCGTCGAATTTCGACGAAAGAAAATGTTTATACGAAGGAACTGTTTCATTAATTTATAATAAACCTACAAAAATAGTCAAATAAAAAAGGCATCTTATATTGACTTGTCTAACTCTCAAACAAATATTATTTTAACCTAAAGGTCACTATTCTTCTATAAAGACATTCTAAATTTTTGTAAAACTTTGCATTTTATCAGTATGTGATTTCAATTGCGTTATTTTCAAAAGTGAAGCATTTCAAAGCCGCTGGAAAGAAAATGTTGCTCTTCTACAAAACATATTTCAGTTTTAAGACTTAAAATACACGCTTTTATTTTATATAAAATGGCGTCATTTACATCCGCTAAAGAATTTCACATTTACGATCCAGTCTTAAACATCTATAGAAAAGTATGCATAGAAAGTTACTATCGCGGAATAATACTCAAACCCAGCAAAAAGCGATGTCCTAAACTCGAGGGAAATAAAATAAAATAAAATCGGCTATTTAAGGGTTTATTTATAGGCCTTTCATTTGTTTGTAACATTAACACGGATTCTTAAAATTAAATATAGTTCATAATAGCTCCATGTTTTATCAGAAATCATTCATTTATATTTCTTCAAAATAGCACGTATTTTAATTACAATTTTTTTTCAACTGTTATGAGAAAATGGCAACAAAAAGATATAGTAATCTACTATTTCCAACAATTTTTCTTTACTTTCTACAGAAATGGAGTACTTCAGTTGCCACCATTACAGATGTAGCGTTAAAAACTGTAAAAAAAAAAAAAAAAATTAATATCTCAAAATTAAATTGAGATGCAGTTTTCAAACAAATTGTAGTTAATAGTACTTTTTCTCCCTATACGAAATTGTAAAAATTGAAAACGTGCGATGCTTAGAAGTTAAAAAAATTGCAGTAGAGTTTATCAGTATTTAACCACACAATGGTACAACTGGGCTGGCTTATGTAACGTAATGTTATTTTTTAGGGACGATACTTTAATTGTTGCCCGAAAGAAATAGCATATCAGGTGCTGAAATCCTTACGCATAATTGATTCAATCATTACAATAATTTATGAATTGCTCCAATTATCCTAGCGCTATTAAAGTACATAATTCAGTTAACATAACATAGTCAATCTTATTTTTGTGAATGTTATTTTCTTTAGACACTAGAAACGAAAAGTACATACACGCAAATCATGATGTATTCACATTGACATCGGTTGAGATGAAGGAATGAGTTTTAATTGCTACGGTTTGAATATCACATCCATTTGTCAATTTCAACAGCAAAAATTCTTTTATTTTACGATTGCAATTCACTGAGTTACGATATTTTGAATTTTATGAAATTTCCTTCCTGTGCAAGAAATAATTATTTCTTGCACAGGAATCTTTCGTCTCTGATTTTTGAGCCTTTTTACCTTTATATTTTCCAAAAGACGGCTGTAGAAACAGCTCGAAACGTAGAAGTTAATTTTTAGCCTATTAAAGTTCGTGTTTTGTGTACCAATAAGCAATATTGTGTTTTTATTTATTATATTTTATGGTGCAATTATCCAGTATGTGCTATAGATAATTATTCAATTTATTTTAAAAGGACTAGTGCAGCTCCTCCAATTAGATGCGTTCGTAATTATACAAATACGTAGCACCTATAGTTGTCGTTTGGCCCGTCTGTCTGTCCGTTCGTCCACATATAACAGAGCAAAAACTACCCAACCGAATAGTCTGAAATTCTAAATATATAATTGTTGCAAAATTTTGTCGAGTCATTTCAAATTTCATGAAAATCGGATGTATAATTTAATTACAGAGACAGTCAAAAGTTTTCTGTTGCATAACGACCAATGGGGAAAAATATTTCAAGGGCATTTTAATGATGTTACATTAAAATGCCCATATCATACATTAAAATTATGTGTGCATATCATATGATCAGAATGAAATTGATATGCACTTATGAAGTGCACTAAAATATACATTCAGTACAATATGCGGTGCAAAGAATATTTATAAAACTACTTATAGTACGAACGCATCTCATTTGCCACGTTTGACGCGCAATTTTTAACTTGTTTTTTAAATTGCTAACGTCCGCCTCGCTGTGCGGCTGGCAACACGTTTATATCATTTTGTCATAATGATATAAACGTAAACGTATAATCCTATAAGCCATCAATGCCTTTTCCTTCAGACTGAATAAAGTATACTTTGTTTCTCTTCCCGGGACAAAAAGTCAAGGTCTTGCTAGATTTGAGAATTTTTTAAGAGAAAAAATATCCTGTTCAACAAGCTTTGTCTAACAAATACTCATAGATCTGTCTTTTACCGACGCACGTGTAAAGAAAACGTGTAATCTTAACTACTTTCCTACGGGACGCTTCTCTACCGGATTCATCATTGCGGGCAAAAACTGCATGTGTTCCATTCACAGAATCACATATGTTATAATTTTTTTGCGGGATATCAAAGACAAAACATAACAAGAAAGAAAATTCATGCGTCACGCATAGATTATGAAACACTTTAGAATATACTAAAGAAACTTTATTTTTTTAAACGGTGAAAGAAGAAAATACATATCACAGTTAAAAACTTCATTCTAGTAATCGTCCATAGTCGGTAAAGCATTCGAGTTCTTTTGTCCAAGATATTCTACAAACATGTCTATGTGCACTAATACACTGTAAAAAAATTATAAGGTTGCAAAAAATTTTCTAGGAAACTGGGATGCCTAGAACTTTTTATGTAACTGCAACAACAATAAAAATAAATAAATCGTGTACAGATTCATGTTTATACTCTAAAAAAAATAAAATAAAAAATAAAATAAAATAAAATAAAAATAAAAATCCCTAAAGGTTACTAAGAATTTTCTAAGAAACTGGGATGACTAGAACTTTTTATGTAACTGCAACAAAAAGAAATTCATGTAACAGATTTATGTTTATACTGTAAAAAAAAAAAAAAATCTCTAAGGTTACTAAGAATTTTCTAGGAAACTGGGATGACTAGAACTTTTTATGTAACTGCAACAAAAAAAATTTCATGTAACAGATTCATGTTTATACTGTGAAAAAAAAAAAAAAACCCTCTAAGGTTACTAAGAATTTTCTAGGAAACTGTGATGACTAGAATCTTTTATGCAGCTGCAACAACAACAACAACAACAAAAAATCATGTAACAAATTTATGTTTATACTGTAAAAAAAAAAAAAAAAAAAAAAAAACCTCTAAGGTTACTAAGAATTTTCTAGGAAACTGGGGTGACTAGAAATTTTTATGTAACTGCAAAAACAACAACAACAAAAAAAAAAATCATGCAATTATCCCGGGTTACCAATAAAACTTTAGTAAGCATACAAATTATTTCAGTAGATTTACAAAAACTAGTTTTGTATATTTATTTCTATTTTTTTACGGTGTACAGATAAAATTTTAGTAAGCATATACAGACTTCCGTAGCTTTACAAAAACTAGTTTTGTAGATTTACATCTTTTTTTTTTTTTTTTTTTTTTTTTTTTTTTTAAACAATGTATCTAATTCAGCTGCAAAATGCAAAACACTGTTAAAAACACGCTTAAGGCTCCTGTCCTTTCACGCGAAGACACTCGCGAGCATATGATAAACCTGTGGGAAGGTTCATTTCCCTAATCGTTTGCATTTCGATATTTTAAACTTTTATTTATTTATTTATTTATTTATTTTGCATTGGATAGCTAAGGTCAGTCTCTAGAGTCGTCTTTTTTTATTGTTTTCGATTTTGGTTGCAGATGTTTTTTTTTTAACTATATATATATATATAATGTATCCTCACAAAAAATAAAATAACATAAAAATAAAAACCTGCAAACAAAATCGAAAAAGTAAGAAAGGGCGACTGTAGAGACTGATCTGAGCTATCCAATGCAAAAAAGAAAAAAATTATTTAAAAATATCGAAGTGCAAACGAACTATTAGAAAAGGACATTCCCATAGGTTTAGCATTAGCTCGCGAGTGTCTTCCCGTGAAAGGACAGTAGCCCTAAGCAAATCGTGTCCATAGACGTTTAAAGCTTACAAATTCCTTTGCGCAGCCCTGTATACGATCTGTAGAATTTATACACACCACGTAATATAGTAAAGTTTAATTAGACTTAAAAACCCATCCCACAAATGAAGCCACAATTCTTCCAATTACCACTTATCAAGCAGGACGGTCGTTCTGCCAAGCCAAGCTGAAAAAAAATGCTAACCCCGCCAAACAAACAAACGCCAAGAATAAGGCAAGACACCGTAACTGCTTATTATACTGATGACAACTTCTCCATGTTAAATGAACGAAATATGCCAGCGTAAAATTTCCCATATCAAAAGAAGCAATCATCGCAGAAAAATAAAACCAACACTAGAAGGACCTAATAAAGAAGATCTTCAATTTGAGATCAAATGCATCCTCATAAATTAATTATAAACAGAGATATAGATTTTTTAAAATAACGTCGAGATACTGAAAATGATCATTTTATTTTCTTCGTCACAACTTATGTTTAAATCGAGGTAGAGACTTAATTATTGGACATAAAAAAGTAAGGATTGCATTTTTGGACAGATATTTACTCAATCTACGTGCTTTTATAAAATTCAGCTTTAAAAACATTAATTTTCTATTCATAATTAGCGAAAAACTGTTAATTAGTTCTAAAGTTTACAAATTATGCCAAATAGCGATAAACCCGCCAAAATATTTTAGAAATCTTATACTTTTCTTTTATATTATCCTTTTGCAGTGATTTCATCGAAGATAACTATGGCTGAGATTCAGATATATTTTTCGCTGTTAGCGAAATGAGTTTGACCAATCAGAAGCCTGCATGTTTGAGAATATTTGCTGTTTGTGGATCCCGGCCTATGTCATGAAAGTTTTGAGTCATTTTTTTAGTGCCGTGGATGAAGTGCAATGTTTGTAGAAATGTAGGTTAGGATCCAGATAGATTTTTCGCTGTTAGCGAAACGAGAATCGCCAATCAATAGCCTGCATTTCTGCAAACAGCGAAAAGTTCACAAAAATGCAGGCTTCTGATTGATGAATCCCGTTTCTCTGACAGCCAAAAATCTATCTAGATTGCGTACAATGGAGGATATTTCAAATATGGGTTCGAGGCTGCAAAAGTCACGTGATACCGGTAATTTATCCAAGGAAATTCTATCTGATAAGAAGGGAAGATACTACTACTTTGCCTCATGAACCGTTTCATTGGCTAGCGGGGATTTACATTACACGTCTACGGAGCCTTCCCTTCTTTACGATAGAAGTTTTTACCTTGACCACGTGATCAAAATGTAGATGGAATATCCTCCATTATGTTGAACACAATTTTGCATTTCCACATCCAGGTAGGGTATTAATTGTCATAACAACAATACATATTCGAAACTATTTAAGGCACTGATTCTGAACTCCTTTGCTATACCTTTCAGTATTAAAGAAGTTGTTGTTTCCATAGTAACAGTACTTTTCTGTATTGCTTTCTCTAAAACACAAATATAGAAATTTAACAAAGAGCGCTCAGAATCAACACCATAACAGAGAGCCTTCATACATAAGAGTGGTGATATATGCACAGGAAGCATGCTCATTTCAAGTTTTTGCCAAAAGTATGGCTACAGCGTCTAGAATACCTTGTGTGGAAATATGCTATCCAAACAACGCTAAAAATTTGTATCCCTTAAATGTGCGACGATACTGCTAAAATCCCAAGTATCGATCACAGCGACATCTGCGGGATTTAGTATTACATTGTATAGACTAGCAATATCTTGCAGTTTGAGAAAATATCCTGCAGATGTCGCTGTGATCTGTATATTTCAGCAGCATCATTGCACAGTTAAGGGATACAATATTTTAGCACTTTTTAAAGTATTACAGGGATAGCCAATTTCCACACTATATATACAGCGCCTAGAAGATACAGTGTGGAAAACGGCTACAAAATAGTGCTAAAAAATTGAATCCCATAAATGTACAACGATGCTGAATAACAAGATGTCGATAGTAGCGCCATCGTAGTGATTTAAAAACGATAGTCATTCTAAAAGAGACTCTTTAACCTATTTCCCGTCATTCCTTAACTAAATTAGCTTATAACAGACCAAATTATCTTATATTTATAGTTTCCGATATTTAACATTCTATAATTTTTGAAAACTCAGTGTTTATATTGAAAAGAGTTACGAGATGGTGCTCGTATCAGCATATTGCCGCTGAGCATTGTTGGAGATTTATGGGATACAAGTTTTTAGCACTTTTTAAAGCATTATAGGAATAGCCGTTTTCCACACTGTATCTTCTAGGCGCTGTACTATAGCTCCGTTATAGGCCTAGATTATATGTTGTAGAAATCGACTATCCCAGCAATACTTAAAAGCGCGGAAATAGGGAATCTCTTAAATGTACAACGATGTTGAATTCCAAACAGTCATTTACAGCGACATCTGCAGGATATTATTTAAAGAAGAAAGAGACATGTGTAATGCACCGCTATAGCGTCTAGAATACATACTGTGGAATTTTGCTATCCAAGCAGCGCTAAAAAGTTGTATCCCTTAAATGTGCACTGACGCTGGAATCCAGGGAGCTGATCGCAGCGACATCTGTGATAAACTTTCAAAGTAAACATCGTATTATTACAGCGGGCTTGACGCCAAGCACATAGGTCAGATGTATGCTAATAAAATGTAAAAAAAAAAACGCTACAGCGTCTAGACCAAATTATAGCGCCTAGAATATATAGTGTGGAAATTGGCTATCCCTGTAATACTTAAAAAAGTGGTAAAATATTGTATCCTTAAATGTGCAACGATGCTGCTGAAATATACAAATCGCAGCGACATCTGCAGGATATTTTCTATAACTGAAAGATATTGCTAGTCTATACAATGTAATACGAAAATCCCGCAGATTTCGCTGCGATCGACACTTGGAATTTTAGCAGTATCGTCGATCATTTACGGGATACAAATTTTTAGCTTTGTTTAATAAAATATTTCCACACTAGGTATTCTAGACGCTGTTACCAAATCGTCATGAAGTTTTAGGAAATATCCTGCAGATATCGCTGTGATCGACTCATTGGATTTCAGCATCATTTGAAATTTAAGAGATCCAATATATTAGCACTTTTTAAAGTATTACTGGGATAGCTGATTTCCACACTATATATTCTAGGCGCTGTAGCACCGCGGTAGCCTGTCTTTTTCGTTTACCTCGGAGTAGATATAGATGAAGTCATTTGTAGCTGTTCCTAAACTGTGGCCAACAACATATAAGGCCAGTTCATAACGTCACACGGAGTTGATTATCTGTACACGGCAATGGACACAAAAAAAATCGGCTCGCAGCTTTGTACTAATCATCGTGTAAAGATGATCCAACTCTGAGACTAACGAAAAAGACGCGGTGGGTCCGATTCTTCTTTTTTTACAGACCGCTGGAGTCACGTGATGCTCGATGCACCAAAGAAGGTGCGTGAAAAAAGCATCACGTGACTCCAGCGGTTTGTAAAAAAAGAAGAATCGGACCCACCGCGGTAGCCTGTCTTTTTCGTTAGCCTCGATCCAACTGCGTGTGACTTTTAAACATCATGAACTGGCCTATTATGTCATTGGTCGCGCTAACACCCCCCCTCCTGCGTCCACCGTATATAGCGGCATCTTGTACTGGAGACTGCTAAATGGGCTGCTATCGGTCAAAATCAAGAGAGAAAAGGGCAGAAGAGAGGGAAATAACTCGTTTTTTTGGTAACTAGTTTTTCACACGGGAAGATTGACATGTCTGTTCCTCTCCTTTCATAACTTCATGGTGGTGAAATACGCCAAAGCATCCTAAATATCTGAGAAAGTCTTGACTCGCGTCACGAAAACATCACACAAAGCAGGCAAAGCAAAGAAACAAAATCATTCATCGGCTCGTGAATATGAACGAGCCAATGAATGATTTTCTTCTTTGTTTTGCCTGCTTTGTGTGACGTTTTTCTGACACGTGTCAAGGCTTTTTCCAATATTTAAAGGGCGTTGAATAGGCCGGGATCAAGATAGATATTTCGCTATTAGCGGGATGGGATTGATCAATCAGACGTCTGCATTTTTCCGAACTTTTTGATGTTTGCAGTAAACACCGAAAAGCCTGCAAGGATAAAGGCTACTGATTGGTCAATGTAATTTTACTAACAGAGAAAAATTTATCTGGATCTCGGACATTAACTTTGGTTGGTTAAAACAATTTTGAATAAAATCAAATCAGGAAGCCAATGTTTGTTAACTTTTCTGGTTAGTTTAATTGAAATCTTGCTCGTCTATTACTGAAAACTGAGTTACCGTACTTTGGACAAAAAATTGAATATGAGTACACGACTTGTGCATATGTCACCACTCTAACACAGTGTTGCCAGATGGGCTACCTTTTTTAACTCAGATACTTGATTGGCACCACTTTTTTGAAATTGTTAAATGTGCCTTATTTAATGACATATTAATTAAGGCGAAAACAATGGGAATTTTACCGTTTATAATAAGTGCTGGCAATCAAGAAATTTGAATTAAAAAAAAGTAGCCCACTGGCAACACTGCTCTAACATATAAATGTCCTGTGTTATGACCATGATTCTAAGTGCAGTTGGTTAAATTTGAGTATCTGGGCATTAGAGAAAGCAATAGTGGCCCACTGTGGCTGAGTGGATAAGACACAATGCCGCTAATCGCTTGAGAGCGTAGGTGGAAGCAGATTCGAATCCCGCCGTGATCCGCATGTGATATGATGTATGTGTTCAATAAATCAAACAAACAAACAAGCAAGCAATAGTGAAATGTACAGTTGGCATGGAAACAACGACTTCTTTAATTCGTATAGAAAATTAATGATTAGTAGTAAATGACTAAAGTTTAAAATGTAGGCAAATGGTCTGGAAATATCAATGGCTCCCATCTAGTATTTCACAAAATTAATTTAATAGATTCACATGATGTATAACTTGATGCAACTCTTAACTAATGAAAATTCTGCAACAAGACTTATGTAGGTAGATCTTTTGAATGAATAATTCAGAATTCTGAGAACAAAACGAAGTTCTTAAGGCTCTTCCTCACACCCCCCTCAAAAAAGGAAATACGATAGAAAGATATAAGAATTTGGATAGCTTCAATATGTCTGTGATCTTTTGTCAGAGTTCAGAAAAAGAGTTTGGGCATAAAAAAAAGACAAATTTAACGAACGATAAGACTATAGATTTCAGGCAATTTTTAACCGAAAAATATTTAATTCTAATGTATATGCGACTTTAATAATAGACTATTAAAGCTAATCAATTTAGGGGAAATTTTATAGTAAATTAATATCCTCACATTTATGCAAATAGGCATGGATAAACAGACTTGAGTAAAATTACATATTTATTCTTTCTTCTCTATAACATGATCTAAATGAAGATGAAGTTATATGTACAGTTTATATCTCTAAATTTTTAGATTTTTTTTGTCAAAAATGTTCCTTTATTATGTCTAGAATTGCTAGATTTACAGATCTTCGATTCTTTAGATGCCTGCGGGTTTTCATTCTCGGATTAACCGTAGGTATTTGTAAAGGTAAATTTATTTTGCAAAACCGTCACCAAAAAAAGTTAGAAAAAACAATTAACTGACAGACTAACTGTAAATATATATTTTATTTCGACTCTGTTTTTTACTAAATTTTCATCTTTCGTAGAAAATTTTAAGGAGATATAAATTGAGAAAGACTGATACTTTGAAAGAAGAAATTGACTTTCCTTACTTTTAAATTATTAATCACTATAAAAAATGAATGATAATTAAACAAAATGTATAATATTGTGTTTGCTTCCTGCTTATAAAAGCTATACAAGGACTAATTTTAATTTGAGCTAGTAGAATTATTTCAGTTATATATCATTTGTTTTAAAAAAAGAACTGATATCTACTAAAAAACAACTTTTCAAAAGTAAAAAATAAGCCAAGCAAAAAAAAAAAAAAAAAAAAAAAAAAAAGAAAAGAAAAGAAAAAAGGTGAAAGTTGTGGCTAAAAAATAGTGTGATATCAAATTTCCAAGCTTATATTGCGGTACTTATTTAACATTTTTTGATAAAAATTTACCATATGTAAGTCGAGTACCTAAGTATGCGTTGATAGAAAGCCTTTTCTCCTTTACTAAATACATCATAACGTGTTTCTGAAAATTAATTTTTTTAAAATTATGCATGATGGGCTTGGCGGCCATCTTTCCATATTTTACACAAATTTCTAAGCACTCAAGCTCGTAACATATTTGCATTATTAAGAATTTCGAAGTTATAGTTTTAGCTACAGACAGATAAATTAAGAAAGTTTTTTATTTTGAAAAAAACAAATTGATTTTTACTGCTTTAACTAATTAATTAACCCCCCCTCCGAAAAAAGAGAATCATAAGATGAAACCTGAAGTTACTTCAGCTTTATTTTTAGACACAAATTTTTAGGCACTCATTTCCATAAATTAAAAGAATAAAATGTTTGCTTTAGTAACAATTTCGAACTTCCAATCTTAACAATGAACTTGTGTGCTTAGAAATTTGTGTAAAATATGGAAAGATGGCCGCCAAGCCCATCATGCATAATTTAAAAAAAATTAATTTTCAGAAACACGTTATGATGTATTTAGTAAAGGAGAAAAGGCTTTCTATCAACGCATACTTAGGTACTCGACTTACATATGGTAAATTTTTATCAAAAAATGTTAAATAAGTACCGCAATATAAGCTTGGAAATTTGATATCACACTATTTTTTAGCCACAACTTTCACCTTTTTTCTTTTCTTTTCTTTTTTTTTTTTTTTTTTTTTTTTTTTTTTGCTTGGCTTATTTTTTACTTTTGAAAAGTTGTTTTTTAGTAGATAGAAGGTACTGTAACCCAATTAATATTAACAGATAAATTCTACTTACGCCAAATTCTATAGAAATCGTCTAGTAATGCACCTTAGTAACACGTGTCATTTTCATTGCTGTTAAAAGAGTGTAACATGATTAAAATGTACTGCAAACAATTTTCCCCATAGACCACAATGTAGCAGAATTTTATTTACGGTTCCTGTAAACGAACTCTAAATAATACACGCTCCGTTTTCAACGAGGAACGTCCAGTGGTGGGATTCAAATAATTTAACAACCGGTTCGCTGCTCGAATGAATTTTGGTGCATGAACATGAAAGGAAAATGAAGCATCACGCCTAGATTATGAAACACTTTCCAATATTATAAGAACATTGTTTAAAAACTTTGATATTTTGGTACAGTAAAAAAAAAAAATCCTGAAACATGTTTCCTAGTGAAAGGATATAATTTATTTAATAAACTAGCTGACCCGCCTGGCGTTGCCTGTGCCCACGATAATAACTTTAAATGATAGTCAAATTTATATGATTTTATATCTTTAACTCCATTTTGTCTGAAGTTATATTTTTAAACAAAAAAAAATCGCGAAAAATTACTGGATTGAAAGTATATGCTATTTGGTATTTTATTTTCTGCGTAATTTGATTTCTGGAGCCTATGACTGAAAGCGAGCGAAACCGCGCAAAACACGCAAATTTTTACTGATTTCTTCGAAATTTTCACACATTTTATTTTGTAAAAAATATTTTTACCTGTCCGAACTTTTCAAAATTTTAATTGATGATGTGAATGTCATCTATTGAGATGCTCTAAAAATATTGTGTTTAGTTGCGGTGTGTCGTCTAACGTTTAGTTACTTTTAGCGTAAAAAAAATATCGTCTCCGTGAGGCGCCAAGTGACCTGCGTTTGACAGTATATTTGTAAGGGTTGAAAATAATATTTTTAAAACCGGTAACACCACAGATTAAAAGAAGGTTTCAGCTTTAAGAGCATAATTTTGGTTTGTCAGTACCTCTAAAATTGCGTTCTGGAGAGACGTTACCATAAGGGGGAAAAACGACCCTTTTTGAACTTATTTTTTCGAAGGGTTAATTGCGATATTTAAAAAATTGATTGCGGAATTTGAGGCGTAAGCGTGTGATCTTTTAGAATATGTCTTCCGTTTTAAACTTTACCAAGTGGTTTGGCCGATGGAAGTCAATAAATAATGACAAAATGTCACCGAAAATTTCTTTTTTCCTCCCGATATGTAAATAGGGCATCTGCGCACGTGTGGGCACTTTTTCAATCTCGGAAGAACAGAGATGAGTTTGTAGTTCTTTGTAATGTAATTTTTAATCGGTAACTCAGCTATTTATTAGAAATTTAAAATTCTGAGTCTCAGGTGCACCAGGAGAGGACTTGGACTAACATCTAGAGGTCTGCACGGGCCCGGGCCGGCAGAATTAGGACAATTTTTTCAACGGGCCGGGCCGGCAAAAAAATTGAACGGGCCTGAAGGGCTGGGCCCGGCCGATAAAAAAAATTAATCGGGCCTATCGGCCCGATATAAGAATTTGAGAGGAGCAGATAAAATACGAGGTCATTTCCAATGAATATGACTTTTTCGAGAAGTATAAATGTGCGTTACGAGCCGATGCGAGTTTAACAACATCAATACAGAAATGTAGCATGTCCATCGTAGAGATCGGCATCGTACAGTTACATGATGCCTGATCCCGGGTTTAATTTTTTTCGGCAGACTTGTGCCGGGACGGAACTGGTCTTAATCGTTCTCAGGATGTGTAGGACAGGCATTATGTTTTGTAACAGTATTAATAGCGATAATGAACTTCTGTTAACAGTATCTTTGGAAATGTACCTTAAGGTGGTTCTCATATTTACTGCTCAACAATGCGAAACTCTCAGACACATTTTCTGACTCATTTTTAACTATAAAGGCATAAAATTGACAGGCTGAGTATTGAAGGCAATTGGGATCAAATAGCGTTTCCATTTTTCATAAATTACGTACAGATATAACAGAGACTCTTGTCACGTGACTGTACGTTTTCTCCTTTCCTGTGCTATCGCTTCCGGAAATTCGATTCAAAACGCTAACTTTGGCAGTATTTTCTGAAAGATATATTACTTTTATCTAAAAAAAAAAAAAACGGCATTTACATGGTTTCTGAATAAGAATACCTGCCAATCTCATGCGTTTCCGAAAAGAAATGAATTCATAAATGTATCAAAATGTAGCTCCTTTGGATTTGAGAAAAGCCTTAAAAATGACAGAAATATTTTCACAAATCTACCTTTTATTATAAGCTTCAAAAGTTATCATGTTTTTTAACCCTTTATTCTATACTACAATAGTCTTTTAATGAACCCTTATTTAAATTTTGAAACGTCTGTAGAGACGTTGACTAAAACACTGTAAGTAATCGTTAACGTTTACTATTGTGTGTTTTCTATTTTGCGAACACATAGTAATTTAAAATATACTGTAAAATGTTCCCATAAATATGCATGTAGTATTCATTAAAAGAATCTTAATTGTATGTCGAGAAAAAACGGAATTTTTTGTAGACATTTAGTCGGGCCGGGCCGGGCCTGTTTTCACTGATTTTTGTACGGGCCGGGCCGGGCTCGGGCCGAACTTTCAATTTTTACACCGGACCGGGCCGGGCCCGGGCCTGGAAATTCCGGCCCGTGCAGACCTCTACAACATCTCACAAATTTTCGGCCTTGTACGTGCCGTAGAGTTTGCTAGCCATCGCAGATACGCACACACACATAGAGAGAGAAAGAGAGAAACTTTTATCAGTATAGATATTCCGCAATCATGAAACTTTGATCAAAATTTCTATCAGAAAATGCATCAAAACAGTATAATATAATAAAGTTAATACAAAAATAGCAGAAATTTAAACTTAAGAACTCATTTATGTTCATGATCTAAAGTTGCAATCAGCTAGATATTTAAATAACTATAACTATAATTATAACTGCACTGCTGGCCACACAAAATGCAACACCCTGAAGGAAGCATGCAAATCATGTGAAATTTACATCATGCGTTTGCGGCGATGAAATATGCAAATCATTAGCATTGCAACGCAGACGCACATCACGGGCGACCGTAGCGCCACCCGCAAGCACTATATAAGGGGAGAACAGATTGGCGATTTGAAATACGGCAATTGTTTTTTCGTGCGGGTTTTTTTTTTTTTTTTTTTTTTTTTTTTTTGCGTAAGCTGTTTACCTATGCCTCGTGGAAGACATCGATCGTCTTTTGACCGAGTTTCTGAATTCGAACGAGAAAGAATAGTAGCCTATAGGGATTGCGGATTATCCTTCAGAGAAATCGGTCAACGTGTTGGACGAAACCAAGCAACTGTGATGCGGATCTGTAATCGCTGGATGCAGGAGAGAACGACGGACCGACGAGGCCGATCGTACCCACCTCATTGCATTACTGTCCGTGATGACAGGCGAACTGTGTGCATGGCAGTGATGGATCGCGCAGCCACATCGCGAACCATAACACAACTTATTCAGTCTGCTACGCATCATTCGGTGTCCGCTCGTACCATTCGACGCCGTTTGCAGCAGAGTGGAATGTCCGCAAGGCGTCCATTGCTTCGTTTACCCTTGACTGGAAACCACAGGCGTTTGCGCCGCCAATGGTGCGAGGAACTACGGACATGGACAACGGAATGGAACGGCATTGTGTTTACTGACGAATCCCGCTTCTGCCTGCAACATCACGATGGTCGGATTCGAGTTTGGAGACACTGTGATGAGAGGCTGCTGAACTGTTGCGTTATGCATCGCCACACTGGTCCTGCACCCGGTATCATTGTTTGGAGTATAGTATTAGATTTCACTGCTGCACCCCTCTAGTACGCATTGCCGGTACACTAAAAAGCCAGCGCTACATCTCTGAGGTGTTGGAACCCGTGGTCCTCCCATACATTCAGCGCTTGCCATCAGCCATATTCCAACAGGATAATGCGCGACCACACATGACACGCAATATTCAAGAGTTCTTCTTTACCCATACGGTTGAATTGCTTCCTTGGCCTGCTTGTTCTCCCGATCTATCGCCAATCGAAAACGTGTGGTCCATGCTTGCACAACGATTGGCCCGGGATACACCACTCGCTGCTACACCAGATCAACTTTGGCAACATGTGGAAGCCGCATGGACTGCTGTACCCCAAGGAGACATCCAAAGCGTCTTTGATTCTATGCCAAGGCGTGTGGCAGCGGTTACAGCCAACAATGGCGGCTACGTTAACTACTGATTTTGTCATCATCCACACGTCACAAGAGGCTGTAATTTTAATCGTTTGATCTTTGTACAACATGTTATCTCCCCAATAAATTTCGCTGTGATATCTCTGGTCCTTCTTGGTGTTGCATTTTGTGTGCTCGCAGTGTATAATTATCTACAGCAAGAGCTTAGGATATTAATGAAGTTTCTAACCTCGTGAGAATACTAACTCACTGAATGTCAACCATTCATTTTTACATCCTTGTGTTGGTGATAAATGCTTGTATTTTCTTCAAAGTTAATCTCGATAAATTCGCTCTTGTGAGTGGTAAGTGCTTGATTTCTGAATATTTTTTAATGCGAGTATTGTGTTAGATTTTGTCACCAAAGTCGCAAATTTCACCGAGATATTCGCCAATGTTGTTTTCTTTAATTACACTTAAGTGACTCTAAAATTATTTTTTGCGGTAACAATAATGCGCACGAGAAGAAGATATATCTGAAATTTTGCATCAATAATAAAATTTAGCTCGGTTTAAAAACATTCAACATCTTTTAAAAACCCTTCATTCAATAACAGCCCATGGATAACAATTGCTAATGATATACATTAGCTCACTATTAATTTTCGGATTGAAAGCAGCAAAAATAAATTCGAGTTATTTTGGGTATCCTGTACAGAAAATAACTTTATATTCTTGGCGTTGAAAATTTAAAAAAGTATTCAAAAAGGTAATATATTTTTTCATATAGTTAACACTTAAATAAAACAAACGATGTAGAAAAAACTAGATTATAGTATAGAAAATAGTTTTAAATTATTAAACAACTTATGTTATTTGAGATTTTACATATAACTTCTTGATAAACGTCGACACTCAGTTTTCTTTGTCTTTACTCGAACATTATTGGATGTGTACTTCTTTCTTAATGTAAATTCACTATAAAAGTACAGGAACCTATTCTTTTAGCTTTTTAGGCCAGTTTGACTAATCTTTATTATGTTTGATACATTAAAAAGAGCTTGTCGACTTCTCCTCTCTGGCCATATTCTGTTTATCTTTGAAAGCCTCTTTTTCCTTTCTGCTGAACTATCAGTAGTTATTCGAACAATATATTTAACCGTTTGAATACCTTACAAAACTTCCATAGCTTTAGAAAAATATTAAAAATATAATCAATAAATCCTCGATAATCATTTATATTAATTGTGTCATTAAATATAAATAATAATTCTTCAGCTGCTTTCAATGGAAGTATTACTTTACTACTACAATATTCCAGTAAACTGACGGAGAAAAAAAAACTGTAGTTTATTGCTAGTATATTCAAATTCACTACAACTTGTTTTTACATGTTCAGATTTCAGTAGCCTAATATACTTTTTAATTCGTTACGTTGTTTTTGAAAAACATGCTCCCTAGCTCTCTAAAACACATATAATCTTTTACAAGACTGATATTTTTTCAAGTTTCTGAAGTCATAAAACCCCTTTGCATATGCTTTTTTCTTCCGAAGTATTTCGAACATTTTAATAAAAGTTATCATAAGTTTTCATCCTTTATGATGCGTATATTCTTGTTCGCAGTTTATTTGAAAGACGAGCAATGTCATTTAAAATATACAGTCATCAAGGCAATATCAGTTATAAAATACGTAGGGAGTCCCTTCTTATCGCTGACCAAGAATTAATTCCTAAATCGTTAAATTTAGAATAATTCTAATTTTTAAAATGTTTCAAATGCTGTTCTTCATCATCTTAGAAACTGTTTTTTCTTTAGAAAAAAGTTAAAAATTTAAAAATTTTATGCGATCCTTTGGGTTTTATAACATATTTAGAAAAACATTATCCATATAACAAGTCAGACAAATTTTTGCACGACCGAACCTTCTCCAGTTATGATATTTAGAATTCTAAAAATTTCTTACCATTGTTTGATACAAACAAGTTGGAAATTGCTCGTCAAACGTGACAAATGAGGTGCGTTCGTACTATAGCTAGTTTTATAATTATTTTTTGCCTCCCATATTGTACTGAATGTATATTTTTTTGCACTTCATAAGTGCATAGTCTGTAACATCATTAAAATGCACTGCAATTATTTTTTCCCATTCCCTGTAATGAAACGGAAAAAGTTTGGCTGTCCCTGTAATTAAACTATACATCTGATTTTCATAAAATTTGAAATAGCTAAACAAAATTTTGCAACAACTATATATTTAAAATTTCAGACCTTTCGGAATGCTGTAACATCACTAAAATGCACTTGCAATAACTTTCCCCATTGGCCGTAATGTAAAGAAAAACTTTTGATTGTCCCTGTAATTAAACTATACATCCGATTTTCATAAAATTTGAAATGGCTCGACAAAATTTTGCAACAATGATATATTTAAAATTTCAGACCATTCGAAAGGCTGTAACATCATTAAAATGTACTTGCAATAACTTTCCCCATTGGCCGTAATGTAAAGAAAAACTTTTGATTGTCCCTGTAATTAAACTATACATCCGATTTTCATAAAATTTGAAATGGCTCGACAAAATTTTGCAACAATCATATATTTAAAATTTCAGACCATTCGGTTGGGTAGTTTTTGCTCTGTTATATGCGGACGGACGGACAGACGGACGGACAGACGGACGGACGGACTGAACGACGACTATAGGTGCTACGTATTTATATAATTACGAACACACCTAAAAACGGGCCAGGCATTGCTCGAAAGTCGTAAAATAAAAAATATGAAGATTGAAGACTCGGCAAGTTTAGACCATACAATGTTTTTTTATTTGTTAAAGTGCTATCACACGATGCGTCAAAGTTGCCGTTAACCTATAGCTTCAAAAATGTTGCTCGAAAAACAAGCAACTTTTTTATTGTCGGAGAAATTTTGTCACCTACAATGTCTTCTTAAGTATTTAGTGAGCAATGATGCCTGTAGCATTCAATCAAATGCTTGGAAAACTGACGAGGGAAAAGCCTCTTCCCGAACCGGTAATGAAATACTTGGAAAACGGATGAGTCGTAGATAGTTTTTGTCGCTTCACATTTTCCTGTGTAATAGCACTTTTAGAGCATGGAATGTGTTTTCAAAGTACAACTTATAAGACTTAAGGATTTTATTGAAATTTGTTACATTTACGAAAATAACTGCTTTGGTTTAAATGACTTCTTACATATGAAAAACAATATTAAAAAAAAAATGCATTTGAAAAAGTATACCACTAAATCTAACAATTTAACTATTAACTATTGATCAGGAATCACAGGGAACACTCCGTATGTTTTCAAAAGAAGCAGTTAAAGCAAAGTACCTTTTATTCGAATGTAAGTAGTTATTGTAAAGTTGAATAAACATGCCATATAACTAGAATTAGCCTGGGCTGTTGACTTGGATTCTTCAAATCTTCAAAATTTCATTTTTTTAAAAGTTGAATTTGCTTCTTACAGGGCTGATGAAGAAAAAAAATATATATACTTTTTGCGAGTGTAACAAATCAGAACATGTCACAGTGTTATATTTAGAAAACGCTGCTGTCCAAATAAACATTTAATGAAAGTAGGTGAATGCGGTTTTTGGCATTTAAAGTATAATTTTAACAACCGGTTCGCCGAACTTAGCACACGAACCGGCTGAATCCCACCTCTGGGAACGTCCTATAGTAAACTTTAATGACGTATAACAAACACCTGAAAATACAACGTTTTCTAGAGTTAGATCGCGGACAGACTGACAAACGAACCGAAGTCATAAACACTTTAAACGTGGTCAGGTACCTTTGACGGTGTCCAGAAATCAATTTTTCTTATTCAATATTAAAATTTGATTATCAAGAAACATTTTAAAAGAAACCCCATGCAAAAATTCGCTTTAGGAGGGAAGTTGTGTCAAAACAGTTTGAGCTCCCCTTATATTAGAAAGGGGTAATTCAAATTAGAGATCTGCACGGGCCGGCCCGTGGCCGAAGCCCGAGCCCGGCCCGGGCCATAATTTTTTTCTGAAGGCTCGGGTCGGGCCGGGCCTAGTGACTACTCTTAACGGGCCGGGCCGGGTTCGGGCCTTACTTTTTTCTTAAGAATCGGGCCGGGTCGGACCTAACTTTTTTTTTTGCATAGAGCCGGAACTGGTTTCTTTCCTAGTCTTCACGGCCCAAAATTTTCAGTTCTAGTATTGAACCAGCCCATATGCAAATCATTGTCTCGGCGCGGCCTGTCTATTAAAAGGTCAGTAAAATTAAGCCTGGCCCAAAGGTTTTGGCAAAAAATGTATACATTTTTAAATCGCCATTATTCTACAATTAAACATTAACATTTAGTTTTTTTTAAAGAATAGTAAATTTCTATCCTTTTTAAAATATAGCTAAATTAAAATATAGTAAAACGTGTGAAAAAGATCCTGCCTATGACGGAATCCTGTTTTAAACTGAAAAACGTGTTGATCCATGCAAAATTAATATACTAATACGTAAGAAAAGAATACATAGTACATTTATACTTGTTAAGAAGGGAACTTGTCTATAACGCATTTTTTTTCTTTGTAATTGTGTCTTAGAAGATTTTACTGTATCGCATTTTTCAGATTTTTAACACTTCAATACATAGAATATGGATTAACAATATTAATGATAACTGAAACATTTATATACAAGAAATAGCGATTTATTAAAAAATAAATGTCGCAGCCTGCGCACTTCTATAAAAATGAAGATTATAAACATGAAAAGAAAGTTACGATAAATATTTTTGGTCAGAACTCCTCTTACGAGACAAATTTTTAAACAAATCGACGTAAAAGTCCATGTTTTCTAGAAATTCACTTGGGCCGAGATTTTAACATTTTTCCGGGCCGAGCTGGGCTCGGGCCGAACTTTTAGCTGTTATTTTTGGCCGGGCCGGGCCCGGGCCTGGAAATTGAGGCCGTGCAGACCTCTAATTCAAATTTTAAAGTTGTAACTGGTACATTATAAATATTTAAAGATTATTACGATAGGTGGAAGCTCTAACCGTCATTCTTCTCGTTTTCCCGTCATTGCGGTTAGATTTTACGGCAGTTTTTGACAAACTCCTGGAATTTAAATCCCGCGCAAATCGAGAAAAGTGTAATTTTGCCTGTTCTCGTGTAAAATATTTAGGACATTGGCTTACCAAGTCCAGAATTCAAGTGAATACCGGTAAAACTGCAACAATCCAAAAGATGCCTGCTCCCCTAACTGTCAAGCAAGTTCAATCATTCTAGCAATCTTGCTCCTGGTACCTACAGTTCATTCCGAATTTCTCGAACATTGCTAGACCTTTGAGTAACTTACAAAATGGGTAGAACTCTTCGCACTGAATGTTGCCACAGCCAAAGAATGCGTTGTAACTTTTCTAAAAGTTTTCACGAGGTGCGGTCTTCCTAGAAGAACAATTAGTGACAATGGTCCTCAATTTGTCAGTGAGGTAATGCAGCAACTGTGTTATCTCCTTGATGTGAAACAATCCTTAACGTCAGTGTATCTTCCACAAGCGAATCCGGTTGAACGAAAAAACCGTGATCTCAAACTTCGTTTAGCTATTCTCATTGGAAACGAACACTCCTCATGGGTAGAAAAATTGTCTACAATCAGGTTTGTTATGAACACAGCCAAATGAGACACGACAGGAGAAACGGCTGCTTTTCTACAGTTTGGTCATGAACCTCGTACCATTGATAACATTCGCCATGATATTAGACCTATCATAAATAATGATAACTTTTTGCCATAGATAACCCCGTATCTAAAGAAATTTGCTAACTTCACTAAGCAAGTAAAAGACTTGGTCGAAAAACGCCAAGACAGAAGAAAACAGTATGCGGACATAAGCCGGAAAGAAGGACCTCAATATTCTCCTGGTGACCATGTATGGGTAGAAGTCCAGCACGTTAGCAAGGCTTGTCAGAAAAGAACCGCCAAATTCAGTCCTCGACATGACGGACCCTATGTAGTGCTAGCACAGCACTCAGCTACTTCCTATGAAATTGCCAGCTCCTGAAGTTCCCTTACAAACTTACCATACATCTGCCCTAAAACTTTGTAACAATGTTACTAGCCAAACCAGTTACTCCACTCAGGAAACGTGGTAGGCCAAAGAAAAATGTTCTTGGTCACTTGCCGAGACGTCTAAGGAACCAGAGGGGGAGGATGTAACGGGTATATTATAAATATTTACAGATTATTACAATAGGTGGCAACACTAACCGGCATTCTCCTCATTTTTCCGTCATCACCCTTGTCCTAGTTTTGAGCGCGCGTAGTTCTTCATGAGACGCAGTATGAAGAGGTTGTGAAAGTACGTATGTTGTTTTTTTCCTACGCAAAACAATTTTAACCCTCCGAGCGTCTTGCAAAAGGGTAAAATTGTAATGTTGTTTTCTTTGCATTTTGTTTTAAATGCTAAGAAAATATTATTCTTTCAACATTATAAAAAAAAACTCAATTACAAATATGAATGTAATCCTTGAAATTATTAATCATTCTTCAATGTATTTAAAATTCATTCATTAAATCTATAGAATTATATTATCTTAAATATTGCTTGTATTACTATGAAACCTGGAGCTTAGTGAACGGAATATTACGCCCCAAACACTTAGAGGGTTAAAACAAACAGGATTTTTTCTACTGTTAATAAATTTAGATATATGTTATGACTCAAGTATGTAGTCATATAGTCCTATATTACAGGTTTCAAACTGAATTCCAGAATGGCATTTCATCTTGAAGTAATGTGTCAATTATTTAAATTGTGGAGCCTACTTTCCGAAAGTGGCGGTCATAAAGTCAATTTTTTCAGAACGGTAATTTTGGTCATTGCGTGCCGGATTTTCCAGAAAATGGCTGGATAGAATTTCGTGAAATTTTGACTGAAGTTACAAACCTTATACAGGGTGTTCCATCTGTTGGTTCTTTTTTTATTATGAAAGAAAACGCAATTTTTATGGGTGAAAATCGAAATTCTTTATTGAACATGAAAGGTGGGTGTATGCCATTTATGTATGGAATACAATATCGCACATGTGGCCGCCACGACTTTGCTTACATACCATCATCCGATCAAAAATTTCGATGACTTTTCCCAGAATGAGCGGATCCATGGCCGAAATTTTAGCGCGGATGTTACGTTTGAGGTCTTGGATTGTACGGGGGCGTTGGCGTACACTATAGGTGCAGATTCCCAAAATTTTTAAGGAGCCAGTGGCTCTTAAACCCAAAAAATCCAGTCGCCACATTGTGAAAAAAATTGCTTAAAAGCAATAATGTTTATATGGGGAAAACTCAAGAATTCTAAGTGAAAAGTAATTTGTTTTATGTATACACATGTGCAACAAAACATAGACTAAAAATATCAAATACTAATTACAAAATTCTTTTAATTTGGGTATAAATTAAGAGTAATATAAATTTTAAACTATGTACAGTTCAGAATATAAAGTTGTGCAAGATACCGGTAAAAAAATATGCATAAGCTAAGCAATCACAATAGTGGAGAATATTAGAAAAACAATATTTCTTATTTTCATTTTGTCCTACAAGATTATACATAAAAAAAAATGAGAATGTATGAGTATTATTATTTTGCACAATAAAAATCAAAATACAATTCAGACACTTGTTTTTGAAGAACACACAAGAAAAATTATCTTAAAAAAAATCTTATCACAGACTTTTACCGGGCTTATTCTGTTCCCAATTTTCCGAAAATTTAAGACATTCGGAATTTCGTCAGAGAATCTCAGAAAAAATGCGAATTTCATCAAAGAATCCCCCAAAAAACCGCAAACTTCGACAAATGATCACAAAAACCCCACTGATTTCATCAAAGCTAATTTTGTCAAAAGATCGCAAAAACAACGCGAATTTCGTCAAAAGCTTGCATAAAAAACGTGAATTTTGTCAAAGAATCGTAAGAAACCTTCCACAAATTTCGTCAAATGATCGCGAAAAAAATGGGCGATATTCCCGTTTTTCCTCCGACCGGTTGACGAAATTCAATTCTTTCGATTGTTGAATTTTCTGTTTTTCCTGACGAAATGATGCAATTTACCGCTTTTTTCTGCCTTTGACCGATTGACAAAATTCGAGTTTTGTTCTATCGACCAAGTAACAAAAATCCTGTTTTTTTATCGACCAAGTAACAAAAATTGTGTTTTTTTTATCAACCGATTGACGAAAATCGTGTTTTTTTCTATCGACCGTTTGACGAAAATCACGGTTTATTTCACGCAGATTGGCGAAATTTGCTGCTTTATTTCGTCAACGATTTATGAAACTCATGGTTTTATTTGGCTAGCGATCGACGAAATTTGCCGGATTTTACATAACGTATTTTACAAAGTTCATGACTGATCGAGGAAATTCCGATTTCTTTTCATGACTGATTGACGAATTGATTTTTTGGAAATCTGCTAAATAAATAAATAATAATCCGAGGAATTCAACTAATTCGCAAAGGAATCGCATGCCGATATTTACCTGTAAGAACATAGCTGAATAATCCCAGAGATACAAATTTAATGAGTGGAGCCTAAACGTATTCTGTTCTTTGCTCAAATTTTTCTGCGTCTCAAGCTAACTGTGGTATACCACTGCTGTTGAATTAATTCGCGGCGCAAATCAAACGTCATTTTTTTCCCGATCCTGCGGACATGGCAGTATTTTAGAAGAAAACAATAAATTTACGATTCCGCGGAAGTGTGGCGTCTATGTTTAATCATATTTTTTATTTACGGACAATAAAAAAAAAGAAATGCGGTAAATATAACGGGGTTATGGAGGAGATATAATCCAGCGATTGGTAAGAAAAATAAATTAATCCGAAAATCATTCGGCGAAAAAGTGGCATCGCTATAAGAAGCATGGCGACTTAGACGCTGAAAGTTAGTCACCAAAGCAAAAAATTCAGTCGCCACGTGGCGACTGGCGATCGTGAATCTGCATCTATAACGTACACTTTACTTTTCAGAAACCCCCAAACAAAATAATCCATTGGGGTTAAATCGCACGATCTTGGGGGCCGATTCACATCAGAATTTCTTGAAATTACGCGATCTGGAAATTTTTCGTTCAATAAGTTGATGGTTTGGAGAGCAGTATGTGCCGTTGCACCGTTGCTGTGTTGTCAATGAATCCATAATTACAAATGGCATACATTTGACAGTTCATACATGCATGACACATGAAAGCTGACAAAAATAACCTGTGAAATACTCATAGATCAAAAAAGAATCAACAGATGGACCACCCAGTATTTAGAAGCACAAAATGACCTTCTATCATGTACATAAAGTAAGAAATTTAAAACTATGACTATTTTTATTAAGAAAAAAATTAAAAATTTTGATATTTTTTATTTTATATTTTTTTTCCTAAGAACTTATCATTATATTTTTTCCAGTGTGCATCATTTTAAACACACATTATATCTCTAATCAATAAAAAAATTTGGGCTCAAAAGGACGATTCAATTATGAGAAATCTCGCGCGCAAGTCATATAAGGTAAATTAATTTAACCCTTAAATGCCTGATTTTTCAAAAATTATTGTAATAATGTTTTTCGGCTTTCATTTTTTAAATAAACCATGGGAAAAATGCTTTAAAAAATCATATTTTGTTTTAAATATGGTTTACGGTTAAAAAACAGTTTGTTACTAATCGGCAATACTAGTCTTTAATTGAAAAAATAATTTTCCTTGATAAAATTTTATAATATTAAACACACAAGAATTTTAGGAACTATAATAAGAATCAAATTTTACTTGCTCACTGCAGAACAAAATTGGGTATTTTGCAAGCTTCCAAACAAAACAAAAAGAACATGTAGCAACAACTGAAAAAAGAATCTATCTTTAATCTTAAACAGTACACGTGTTACCATCTACATGTTGAACATCGATTTAACAATATTTTCAGAATGTATTTATTGGCAACATTAGGCATTATAGCTTCAATATTATTCTAATAGTATTTTAAAGCCTAAATTGGGTATGTTGCCGAAAAGCAACACGCTTCACTTAAGGGTTAATAAAAAAACATAAAATTTCAAATTAAATAAAAAAAAAGCTTTATATACGTCTAGACTTTTTTTAAAGAACATTAGCAATTGTTAAGATACATTTTCTTTAATGTGTGTTTCAAATTTCCGATTCAAAAGTCAATCAGATGCGGAGTTATTGCAATTCATATTATAGGGTCTCATTTTTATGTAATTTGGCAGCTACAGCAGTTCTGTCACAGGCGACTGTTAGCCCCGGTACGCTATTTCTTTCTCCCAGCTTATTTTGTATCGAAAAAAATAACGTTACCTTGTATACGCCAGCCGTAAAACAAAAGCCGATGTTTCATTGTGCGATTAAATACTCTACAGCATTTTTAAAAACTTCTAAGCATCGCACATTTTCAATGTTTATACCGTCGTATTGGGAAAAAAAGTACTTTTTAATGCAATTTGTTTGAAAACTGCATCTCCATTTGTTTTTGAAATATTAATTTTTTTGTAGTTTTTAGCGACATTTGTTTCATTTTGGCAACTCAAGTACTCCATTTCTGTAGAAAGTAAAGGAAAAATAGATGAAAAATAACAATTATATTTTCTTGTAGCCATTTTTTCATAAAAATTGAAAAAAAAAATTAAAATACGTGCTGTTTTGAGAAAAATCTGAATGAAGGATTTGTGATAAAACATGGAGCTATTATAAGCTATATTTAATTTTAAGTATCTGTATTAATGCAAATGACGTCATTTTACATAAAATAGAAACGTGTGCTTTAAGTCTTAAAATTGAAATATGTTTTGCAGTAGAGTCCCGATTACCCGAGTCCCGCTTAACCGAGTTATTTTCTTCTGGTGGACTGGTGGTTTCTATTGTTATGAAACAGCCATTATAAATTAAGCGTTAGGTGAAGATGAAAGAGCAGCAGTAAAATGTTAGAACTCTGATTTTCTGGTCAGAATAGAAAAAAAATGGCCATAATATTTTTGAAAAAAAAAATTATCGTTATGTATTGTTATGTATTGTTCAGCGATAGTGAAATCGTATGGATATTTTTCTATAGATGTTGTTTTTAAGACTTAGATCGTAAATGTGAAATTTTTCAGCGGATGCAAATGTCATCATTTTATTCAAGGGTGTATTTTAAGTCTTAAAACTGAAATATGTTTTGCACTATCTATATTTATATATATATATATATTTTTTTTTTCATCGGGGACGACACTAAATTCTGAAAAAACAGAGTTCCCGTGTCCTAGTTCTTTTCTTTTCTTTTCTTTTCTTTATTTTTGGTTAAGAAATTAATGAAAGTCACGAATTTTAAATGTTTCCGCTTTAAATTAAAGTTATTTATTTAAATAAAATGAATAAAAGGATTATATTTTAAATGAAATTAATGAAATACGAAAAAGTGCGATGGTAACAATGTTTGGTGATTACCGCCTGCGTCTAGTTAACATAAAAATACCGAGTTCCTGATTTCCCTATCAGAATCTTCCAATTTGGCGAAGGATTGAGCAAGTAAATTAAATTACGAATAAAAGTAACATGAGACAATGCTGAGCATGCATTTAAGGCACACCAAACTAGTAGCTAGGGGCGGCTAGTATGATAATAACATAAAAGAAAACAAATAAAAGGAAAAATGAATACGTCGCCCAAGTTTCATGTTTTATCCTTATTTGCTTAAAAGTTATAAATATAAAGCAGATTATTCCTTACTTTTAAATGCAGCTGTAGTTTGTATCACTTTATTTAATGGCGGTTCCTCTATAATTGCAAAATTACGCTTTAATATTAAATAAAAGAAACCATGTACCATGTTTTAGATGTTAATTTAATAATACTTCAGTTAAAACATCTTATATAACACAATCTGAATTAATATTACAAATGATAATTACAAACTTTACATTAATGATTCTTTCTAAGACTTATGCAATGGAATAATAATAATACAAAAGAATATTTGAAAAAAAAATTGTTGAAATAAAAATAACAGAATAGAGAATTAAAAAAAAAATCTATTAATTATTCAAGAACTTTTTTCATTTACTTACTATTTAATATGGAACAATAATTCATACATAATAAGTATTCTTTCTTTCTCAAAGAATGCATTAGTGATAAATAAATTATTTATGTACAAATGCATATTTATGGGCCAGGCATTCTTAACGGTTACTTTATTATTATTAAGATTCTCATATATCACTCATAAAAACGTTTGAACAATAATTTTTTTAAACAATATTTTTTCCGCCAAAAAATTATTCAATAAAATTTGAGGACAAGGCATATTTTGCCCTTTTCAAAATTAAATTTTCTATAGCAAATATGAATAATCCACTAGTCGCGAGCAGTATTTCTGACTCAGCGCACAATGCTGAATTTGAAAACTGTACCAAAACTCGAACCTTTGACCTTTTCTGAGTCTTTTTCAAAAACATGCTAGAACATAGTCAGAATGGAAAATTGTATTATTAACCCTTAACTGGACACGTGAAAATCCCATGCACAAACAGAACACTTAATAATTTACCAAATAGTGAACTTAAACATTTAATCTTTAATAGTAATGCGTTAACAGGACCAATTTTTTAATATAACAGCATAAAAAAAGCTTGGAATGTCGGAGAGAGAACCTATTAAGGGCAGATATGTAGAGGCAAACATCTCACAGACGTACGTTTCCGGTTAAGGGTTAACTAACTGTAGATTTGGATTCTGTCCGTGTCAGGTAATCTGAGTTTATCTGAATGTGATCCATTCCGCGGTTCGGTTTGGGGTCGCTATTTTTTTTTTTTTTTTTAACCATTTGGAAAAAGGATTATTGTTCTCTGTCAGGGTAGGAAATCAAAAACATATCTGAAGCGTTTTATTTGTTGAATCCGCATTTTATTCGTTTTCTGATTGGTTTATATAGTAATCTGTATTTTCCCTTTACTTTCAACAGAGATGGATACTTCTGTTTCCACTATGACAAAAAAGTAATAAAAACTCCAAACAAAAAATTAATAACTCAGAAACAAATTGAGATACAGCTTTCAAACAAATTGCATTTAAAAGTACATTTTTTTTCTCTATACGACGTGTAAAAAGTAATATTGTGGGAAGTTTAGAAGTTTAAGAATGAAATTTCATTTAAAATGGGTCCAGGAATATTGATGTTTAATCTATGGCGTACGTAATGAATGACCAGCTCCGTAGAAGTTTAAAAATTTACAGTACTGAAAAATGTAATCCATGGCGTACGTAATGTAAGATCAACTCCGTGCGATTTTTTATGTCTTAAATTTTAGTCTTTGAAAAAGTTATTTTCCAAATGGTCGTTGTAATTTGCTAAATTGCATTTTTTTCCCTTTTTTTGTGAGAAGATTTCGAGTGGGGTTGAATCTTTCAGGTTCGATTGTTTTCGGGTTGAGTTTTGACTCTTGGGATCAGGTTCGGGTTGATTGAATTTTTCAGAGAAAGTCTTAAATATTTTTCAATTGGGAAAAAAAAAAAAAAAAAAAAAAAGTTATTAGAGACAGAATTGGAAGTTACTTTTCTATAACTGTATTAAAATAGGGATGACTTTTCTTCCACTCCAGATTCGGTCGGTTTCGCGTTGAGTTTTAAATTTTTCGTCTCAGTTTCGTGTGGACTCGATTTTTCAGAGACAGTCCTCAATATTTTTCAATTGAAAACAACTAGAGATCGACCGAACATTCTGTTTCGTTTTTGGTTTCGGTCCAAAATCTGAGTTTCGCTGAACATTAGTTTTCGGCGGAAATTCTGCCAAAATTTTGACTGGGACCGAAACTATCTGTATTCCAAAAATCACGTTTCTTCCTTCAGAAATTTTTATCATTACTCATTGATTTAAGCTGTATCAGCTCAAATGTGACACTCTTTATTTATTGCTAATTTTTATATTTACTGCTTATAATTATCAGCCAACTCTGACTTAAGAAGTGAGTGCAAATTATGCAAGCAATGCATATATGACTACCTTTGAAGACGCTTTCCACATGTTCATTAAAAGTTGCAGACTTAACAATAATAGAAAATTTTTAGTTCAGAATCTCTTTTAAGGGCCCGTTACACAAAATTCTTTAAATTTCGCAAAAACATTTTATTTCATTTAAAATTTCTCTGTTTTTCCTGCTTAAATGACATTTAAATCATGCTTCTATCTGAATTAGAACAAAAAATATTAATTTTTTTCGTTTTGGTCTGTTTTCAATATCTAGCTTTCAAGCAATGGTTGCCACGGAAACGCCTTCTTGCAAAAATGCGTTTTCTTCATGATAGATTTTTTCACCATTTCTCGTATTTAAATTCTTATAACTCGAGAACCGTTAAAGATAAAGGGTTCAAACTTGGAACATATCTTTTTCAATTGTTTTACTTTAATTCTGATTCAGTATATTTGAAAAAAATATTTACTTTTGAAAATATGATTTTTTTTTTTTTTTTTTTTTTTTTTTTTTTTTTTTTTTAAGTTGCTCCACTTTTTTCCAAATTTTTTCGTTAAATATTTTTAATTTTTTTATAAATTAATATTTTTAAAAATGCCGAATCAAAATTAAAACTTATATATTTCTATTTATTTAAATGAAAAAAAATTGAAATTCTACAAATAATATTTCGAGTTATAAGGATTTTAAATTACCCCACTTTTTTAATAAATTTTAAATTTAAAATTTTTTTAAAAAAATTATGAAAAGTTTTATCGTGTGATTTTGTTTACAAATGATAAGGTTAACCATCACAAAAAAATTCAGAATTTTAACTCGATAAATAAAAATTATTTTAAAATGTGTCCCGGACCCCCTTAAATGCTTTGAAAATGTCTACTAATTACGAGATGCCGTTTTGAAATATTTACGGCATTCTTATCATTTTGCTCCAGCGTATTTTTTTATGTTTTGTGTGTAATGTGTCGTGTAAAGTAACGGGTAAATGTTTATACAGTACAGTCGAACTCGCTTATAGCGAGCATGAAAGGACCGTGATATTTGCTCGTTATCACCAGGTGCTCGTAAAAAACGGGTTCGAAAAAAATATAAAAATTCACGCATATTTATTTTATTATACATATTTATTTTTTATTTCTCTACAGTACAAAAGCAGTTGGTTAATTTGCTTTGAACTGTCTTATTGTGCCTTTCTTATGTTATTGTTCTTCGGGGAAGACTCATAGCCCGAAAAACACTTAAAAGTCGTTGAGTATGTTGGGGTCGGTTCAGCTTGAAATTCTTCACATTCGTTGTTATTATCGTCGCTCTCAAGATTTATGACTTATCACTAACTTTCGGTTGACTTCGGAATGTTAAAGGAATTTTTCCAAGAAACAATTAGCTGAGCTGGAGAGGTGGATGTCAATAGAAATTTTAAGAATCATAAAAATATTACTCTCTATAACCGGGGTTTGCTCGTTAAATGCGAGTTATGATCCCATAGACGTAACATTGTGCCAACCAAGAATTTCTGATTTCCTCGTTAAATCAGGGTTCTCGTTAAATTAGGGCTCGTTATAAGCGAGTTCGACTGTAGTACCCCGACTTACGTCCCCTCGACTTACGTCACTCCGTATTTACGTCGTTTGGCCTTGAAAAAAAATTTCTTTATTAAGACGCACTTTGAATTATTTTGAAGACTAAGTTCTATGAAGAGAAAATTTCCTACGTCAAATACGTCATATAGTGACAAACAAATAGAAAAAGTCACGAGAAAAAACTTAGAAAACTCACTCTGCTGTTACAAAATGATTTTCAGAAAAAAAAAGAAAAATTTGTCGGTTCAAACTTCGTTGCAAGATCTTTTCACATACTCAAATACTCGACCGCGGGGCAACTAGAAGAGAAATAAATTGTTATGAAACTGTATGAAAATCACTTGAATACATCAAACTAAATTAATGTTTACTTAAAGTGATAAAATACTTTTAACAAGGCAACAAAATTACCTTTATTTATTCATATTAGACATATGTTACATTGCTCCGACGGCAACATTCTCAATAATAAATATGATACAAATACTTTTCGCATAAATTCTTTTTATTTAAAACAGGTAAAAAAAAATCACGTGAACTCAAGCATAATGAAATTAAACTGCATTATTAATAATTAATATAAAAATTTTGTTTTTAAAGTCAATTCCTACTTAGGTCATCAACGAAAAATTTAATACAATCCCTTAAGCTAATATTAGTTTTTGTTGCATTAAAATATCTCAATTTGTTGATTTTCTATAAGCAAGTAGGTTTACAATGGAAGTCTATGGTATTGAGGAAATATTAGAGATATCGCCAAGTTGGCGTCACTTTTCGCGACTCATTTTGGTCGCCAAATTTGGCGATATATCGCCAAGTTGGAGACAAACTTGGCGGTATTTGGCGACAGAACAGGATCCCGCCTATGGTAACCCCCCTTATAGATATGAAGATGCATTAAATACTGTTCAATAACCAATGGGCGACATTTTGTCACCCAAGTAAAATTAAAATTAATTAATTAAATTTAATTAATGAATTAATATTTGAAAAATCTGTATAAACATCAATTGTCATCCAGTACAAGTTAAAAAAAATTTATTTCAACTTGATAGGATGAATAATAAGTATTTTATAAACGATTGAAAATTTGAACAAGATATATAAATAAATAAATATAGGCATAGTGTGAACTAATAGTAAGAATTGAAAAAGGGATATTTGAGAACGTGAATTATTTAATACTATTGCTTCATTTTTCTGTAGAGCATCTCTTTCCAAATTTTAGGAAGTTCCAAGGAGGCTGACTCATTGCATATATTCTCACTACGTCAGAAGATTTCTATTGATTCACTGGTAATGGATGGCAAGTAAAATCTTGATGGATAAATTATTCTACTATTTTTAAAATTAATTTGTAAAGGCTCTTTATTATACAGTCTAACGAAAGCTGTAGTTTTCTTGTTGTATTAAAACTAGGGTCAAAGAACACATAGCAGACATCAAATACAACAAGAAAACTACAGCTTTAGCTAGACTGTATAATAAAGAGCCTCTACAGATTAATTTTAGAAATAGTAGAATAATTTATCCATCAAGATTTTACTTGCTATCTATTATTCATGAATCCTAGCGAAAACTGTAGTCTTCTTGCTGTATTAAAACTAGGATCAAAGAACACATAGCAGACGTCAAATACAACAAGAAAACTACAGCTTTAGCTGGACTTTATAATAAAGAGCCTTTACAGATTAATTTTAAAAATAGTAGAATAATTTATCCATCAAGATTTTACTTGCTATCCATTATCCATGAATCAATAGAAATCTTCTTACGTTGTGAGAATATATGCAATGATTCAGACTCCATGGAACTTCCTAAAATTTGGAACGAGATGCTCTACAGAAAAATGAAGCAATAGTATTAAATAATTCACGTTTACAAATATTCATTTTCAATATTGCAGTTAATTTCATTATACTTGAGTTCACGTGATTTTTGTTTACCTGCTTTAAATTAAAATAATTTTTGCGAAAATATTTGTATCATATTTATTGTTGAGAATTTTGCCGTCGGAGCAATAAAACATATGTCTAATATGAATAAATGAAGGTAATCTTTTGCCTTGTTAAAACTATTTTATCACTTTAAGTAAATATTAATTTAGTTTAATAAATTGTTAGTTAACAATTTATTAATCTAATCCAAATTATTGTATTCCAAATGCATTTTTTTTGTAAAGTTAAATGTATGTAACATAGTCCCTAAATACAATAGAATATGTTCATTAGATTTTGGAGAAATTTTTTTTAGATCCATTTTTTCTTATCTAAATGTCCCTCGACTTCCGTCGATAATTTTGGACCGAATTGCCGCTGTAGGTCGAAGTATTACTGTATTGCAGCTTTAAAAGTAATTTAAGATGCGGTCACCTCGGCGTAAAGAATTAGATCAGTGGGCCCCACAGCAGGACAATTTGACTTTTCAGGGGGGCAATTTCAGATTTGTAGGAAACTTCATTTTCTTTTTTTGTTTAAGTACTGTTGCAGACTAAAAATAAGTTTCATATTCAAACTTCAAAAATAAAATGAAAAGAATAAGCTTTTTATTGAATTCTTGTAAAGTTTCCATTCAAAAGCTTATACAAAAGCTACCAGAATAATTCTATGAAAAACTTTTAGAGCATTTGAATACTGTTATACATTTAAAAATTCCCGATAACTTTTCTGATTTATAAGTTTTTTAGAAGTTTAAACAAATTTTTCGACTAGTATTTGTTGAATGAGTCTGAATCGGCAAAATGAGTTACTTTGCAATATGTCACATAGAAAATTATTCATATTTAACAATTATATAATAGGTGCCGTATTTTAATAGTTTTTCGGTACTTTTTTTTTCTTTGTTTGCTAAATACTGCACATTATTTGGTAATGTGATGTAAATCGAGCAGTAAAATAAAGAATTAGTTACAAAATAAAACACATAACAACATATATGTGTATATATATTATAAAAAATACATAAATATTTAAATGTTCAGATTCAAGATCTGCTCTTTGTAGCTTTCCAACTGGTTGTTTTTGCTTCCATCATTTGAAAACAGTCGTTTACAATTGTTTTTTAAAATCTTTTACCATAGGCAATAACAATTAGGAAATTTTGCCTAACTTAATTTTGTAGAAATTCTGTTTGTATATTTTTTATCAAGGTAATTAGATCAGGGGATTAGAAAATTTTGCGATAATGGGAATAGAAAGTCCGCTAATGCAAAAGTGCTTTATGATAGAAAAGAAAGATTACTTAAAAATGTTAAATATGAGAATCCAAAAGTAATTCTGTATTGTGTTCATAGGTGCCAACGGCTACGATTTCTGGAACTAGTAGATCTGGAACAATGTTGTCATATTTAATGCTTAATCTGAGAGTATCTTCAACAAATTTCGTCTTGACAAAAATACAGACAGTAAAATACTTTTGTTTCACACCGAGGTAGAGTGATAAAAGACAACATAACTCTTCTATATAAAATATGAAGATGAATGTACTTTATTTGATTTATAAATTTAGGTCAAAGACATATTTGAGACACGAATATTAGTTTTTTTATTAACTTAAAAATCTGTGAAGTGACTTTTCATTGCTAATGCCGTTTTATACTACCTACATGTGAATAGGAGTTCATTGTTTAAAAATTTTATAAGAATTATGTTATAGAGTCAGGGAGGGGGGCGTCATCATTTTAGAGATGTTTTGGTGCGTGGGTAAAAAAAGGTTGAGAATCACTGAATTAGATCAACATAACCGAAAAGAAAGCGATCATTGAGTAAAATGTAACGTTAGAATTTTGACCTGAGTTGGCATTATGGCCACCACGAACAGAAGAGCTGGTTTAAAAAAGGCCGGGATTTTTTCTTTATTTGAATTCAAAATTAATATTGTTAGTTAGATTTTATGACGGATAATTTAATAGGGGTTAGAACACCATAGCGCATAAGTTTTACAAAACTGCAACTAGGCTTGAGGTTGGTTTAAAAACTGAAACAATAGAATTTCTGGGAATTGAATTTTTTTTTGCTTATTTCTGAAAGATAAATTCCAAAATCTGCAGACATCAGATATGAAGAGTTTTACTTTTGAAAGTTGATAAAATAGATCAGAATTGTTACGGCAAAGAATATGAAAGTATAACTTCGTATGCGGATAAGTACATTATTTAGGAAACAAGTTTGAAATTGCACATCAAACGTGGCAAATGTGGTGCGTTCGTACCATAACTATTTTTATAAATATTTTTTGCACCGCATATTGTACTGGATGTATATTTTAGTGCACTTCATAGTGCATATCAATTTCATTGCATTCGAAAGACTGTAACATCATTAAAATTCACTTGAAATAATTTTTCCCAGCCGTAATATAATGGAAAACTTTTGACTGTCCCAGTAATTAAACTATCCATCCGATTTTCATAAAATTTGAAATGACTCGACAAAATTTTACAACAATTATATATTCAAAATTTCAGACCATTCGGTTGGATTGTTTTTGCTCTGTTATGTGCGGACGCACAGATAGACAGATGAACCGAACGACGACTATAGGTGCTACATATTTATATAATTACGATATATCTAAAAAAGACTGAATGAGGTAAATAAAAAAACACATTAGGTTAAAAAAATTAGAGTTAGAAAAATTTCACAGACTAAAAAGTTGGCTGAAATTGTGGGTTTTTTAGAGTTCCGTACTTAAGAGCCATTATTTTGAAATTCAGACAAAAAAGTGATATTTTGATAGTTGTATTTTTTATTGGCTTGATTTTTTTTTTATGTTGAAGTAGATCATATTTAATGAATATTGTGCAATTTTGAAGCCCTGAAAAAATTTCCTGTTTCTTGTAGAAAATGTCAAAGTTCAAGACGATGAATCCCTTTTTTCATGAAAATTGAAATGCCAGTATGTTTGGATTGCTATATCTCCGGAAAGCAACAAACTCCCAAATTCGTTTGTCATAAACTGTTAGTATAACACTACATGCTTAGTAAAATTTACTTGGTTCCATGGGGAATTGTTAATTTTCATTGTTATGTTGCCACAAAATGCAATCAAAATGACGTTTTTGTCCATTTTTTGCAATTATGATCTTAGTTAAGCAATAATACCGCAAAATATTTCTTAGAGAATATGAAAGTTTACTATTAGAACAAGCTAAGTAATTTAGAACTTTACCGGGATATCGATGCCGTTAGTAGATATAATCTGTTAAATATTCAAATGTTTCAAAATCTGCAAATTTTGAACTAGTCCTATGTCAAAGCAGCATCACAGTTGAATAAAATAAAATATATCAGGTAGTAGTTGAACATATGTACAAAAACATGGAAACGAAAAATAAGTGGTGTCTCATGCTATTTTCAGAAAAAAAGACAAACGTTACAAAAAGGCTGTGTCAATATCAGGCTCTTTTCCTATAAGAAAATGATTTATCCCGTTTCTCTTTCCCTTTCCTATGTTTTCCCCCTATGAGGAAATGGACCATCCCATTTCTCTTTCTCCTTCTAGGGGAAAAGCTAGATTATTGCACAGTCTTTTGTAAGGTTTGTCATTTTTTTTTCTTCTGAAAATAGCATGAGACTCCACTTATTTTTCGTTTCCATGTTTTTGTACATATGTTCAACTACTACCTGATATATTTTATTTTATTCAACTGTGATGCTGTTTTGAGATAGGACTAATTCAAAAGTTGCAGATTTTGAAACTTTTAAATATTTAACAGATTATATCTGCTAACAGCATCGATATCCCTGCAAAGTTCTATATTACTTAGCTTGTCCTAATAGTAAACTTTCATATTCTATAAGAAAAATTTTGGAGTTCTATTGTTTAACCAAGATAATAAGTGCAGAAAACGGACAAAAACGTCATTTTGATTGCATTACGGGGCAACATAACAATGAAAATTAACAATGCTCCATGGAACTAAGTAAATTTTACAAAGCACGTAGTGTTATACTAATAGTTTATGACAAAATAATTTTGGGATGTTGTTGCTTTCCAGAGATATAGCAATCCAAACATACTGGCATTTCAATTTTCATGAAAAATGGGATTCATGGCCTTGAACTTTGACATTTTCTACAGGATACAGGGAATTTTTTCAGAGCTTCAAAATTGCACATTATTCATTACATATGATCTACTTCAACATAAAAAAAAAAAAAAAATCAAGCGAAGCAAAAAATACAACTATCGCACTTTGTCTGATTTTCAAAATAATGGCTCTTAAATAGTAAAAACGAAACCATTATGAGATCACTTTTGTGTCTGTCTGTCATAGCTGTTTTTCTATTAAACTATGGAACGTGGAAAGTTCAAATTTGGCAGAAGTAATAAAAGCTATTGACCCACATATTTATAGATTATTAATCATTTACAAATATATTTAGGGAAAATGTATGGGGCTAATTGAAAATAAAAATCTTTTTTTATATATATCGTGTGAGGTATTGTGTGAAAGCTCTCGTAACGCTGAACTCGAAAATACATTTGTTTTGTTTTTAGGTATTACATTTTCAGTGATATCGTCGAAAACGTAATGCAAAAATATGCCCCCCCCCCCCCTCCCTCTATTTTCGAATCTACTGAAACTAAAATTATGAAAAAAATAGGGGTAGTAGAAGTTTTATTTAAACCTTTCAGGAAAATTATAGCGATTACCCTAGGCCACAGTTTTTGAGAAAATCGCATTTTTTCGTTACACACAAATTTCACTTTGCGGGCGCTCGCCAAGGGAGTTGAGGGGTGCTCGTGGTACCAATCGTTAAGGAAGCATAAAAGCATTGTTGACAATGATTTTCGAAAAAAAAATATTGGCAATTACTCTAGATATTAAGCTTTAAAGACGCGGAAAGTTTGGACATACATAAAGACAAGGGCGGCATACTCTATGCACCATCGACTTTTAAAGCCTAGACAACAACTTTTAATAATATATTTGTGTAATGCAATGCCCGGTAGTAGTATAAAAGCAATAAATGTCAAATTGTTAAAAACAGACTAATTTTCTTAGATTTAATCACGCAATTACTTGAGGATTCGCGAATAGTTTGCATTGAGTGGTGCTCTCCATACGCCACCCGTGTCTTTAAAAGTTAATTAAAAATCTATCTGGAAAAACGCGGTACGGACCAAGGTAGTATTGCAACTTTGCGACCTCCTTTCGAAGCACGCTTACGTTTTAAACTTTTTTACAAAGTCTTATTATTCTTTTAGCAACGATTTTTTGCAACCGAACAAGTCGGGATCGACCCTAGTTCGAATAAGTAAAAGTTCGGATAAATGGACAGACAATTTAAGAGATATTCCTGACTATACTAAAACCTTCACTCTTTATCCAGGTGTTTAAAAATTGTTTTTTATTTATTTATTTTTGTCTTTTCAATTCATTATTATTATTATTATTATTATTATTATTATTATTATTATTATTATTATTTTTATCATTTACAATTTTCTTTTTCTCTTTTTATCATTTTCTGAATTCCAGAGATTATAATTTAAGCAATGAAACTTTCGATTGATGCTTGCTTCAAAGATGACATTACTTTTAATTCTGCCATATCTCGGAATTCTTCTTAACTACATTAGTTGAATAGGGTCATCGTTCTTCTGCCGTTCAAGCCATTTCATATCTTTTTCCAAACATTTAAAGGCTTCGTTATGTGATGGACATATGTCATTTAAAGAGTATTCGTTTTCATTTTCTTCAATTTCTTTTTCTTCTTGAATCTCATCCGCAATCTCATCATCATTTAAATCTCATATCCAGGGTCATGTACGTCACTATTTAACCACTCGTTAATTTCATTTTCTTCATAGCTTAGGATTCTTGCCATCTCTTTTATTGTTTTATATTCCTCATTTTCTGATCTACTATCAGTTTTTTCTTTATTTAAAAATTTATTCGAAGCCTTTTTTAATGTTGAAAATTTTTCTAGATCCTAGGAATCAGCAACCATTATTCAACAATCTTCCAAATCAATTTTTATGGTATCTTGTGAATCAGTCTTTTCTGTTTCTTCTGATAAAAGGAAGATTCTTAACGTTTGCTTTCTATAAAGTCGTTTGAATGTCTCTATCGACTTTCATCAATGGGTTGGATTACAGATGTAACATTAGGTGAAAAGAACTTTACCCGAAAAATTAAAAAAATGGAGTGTTTGGATAATTGAAAGTTCGCTTAAAATTTTTTTTGAGAGAAATAAGCTGTTCGGATAATTGGAAGTTCGGTTAAAAAAAATTTTGAGAGAAATAAGCTGTTCGGATAATTGGAAGTTCGGTTAATTGGAGCTCGGATAATCGGCGCTCTACTGTATTACAGTTACTAATTAATATATTTATTACACTGAACCTTCTATGCGCGAGTAATACTCGCACTTGAGCATCCATTTTTTCTTTAAGATACTAGGGGGCTCGGCCCCCTACGAGCTACGCTCGCCAACCCCCCGTTCAGACACTGCAGTCTCTAAAAGCACGCTAATTTGATCGGCTTTAATTGAATTTTTTGGGAAGATTGAATTATAATTAAAAAAACAGAGGCGATCTCCCTATAAACGGGTTTCTATTCATTTCTCTTTGATTGGGGAATTTTACGGAAAAATCAGCTGCTGCTAAAAGATACAGTGGCATTTCAAAATCATCTAATATAAAATGAATTAAGTAAACAGAGTCTTTGTCTCCCGGTATTTTTTAACAAAGCGAAAAGAAAGTCCTTTTAAATAAAACATTTTAAATATATCGTTTTTAATCTGACGTAATTTTCACCAAACTTTTCTTTCCCTTTTTAATATTCACGTGAAAATGCTTTTATTAGAAATGAAATATTATTTGCGCTGTCCAAAAAAAAAAAAAAAAAAAAAAAAAAAAAAATAGTTGAACAGTTCATCTCAAAATATCAAGTAAATGTCTCGCGCTATTTTAAAATTTAAACTACTATTTTGCAATATTATTTTTTGCTCATTTTACGTAATAAGTGTAATGTGACGTAAATGTGATGTAATTTCTCCTATTTAAGACTTCTAACGCGTGTTAATGAATTTATTACTTTACAATATCCTTTCTCTGTTAAAATTCACGTGTAATTATAGATGAAGTAATTTTCAATAAGTTCCTGCTTTTTATACGTAATCATTTAATTCTAATTTGAACGTTTTTCTTTTCTGTTTATAATAGTCACGTGTAAATAAATTTTTAATTTGAAGCAAACATTATTGTTTCCGTTGTTTATACAGTTTGGCAACAGGTTAAATTAGTACAATTTTCTGAAATAAGTAAAAAATATCTCTCGAAATGCTGAAAATTTGCATTTAAAATAGAAATGAAACCTCGAAAAATGAGTCAAATTAAAAAAATAAATTAATTCTGCACACCGGGAAATTATAACGTATAAAATGATCTAAAAATTATTAAATTCCGATGTATAGTTTTTGCTCCTATAAAACTTTTTTAATGGAATGATTTTGTCCAACTTTAGCATTAAATATCTCGTAAAATAATTCTTCGATTTGAAAACTGTCTGCATCAGCGTGTTTATCAAACATTTCTGTATAATACTACCAATTTTCATATTTTTGTATGCATTATTTTTCTTAATATTAACGAAGAAAGACCTCCGGTCACAAAAAATTCAAAACCGGCGGCGGCGGCGGCGGCGGTGACAGCGGTAGTTACTTTTTTTTAGAATAGAGAGATACGAAGATCCAGAATTATCTGATGAAGATAAATGTGTGTATCTTATTCAAAGGACAACAGAAACATATAGAGACCAAGACCTTGTAGAGAGTTTTCCATCAATTGGAGAAAATTACCCATTAGTCATTTAATGTCTGAAATCTCGATTCTCCAAAGACAAACTCTTGATTGAAGTATACGTGGGATAGTTATTAAGTTTGGCATTAAATTATAATAAAAGACTGTCACTTCAGATAATATGTAACGGTGTTACATCCTCTTATATAGAGTTTTTTTTTTTCGGAAAATATCGGAACGGCATATTATTTGTCTTTTGGTAAGGGATAAAGAAAAATAAAGAAACTAGAAAACAGGAATTCTGCTTTTCAGAATTTAGTGTCGCCCCCGATGAAAAAAAAATATATATGTATATAAATATAGGTAAAACCAAACATATTTCAGTTTTAAGATTTAAAACAGACACTTTTATTTTACGTACAATGACGTCATTCGCATCCTCTGAAGAATTTCTCATTTACGATCTAGTCTTAAACATCTACAGTAAAGTTTTCATATGACGTCAATAACGCTGAATAGCACACACATCCAAAAAAAACAGATGCCACTCAAGAAACTCGACAAAGAAATGGCTATCTAAAGATTCGTATGCTTTCATTTGTTTGTAATATAGATAATAAAATTAAATATAGTTTATAATAGCTCCATGTTTTATCAGAAATCATTCATTTATATTTTTTCAAAATAGCACGTATTTCAATTACATTTTTTTTCAGTAGTTATGGGAAAATGGCAACAAAAAGATATAATTGCTTTTTCCTTTACTTTCTACAGAAATGGTGTACTTAAGTTGCCAAAATTAAACAAATGGCGCTAAAAACTACAAAAAATTAATATCTCAAAAATAAAATTTGTTTAAAAAAAATTGCATTAAATGGTACTTTTTTCCCCAATACGATGGTATAAAAATTGAAAATGTGCGATGCTTAGAAGTTTAAAAATTACAGTAGAGTATTTAACAGTACAATAACACATCTGTTTAGTTTTACGGCTGGCTTATACACGGAACGTTATTTTTTGGAGACGGCACTTTAATAGCTAGGAGAAAGAAATATCATACTGGGGGCTAATATTAAATTAAGCATTTTTCAGAGTACCAAAGAAAAAAAAAACTGCATACAAAAATTACAATAAGGCATCCAACCGCAGTTAAAATTCATTAGTTTTTATTCGACAGTCTTTTAAAAGGCTTCTAGATTTTTACCAATTTATATCCAAAAATACGAGTTTACAAACCAATTTCTTAATTTTATCATATTCAGCTGGATTTTACTGCATTTGAACTAATTCCGTTTTTCCTGTCGTGTCCACTGGACCCGTATGTGGTAGGCGGAGGTTGAATGGAATTTTGAAGTCAGGGTTTGAAGAAGGAAGATTAGTAATCACCAGAAACACTTTTATTTGTGGGAGATATTCACATAAGAAATCGAATGAACAATGTTTTACTGAAAATAAAGCCAAAATTTCAACCGGTGCAGGGATGTTAAACACAAATTTAAATCATGAGAAGAAATGCAATTTTTTGTTAGAAAATAAACATAATTATCAAGAATGTAATCAGAGGCGTCGCGATGGGGGGTTATAGGGGGGAGGGAGTCTCCCCGCCCCCAATATTTGTGGACTTGGGAAATTTGAGCTTAAACTTGGGAAATTCGAGATTTTTGAAAGACTTTTTCTTTAAAATATACAATATGAACTTTAAAAAGTTTTACTTAAAAGGCAACTAAAATAATAAAAGGGATATTACAAGTTAAAAATACACATTTTTAAAAAAGCTTCTAAGTATTTTCGGGCTGTATTCCCCAAGCTCATCATCAGAGAATCAGGTCACAAATATTCTCTAATGATGGACTTGGGAAATACAGCCCGAAAGTACTAAGAAGTGACTCTCTAATGATGGGCTTGGGAAATACAGCCGAAAGTACTATGAAGTGATTCTCTGATGACGGGCTTGGGAAATACAGCCGAAAGTACTAAGAAGAGATTCTCTGATGACGGGCTTGGGAAATACAGCCCGAAAGTACTAAGAAGTTTTAAATAAAACGTATATTTTAAACTTGTAACATCTCTTTTATTAGTCGCTTTTTAAGTAAAACAGGAGCTTTTAAAAGCTCATATTGTATATTTTATGCTTGAATCAATGTGAAATATTGCATTTCGTCTTATGAGTTTATTTGACTTTTTCTCTTTTTAAAATAGTAATAAAACAATATGAAAATTTTAATGTTTTGCTGACTACCTTCTTGAATTTTGTAACAGTGAACAAGTTAAAATTATTGAAAGAAATACAAACAGCAGCCAGACTCAATTTGTCATTGTGTTTATCTGTACTACGAAAATATCATACATCTACCAGACATTAATTTCCCTACTGCTGTTCATCAACAGTGTCTCTAATATATTTCCTTTATTTCCTCCAAAACTTTGTTCCTTTGTCAAAAATCTCAAAATAACATGACGCTATTTTCATATCAAGTACAATTATGGCTCGTACATAATACAAGACAAAAAATTTGCAAACCTTAAATTAATGCTGGTTGGCGAAAAAAAAAAAAAAAAAAAGAAAAAAAAAAGAAAAAAAGAAAAAGAAAAAAGGAAAGTACAGTCGGACCTCTATTTAACGAAGTCGCTAAATCCCGAAAAAAAGTTCGTTATATGGAAAATTCGTTAAATAGAGAGTCACCCTTTAAAATACTTTAAACTACGTAAAACACATTTTAAGTCCATAAACAATAAATATAATTAAAAAGTAATTAGTCACACTTTTTTTTTTGTAAATTATATCTATTAGTTTTACTTATTTTACCCATCAAAAAGAAATCTGCAAGGGAAATAAGAATGAAACAAAACATTGTCTGGAAATACATTGTATTTTCAGCTAAAAAAATAATTTTACATTAAAAGCACGATTTTTTATTATGGTTGATAAGCTGTTTGGAGGAATACCAAATTTTAAAGCAGTATTCTTTTTATTCATGCCTTTATCCACCTCATCAAGAATAATTATTTTTTTCTTTGATGCTCAAGCACTTTCGCTTTGACATTTTCGAGCTACAAGAACCGAAATTACCAACATGTTCGATCATGATCAACAATCTAGAAAACGGGAAACTATAGTTTAAGGACACGGGGCAGCTCCATTGAGGGTTAAAAGGGGATATTGAAAGTTTGCTCTTCTTGGAAGGAAAGCAAATAATCACAACGATTTTACTGCTCTCGGTGAGTTAGGTGCCTGATAAGACCTGTTCATGGTCATTGATCATCATAAAATGTGTTAAAAGAAAGAATAAGTTTGAAATGTCCAGTAATATTTTAAGAAATTAGGGAGGCAAAAAATTTAGATCCCAAGGAAAAGTTCGTTAAATAGAGAATACACTTCGCCATTTGGAGGTTATTTTACGAAGAAATTTGCAAAATGTTCTTGGTACCAAGTGAAAGTTCGCAAAATAGAGAAATTCGCAAAATAGAGGTTCGTTAAATAGAGGTCCGACTGTATTGATTTAGCGTTAGATCTCTGAAAAAAAAATTGTTCGAATTAAAAAAATATCCTACTGTCACAAACGATAATCGATGAACAAATTTTTCGCATCTTTTGCGACTAGAGCCATTCAATAGGTCATTTCTAGAGCGGTTATACGAGGGCTTTGGTCATCGCCATTAATGCCAGACATAAATCTGCAAATATCACAAGTTGTCTTTTAAAGCAGCATTCTATTTTAATATTTAGAAAAGAAAAGACTTTCCAAGAAAAGCCGTATGATTCTTCTACATGAACAGAAAGAAGCATTTGGTATTTATAAGAAAATTAAAACTTTTGATTTGTTGCATCTATTTTTTTTCTCAAGAAAAATATTTTGAGTAAAATAAAAAGTTTAACTGAAATTCTGGAGACATCAATGTCATTGACATTCAGTGTGATTGTCTGCATCATTTTAATGAAAAGTATTGTCCAAACCGTACAAACTATCAGTGATGATACCGCTGGAATGTATAATCTGATAAAAAGTTGAATTGCGTTCGCTGAAAAGATGGGAAAAGATGCTGAAGACGAGTTCCGAAAGCACCATAAGAAAAGAGTTCCGCCAAAGGGAATAGGTAAAAATAATAATGTAGCAATGGAAATTGATGATATACACATGTTTTACAGGAAGTAATTTAACGAAATTTTAGACACTGTATAATGGGCTTAAATGACGATGTTTCATATATCCAATGGAATGTTGCACCAATACATTCCATATTTAAATTACCATTTAACAAGGGAAATTTGAGTACAGTACAGCCCCGATTATCCGCGAAATTGGGTGTCAAGGACACCGCGGATAACAAAAATCGCGGATAACACGAAAAAGACTGGAAATTCAACATAAAAACTATGTTTTAGTGTACAAAACACATAATAAAACGTTTAAAGTACATAATATGCACGATACAGTAAAAATCATTGCTTTACGTCTAAATCACTAAAATAAATAACAGTAAGCTAGAAACAATGCCATACATACCGTACAAAACCTGTCGAGTTACACCTTTTTTTAAAAATAAGTCACTTGTTTTTGCTTCTTGCTTTGGAAACACCTTTTCTATCTCAAAAATGAAGCTATTCTTGATATGTTTCCCTGGAATTTATCATAATAGTCTTATTTAATTGTTAAATATTTTAATTGCTGGGTTTACGTTTTGTTAATATAATGAAGAAAAGACATCAAGACTTTATATCTGATATTTTAAACATGGGAACCGAATCTAGAAATATTCTACTATTACTCTCGAATACATGAATTTTTCTGTTTATATTCATTAGTAGGGCTTATTGTATTTTCCTTGCGGTTGGCTTAAATTAAAAAAAAAAAAATTATATATATGTATATATATTTCGCTTCGCGGATAAACCGCACCGCGGATAATCCGCTCGCGGATAATCGGGGCTCTACTGTATCACTGATTTTTACAAAGTTTTTAATATTTTTCCTCCTGGATCTCAGAAACCTGATGTATTTGACTTCCACAATCAAATAGAAATAATATTTGATTTAAGGTCAAACCATAATGTTAACTCACTTTTCTGTCATGCGAAGAAACTCAGACTATTTGGGTCAAGCTTTCAAACAATGTATCTTAAGATTCACAACAGATAATGGTGTTGCATCTAATAAAAGAACGTTTAGTCAATTACAAATTATTAAAAAATTGTATTACGAATCACCATGAGCGATGACGCTTTTAAAATGTGAAAGTGGAATAGAGGATTTTATTAAATCGGACGATGTTATCATTAGGCGGACTTCTTTGGAGACCAGAAGAATTGATGATATGTGAAAAAAAAGGCAAAATGTAAGTTCAGCATCATTAGTTTCACTATGTAACATTTTGCACTACCTTATTTCATATATTTATATAGTTTTCCCTAAATACATGCAATTTTTCTAGGTTTAAATATTACATTTATTATATTGTTTGAAATTGCTTCCTGAACTATTCATTTAGCAATTGGGTATCTTATCCTTTGATCTTTATTTTCATGCTTGATGATTCCAAGATAGGAAAATATGAATCAATCAATCTAGTTTTGATTTTAATCATTTAAATGAAAGAGGTGTATTTAAACTTTCATTATATGAATGTTTTTTCGTTGGAAATTTCAGTATTTTTCTTTGGAAAGAAATTTTTTTTTTTTATTTTACGCATTAGTATCATTATCATCAAATACACGTTGCACATATCATTTCAGTTGGAAAATAGAGCAATTTGTTTGAAATTGGGAAATTTTAGAATTCTCACCCCCCGAAAAAAATATCTGTAGCTACGCCTCTGAATGTAATAAAACTAACAAGCTGAATATTGATAAGAAAAGTATAAAGAAAGGTCATTTGATGTTTGTAAGCTAGCAGAACCCGCAACTTTGCAGGCTCGGTTGTTGAAATATGATAAGTAGTATTTGTGTGCCCTTTTTACATTGGATGAAATTATACTGCTACGGATAATTTAATTATTAGTAATTAAGCCATATTTTGAGGAAAGCTCATTCTTGTACTGTAATAGGTGAACATGATATGTGAATTAATGAGAAAATCTCCATCCCAACCCACTTGCAGCCACCCCCTTCCAAAAAACAGATACGATGGCAACCCTCGACTTACGTATTACGCGACTTACGTAAATCCGCAGTTGCGTACTAAATCTCGAAAATTACATTTGTGAACATACTAGCGCGTTTGATAAGCAGTTGAGTTGCGTACTTTTGATATTTATTTCATAAATAAAATATATAGATATAAATCACAACCGTAATATAATTTATATACTACAGTGAAACCTCTTTGTAAGGGCCACTTGCCATTCCATTGAAAATTGGCCCTTATGAGGGGTGGCCCTTGAATAGAGGTGACCAAATTTTTCATTTATATTTCTTTTTATCCCGCGATTTTTAAAATCTGTATATTCTTTCAGTAAGTTCTCTTTGTTTTTAGCAATATTGTTTATTTGATTCTTGCTGCAATTAAACTGTGAAGCCAATTTTCTTGCAGATATTGCTTGATCATGACAATATTAAGAACTTTGATTTTGTCATTCAAACCAAATGTACTCTTTGGCTTGATTTAGTTGACATAACTTTAAATCTTACATAAGCCTGAGCATAAAATGTCTCGTGTAAAAATTGTGCTTCAATATGCATTCTCAGTTTTAGTAAATGTGGAATCAGTTTTTCTAGATAACCTGTTATTCTTAATGTACCCTCAACAAAGGATCAAGTTTCTTTTCCAACCCAACCCTTACAGGTTGAAAGTCAAACAAAGTGTGAGGAATACCGGTTTGTCTCACTTGTGGAGAAAAGTTTGTGGTCCTTCATTGTGTTATTAAATCCTCCCCATCTCCCCCTGCCTTCTTAGTTGCAATTGCAGTTGTTTGCTGAACTCTTATATTTTGGGTCAGGAATTTAATACACCTGTTATGGATTTAAGACACATGTGAAAAAAATTGGCATTTATGAGGGTTTGGTGCGTCCTCTAATAGGAGTAAATTTAACATTGTCTATGGGAAAATTTTTCGTTTCTAAAAATATTGGCTCTTAATAGAGGTGGAACTTGAATAGGGGGGAGGCTTTAAAAGAAGTTTTACTGTATTAGATTAGTTATATTTTTATTGGTATATACAATCAAATCTATAACAAAACAACTTAATATTTATTGTTAGTTATTCATAGTGGTCATCTATTTCATAATAAATACAGTTTGTGTTTATCAAGGATTATTTTATTTTGTGAGTGCAATTCATTTAGTCTTGCCATCATGAAGAATATAATCATGATGATAATTCATGAAGAATAGGTTAAATTAGTCCTCTTTAATTATTTCTTATTTTTATAGTCGTTTGGCGTAGATTCAAAATTGTTATAAATCCCGTATTCATCAACATATTTGAAAAGGGGTCTTTAAGTTTTTTTTTAAATATATTTTTTCATATTTTTACAGTTTATATGCGAGTAAATACTGTCGCATGATGCTTTATTTATAAAATAATGCTGTGTAAATATTATATATAATAAATATTGCAGTTTTTTACAAAATTTTAATTAGCAACTTACAAATTCGACTTACGTAAAATTCAAGTTACGTAAAACTTTACGAAACGAATTACTTACTAAGTTGAGGGATGCCTGTATAGTGAACTTGGGAACTCACTTTATCAAAAACGCTATTAAAATAATCCTTTTCTTGTTTAATATCTGAATTATTTTTTCCCTCTTTCTCTTGGATTTTTTAAAAATCTAACCTATATCATACCGAAATCTTCAAAAATATTTCATTCATCTCAGAAATAAATTATTTTAGTTTATATATTCCTTTTTTCTGAATGTAGGCTACTTATATGTTCCACTATTGAATAACAAGACAGGTGGCACCTTCAAGTTTGACAGGTGAAAAAGCATTTCAGATCAATTAAACATTATTATTTATTTATTTACTGCGAAAGCTTTTATAGACACACCGGGCACTTTTTACCTGCAAGCAGTAAATTAATTTCATTTGTCATGCTTTGAAGAAAAACTTTTTTTTTAAATATTTTTATTTTACATTTGTTATCCGAGGTAGATATTTCAAGGAAGTACATTAAGTCACATGTAGTAAACTTTATTGAAAAGAGGACATTATTATTATATCAGGCAAAAAAAAATAATTTGTATTTGTTTTATGAGAGGCCCAAAATCATTAGCGAACTCCGGAAAAAAAAATGCGCGAATTTTTCCGTTAAAAAACAAAATAAAAAATTTAATAAAAAAAAAATCTAAAATCTGAGCGTCGGTTGCATTTGGTTTGTGTTAGAGATGCACCAAATATTCGGTATCTATTCGGTATTTGGCTTATTCGGCCACGTTGCCGAATATTCGATTTGGCCGAATATCAAACTATTCAGTATACCCAATAGCAAACTATTTGGCTTGCCAAATATCCGGTTTGGCCGAATATCGAAATATTCCGCCAACCCGAATACTTAGAAAAAACTTCTAAAACATATTTTTAAAAACCTTATACTTCTAGGTTTAACAGTCAACTTATAAAGATATTCATAATAATTAGAAACATAATCATATTTAAATAAAAGAGAACGTTTTTACATTATTTATTTGCTGTTTGTTAAGTATTATTTAAGAAAATTAAAAATCACGAGGATTTTCATAGTAATTAATTATGTACAAATGCAAGTTCCTGAACATTGTCCAATAAATAATCTGTTTCTTGCTAAGATTTTAAGAACAACGTTTACAGTCTCTGAAAATGATTGTCCATTCCAGACACCGATCTAGGATGCATTTAAAAACTTCCTTGCTTAATCAAAGAGAGTAGAACAGTATTCTTGCTAAGTTGCCTCCGTATAAAATTTGAATAGATTGCATTATTTATTTACTTTTACTTTAGTCTCTTCCTGACAAACAAATAATATAGGATCCTGTACAATTTCTCTTCCGATTTTTCACAAGTTCTCTTAAAATGTTTGTTTAAAATTTAAGAAAATTTTATTCATTTGTTTTAATTCTCAGAAGAAGCCATGAAATTTAAAATTTTGTCAATTAAAAAAGTTTTATAACTATCCTCTTCTTAAATAACTCAAAGCAGATTTTTTTTAGCATAAAGTTTACTTGAAAAAAGCCCTTGTTTATTAGAATAAAAGTTTCTGTTTTAAATATTATGTAAAATTGTTTTAAAATTTAACATTTTAGTGCCTTTAAACTTTGAAATATAAAAGTATTCGACACGCCGAATATTCGGTATTCGGCCAAATAGTTATTATTCGGCCTAGCAGTTTCTAATCGGCTAACCGAATATTTGGTATTCGGTTCGCCTGTAGGCCAAATATTCGGTATTCGGCCAAAATTACTATTCGGTGCATCCCTTGTTTGTGTCTTCGTCTATCTGGAACCAAATTTATAGACCTGAGATGGATTCCCCTACTCATCGCAAACAAACAAACAGACAGACACACAGACAAAAACTTTCTTTTATTAATATAGATAGAACTAATCTTTTAATAGTGCTATTTATCTTTATTTAATGATCTTTGTAACTGAGTTTTATCTTGTTTATTTTTCTCGCGTCGATAAAGGATATAAGCGGTTTGTTTCAAGGGTCTGCTAAGTCAAGGTTACAAATATCCTTCATTGTCCTTGCTATTGAATATTAAGGCTGTTTGTTCTCAAATCCAGTGTAGCTGCTTTCCGACACATTTCTGAATGCATTTTTGCTCGGAAACGCAGCTGTTATCTGAGGCTGTTCTTATTCAGAAACACATAAAAAAATGAAGTACTCAAAAATGAGTAAATTGGTGTACTCATGTCGAATTGAGTATGTTTGGATCAAAAATGAACATATTCTTTCTCAATTTTGAAACATCACAAGTTTTCAAACCCAAACAAGACGATAATTTTCTACCCTGTAATGGTTTATTTCATTTATGGCGGCATAAAAGTTAAAAGATGTTATTAATGTAAATATTAAATTATGCACAGAGTTTTAAAATAATTTAAAAGTGCTTGCAAATAATGTTCTTGTCATAAAAATATTCGATTTGGGTATCTTGTTAATAATTTTGCTATTTTTCTTAATAAATAATCAATTAAACGTTTCTTCTTAATAACTTTGATCGGGCTATAAATGTCAGTACATTTTTACTTTAATTTGTAAGTTCAGGGGGGGGGGGGGCAGTGCATAGCGATTTATATTTGAACACAATCATGGGGTCAAAAAGGAGTATATGTGTTTCTCAATTTTGAGTACATTTGCATCGGAGCTAATTTGGGTATGAGACGTATTTATAATTGAGTGCTTTTTACACAGTTTTGAGTACCCATTTTTTTCAGTGAACTACATAATCGCATAGCGTTTTCCATTTTTCGGTAAAGACATAAGACCTTTTAGAAAATACTGTCAAATTGTGCACTTTCAACTGAATTTCCGGACGCGGCTGTGCTGGAAAGGAGAAAACATGTCGTCACGTGACAAAAATCGTCTATAAGTCAATAACTGATTTATTTATCAAAAAATGGAAAACGCATTTAGACTCCAAATCGCTTTAACAGTCAGCCCTGCCAATTTATGCCTTGCGTTTAAAAATGCGTTAGAAAATGGTTTCGCGTTTTGAACTTGAGTACCCGGATTTTAGCTAATAAATAGTAACACTGTAGCTAATAAAAGTGATAATAAGAATTGTTAATACAATAGCCAATGCTTAAAAATTAATTGTCATTAAAAGAAGGAATAATAATAATAATATGAGTAATTTTAAACAATTTTTGCTAAGGATCTGAAGAAATCTATACTAATATCATAAAGAAGTAAAGTTTGTTTGTCTGTAGGAGGTAATCTCGGGAACTACCGAACCAATTTCAAAAGTAATTGTATCAAAATGGTGGTTTTAATCCACGTTCGAACATAGGCTACACCTTAAGTCGATGTCACTACCCCAAAGGGGGTGTAGGAGCAAAAAAGTTCTAAAAATGCGACTTTTGTGGTACTGAAGGGCTTAGAAACATGAAATTTGGAATGGTAGTTACTTATAAGATATAAAATATATCTAAGAACATTTCTTAAAAAATTCGAAATTTAAAAGGGGTAAAAATGCGCAAAAAGCGTTCTAAATTTCGCTTTCTACGCAATCTCAGGAAGTACAGAACCGATTTAAAAAATAATGGAGTGAAAATAATGGTGACAGCACTTGCTCCAAGATAGGCTAAATCTTATGTCTGTACTACATATACCAAAGTAAGTTCAGCAGCAAAGAACGTTCTAATGCAATTTTTGTGTTACTGAAGGGCCTAGAAACATGAAATTTGGCATGGTAGTTATTTATAAGATATAAACGATTTTTAAGAACATTTCTTTAAAAAATTGATATTTAAAAGGTGTGGTATTGCGCAAAAAGCGTTCTAAAAACGTTCTAAATTGCTATATCTGCGCAATCTCATGAAGTACCAAACCAATTTCAAATGTGATGGTTGAAAATTAATAGTGACAGGCCCTTGCTCCAGCATAGGCTCTATATCATGTCAGTATCACTACCATCTGGGAATTTCAGGAGCAAAAAACGTTCTAAATTGTGATTTTTGTGACACTCAAGGGACTAGAAACTTTAAATTTGGCATGATAATTACTTATAAGTATAAGATGTTAATGCTCTCTAAGAACCGCCGAAAGATAATGCCAAAATTAAAAGGATGAACTGAGCGAAAAGCCTTCTAAAAACGTCCTAAATTACGATTTTTATGCAATCTTATTAAATATTAAACCGATTAAAACTAGTATGTTGTGGCCAGTGGCGTAGCCAAGGGGGGGTGTCCAGGGGGTCCGGACCCCCCCCGAAAGTAGACCTGGTTTACTGAATCATGGATACAAATACAAGAGTAAAAACTGCTAAGACAGAATCACAAAGGATCTATAAAAAATTCCGCTTTAAAGAGGTGTTCGTCTTAGAAGGTATAATTCAAAGGTATGTCTTTTTTCGGGACTATGAACTTTTCCGTTTTAGACAGGTTTCCGTGATAAACACTTTCCGTTTTCACAGTATCCCTTAAAACTGCTAAAACGATCTCATATCCCAAACTTTTTCTTTCACGTACTTCTTTCTTAGGTTTTTCATTTCGGAGTAAATGATCACTCATAAACGATTGATAAACGAAAAATGATTTCTCATAAACACGTCCCTCTCTCCCCCCCCCCCCTCCACTCAAGGAGATAACGTAAACATGCTTTTTTCCATTAGTAATCTTCTTATCACAACCATATAATAAATCGATGCAAATTACATTGATATTTCTAACATTTTTGTGACTTCCGTTACCGATATTATTTTCACATACCCCAGCAGACCCGCCACGTACCCCCAGGGGTACGCTACCGCAGGTTGGAAACCGCTGCTATAACACCACCTTTGAAGAGCATAAATCTATTTCAGGAAAATGTGTGAAGATGACCTATCTCAAATGAAAACAATTCAAGATTCGACGAAAACAACACTATGTATTTGTGCTTGCTAACGTTTGAAACCTATCTGAAATGAAATTTGTTCCAATTGTGAATCCTTCTTGGCAGGTTTTCTGAAAACACGGAATCCTCTCATAAAAAAACATTTTAATGTCCCGAGACGGAAGGATAACTAAACAAGTATACCTGCTATTCCGTTTACACAAATTTACTGTAACTAGATTAAATGTAAAACTTCTTTATCTTGGACTTCGATGGGGTTCTGTTGTCGACCCTTATTTGAAAGAACGAGTTTATACGAACGCAATAACGGTACATTGGTTGAGTTTCGTGACCCTTATCTTTGTTCACATTATAACGGACAATATTAACAATTACTTTAAATCTACTGCCTGCAATTAATAAAATTAACTATATTTTTGGACCGGTTTTTTGTTACCACTTTCTAAATACACTGGCGAGAAAAAATAAAGGAACAACCATAAAAAGGTGCTTTATGTTAATTCTATTAAAGGAACTTCCAGAAAGGTAACTCAATGTCAACGTTATCACATAGTCCAATGGGATTAACATTCGCTACAGAAATATATGCAAATTTTTCAGCCTCAGCCCGTTTTTTCGGTTCACGTGTGAAAAGGAGCGCACGTGGGTAATTTGAAGTCTAATTTTAAGGAATGTACGTGAAATTAGGTAAAACTTTGCTTCTAATAGGTAGAATATGTCGTCCAGAAGACATTTGACCGATTTTGAGAAATTGCGTGCGATAGGGAGAATGGAAGCAGGACAGACACTCTTAGGGGTCTGTAAAGACTTATAAATAGCCAAAAGCGTCATGTCAAGAATCTGTAAACGGTTTAAAGACACTGGTATAATGTCCACAGACAACCAGGTCAAGGTAGAAAACGTACCACAATAGGCTCTCAGGACTGTAATTTGCCAAAGATTACTAAAAGAAATAGGCAACTGACGTCAGTTCAGATTGCAGGGAGTTTGCTGCAGCAACAAGAACTCGACTATCCTGGTTTACTGTGAGTGACAGGCTGCATGCAAGGAAACCTATAATTTGTGTTCCGCTAACTCCAGTGGCGAAATGCGCCCGGTTAAAGTGGTGCAGAGATCATCGTCATTGGAGTACCACGGACTGGAGCCGAGTTCTCTTTACCGATGAATCCCGACTTTGTTGAGAGAGTTACCACAGATGTGTTACCATATGGAGGGAGAAAATCACATGCAATAAGGCTGCAAACATCCGTGAAAGGCATCGATACAAGGTCGTGGAATTGTGGTATAGACGGACATCATTTTGAATGGCCGCAGTGACCGACACATTTTTACCAGTGCAACTGTGAATGCTGAAATATACAGAGTTGAGATTCTTGACTCTCCTGTCAAGTCGTTTAATGGTGCAATCGGGAGATTCGGAATTTTATGATTATTAAGGGTCTAGAAGGGCGCTACCCCCTTCCACGGAACTCCAAAGTATCCCTTCCAGAGCTGCATAAATCCGACCCGTCCGAAGCTTACTGCTGAACTTGGAGAATGTTCTAAAACTGTTTTGAACCATCTAAAATAAATTGGCTGGGAAGTACAAAAACAGAAACCACCATGAACCATTTTTTACACATTCTAATACTCTCAAAATAGTGCTAATCCATCACAAGTAAACTTCTTATAAAAATTTAACTTCCTTAAAGACGACCAGATATCGGAAGCAACTATTAGATCGAATATGGTATCAATAGTGGCGAGACATGAAACATGGAAACCCAAAAGAATTATGGCTGAATAAGACAATTGTAACAAAACTGCTTTTTCCAGCATGAACTATATTTGATGTGTGTGCTTCTTACATTACTAGTTTCTGTAGCTGAAAATACAAGATATTTTTTTTAAAGTTAAAACCTTCCCACATAGCATTTTTAGTTTGCAGAAAATTTGCAACAGTTTTGCTTTGAAAACCTGCAAAGTTGCAGTAAGCGTAGCATGACAAGACTGAAAGGTAAACAAGATAATCCAAACTCCGAAGTCACCACAATTTGAACTTGCAGCTAACTTGTCGTGCAAGTTAAATTCATACTGTATCAAATTCATTGCAAACTAACGGCAAACAAGTAATCAAAAATGCTGCAGATTTACTGCAAAGTAGTAATCTTTCCATGTCACACTATAAGTTTAACCCCTTCGAAGGGGTCCATAGACCTGATCAAGTCTAGTGATGCGAAAGCGCCGTCAGAAGGTGCATGCATCGGTTTTATCACCACAAACAAGTTTAGGTAATATTTGTACTTTTCATTTCGAGCATTTTTTGGTATTTAATAAGTATAGCGCTTAGAAAAAGCGGTGCCTACCGAATAAAATTTCTGCAATTTCTGTGTATGTGCTGATTGTCTATTCTCTCAACAGAGGGATATTTTGCTTTCGTCACTTTCGTGAATTAAAGACAGTCTTGCATCAGTTTCACAACAAACTACTCATGCAAGTGGGTGATGGTATACCTTGCGGGAGATTTGCTGCGAATTTCTCAATTCGAATTTGTCACGGCAAGATAATATCAGAAAAAATAAACTTGCTGCTAATGTTCATGCTATCTGGGTTATCTCAAAAGCTCGCATGGGGAGCGCGGCGGATCGCATGAATGTCTCATGCGATTGACACTTATGTGAAATCATTATCCAATATCTATTACAGCACAAGTTCTTAATTCAATGGCAAGAAATTAAACATGGAAATTGCTGTTTTAAACTTAACCACTTGATCCTAACTTTATTGTAGGCAAATGTTATGTAATATGAAACTTGATTTAAACCATTCGCTGCCAAAACTATAAAGTAACAATTTTCAATTTTTTTGTTAAAAGTCGTTTGCTACCACAAATTCAGAAAGGTAAATTTCGCTTAACTAATACAGCGAAGTTTCTGCCAATAAATGAGGTATTTTTTTAAATTCTAAAATAGTGGTGACAAAGTAATTAATAAATTAAAGCCACGAGTATACTCGTGGATGACAGCGAATGGGTTAATTAAGTTTAACTCTTCAGTATGCTCTCAGCGTTTTTCATCATAGTGAATCTTTTTCATTGGTAAATATTAATGTAACTTCAATGTATTATTAGTTGCAGTTATAGAGATTGACCTTACATTTTTTATCCATGCATTTTTTTTTTAAATTAAGAAATTAAATAAGGTTATACCTAAATTCTTAAAGTTACTCGAAATACTTCTATTATACATACACAGTCAAGACAAGATTCAAAGGGACTGGTAAAAAGTTCCATTTTAGACAGGTTTCCATAGAAAGAAGTGTAATTAATTATGCTTCTAAGATACACAACCTCAATAAGATCTATTGTTCGTTTCGCAGGGATTCTGAAACTCTTCCGTTTGAGACAGAATTGCGTTATAGAAAGATTCCACTTTCACAGGTTTCACTATGTTTCACTAAAGAACAATGAAAATCCCCTTTCAGACAGGTTTTCAGCAAATTTAATTGTATCGCAATTCACATTAAGACCATGTAACGCTTCCGTTAAAGACAGGATCCTGTTATAGACAATTACTATTTTAACAAGTTTTATTCTATTCATATGACATAAATAAGTATATTTATATAAATACACAAAACTTGTAAAAATGGAACCTGCCTATAACGGAATTCTGCCTTAAACAGAAATCTTCCGTGCTACGGAAAAGAATACTATACAAATACACCTAACAATACGAAAACCTGTGTAAAACGGAATTTTCCAGCAATATTTACGATTTTATCTTGACAGGTTTTACTATATATATATATAACCTGAAGGAAAAATTTTGGACCCCCCCCGAAACGAAATCCTGGCTACGCCACTGGTTGTGGCCATCACAAAACTTTCTTCTATATAAATCACGTCAATTAAATCATTTAAATAGTAAAAGAAATTACATCAATTTAGAACCAATTCGTATCAAAGTATACCTGTATTTGAAGTTTGATGAAAATTCGTGCATTACTTCTTGAGATAGAGCTGTAGGGGAAATTCTGAAAAATGCAGCATAGCAGCGCCACCTGTTGAGCGATTTGCACCAAAACACAAACAGCACTAATTCATATTAAGGTATACCGGAATCTGAAGTTTGATGGAAATTGGTGCATTAGTTCTGGAGCTAGAGCTATTGTGGAAATCACAAAAAATGCAGCACAGCAGCGCCACCTGTTGAGCGATTTACACGAAAAGGTACAAAACATAAATTCATGTCAATGACTAACTGAATCTGAAGTTTCCTGAAAATCCATGCATTAGTTCTGGACATTGAGCTATTGTGGAAATCGTGAAAAATGCTGCATAGCAGCGCCACCTGTTGAGCGATTTACACCAAAACATAAAAGGCACTAATTCATATCCAGGTATACCTGAATCTGAAGTTTGTTGAAATCCCAAGCATTAGTTCTTGAGATAGAGCTATTGCAGAAATCTCAAAAAATGGAGCATAGCAGCGCCATCTGTTGAGCGATTTACACCACAAGGGGCAAAACGTCAATTCATGTCAAGCACTAACTGAATCTGAAGTTTGATGAAAATCCGTGCATTATTTCTTGAGATTGAGCTATTACGAAAATCGTGTAAATGCTGCAAAATGCAGCATAGCAGCGCCATCTGTTGGGCGATTTGCACCAAAACGTTACCAGCACCAATTCATATCAAGGATTAACGGAATCTGAAGTTTTATAAAAGTCCGTGTATTAGCTCTTGAGATAGAGCTTTTGCGGAAATCCTGCAAAATGCTACATAGCAGCGCCACCTGCAAAGCGATTTACACCAAAAACTAATCAGCACCAATCTATATCAGGGACTACCTGAATATAAATTTTTATTAAATTCCGTGCATTAGTTCTTGAGATAGAGCGCCCACAAAATTTGTGTCACATACAGAGACAGACGGACAGACAGACGGTCAGACAGACAGACAGACATTTTGTAAAAACATGTTTTTTGGAATCTCTGACCCATAAAACGTGTAAATCCGTCGAAAACTGGAATTCGAAAATTTTCATGAAACCAATACTTTCTTCTTGTCAAGATAGAAGAAAGTAAAAATTATGGTTGAAAATTTGTGGTGATAGAACCTGATCAAACAAAGGCTATGGCCGTGCCGCTACTGCCAGAGGGTTGCAGGAGCAAAAAACTTTCTAAATTACGATATCTGTGATACTGAAGAGGTTAGAAACTTTAAATATGGCATGGTAGTTATTTATAAAATATAAATGCCCTCTAAGAACTGTCGAAAATAAATTCGAAATTTAAAAGGGGTGAAGCGAAGGGAGAGAGCGAAAAGCATTCTAAAAAAGTCTTAAATTACGATTTGTATGCAATCTCAGGAAATAATAAACCGATTGCGAAAAGTTGCGAATCAATGGTGACACTCTCTGATCCTACACAGGCATATTTTATGCAGGTGCCACTACCACCTGGGCTTAGCAGACAACAAACGTTCTAAACAAGCCTTTAAAAACTTTTTAAATTACGTTTTCTATGAATATTAGGAAATACCAAACCGATTTCAAATTAATGGTGACAGTCTCTGTTTCAGCATAGGTATTTTATGTTAGTACCACTACCAACTGAGAGGTGGTAGACCATTAGACAAGAAGCTTGGAATTTCACAGGATGGTTAATTTTAAGATGTAAATGCGTACTAAGAACGGTTTCTAAAAAAATAAAAAAATCAAATGAATACGGAAATGAGTAATATTAAATGAGCATAAAAGCTTCGAAATGCTTTCTAAATTATCCTTTATTTAGAATTAGTTTTAGATCTTATTAATTTAAGTCTCATTACTGCCTAATGCAGTGTAATAACGAAGTTTAGTCAAACTGTGGCTTAATTAGTAATTTTTTAATTATTTCTAAAAGCATAATTTCTTTATAAAAATTAGACATACTAATATTACTTGGCATATTTCAAGTATTACGCGAGCAAAGCCGCGGATTTTGCTAGTTATAAATAAAAAGTAAATTAAAGCGTTTCCTGTAAATGCAAGATAACAAAGTTATTAATAAAAAAAACTGTTTACTGCGACGAATATCGCATTACAGTAAAAATCTGGCTTAAATGACCTGCTTAGGCTAATTGTCAGACGACCGACTATTTTCACATGAAAATGCTCCACCTGCCTTGGCTGACGCTGGATCGGCAACACCGGCGTTTTTCTCAGGGCTGCGGAGTCGGAGGGAAAAATGGACGACTCCGACTCCGACTCTTTCGCTCAAAAATGGACCGACTCCGATTCCGACAATGCAAACCTGCTTGTAAAACGGACGACTCCTACTCCGACTCCGAGAATTTTAACAGAGCCGACTCCGACTCGTTCGTTCAAAAATGGGTTCGACTCCGACTCCACAGCCCTGGTTTTTCTACGCTGCGTTTCAGCAAAACAGCGATAGATGATGGAAGAGAAATTGACTCAGAAATTTTTTTAATGGTATTAAGCGAAAAAAAGTTCAAAAGTCATTTATAGATAATATTGAAAAATGAAAAATTTCTAGTTGAAATTCATGCACCTTTGCTATCAATGTGATTAACCGACTCCGACTCCACAGCCCTGGTTTTTCTACACTGCGTTTCAGCAAAACAGCGATAGATGATGGAAAAGAAATTGACTCAGAAATTTTTTTAATGGTATTAAGCGAAAAAAAGTTCAAAAGTCATTTATAGATAATATTGAAAAATGAAACATTTCTAGTTGAAATTCATGCACCTTTGCTATCAATGTGATTAACCGACTCCGACTCCACAGCCCTGGTTTTTCTACGCTGCGTTTCAGCAAAACAGCGATAGATGATGGAAGAGAAATTGACTCAGAAATTTTTTTAATGGTATTAAGCGAAAAAAAGTTCAAAAGTCATTTATAGATAATATTGAAAAATGAAACATTTCTAGTTGAAATTCATGCACCTTTGCTATCAATGTGATTAACCGACTCCGACTCCACAGCCCTGGTTTTTCTACGCTGCGTTTCAGCAAAACAGCGATAGATGATGGAAGAGAAATTGACTCAGAAATTTTTTTAATGGTATTAAGCGAAAAAAAGTTCAAAAGTCATTTATAGATAATATTGAAAAATGAAACATTTCTAGTTGAAATTCATGCACCTTTTCTATCAATGTGATTAACCGACTCCGACTCCACAGCCCTGGTTTTTCTACGCTGCGTTTCAGCAAAACAGCGATAGATGATGGAAGAGAAATTGACTCAGAAATTTTTTTAATGGTATTAAGCGAAAAAAAGTTCAAAAGTCATTTATAGATAATATTGAAAAATGAAACATTAATAGTTGAAATTCATGCACCTTTGCTATCAATGTGATTAAGCTGTAACTGAGTAAATTTGTCACCATACACAAGTAGTATACTTTACCAGAGAAAATTAACTTTGTTGTCACAACAAAATTTTACAAAAGAAAAGATAACGGCCACTTTACCAAACTTAACTGTATTTGCTTCAAAAATAGCAAAGAAGCTAGTTTTCCTTTTAACGAGGTTTCAATAATTCCTATCTCCAGAAAATATTTATGAAAAAAATTGAATTGCTAAGTTTTGCGCAAAATAGTACACTTATTTAAGTTTACACGGGTCATAATTTTTAGCTCAGTTGTAATGAAAAAAAAAAAAAACTTAATGCTTGTCCCAGGTCTAACCCAGACAATTTATTTCGACGCAGTTCACGGTCCGGCCGCAGCAAACATTCATTCCAAATAAACCAACACAATGTTTACAAAAATTTCGATTTTTTTACTTTCTTCTATCTTTACAAGAAGTAAGTATTGGTTTCAGGAAAATTTTCGAATTCCAGTTTTCTACGGATTTACACGTTTTATGGGTAGGGATTCCAAAAAACATGTTTTTACAAAATGTCTGTCTGTGAGTCTGTCTGTCTGTCTGTATGTGACACAAATTTTGTGGGCGTTCTATTTCAAGAACTAAAGCACGGAATTTAATGAAAATTTATATTCAGGTAGTCCCTGATATAGATTGGTGCTGATTGGTTTTTGGTGTAAATCGCCCTGCAGGTGTCGCTGCAATGTAGCATTTTGCAGGATTTCCGCAAAAGCTCTATCTCAAGAACTAATACACGGATTTTTATAAAATTTCAGATTCCGTTAGTCCTTGACATGAATGGATGCTGTTTACGTTTTGGTGTAAATCGCCTAACAGGTGGCGCTGCTATGCTGCATTTTGCAGGATTTAAACTATTATCACAGTAGCCCTATTTCAGGAACTAATGCACACATTTTCATCAAACTTCGGATTTAGTTAGTCCTTCATATGAAATGATGCTGACTACTTGTTGGTGTAAATCATCTAATAGGTGGCACTGCTGTGCTGCATTTTGAACTATTTCCTCAATAGCTCTATCTCAAGAACTAATGCGCGAATTTTCATCAAACTTCAGATTTATGTATGACTTGATTAATATTGCTTCTGATTATGTGTTGTTGCAAATCGCTCAACAGGTGACGCTTCTATGCTGCATTTGTCATGATTTACGCAATACCTCTATCTCAAGAACGAGTGCACGAATTTTCCTCAAACTTCATATTCAGTTAGACGTTGACATAAGTTGGTGATAATTAGGTTCTGGTGTAAATGACCGAATAGGTGGCACTTCTATGCTGCATTTTGCTGGATTTACACGATTTCAGCGACAGTCATACCTCGAGAACTAATGCGCGGAATTTCATATTTTTAGAATTCTCACGATGAACACAGATTGCCATTTAATTTGGCACTGAGATAGTGAATTTTTGACATGTACGAGATAGAAGAAAGTTTTGTGATGGCCACAACATACTAGTTTTCACTATTATTTTCCTAGAATGAAAAACCTTTTAAAAGAATATTATATACATACTTATGAAACAAATTTATATTAAAGCATTTTAGGGAGATTTCGTAAGAAATACTACCTATTACATTCTCCCTTATGTTGGAATTTCTGAAATTTTTTTGCAGATCTACACCGATCATGACCCCTAGAACCCAAAACCATCACCAGTTCAAAACTTTATCTATCTATCTATGTATATATATATATATATATATATATATATATATATATATATATATATATATATATATATATATATATAATCACTTTTTTATGGACACGATAACTTCCATAATTCTGTACAAACTCTTCCAAACTTATACATAAAATCAAGGGACAGAAAATTTCGGTCAAATTCGGTAATGGGCGAAATTGGACCAAGGAGGTGGAAATAGGGAGGGGTTTTGTGGAAGCCGAAAAACGCCATAACTTCTTAATTATAATACATATCAAATGAGTTTAAAGCTATTATTACTTCTAGGAAAAGGGCGAAAAATTATATATTACAGATTTTTGATAAAATTAAAAATGGGCTCAAATGGCGAAAAAAATAGAGTTTTAGGGTGGAAAAAATTCATAACTCAAGATATCAAATTCACTTAAACTTACTGAAGATCATCTTAATAGTATCTACAACTTTTACACTGACAAGTTTTTGATAGGACCAACTCTTACAAAAAAAAAAAAAAAAAAAAAAAAAAAAAAAAAAAAAGAAAGAAAGAAAGAAAGAAAAAGGCTGGGGAGAGTTGAAGAAGAAAAAAAAATTATAACTTCGTCCATTCACAAGATATCAAATCCGCTTATATTTATTATAAATCTTTTTAATATCATCTACAACTTTTATACTGAGAAGTTTTTGATAGGAACAATTCTTACAGCAAAAATAAATTAAACAAAAATAGGGGTTGAAGAAAAAATTGTGGTATTAACATGATTCTGATAAAGAACAGAAAACAGAACAGAACTCTTACAGAAAAATGAAATTAAGAACTCGTCAAAAGCGGTCAGATGAAATTGTTAAACTGGGTTTATCTCTAATCTTGATTTAGTTTTTGGTGGTGAAATGAGTTACTTAACTTTGAAATCTACCTCCGTCTGTAGGCCGAGCCGGCAGGGATTTTTTTTTTTTTTTTTTTTTTTTTTTTTTTTGCAATTTAATGTAAACAAATTGTTTAAAGCTTTCAGCGATCTCCGCCAATCGTTAAATCCCACGTTAATCTAAGGGAAATTCAATCAATTGATTACTCAATACCAAATACATTTTTCAGAATTCCATTTTCATCATCAGAAAGTTCATATCTAATATGTAGCGTATTATATTTTAAATGAATTATTATTATTAGTGATGGGCGACTCTCGAGAATTCGACAATCGAGAAAAATCGCCATCGTAAAAAATCACAATCTATACAGCCATCGATTGATTCATAGAATCTACAATCGAGATGTTTTACAATCGATTGTAACGAGAAAAGCTAAAAACAGTTATTGGAAAACTTAGCTATTATTCTGGCCGACAATTTCATAGTAGTGATAGGGCTTAGTGATGGGCGATTCTCGAAAATTTACCAATCGAAAAAAATCGTTATCATAAAATACACAATCGATACAGTCATCGATTACTTTCGAGAATCTACAAAGGAGATGTTCTAGAATCGATTATTGAAATCATTGTTTTTACATATATATAAGGCAGATTTTATTAAATATAGGGTAACTGAAAACAGATGGAATAAAAAAACAACAAACCAAAGGGAAACTATAAAGGAGCCTTAAGACTGGAAAAGTCTTGTAAGGGTGCCCCCTGGTTGAAAAAAGCTGAAAAAACGCGAGTACCTATGAAGCGGTAAGGGGAGTTTAAGTATCAAAAATTAGAATTTTTCGGCAATTAGTACCAAAATGGCCAAAGAAATAAGAATCAAAAGCACCCCCTAGTGGCAAAAATATGAACTAAAGGATGATAAAAGGGATCAAAATTTTTTATTGATTTTTCTACGTCATTTGAGATTGGATCTTTAATTTCCCCATTTTTATAAAGTATTCGACTGGAATACATTAAACGAACTCCCGCGGGGAGCAAAGTAGGAGGGAGGGGCAAGGAAAGTGCATAATATGAATAAGTGGTCACAGGACTTTCCAACGATATGGCACATGAGGGGTGTCGGCTAAATTTAGTAAAGTGCCCCCGCTCGGGGGCAAAGTAAGGGGAGGGGCGCGGGCGATATATAAAATGAAATAGTAGTCACAGAGCTTTCCAATGATATATCACATGAGGGGTGTCAGCAAAAGATAGAAAAGAGTCCCAACTCCCAGGATTCCAATTATCGTGCCCCCCCCCCCACCCCCCCGAAATATACCCTGCCCATCCTTCTCTTTGAAATTTTCATATATTAAAAGTTATTTATCGGAGGGCTCCGTAAAAAAATCCGATTTAAAATGTTTAAAAACGCTACGATTTCAAAAAAGTTCGAAAAGTGCCTCTCTCGGGTCGCCAAACCAAGGAAGGAAGAAGAAAGGTTCATAATATGAAAGAGTAACTTTGCGATGATAACCGAAAACTTTCCGATGATAACCGAAAACTTTCCGATGATAGATCAAATGACTGGTCCAAAAAAAGTTTGAAATCTACCCCTCCCACGTGGGTTCCCTCTTTTATCCTAGAATATACCCGGAAATCACGCAGCCCCACTTTTAAAATTTTATATTTAATAAATAATATTTATCGGAGAGCTCCATTAAAAAACCTCATTTAATGATATTTATTGTAGAAATCTCTACAATTAAAAAAAAAGTCACCCCCGCACCGCTCCCCCCCACCCCCCCGAACCCCTTCCGGAATTCAACTCTGGGAGGAGAAAGGTTCATAATATGAAAGAGTGGTGAAAGGACTTTCCGATGATATGTCAAGGAGAGGTTTGGTAAAAGTTTGAAAATTACCCGCCCCCCCCCTCCTTTTGTGCACTCTCGCGCACCCCAGAATTCACTCACCTTCCTCTTTGAACTTTTTATATTTAATAAATAGTATTTATCTGAGTCTCCAGGTATGGGGCAGCTTGGCAGAGCTAAAATAAGAGAAACATTGAAAATTCGTGGCAAAATGACACTAAATTTAACAGTAAAGTTTGAAACTAGGACTATACAGAACTGAATACATAAACCACTATGCTTCATAACCCACATCGGTTAATAGCAATAAAATGATAAGTGCCAGTTAAACTGATGGCATTGAGCTCACAGGTTATTAACACAAACTGTATATTATACTCTTATTTCAAAGAATAATGTCCCTCAAAAAATAAATGAAGGGAAATATCCCCCGTTTGCCCCTTTTATACTTAACCAATGAACCTCCAAATCTAATCAGGGAAACTCCTTAACTATAATAAATCAGTATATCAAATTTGAAGCAAATCAGATAATTCTGCATGAAAAAAAGAAACATATCGCTAAAATAAGGGTGGTCTAACCCCTTTAACCCTTTTATACTTAACTAATGAACTTCCAAATCTAATCAGGAAAGCTCCTTATCAGAACAAACATAGAAAAAAAAAATTAAAGTAAATTGAATAATTCTCCATGAAAATCCATTTATCTAAATTAAGGGGGCTTGCCCCCTTTTCGCCCTTGTATACTTAACCAATGAACCTCCAAATCTAATGAAGGAAGCGCCATATCGGAATAAATCGGTATATTAAATTTGAAGCAAATCCAATAATTCTGCATGAAAAACCCTTTTATCTAAATTAAGGGGAGACTAGCCCCTCCCCTTTATACTTAACCCATAAACCTCCAAATCTAATCAAGGCAGCTTCTTAACATAATAAACCGGTATCCCAAATTTGGAGCAAATCGAATAATTCTGCATGAAAAATCCATTTATCTAAATTAAGGAGTGGGTCTACCCCCCTTTCCCCCCTTTATACTTAACTAATGAACCTCCAATTTTAATCAGGGAAGCTCCTTAACATAATAAAGCGGTATATCAAATTTGGAACAAATCGAGTAATTCTGCATGAAAAACCCATTTATCTAAATTAAGTGGGGGACCAGTCCCCCTTCTCCCCCTTTATCCTTAACCAATGAAGTTCCAAGTTTAATCAGGGAAGCTCCTTAACATAATAAACCGGTATACCAAATTATGAGCAAATCAAATAATTCTGCATGAAAAGCCCATTTATCTAAATTAAGGGGGGACCAGCCCCCCTTCTCCCCCTTTATACTTAACCCGTAAACCTCCAAATCTAATCAAGGCAACTTCTTAACGTAATAAACCGGTATACCAAATTTGGAACAAATCGAATAATTCTGCACGAAAAACTCATTTATCTAAATTAAGGGGGCGGGGGCGGACCAGCCCCCCCTTCTCCCCCTTTATCCTTAACCAATGAACTTCCAAGTTTAATCAGGGAAGCTCCTTAACATAATAAACCGGTATACCAAATTATGAGCAAATCAAATAATTCTGCATGAAAAGCCCATTTATCTAAATTAAGGGGGGGGGGGGATCTAGCTCCCTTCTAACCCTTTATACTTAACACGTAAACCTCCAAATCTAACCAAGGCAACTTCTTAACATAATGACCCGGTATACCAAATTTGGAGCAAATCGAATAATTCTTCATGAAAAACCCATTTATCTAAATTAAGGAGGGGTCTATCCCCCTTTCCCCCCTTCATACTTAACTAATGAACCTACCTCCAAGTTTAATCAGGGAAGCTCCTTAACATAATAAACCGGTATACGAAATTTGGAGCAAATCGAAGAATTCTGCATGAAAAACCTATTTATCTAAATTAAGGAGGGGGGGGACCAGCCCCCCTTCTCTCCCTTTATCCTTAACCAATGAACCGTCAAAACTAAACAGCGGAACGCCTTATCAGAATGAACATAAAAAAAATTGAAGCAAATCGTACATTTTAATCAAGAGTTATCGCGTTACGTACATACATACGTACGTACAGTACATGCACACAGAACCGACGGGTACATTAGCTCTCAGGCTCAGATAGCCTGTGAGCTAAAAAGAGATTGGATAAGCAGATGGACTCCTTTGAGAAATTATGACTTAAACCAGAAATGCGGTAAGTTTGACTCTGAAAGCTTCATTTCCATCTCGCATTTCGGTAAATCTCATCTCGATGATTTTTCCAGCATTTCGGCGCTTCCAGATGGCAAGCTGCTCGATGGTTGGTTCTCTCGCGGTTTTAAACCTTTCGGGATGTAAGTCTCTCGAGAGTTTCCTCTCGCCCTTTTCAACCTTTCCCGATGGGAAGCCTCTCGCTTGTTACTCTCTACCTTTTCGAAATCTCCCAATGAAAAGCCTTTCGAGGATTTCTCTCGCGCTTTTCAACATTTCGCTATGAGAAGCTTTTCGAGGATTTCTCTCGTCCTCGGCAGAGAAGAAAAGTAAGAAAATTTATCGAGAGTACCAAGGGACGAGATAGAGAAAAAGGCATGACAATGAGCTGTGAAATGAAGCTTTAATTTTCAAAGTTTCTCTTATTTTAGCCCTACCAAGATGTCACATACCTGGAACCCTCCGATAAAAATTATTTATTAAATATAAAATTTTCAAAGAGGAAGGTGGGTCGGGTGATTTCGAGGGAGGAGGACGTGAGAGTGGACTCATGGGGTGCAATTTTAAAAATTTTACCGAACCCTTCCTGTGGCATATAATCGAAAAGCCCTTTGACCACTCTTTCATACTATGAACCTTTCTTCGCTCAAAGGGGGGTGGGGAAGGGGCGAACAAATTTTTAAAACCGTAGCCGATTTCTATAATAAATTTAAATATCACTTTAAATATGGGTTTTTTATGCAGTCTTCCGGTAAATATTATTTATTGAACATAAAAATTTTAAAGTAGCGGCTGTGTGAATTCCGGGGTGAAAGAGTGAGCCCACGGGGGGAGAGAGGGGGAGCAATTTTCAAACTTTTTTTGGACCAGTCATGTGATATGTCATCGGTAAGCTCTCGAATGACTCTTTCATATTATGAGACTTTCTTCCTCCCCTCCCCAATTCGGCCCCCACTGCGAGGGTAGTTTTTTCCGCTTTTATCATTTTAGATCGGATTTTTTTATGGAGCCCTCCGCTAAATATTATTTATAATATATGAAATTTCAGGACATTTTTCCAAATTTAGCCAAGAACCCTCATGTGACATATCGTTAGAAAGGTTTGTGACTACTTATTAGTGCTATGCACTTCCGGTGGCCGCCCCCCTCCACTTCGCCCCCCCCCGGAGGACACTTTTCCAAATTTAGTCAGTACCCCTCTTATGAGATATCGTTGAAAAGGCCTGTGACTACTTATTGATGTTATGCACTTTCGATGACAGTCCCCCCCACTCTTTGCCCCCCCTGGGGGACACTTTTTCAAATTTAGTCAAGACCCCTCGTGTGAGATATCGTTGGAAAGGTCTGTGACTACTTATTGATGTTATGTACCTACGGTGTCCCCACCACCACTTTGCCCCCCCCCCCGGGGCACTTTTCCAAATTTAGCCAACACCCCTCATGTGAGATATCGTTGGAAAGGTCTGTGACTATTTATTGATGTTATGCACCTCCGGTGACAGTCTCCCCCAATTTGCCCCTCCCGGGGGACACTTTTTCAAATTTAGCCAAGACCCCTCATGTGAGATATCGTTGGAAAGGTCTGTGACTACTTATTGATGTTATGCTCCTCCGGTGTCCATCCCCCCATTTTGAACCCCCCCCCCCCGGGGGACACTTTTCCAAATCTAGCCAAGACCCCAGATGTGAGATATCGTTGGAAAGGTCTGTGACTACTTATTGATGTAATGCACCTCCGGTGACCGCCCCCCCCCCACTTTTCCCCCACGGGGGTGTTTTTCTAAATTTAGCCGAGACCCCTCATGTGACATATTGTTGGAAAGGCTTATGATCACTTACTCATGTTATCCACCTCCCGCACCCCTCCCCCCTTTCCCCCCCACGGGGAGGGCATTTTTATAAATTCAGATCCAGACTTCTCATGTGACATATGGTTGGAAAGGCCTAAAGACCTGTGATGACTTAATCATATTATGCAGCTGCTGTGCCCCTCCGCTCGCTTTGACCCCTCCCCCAAGAGATCTGGTCCGACGTTCATTCGTTTCGATATTATATTTTTTACAAGATTTTGTAGTGCGTGCACACCACACCCGCCTGCTATCATATATCAGTGACGTATATAGCGGGTAACCTGTTCGTGATTTCATATTACAAGATTACGTATAAATTAGGGGCGCCGATTAAAGGAGGGACCCGCTAGCGGTCGAAGTCACCTAGTCTTTATTAACATCGACTCATTCCAGTTCACCCGCAGACGATTCTTGATAAATGTATGACGTATATAATACATAATATATGATTTATAAAAGAAATTTGCAAACTGTAGTCATCGAGAAAAAATTTATACAATCGAAAAATATCGAGATGTCCATACAATCGAGAAAATCGAGAAAAACATCTCGTTATCGCCCATCACTAATTATTATTATTTTAATTTTAAGCATTTTTTTAAATGTAATAAATTTAGAAGTTTTTACTTAAATAAAATTTCAAAGTTAATTTTCTTTTAAAAAGTGCAGTAAAACCTGTGAACAAAACCTGTATATAATGTAATTCTATCATAGTTGGAAAAAAATTGATTGTCGCAACTAAGAAATGAGTTCAATACAATTGTAACAAATGTTGTGTGTGTTAAAATGGAAAATTTTCCTTCCACCTTGCGATTTAAGTCTTGGTAGGTCTTACTGCATTTAGTTTAAGGAGACAACTTTTGAAAAACGTAGAACGTACGTATCTCGTATGTCAGTTTTCTGGTGGTAAAAATCCAAATTTTAATCAGTTGTAAAATCTGATAAACTTATCGTTTAAATTACGTTTTAAATGAGTCTCCGTTTCAACAAGTATAATTGCATGGTATTTTTTTTTTTTTTGTGTGAAGGCCACAACCAGTTTTTTTTATGGCAGGATTTTGTTATAGACAGGTTACGTTCCTACAAGTTTCTGTATTGCGTATTGTATACTGCGTAATCATCTCTTAAGAAAAAATGTCCTCGTTAACACTGAATTATGCAAGATCGACGTGGGCAAAACATGCTTCTCTAGAACAAGTTGTCTTCAACCGTTGTGTTGAGAAAGGATAAAATAGTCAAGGAGGCAGCATCATATTTCTGCGACCAATTTTAGCATCAATGATTTTGGTATACACCGTTAGAAATTTGTTGCAAACAGCCCAGTTATTCAGCCGTTTCTATAGAAAACGGTTAGATAACCGTAATTTAACGTTAATCTGATAATAATATGGCCAGATACGCTTTGTAATCTGGTCATGTAACTGTTATTATTAAAAACAGTCGAATGACTGGTCAGTTTGTTTGTTACACATTTTTGTTGCTTTAACTCTTGATAATATTTAATATTTACAAATATTCACTTATTTATTTACCTTTCACTATTACTGTCTTATAGTGAAATAGCATTTGCCTTAAAGCAAATGCAGATTTTTTTCCCCCAGAAACCTAAGAAGAAAAATTCTTTCGGTGAAAATGAATATTAAAAAATAAAATTCATACTTTCCAAAATCAAATTCATTTAAAAAAATTCTGCTTTCATATTTTTTTTTTATCTTTCAGAATTCTTATAAATTTGATTATGTGTTGATATTCTAAATTATTTATTACTGATTGCATGAAAAGTTGTTCCCTTAAGATTGCAGTCTACTTTCGTTCAAAAGTTCCAAGATTTCATGCATATATTACATAATAATAATAGAAAAAAAATAGCCTGAAATTGACATCGTTTTGCCGAAAAAGTACCAAATGTATTCTTCAAATCCACGTTTTTCGCTAAAGCTGACAGAATAAAAATCTAAGCAAAAATAAAAATTGCAATTTATATTAAGTTGAGCAAAAAGTTCTGGGAAATTTTTAATCTAATAGTTACCAGAATTTGTATCATATATAAGAGTACTAGTGGTATATGTATAGGCGTTCAGGAACTTTGGCTCCAAAATGCCTATGAACAGTATGATTTGCGTGTGTTGACCCGACATTATTAGAGAAAAGGCTTAACGATTCTGAAAGCCATCGATGAGATTAATGAGGATGAAGGTGCTGGTAACGGCGACAAACTTAGCCAGCAAATCCGGAATCTGGCAGAACGGGGGCTATGAACGTGGACTATGATGGTGTCTACTTTAAAGAATAGTCCTTGTTGCTTTTGTTGTTAATTTGCGCATAACAACGCAACTTTCACAAATTTCCCAGAACTTTTTGCTCAACCTAGTATTTAATTTTTTTAACCATTTGAAAAAATGGTTATTGTCCTCTGTCAGGGTAGGAAATCAAAACCATATCTGAAGCGTTTTATTGGTTGAATCCGCATTTTATTCGTTTTCTGATTGGTCTATATAGTAATCTGTATTTCCCTTTACTTTCAACACAGATGAATACTTCTGTTGCCACTATGACAAAAAAGTAATAAAACCTACAAAAAAAAAAATTAATAACTCAGAAACAAATTGAGATACAGCTTTCAAACAAATTGCATTTTTTTTCTCTATACGACGTTGTAAAATGTAATATTGTGAGATGTTTAGAAGTTTAAGACTGAAATTTTATTTAAAATTGGTCGTCAGATTTCCAAGAAATCTGACGATGGAAAAGCCTTTTCCCGAACAGCAGCACCGTGCGAAAGGGGGGGCGAAGGGGGCGCTCGCCCCGGGCGCAGAGATTCAGGGGGCGCCAAATTTACACTATCAATTCGGTTTTTTATTTGTTAATTTTGACCGTTGATTATTTTTCTGGATTTTTTTTCCTTCAAGGTCATTCCTTTTTCTCTTTTTGTTTGTAAATATATATATATATATATATATATATTATATGCAGATCTGAAATCCCCCCCCCCTCCACCCCCCACCATCAATGTAATTACGTACATTTTTATTTTCAAAGTTATTGCATCGTCTCCTACCCTAACTCCAAAAAGAAATTTCTGACTAAGGAAAGGACTCTTTCCATTTTAAAACTTCTTTTAGATTTTTGTGTCTCTTTTTTATTAGAACATTCTACTTCACTAATAAGTAAATTTTTTTATTGGATCTACATTTTTCCTTGGATTATATTAGTTGTCTGAGCGAAGCGAAGGCTAATACTCAGCGAAATATTACTGTCCGGACACTTTACTACCACGATGGATATTAACGCCATGTCCTACTAAAAAAAAGCCTAATAAAAACCTTTCGTCAAGCATAACTCAAAAAATATTTGTCGGATTTCGTTTCTGATTGCACCAGAAGGTACCTATGAGGGTCGGCTACTGAATGCACCTACTATGAAAAATAAGTTCCAAACCGTTTAAAAATTATATAGAAAAAACTCTTAAAGAAGCACAATTTATCTGCATACGTCACAGAAATTTGGTGTGCGTCACTTTCACCGGTTGATGTTTTCGTAGAATACTGGTTTGAACACATGGAGCAAATAATAAAAAAAAAAATACGCACGCAGTAATATTGAATAGATCAGTTTCAACCACGTGATCACAAACCTTGCAACAACCCGTGGCAACCAGTTTTGGTGGGCAAACAAATAATAATACAGTATTCCGTACCACGGTGACCGTTTTTAGCCTGTTGTATAAAATCTGGCATGTTGTTTGACATACAATTGTGGATGATTAAAACAAAAGACGTGAGTGTTTATTGATCCGGGAGGTTATCTTTCTCTCGATGTCTGTCTGTCTATCATACAGCATGCTATTTTCTTGTAAAGGATGATATTATTATGCAGTAAAACCTGCATAACGGACACACCCGATTAGTGGACACCTCTATTTAGCGGGCATTTTTTCGATTACCAACCCTTAAATAACTGTACATTTTTTACTCTCAATAGCGGACACCTCCAAATAGAGGACAAATTCTGCCCTCCCGAGGTGTTCGCTATTCAGAAGTTTTACTGGTAAAACCTCCATAGCGGACACACCCGATTAGCGGATACCTCTATTTAGCGGACATTTTTTCGATTACCAACTCTTAAATAACTGTACATGTTTTACTCTCAGTGGCGGTCACCTCTTAATAGAGGACAAATTCTGCATTCTCGGGGTGTCCACTATTCAGAGGTTTTACTGTATATAATATTGATAATTATTTTACAGGGCCGCACAAAAGAATAAGAATATATGAAACGAATATAAACTAAATTCGGGATTGGTAGATCGCTGATGGTAATGTAATTTTAGGATGTTGTTACAGTCATCCGCAGCATGTTTTTAGAGTTTCGTTCATCTAACGAAACCCTACCTGCCTCACTCCTTTGTCTGTCTGTTTGTCCGTCTGTCACAGAGCCCGTTCTCAGAAACTATATATGTCGGAGACTTGAAAATTTGCATACTTTTAGCTGAACACCACACATCAAACGGCAAATAATAAAATTTTGAAAAAGTCTAATATTTAACCCTCTGGGTTCTAACTTGTGTATTTTAAGCAATTTTTCTAACTCAGCCCCTAATTTAATTAAGTTGGAGACATGAAATTTTGCATACTTATAGCTGAACATCTCACATCAAACGACAAATAATAAAATTTTGAAAAAGGCTTAATATTTAACCCTTTGGGCTCTAACTTGTGTATTTAAAGCAATTTTTCTAACACCCCCTAATTAAGTTGGAGACATGAAAGTTTGCATACTTATAGCTGAACACTTGCAATAACACGATAAATCATAAAATTTTGAAAAAGTCATATTTAACCCTCCGGTCTCTAACTTCTGTATTTTAAGCAATTTTTCTAACTCAGCCCCTAATTAAGTTGGAGACATGACATTTTGCATACTTATAGCTGAACACCTCACATCAAACGACAAATAATAAAATTTTGAAAAAGTCTATTATTTAACCCCCTGGGCTCTAACTTGTGTGTATTTTAAGCAATTTTTCTAACTCAGCCCCTAATTAAGTTAAAGACATGACATTTTGCATACTTATAGCTGAACACCTCACATCAAACGACAAATAATAAAATTTTGAAAAAGTCTATTATTTAACCCTCTGGGTTCTAACTTGTGTATTTTAAGCAATTTTTCTAACTCAGCCCCTAATTGAGTTGGAGACATGAAATTTTGCATAATTATAGCTGAACACCTCACATCAAACAGCAACTAATAAAACTTTGAAAAAGTCTAATATTTTACCCTCTGGGCTCTAACTTGTGTATTTAAAGCAATTTTTCTAACTCAGCCCCTAATTATGTTGGAAAAATAAAAATCTGCATACTTATATCTGAACACCTCACATCAAACGACAAATAATAAAATTTTGAAAAAATCTAATATTTAACCTCTAATATTTTGTCTCGCGCAATTTTTAAATTTAAACTGTTTTGCAATACTATTTTTTGTCCATTTTGCTTAATAAGTGTAATGTGACGTAATTTGTTCTATTTCAGATTTCTAACGCATGTTAATGAATTTATTTTACAATATCATTTCTCCTTTAAAATTCACATGTAAATATAGTTTTTATGGCGTAATTTCCAATAAGTGCCTGCTTTTTATACCTAATTATTTAATTCTAATTTGAAGGTTTTTTTCTGTTTATAATAGTAACGTGTAAATAATTTTTTTATTTGAAGCAAACATTATTGTTTGCGCTGTTTATACAATTGGCAACAGTTTAAATTAATACCATTTTCTAAAATATGTAAAAAATATCTGTAAAAATGCTGAATATTTGAATTTAAAATAGAAATAAAACCTCAAAAAATGAGTCAAATAAAAAAAAAAAAATTAATGAAATCTGCAGACCGGGATCTTCTATGAATAAAATGATCTAAAAATGATTAAATTCCCATGTATAGCTTTTGCTCTTATAATTTTTTTTTAATGGAACGATTTTGTCCAAATTTAGCATTAAATATCTCTTAAAATAATTCTTCGATTTGAAAACTGTATGCATTAGTGTGTTGATCAAACATTTCGCTATAATACCACCGACTTTCATATATTTTTATGCAATAGTTTTCTTAGTATTAACGAAGAAAGACCTCCGGTCACAAAAAATTCAAAAAAGGCGGCGGCGGCGGTGACAGCGTTAGTTACTTTTTATAGAATAGAGAAATATATAAAAATGAAAACTTGTCTATCTGTCTGTTTGTAATTCTATAAAAAATCCACAATTTGGAAGCCAAAATTGTGAAGAGATACGTACATGTGTATTAAAACATGGCCGAGACAACTAAAGTAATCCGGAATCGAAATAACTTATAGTTAATTTTTAATTAATAAAAAAACACCGATTTAACAGCAATTTCTTATCAAATTTAAACATTTTTCGTTATAGCAGTTGCCAACAATTAAAAAACACAATAAAATTATTACTACAGCAATTAATTTTCTACTGCAAGATTTCCACGTGAAAAATGAAAATGAAATAAATAGTTTGCCGAATTTAAAAAAAAGGTGAATATTACGTCATAACTTTTCTATTGCAAGATATTCACGTGAAATATGAAAATGAAATAAATGGTTTGACGAATTTAAATGGAAGTGAATATAACTTCATAACTTTTCTATTTCAAGGGTTCCACGTGAAAGAGGAAAATATTACGTCATATTGGAAATATAAAGGGCATGGTGGATATAGTATAACGTCATATGAGTGTGAAAAAAGTAATGAAGCATGATAAAAACCCGATTAGGGAAATATTGGCGTATTTTAACATTATTGCTCCAATTATAAATTGAAATAAGTTCATTTATAGCTGTATTCTTTTGCGTCTGTTATATACATTTATACAGTTTTATATAGCGTTTTCATATGATTCATTCAACAACATTTCGACTGCTTTTTTTAATGTTTGTTTTGTGTTGTATGTTAAATTTTGAAATTGATTTTTCAGAACAAACATCCTTCAAATCCTGGGCAACGCCGGTACTTTAGTTTGTAACAGATAAATGGCTTTGTATCTGTACATCTAATGCTAATATTATAAAGTATATAATATTATTAATGCTTGTACGTTTGTGAGGTGTTATCTCTGAAACTACATAGCCAACTTAAGAAAATGTTGGTGGCCATCTCTGCTCCAAAAAAAGAGACTATTTTATGTCAGTGCAAGAACCTACATCGCTGCAGGAGCAAAAAAGTTCTAAAATTGTGATTCCTGCGATATTGATTGGGTTAGAAACTTTAAATTTGGTGCGGTAGTTACTTTTAAGATGTAAATACTCGTAATTAACGCTCTCTAAAAAATTCAATTTGACGGATAAACATAAAAATTTCTAGAAAGGTTCTAAACTATTATTTATTTGGAATACTGAAATTTTAGGGATACTGTTGGGGTTAGAAACTAGAACTTTGGCATGGTAGTAGTTAATAAGATGTAAATGCTCATTGTAGAACGAATTCTAAAAAATAGAAAGACAAAACAAAGCGGAAAAAGATCTAAAGATGATCTAAGTAACGAAGAACATGGAACTGTTTGGAATATAAACATGAAAATTGACATGGCTGTATTTATCATGACGTAAATTCTCGCAATGGAACAATTTCTAAAAATGTCGCTGTATAAAACAGTGCAGAAACAAAAAACTTTCAAAAATTTTCTATTTCTCTGTTACTGCTGAGCCCAAAATATTGAAATTTTGTTTCAGGTTAGTTTTAAAATATACAATTGTCTCTATGAATGGTTTCTAAAAAATTTAAAATTTAAAAAGATGAAATTAACGGAAAGCGATTTCAATTACCGTTATTGTGGAATTATTAGGTACAGCAACTTTAAATATTTCATAATGCTGCATTTCCTCCGCAAAACATGCGATTTAAATGCAACAAAACTGATAGATACCCACCTAGCATTAAATAAATTGTGTAAATATTGAATAAAGACATGTATGAAACAGTGAGTAGGTTGCCCGAAAGTACTTGTTACAGTGTTCCTTCTCTAGGCTTTTCTCTCTTTCGCCAAGGCCACTAACAGAGGGAAGTGCCGTTTTAAATGTGGTATGAATTTTTTATCCGATTCATTTTTCTAGACATTTTATCATAAGGTCATATTCTCAATTATCATTAGTAGATTTTTTATATATTAATTTATTCTGATGAAATTTTGTAATCGGGTTCATATTGGCGTATGTTAGCTTGCATGATTTGCTGAATAAATATGTATGGATTTGTAAATTACTTCAAATGACACTTTGACAGCTCAAAAGTTACGCAGACGATATATTCAGATCTTGTGTCATACTTTATGTTGTAATCATTGCCGATTTCTTTTATTTAATACATGCTAAATACAGCTCAGCTTGTGCCGAATATGTTTGAATTAAAACAATACAGCGTATGTAGTGACCAGCATACACTCATCATTTAAATCCGATGGAGCATATCTAAAACACACTCTAACGAAGCATTGCATGCCACTTTTGATGTATTCGGTACTTTGATACTATATTAGATTTTGAGAAGAGAATTCCTTAAATGTTATCGACAACCTCATTGCATCCGTGGAAAACAGATATTGTACAATATTAACTATTCCGGGGGAGCACATGCCATATAAAGTATAGTCCATTCTTTTTAAACATCATATATTTGTCATTTAAAGTTACTCAAATTGGTGCAGAGCGTCTGATTTTGCTCTTGACATCATTTTATACAGTTAAAATTCCGATATATGTAAATTAGTGTTTCATTTTCTATTTTACTTTTAATATATTGCTTTCAATTTTATATCCATGCATGGCTGTCTTGAATGGTTTGATTTCCTATTTTTTTAAACAGTGTATACGAATTTATATATAAGATTTTGTAATTCTACAATTCGTTTATTTTCATCTTTTCAATTTTTCGCAGTATATGGACAATTAAAGATAACATCTCATTTTCTTTGCTTCCACATGTTATTATTAAATCTATCTTCTCAGTAATATCGCTCAGACTAATCCCTCTGAGGGAAGTCCTAGTAAGTTCATATTTACTTGTCATTAAGTTCTTTAAATTTGATCGTTTTATGATGTACTATTGTAATATCTTATTGCAGAGTTTCTCAAACTTTTGCACTCTGCCTCCCCCCCCCCCCTTACATCATCTACGAAACTCGCGCGCTCTCCCACCCACCAATAATAATGAATTTTACCTAGTTATGGGAGGCATTTTCTTTCTTTCTTTTTTTAAATTTTCTTTTTTTGTTAAGAAATAAAATAAATTATTGAAAATATAATTTTTTCATTTTGGTAAATCTGCTATTTATTTATCTAAATTTACTCAAAAATGTAAAAAGTTAGAAAACAATTAGCATTTTCCACGTTTTGTATCTTATAACACATATTTTAAAAGAATACTTTTTGAGGGAATTTATTGATACATAAATGTAATTTTACTTTGAATTTTTAAAGCACATTTTGAAATACTCATATATATTCTATATATAAATATATAGTTTTGTAAAATAATAATAATAAAACGTTAACACCCGTATGGTCTCTTAACAGATTTGTTTTCTACTTCTGTTCATATACTGACGATTTTTGTAATGGGTCGAAATTTAGCCAATATCTCTTGCTGTTGGGGAATCATTCTGGATAAAATGTAAAACTGCAGTTAATTTTAAATTGCAACACTGTCATATGTATAATATTAACAAACTTTAATCGAATTTATTATAAATTGAACGTTGGTCTCATGGTTTTATAACTTAGAGATTTACACTTTCCCTTCTTTTTTCTTCTTCATATATAGCACGAAACAATTTTAGGGCATTTCGTTTTCAAAAAGATAAATAATGTCATCGATTTTTTTAAACAAAAATAAGTTTTGTCCTCTTCAAATATTGTATTGATTAACATCAAATCAATGATCAAGGAAAAAGAATAATGAATACATGTTTTAAAAATAACATATTATTTCGATTTTCATAAATAAATTAATGACCAATTTGGGTCTTCTTAATATTTTTTTACGAACAACAAATGAAATTACAATAAAATAAGACGATGGTTCTCAAACTGTGGGGTGTGACCACTAGGGGCGCATTATATGCTGAAGAGGACGCGAGATATTTCCGAAGAGTTAAAATGTAAAAACAGATTCCTTTACATTATTATTATAAATTTGGCAGCGTATAGCTACGAAATTTAGCTATGTAGTTTAGCTGTATCAAGTTTAGCTATAAAGTATACTACGAAGTATTTATTATTATTGTTATTTTGTTAATCATTCTACTCAATTAAGTGTTATTACATTTCCCTACTCGGTTGTAGGACTCAACCGGTACGGGTAAACTGGTTGCTAAAACCTTTTTCTAATCATATTTTAATTTTTTCATAAAATAATCATTACTTTTTTTTTATGAAATTATCACAACTCTATAAAAGATTAATTTTTAACACAAATATTCAATTGGTAAATAAATCATAACAATTGTAAATTTCCAAGTGGGTGAAAAAGCCCGATCTAGGATTCGAACCAGGGATTCAGAGAGCTGATTAAGTTATCAGACCAGATGCTGTGTTCGTTTAAGGTCGGTTGGGTGAATTAGTCCTCCAGATTTGTCCGAAATGGCTCAGTTGATAGAGCATTGGCGGCTTCAGTCAAGACTTCCCTGATTCGAATCCTGGCCGGAACTTTTTCATCCACTTGAAAATGTACAACTGTTATCATACTCCTGCTTTATGGAAATTATTATACCCATATGTTAATTATTGGAACATATTTGAGTCTCATTACTCTTCTGACCCGGAAATCTTGAAAAGAAAGAAAATTCGCTTTTTTTCTGACAGATTTCAGTTTAACATTAACCTTAAAATAAAGTTATATAAAATTTTCTGAAAACTTTTGTTTGTTGTTTGTTTATATATGAAATTTTGTTTTAAAAATTCCCCTCGCTCCCGATTTTCTTTTCTTTTTTTGCTGCTCTACTGCACATGAGGTACAGTAATATTTAAAACGGCCTGCAACCCCAAATGAGTTTGATACCTCTGAAGAATGGAGCTATATAACAGGAATTAACAGGAGAGAGACAAAAAATGTAGTGTCTACCGGACACGAGTGAATAATGGACGAGGTAGGTAGTCACAAGATGGTGGTTGTTGTTGTTTTTACATCGGAACAGAGCCTGATTAACGCAGGATTCAACTTCCACAAATAGAAATTTTTGCATCATTTAGCACAGATATTCTGTATGAATAAGGCGAAAATTCTTATTCAAATTTACATGTGGAAATTTGCCCTAGCGGCAACCAAATTCACTGACATTGACTGGAGGATTATTTATGTAGTCAAAATATGGCAGAACCACGGAGTCTGGCTATCGTGGGGGCAAACTTCCACCAGAAAAAACGAATCAATTTTGCGTTAATTATGATAGAAATTCTGCATGAAAAAGGCTTTTAAAAAAGGAGGAAGTTTCTATTAAAATTTACTGGTGGAATATCCCCGATTGTAATCTGGCCCTGCGGAACCGGTTAGAGTTAAAGTTTCGCCACTTTTAAGATATGTCAATTCTTCTTTATTCATAGTTCCATGCTCTGAACTACTCTTAAGAGTTCAAGGGTGACTACGAAGCTCCTGATGTAAGTGAAAATTTAAATTAGAGTGAAGGATTTCGTGTTACATAGATAAAGGTATCATAATCACACCATAATCAAGCAGTTCAACTGGAAGATTCACCAAACTGCGAAATGTATCACAAGATTTTGAGTTTCTGACTGGTGCGAATCTAAAATCTGTTAAAGCCCCACCAGTGGCTGAGAGGTTCTGCTCTCGAAGCTGGTAGACGGGAGGTGCTGGGTTCGAACCCAATCGCGCCCGTCGGCCTAACCGTTCGGAGTTTTCGTGGTTTTCTTCGAGCCATGGATTTCCATGCGTAAATACGGGTTAGGTTCCCTTAGAAAGATCCCCACGAAGGGCACCCCCCCCCGGACCTATATCCCTAGTGTAGATAATCGGCCGTCAAAATACAACCAACCAACTAAAATCTGTTAACGAAAATCTATTAAGTAAATATTGCATGGATCTTGCAAATAAATATGCTGCTGATGTAAATGAACTTGAATTGATAAGCGCAAAATAATCATTTGCAACATCGGATGAAAATTTTTGTAAAATAGATCATTTAGAAATCCGTCAACTACTCCATAATTTTGACTTAACAGGGAATTACAAAAACTTGGAGGCAGCGTACAGAATTTTTCTAAGCATTCCGTAACCACCGCATCAGCAGAAATGTCTGGATTTACTTTCTATCGAATTCAGTATTACGCAATCTTTAGGTAATAAACAAATAATAAGACGATTTCGCTACCCTAAAAGCGAGAAAAATAAAATGGTAGTAAATGTATCTGCCCGATATTATATATTTTTATTTTATGTTAATTAATGCATTGCATTCATTATCTTCCTTAATTATAGTACAGAAATTATAATTTATTTTCATCTTTTACATTATGTTCTACTGGGTTTTTTTCTTTATTTTTCAGTACTTATTTGTTAAAGGGGTATTCGTGTCCTACCTGCTTGTTAGTAATTTTTATCTTGCGAATTTTCCCATTTTCTCCAACTCAAATACTAACAACAAATGAAAATGGTTAGAAAAAAACTATGGCAAAACATCTCCTCATATGTTATTTAGTATTTCGGAATTTTTAAATTAAAATTAAACCCTTTTAAAATTCCAAAATACACACGAAATATTTATTCATTAGAATTTATTTTTATTTCAGCTATTTATCAAGTTTGTGACATCTGTCACAAAGAGACGGAGGGGGGGGGGGGGGGCGCCAATTTGAAACTTCGCCCCGGGCGCAGTTTTCTCTTCGCACGGCCCTGCCGAACAGCCATTGAAATGCTTGGATAATACGTAAATTTCAGGTGGATAATACGCAAGTTTCAGGAAAAATGACGAGTCGCAAGCGATTTTTGTCGCGTGCAATTTTTACGTGTAATAACACTATTAATGTTTAATTCATGGCGTACGTAATGTATGATCAACTCCGTGCGATTTTTTATGTCTTAAATTTTAGTCTTTGAAAAAATCATTTTCCAAATGGTCGTTGTAATTTCTTAAATTGCTTTTTTTTTTTTTTTTTTTTTTTTTTCCACGAATATGAGGAAATTGAAGCAGGCAGTAAACCTTTCTTGAATGAAATTGTATAATTAACAGTACAAAAAGTACCCATAATTAAACCACCAAAGTTAAAAATACATACAAATTAACTGAACGCTGTTGAAACACAGTATGAGAGCCGACTCAGTAGGAATGAAAATGGCTGACGCGCGAGCCTGTATTATGTAGTAGTTCTAGGTGTTACCTTTGATTTTAGAATTTCTGACAAACAACTTTGAACATTCTAATATGAGACCTATATGGTATATATGGTAAAAAAAAAAAATATCGACCTTGAAAGACATTTAAATAAGAATACAGAAATTATTACTGTTGCGTAATTCATTTTGAGTGAAGTTACACATCCTACACTACGTTAAGATGTACAAAAATAATTGGTTCAGTTTTGAGAATTATTCAAATAGTAACAATTGTGTGAACTGACACACATAACCAAATCAACATTAATTGAATAAGACGCATATATAATGCATATTTTCAATTAAGATAAAGCCAGGAGAGATTGCGCACAAAGAGGTTCGGGAGGAAGAAGTAGAGTCCGCGCACAGCGACTCCAGGTAGTTGTACAATAGCAGTAGTGGAGTTTCTACTTAAATGTGCAGGTTGATTGATTCGAACGTATAGGATAAAGCATTGCTATTTTGTCTTGTTTTCCCAAAGTACGTGCTTGAATTTTCTTAATTATTCGTAAGAATTTCTATACAATGTCAATAGTACAAAATATTTTAAACTTAAACGATTTCTCATAAGCTATTAACCTCGACTACCGGTGTGAACACCAACGGTTCGCTTTAGAAGCGGCCATGTTTAAATAAAAGGCCGCGCAATCTCTCCTACCGAAATTGGAGAGTTTGCGCATCTGCTACTTAGAAGAGATGGCGCATTGTTCCCATTAGTTGGTATGCAAGGAGAGATTATGCAGCTTATTGGTAAATTTACATAAATTGTAAATTAAAAACATATGAATGTTTAAATAAAATGCCGCGCAATCTCTCCTACAGAAATTGGAGAGTTTGCGCATCTACTACTTAGGAGAGAGGGCGCATTGTTCCCATTAGTTTCCATGCAAGGAGAGATTACGCAGCTTATTGGTAAATTTACATAAATTGTTAATTAAATGTAAAACGTATGAATGAATCAATTTTGAAATAATTTTTGAAAAAACATAATTATAGAAATTAAATTTGGCAATAAATTAATTCGCTAAAAAATGCTTTCTCAGATAAAAAAAAAATTTGTTAATAAATTAATAATACAGTTGTTATTAAACTAATTTCATATAAATATATTTTTTAATAAATTAATAATACATTTATTTATAAAATAATTATATATATATATATATATATATATATAGCTAATTTATGAACAATTAATTTGCGAATAAATTAATTTCGCTATCTAAAGATAAATTTTCTAATATATGATGTTTTTATTTTTGCTTATAAGTTAGCAGCAAAAGTTTGTTTTTTTTCGTTTATGCGAAGACAACCTGAGTTAAGTGTCAGGAAAGCTCAAGGTATTAGCAGAGCTAGCAGAGAAGTATAAAAAATTTGAAGGAAAAAAAACGAATGGCAAGGAGAATGAGTGCACTGAATGTATGGAACTGTACCAGAAGACAACTTCGATAGTGACTGTATTCAATGTATTACTTGTAGCAGGTGATTGCATGAAACCTTCACCATTTACAATTATTATAAGTGCATTGTTTGTGGATGACGACAACTTCGGTCAGCAAACATGAGGACATTGAAATTGTGGAAAGGAAATTGAACTAAATTTAAGTTAAACGTGTTATCGAGTAACTTAATGTTATTTTTCAAGCTTCTCTGGGCTTACTTTTCCTGATTCTTTAATTTTTTTCTTTAATTAAAATTCTTTAGTTGTTCTTAAAATTCTTGCCCTTTTCTGATTCTTTAATCAATAGGTTGAAATATTCACCTTTAATGCAATAATATTTGATTACAAGAACCTTGCAACAACATATTTAAGTGTATTTATTGTTGTTAACAATTTAATTGTAGTTATTATTAATAACAATCTTTCCTACCCATGCGAGCAATCATACCAACCCTGTAAGGACAGATAGCGCAAAATAGCTTTTTTTGGTTTTATTACAACTGTTCCCTTAAATTACAGAGTAACAACCAAATAGCAATGGAAATGTATAAAAAACAAATGAAGCCAAAATTATTCATGCATAGTTTAGCAAAAAATTGATACAGTCGAACTTCGTTATCCCGACACTCGGTTTTCACACCACTCCGCTTATTACGTCAGATTTTCAAAGTCCTGATTTTCTGTGTATGATTTTAATGTAAATAAACACCGGATTTTACGTCTTTGAATAATTTTCAACTCCGGATATCCCGACGGTTTAGGAAAATTGTCCATTTTTCATAATCCATCTTATAAGCACGGAAATTAAGCGGGAAGAAATGTCTTAGCCAAATTTTTCACAAAAGTGTCCAAAATTAACCATTGAGATAAATGAGAAATTTTACTTCAATTCTTTATCTGAATAAATAAACCCACCCACTAAGAATGACCTACTCATGCTCCAGATAGACGCATCAATCTATTCACGGTCTTTTTGTTCTGGTCAGGCGGCGCCTTCTTGTGGTTACACAGTGTTTTTCATCCGACTAAAACCGAAGCATTGGGTTGCATTGAAATGATCAGAAATTATCTAACATCCATTTCTGAAAAACGAATATCGATTACAATTCAATGTATAATATTGAAAAAAATTTGTAGGAAGCACATCTAGAGATAAGCAAACCTTAATTCATCAATGCTTCATGTAACAATAAAAAAAAAGTCACCATAAATCTGACTTTTATTCTTTTCAATTTTGTTTTTGTGTTTATTTTGTTTAATAATAACGTTTTATTGCTTAAAACTGCAAGAACAGTTGTGAATTTAAAATTGTTTTAAAATAATTAAAAGTACAGCTTTTTGTAAACATATTTTTCTCCACCTCCGGTTACCGCAACACTCCGCTTATGACGACACTTTTCTCTGGTCACTGGAGTGTCAGGATAACGAGGTTCGACCGTATTTAGATTTTTTATTATTATTCTGTCGAATTGTGCGCAGACTGTCCTAGCTTTACCTTATATTGGAAAATGTTTTTAAAAAACTTATCTCCTCATATGTTTTCAGTGTGTTTCATTATATCTGATAAAAAATTTCGATAAAAGTAACTTTCAAGTGCCTGACTGACAGTTACTGATTATATTTTGAAGTCAAATAAAAAGTGCAAATCATTGCCAATCATTTAGATATAAAAAAAATGATTTGTCATACCCTACAGTTAAGTATGCATACTTTAAGATTTTAAGATTATAAATCAGTAGTATAATAATAATAATAATAATTAAAAAAAAAAAAAATCCATATTTGAACTACTTTTAACTTTTTTGAATCTGATTATCATTATTTTAAATTTTAGCGGAAAAATTACTTTTAATACTTTAATAAGTATAAAAGTAAAAAAAAAAACAACAAAAAAAAAACACTTTATTATAAAATTTAATGTTTATCTTGTAAATCATGCCTAATTTCATGACTGCAATTTATGATTTTTCCAGAAACATTTTCGGTTTAATACATTAATTTGGCGTGGACACCGAACTCGATTATGGAAAATTCACCTTTTTTTCTTTTTTCTTACGTTTCGTAGAAAGCTTGGTAAATTTATTAAAAATCTAGCAGGCTTCGCCCGCTATGCTCGTCGGTTTCTCCAAACGAATATTTAATTAAAGGAAATTATATCGGGGAATTTGTCCTTGTATTTTAAAGCTCTATGGACCTTTACCTGGTATGTTCTTCCGCAGTGCTGAAAACGATACGAACACCACTGCGCAGCGCTATTATATTTTCTAACGTGTCAGAGAAAATTTGGGCTTTAAAGACCAATTCATTTAGTAGATAATTTTAAAGTAGGATTTGGTAAAGAACAAAGAACGATATACAATTAAAATATACTAAAACCATCCCTAAAGAATTATTTAATTAACAATGAAAAAACTCATAAAAATCCGTGCAATAGAAGTTTTTAAAAAGACTAATATTTCATTATCGGGTTTTCGCCTTATTATAGAACTTAGCTCCAGAATTCTATAACTAGCCAACGTAGAATGATATGCAGTATACTAAAACCATCCCAAACAATTATCGAAATAACAATATAAGTCTCATCAAAATCCGTCCAGTAGAACATTTTCAAAAGGCTAATCTTACATAAGCAGATTCATCTGACTATACACTATAAAACTGGGAGGAGGGAAAAGTTCTCTCTCTGAAAGAATGACAGGCATTTCCACTCTTTTTGGAGTGAATTTTATAAAAATACACTTCTTAAAGAGTGGACTTTTCCACTCCCTACAGAAGGGAGTGAAATATTTCACTTCATTGTCGAGAGTGAAATACGTCACTCCTTTGTCGAGAGTGAATTATCTCACTCCGCTGACGAGAGCTAAATCCTGGCATTATGACTTAAAAAAAATTTTTTTTTGTTCAACTTTGAACCAATATAGGGAGTAAAATAATGAAAAGCAGCAAAATATGTCACTTCTTAATTTTCAAAAACTCCATTTCCTAATGAAACCTAGGAAATTACGCTGATTTAGTACTAAAACGCACTCCTTTTCAAGAGTGAATAGTCACCCCTCTGACACAGTGACTATTCATTCCTCCGAAAGAGTGACTGCTCACTCTAAGCTGGAGTGAGTATTGTATGGGTGTTACTCATCAGCCAAATCAGAACAGTCTTGTCTACGACGCTTTCTTAAGATAAGAGAAAGACGTCCGCCATTTTATAATTAAAATATACGGATATTATTAAAGTAATTATTTATGAAACTTTTTATTTTCATGTCAAATTAAATTTAATTAATTTATAAAGGATACAGAATGATAGCAAATTCTCGAAGAGCATTCGAAACACTTTTGCAGTTTCAAACTAAAATTTTTCTATTACTGTTAAGTCTGCAGTTTTTACCAAAGGTGTAAAAAGTATCTTCAAAGTTCAGTCATATGTGCATTGCTTGCATTATAATTTTTACTCCCGTCTTGAGTCTGTCATGACTGATAATTATACACAGTGAAGTTCATAGTATTAAATAAAGAGTGTCTCATTTAACGGGTAATATTAAAAATTTTCGAAGGAAGAAGGGGATTTCTGGAATATAGATAATTTCGGTCGAGTTTCGGTCCGGCTGAATTTTTGGCAGCATTTTCGTGCAACGCAGATTTTGGGACGAAAACGAAACCTAATTTTCTGTCGATCTCTAATTGTATGTATTCGTATTACTCATCAGCTTATTAGAACAGCAAGTCTGTGACGCTTATTTTAAGATAAGAGAAAGGCGTCCGCCGTTTTAGGATTAACATATACGGATATTATTAAGGTGATTATTTATGGAAAGTAAAGGTAAGTCTTATTTAATTTTAATATTTTATTCACGTACAGTTTGTATGTTATGATTATGAGTTAAATAGTTTTATGTTATATAGAGAAAGATTGAGCTGGACTTGTTTTCCTTTGAGATTTGTTGAAAATGTGTTGAGATAGTGTGCTGTTGGATTTTTTGGGGTTTTTTACTGTTTTCTGATTATAAACACTTACAGTTTTTATCGTTATTTTTGTTGTTGTTTAATAGTACAATTATAAAATACTAATTATTATTTTTAGTGTTTTTCAAATTGGTACATTTATTTTTTTAAGTTGTATGTAAGCATTTTTCTGTTGTTTATGATTTTAATCAAAGCATTTAATTATAGACATTCTGAATCAGTTTTTAAATTTTCTTCTAAACTTATTTTCTACGATTATGATACACGTAATTATTGGAACTAAATAGTAAAACATGATATTTAAGCATTGAAATAAAGTATATTAATCATATAACATCCACCTATTATACTGTCATTAATAAAATTTTAAAAGTAACTAAAATACAGCAAATAATAACGTTTGATTAGATTTAAATTCATTAGCAATGAATACGTACTGAGGTCTGAATATTTAAAACTTGAATTACACATGCAATAAAGAACACAATTAACGTACATCACGGAAATTATTAAAATATTAAATGGGTATCTGAAAAGAAAGAAGTAATATTAATTGATTAAGATTTCGGTTAATTACTTGCCCTTATGTGCATTTTAAAACTATCATATATTTATTGGGCATGCAATGAAAGCAAACACAAGGGATAAGATTGGAATAAAATATTTTAGTTTATTTCTGTCAGTAATTTAATTTAATTCATATGTTACTTTAATTGAATTTTTCCTTAAAAGTTCAATTAGTGCTACAAACTATGAATAAAATAAATATTGCCAGTAAAGTATTTTATTCCAATTTTTACCATGCTTGTACCTATTTTCATTGCATGCGCTAAAAGATATGATTCTTTTAAAATACCCATAAAAGCAACCTAAAAAAAGAATTCACTCCATAAAAATGAACATTCACTCCTAGGAAAGAGTGACTATTCACTCATACCAGGGGTGAAAAACACACTCCTTTAGCAAGACTGAATAGTCACTCCTCCGAAAGAATAATTATTCACCCCTGTTTAGAGTGAATATTCACTTCCCAGGAGTGACTATTCACTCTTTCAGAGAGTGAACGATTCCACTTTTGTTGAGAGTGAATAGTCACTCTAAAGAGGTTGGGCATATTTTGACTCTACAGAGTGAATAGTCACTCCTTTTTATTTAGAGTGCAGAACTTTCCCCATAATTTTATAACTAAGCAACGTAGGACGATATATAATGTGCCAAAACCATGTGTGAAAACATATCTTAACTAACAGTGCAAGTTTCATTGAAATCCATCCATTAAAAAACTAAGTTACAAGCAGCCGGAACGAAATTCCCATTTCCATTTTATATACACTATAAGGGATAAACCCGACTTTCCCGGATTACAGAATATACAGGATGACCGGAAAATAACTGGTCAAACTTAAAAGGGTATTAGAGGGAACCTAAACAAACATTTTCGCCTTAGAATGTATGTTCGGAAATGATGCATTTAAGCGCTGGTGACGAAGAAAAATGTCACAGGTGCAATGAAAGATAGCATATAAGCACCTATAGATGGCACTTATGTGTTTCATTTCCTGACATACATTCTATGATAAAAAATGCTTATTTTGGTCCCCTCTACCACCCTGTAAAATTTGGCCAGTTATTTTCCTATCACACTGTAGGTAAAAACCATCACATATATTATTTCTGATGCCAACATCCTTTTTCTCTGCTCATACTAAAGGCACAGCGATGAATGAGGTATTTTTCGAATGAGGTAGCTTTTGATTTAGTGTATTTATATATCTTTGAAATGCATTGTTTGATGAAAAAAAAAATTACAGTTGATGAAAAAACGTATCAGCAAGTAATCTCAAATTGCTTGCGGTGAGAAATCATCGCACGGACCTACTGTTTACTGTTGTTGGTGTCGTTGGAAAGCTCTTACCATGGGGATCAAGGAAATGTATACAACTTCCCGTCCGAATGTAACTGGTAAAGAGTTTTTGGCCGATGTATTTCTGTCATTTATTGAATTCTCCAGGTCGCTAGCTATGCAGGCAAGACACCCTGTGTGGTTGAAAAGACAGCTTACAGTTCAGTTATGTAACTTGTTGTTGCCAGTGTGAAGTTGGTGAAGGTTCCATGTTCCCTCTAGTAGGAAACAGAAGATTGTGACCACATTCTCACAATAGTATATAATTAAACTGCACTGACTTGGAGTATGCTTTAAAGAACATCAGGAACTAACTCCTCGCCCCCCCCCCCCTTCGATGATATGCGTCGGTATGCCTTTCAAAAGGCTTTAATTAGAGACATGGATCCCGCCTTCAGATCAGTTAAGCAGGCATTCTTTAACTTAACTAATAATACCTGTGACAACTCCGAAACACCCTCTTTTATTGTGTGTACCTGGTGTTGGAAACACTTGTTCTTCAGTCATTTCTATTCAGAAATGCACTACCATCCGTGAAGTTACTTTTCCAACAAGCATAAACTATCTTCTCTGTATTCTCTGTAATCTGTAAACTCTCTTTTCTACCACACAGAGTGTGGTAGAAAAGCTAGCGTCCTGCATAGCTATTGACGTGGAGAAATCAATAAATGACAGAAATACATCGGCCTACAACTCTTCATCAGTTACATTCGGACGGGTAGTTGTACAGCTCATATTCAAAATATTAGAATAATTGAGAAAAAGTAATAAGAAAAAATTATTTTTCATTTATTTATTTTTGATACTAAGTAAATGCACTTAAATTTCTTATGAATTAAATCTGGAATGTTTAGATAAGATTTTAACATTTATAAAATATAAAATACAGTACAATAAATTAGGTATACAGCTTTCTGAAGCACATCAAATATTAGAATAAAATTTGGATTAGTTCAAAATATTAGAATATTTTATTTTACGCAACAATATTACCTTACGAATATGAAGTAAATGGTAGGTAATATTTTGTAGCATCCCCTTTAGCTTTCATAACAGCGTACAATCGATCTTGCGTACTATATACAAGGTGTTTACAAACATTTCTATCAATATTAGCCCAAATAGACTTTATACGTGCCACTAACTCAGTTTTACTTGAAGGAGGATTTTCTTGGAGTTTTTTCTTCATTATACACCATAAGTTTTCGATGGGATTAAGGTCTAGTGAGTTTGGTGGCCAAGGAAGTACCTTAATGTTGCGTTGGCGGAACCAATTCTTAGTTGGCACCGAAGTATGCGGTGACGTTAAATCTTGTTGAACGATGAAATCATTTTCAAATAAATCTTCTGATGATGAAATCATGTAATATTCCCAAATTTCTTGATATATCTGAGGGTTAACCTTTTCGTAGACGATACATAACTTTCCAGGTCTTTTTGCACTCATGCAACCCCAAACCATGACACTAACAGCAAATTTTGCGGAACGTTTAAGGCATTCTTTATCAAATACTTCTTATTTCATTCTCCAAACTCGAATACCTTGATTACCATATGAAACACAAAACATATTTTCATCACTAAATAATATATTTTTCCAATCTTCTTCGCTCCATAAACGTCTTGATTTACACCAATTCAATCTTACACGCTTTTGTTTTGCAGTCATGAGAGGTTTTGTTTTCGATACACGAGATACAAACTTAAATTTATGAAAACGTCTTAATGTTGCCGATGTAGAAATTTCAACTCCTTCTTCTTTCCATTTTTTATGAAAAGAATCGCACACTTTTAAAACGGTTTTTCATAACTATACGCTTCAGTTTCCTGTCATCTCTAGTAGATGTTTTTGGTTTTCGGCCGCCATTTTGGCGATTATTTTGAAATTTTCCATTTTCTGAATATTATGTTAGTTTTTTACTAACGCTTAATTGCGAACAATGTAAATAATTCGCTATGTAACATTTATTTTTACCATGCCGATACAAATCAACTATACTAAGTTTAATAGATTCAGGAATGTCGCTCACACGACCCATTTTAAGTCGAAAAAGCAAACAAACTGCAAAAAGAATACTGATTTTAAATAAAATAGTCTGAATTTAATAAATGATGCCACCAGTTATGAATTGGTGATAATTAAAGGAGAATTAATGTGAAATATTCTAATATTTTGAACCACTTGAATAAATATTCTAATATTTTGACTTTTCATAATAATTTTTTTTCAATTAATCTTTTCAAAAATGATATTAATTTTAATATAATAAATAAGTTTAATCAACTATAAGTTCTTAATAAAAATATCTTTTTCATATTTGCATTAAAAGACATTAAATTACCAAACGATATTTTCAATTTGTAAAAAAAAAGTAATTATTCTAATATTTTGAATATGAGCTGTATACATTTCTTTGATCCCCCTAGTAAGATCTTTCCAACAACACCACTCTCGACAAAATCCCGATCTGGCAGTTGGAGTCCTTAATAAGTTTGAGTTAGGGCAGTGCCATCTGTTGCTAATATTTAGAAGTAAAACCATGATGCGCAGTAAAGAAATTTTTGACTGTGCACATTACTCTTTCGTACAAGAGTAACTTTAACAGCTCTCACTGTTTGCTTGTTATTGAATTTAAAAAATAGTCTGTCCATTTTAGAAGATACTGTATGTTCGAGCATAACTTGGGTATGATGAGCAAACATCTTTTAAATATGTGGATGTGGGCGATGGGGGCCTTTTCTTAGAGGGATTGTGTAAGTGTCTGTTACTGTCAATTTCAGGGCTGTAGTGGAAGGTATGTGGTGGTATTAGCAAGTTTTTAGATTTTTAAAGAAAAAGAAATTCCGTATACAGTCTGTTTCTTAATAAAGCTATATAACGTATGCTCTCTGACGTATACTCTTTGGGTTTTTTACACGACTGCAGCACTGGTTTATTTGTTTAATAGTCTGAATCAATGCTTTAGTACTAATCTTCGAAAAAGGTTTTCAATATGTTCACTTAAAGAATGACCATTTCTTTACAGGAAACGTTTATATCGCAGCAATTCCAACTTAAGAAAAACATCTTAAATATAATCAAATGCCATTTTTAAGTATACAAAATAGACAAAGAATTAAGAACAAAAATGCGTAATTATTAACCGTAATTATCTATTATCTACCAAAATTACTACTTTCACTATTTTGTTAATTAATTTAAACATGAATTTATGAATTCAGAAATTATCGCGTGCAGCTTATCAAAACCAAGGTTATTTTATCTATGCTATCAAAGTTAATTTACTCTATAATTTTCGTTTTTAGAAGTGTACCTTGTTTTTATTTTTGATGAATATATTCTTCTTTTGCAGACTGTAGAACAAAATCTGTAAAGTTACTAAGAATTTTCTAGGAAACTGGGATGCCTAGAACTTTTTATGTAACTGCAACCCGAGTTACAGATAAAATTTTAGTAAGATTACTTACTATAATTTTAGAAGATTTTTTTGTAAAGCTACAGATTTCTGCAGCTTTACAAAAAGAAGTTTTGTAGATTTACATCTTTTTTTTGTACAGTGTGCAGATAACATTTTAGTAAGTATACAGATTTCTGTAATTTTACAGTGCATTAAGCGATCTATCGCAGTGGTGCTCTGCTTAATCCAGCAATGGAATATTGACTTGAAAATGACTATTTAATTCTGTATTTTTAAGCGACTTCAAAAAAAGAAGCTTTTATTTTTGACTGTTATGTATGCATGTTCACAATTTTCTCTGAATATATTTTTTTACACTACAAATCTAGTCAAACTAAGAAGGTTTTAAGCTATAAATAGTTTTCGTACGGTGCCCATTGTTTTTTCAGGGACACGTCATAATTTTCAATATGGGATTGCTTACAGCGTGTCGAACGTAGAAGTTACAAAGGCTGGTAAAACCCAGTTTAAACATGCAAATTAAATGGGATTTATGCAACTCCTGCCAAACTTGAGCACTGCTCAAAGTTAGAGTATCTTTAAAAACAAGAGCGAGGCGACATACGACCAAAAATTTTGATTGTGTTAAAAATTGTTTATTTTAAACTTTACTTGATCTGCTTCTTACTAGATGGTAACACCCGTCATGTTTACATTTGATTTATGCTTGATATGACTGTAGTAGTTCTGTTTTCTATCACGAATACATAAAGCTGCGGCGACGTCATCTTGCAGGAACAATAAAACGAGTTTTTAATTGAGCTAGCCAGCCTTTTGCTGGGTGTTATAGAACTCGTCTACTGTTCCAGGATCTCCGGTCCACTCCTTACCATCGCCATTAACATATCTTTTATTGGTGTCTAAGTTATTTGAGAATTTAATCTTATTTTTAATTACTTATATAATACAGTAGTCTCCCTCTTAAGCGGCCTCCTCTTAACCGGAACTCCGCTTTAACCGGCCGACTATTTTTCCCAACATCAGGCAAACCTCGGGAATTCAGCTTACGCTTTCGACTTGAAGTGCAATCCCGAGGGGAAGGAGGCAAAATTCAGAATGGAGAATGTCGGTTCTAAATGGATACGCGTTAACCTTCACCAGTGTTGAATTCAGTGTGTGGCCGGGGAGGACACACTCCTCCCCCAGGAACAACGAGATGTCCCTCCGGAAATCACCCCCCCCCCCTCCGCTCCACAATCTATAATGTCTGATCTATCTACAAACTGTTTTGTGCAAACATTTAAAAAGCTTGAGGGATGCGAACAGATCACCGTAGAAGATTTACAATGTATAAGAGTTGTCTAAGTCTGATAAAGATCTCAAGCATGAAACATTATTTGACGAGGATAGAATTAGGACTGTAACTGATGTTGTTCAGTACGAAGCCGATCCTGATGATGATCCAGTTGAAGTTGACACTGCTAAAATTAATCATATAGAAGGCATAAAAGCATTAGAATTGACTCTACACTATATTGAGCAGTGGCTAACAGTTTCCTCGGTTAAACTTATGATATTAAAGAGGTGGAGAGATTATGATGCAAAATGTCGGGCATCTTGACGTCTTCAGAAGAAATTCACTGATTTATTTATGGTTGATTAACTTAAGTATACATAATGTAGAATAATTTCAACTTCTTATAAAGATGTGTAACGCGATTTTCAACAATTTAATTTGTGTTAAATATTTTTCATTATTTGTTATCGGTGATAATTTTTCTTTCAGTTCAGTTAATTATAACTAGCATTCATTTCACAAAACATAGAAAATAGTACTTTTTTAAAACTACACAAATTGAAAAACTAAATGCATCGTACGAATTTAATTAATTAAATTACGCATACTTATTTAATTTTTTTTATTTCTCCACTTTAACCGGTTTTTCTCTTAACCGGCTAACCCTCGGTCCCGGTTAGGCCGGTTAAGCGGGAGGTTACTGTAATTAGTGCATCTTTATCATCTTAGAGGGCGTCAGAGTTGTAAGAACTGGTTGGTAGTTTTGTATTTTAGAGACTTTAAGAATAAAGTTCTCACTGAGAGATAATAAATAATAGCCGTCTATAAATTATTATCCTAAACAATGCAAGAGAACAAACTCAAGGGTTCAATTAATAGATACGCGGTACCATATAGAAATAAAAATCACAACACGAGCAGCGTGGAGAAATCACAAGATGATTATGGGGCGGTCTTCTCGTGAAAGGAAGCTTTTAAAAAGCTGAGAAAAGGCCAGACAGATAGGTCTGCTCTATAGCTTTATCTTATCAAGAGGATTTGAAATCGGATAGATGCCAAATAAAGGGTTGATGCCAGAATTCTAAATGAATTCAATATGTAAGAATGTTGTTATGTAATTCATATCTATGAATTATCATGATCAACTTATTATTTATTCGACTAAATAATAAATATTGTGTAAAAAGATTTATTCGTTTGTCGTTGAAAGTCAAACCAATTTTTAAGTGAGATGTAAATTTTCAACTCTGCAAAAAATGTTCGGACCAGGATTCGAACGAGGGATCTCTTGGCTGAAGCCGCCAGTGCTCTGCCAACTGAGCTATCCAGGACGAATCTAATGGGTCTAATTCACCCGATAGCTCATTGACATTACATTTGACATTTTGCGTCGAACACAAATAAAATTCTCTTTTTTAAACAACTTATTCTGTTGCCAGATGCATAACACTTTCTCTATCGCCGATAATATTTCGATTATTTACTACATTACTCACCTACCAGTAACGAAGTTACGTTACTTTGTAAATATGGTAGGATGCAATATATTAATATATACTGATGCAATTATATATAGAAATACAAATTATATAAAAATAAAATAAACAGAAAACATAGTGAAATTCTTAACTGAACATTAAACAATAATTAAAAATATAATAATAAAGTAATATAATATATTAAATCGATCAGGAACAGTCAATAACGTCATTAAATCAAACTGGAAGTTTCACTTGTCTTCCACAGCGTGTCCGTTTCTCTAATTGTTTTAATTGTTCACTTGACACAGCGCTGTGTGTCGCCGTTGGCTGTGGAGTCCGGCTGCTTATGGGAACTGATGTATGGTCAGTCTTTGAAGTAGGAGGCAGTATATTTCATTATCAGAAGGCTACAACATATAGGCAGGTCTTAATCTGTCTATAGAGATATTAATTTGTTTACCTTTAATTAATAATTGAAAATATTTTGGAGTTCTTTGCAACACAAGAAACGGTCGTTCATATGGGCGCTATAATGGGTTTTGGCTCTGTCAATACACAGAAAAACATGAGAGCATGTATACAAATCTTTTGGTATGAAAATGTTTTGCTTGCATTTGAGTTTGGATGTATAGGGATTCAAGAAAGCCATCTCTTTTCAAAGGTTATTTACAAAATCATCAGTAGGTATTGACGATTTGGATTCTTCAAAAAATCCACCAGGTAATTTGATAGTTTACCATAAACCATTTCAGCAATTTTATATTTGAAGTCCTCATGTAGAGCAGCTCGCAAACCCATAAGAACTGTTGGCAATGTCTCTGTCCAACGAAGAGAGTTATGGCATCTAATAGCTGATTTTAAAGTACGGTGAAGACGTTCAATTTTACCATTACATTGAGAATCGTAAGAAGTCGTGTTTTTCAATCTTACACCACATAATGAGGTTAAATTTCGAAGTAATTCAGAATTAAACTGATTTCCTCTATCAGTAACAACACAAGAGGGTACTCCAAAACGAGTAATCCAATTTTCGTAAAAAGCTTTTGCAACACTTTCGGCCGTGGTGTTTTGTAACGATACTACGTACTTCCATCCAAGACGTAAACCAGTTAATACATGTCAAACAATAGGTATATCCATCAGAAGGTGAATAGAGTCCCATTAAGTCGATGTGCACTACACTAAATCTTTCATCTGGAGTTTGAAATTGTGCATATTCTGTTTTTGTATGTTTAGTGATTTTATTTCTCTGACAGTAAAGGCAAGTTCGAGTCCACTGGTTAACATCTTTTCTCATTTCTGGCCAAATAAATCTTTTAGCCATTTCCTTTACAGTGGTTCGGATTCCAGGGTGAGCTAAATCATGAATTGTATTAAACAATCTCATACGAAAGTTTTTGGGCATGAACGGTCTTATATTCGAAGTGGATGTATCACACCACAAAAATTTTCCTGGTGGAAGTTAATGCTGTTTAAAACATAATGATTTGGTAATGTAATTTGAGCTGATGTAGCTCATCGTCATTTATTTGTTCATCTGCTATTTTGTCATAATGAAAGGAGAATCGATGTTTACAATTCTGGATAATATTTCTGCAACCACATTATCTTGACCGCTTATACGCAGTATGTTAGTTATAAATTGGGAGATATAGTGTCTTAGCTGCCTAAAAGCAAATGTTATCGGCTTGTGGTCGGTGAAAACTGTAAAACTACGACCTTTAAGTAAATGCTTGAAATGTTTGATAGATAAGTATATACCTAAAAGTTCTCGATCATAAGTGGTATAATTCATCTGGACATCGTTAAGCTTTTTTTTTAAAAAAAAAATGCAATTGGTTTCCATCCATCTGTTTCCTATTGTTGGAGAACTGATCCAATAGCACAATCAGAAGCATCTGTGTGAAGTGCGAGAAAGTAATCCGAATTAGGATAGACCGCCAATTCTACTTGAGTAATATCTCATTTACATTTTTCAAAATTTTATTTGGTTGCATCGGTCGATGGGATTTTGCGACGATCCTTCTTTGTAGCTTCTTTTAAAAACTTATGCAGAGGAGCTTGAGTTTTTGCGATGATTTCTTTTTTTTTTCTTTTTTTTGGGTTCCGTACTTAAAAAGTAAAAACGGAACCATTATAAGATCACTCCTGTGTCTGTCTGTCACAGCCCTTTTACTCGTAAACTATGCAACGTGGAAAGTTCAAATTGGGGGAAGTATAAAGACTATTGGCCCACATATTTACAGATTAATAAATATTCATAAATATATTTAGGAAAAATATACAGAGGCAAATTAAGTTACTTGAAAAAAAAATATTTTTTTTTTTTGTATATCGTGTGAAAGCTTTCGTAACACTGAAATCAAAAACATATTTCATTTAATTTTAGGTATTATATTTTCAAAGTTATGGTGGAAAATATAGTGCAAAAATATGTCCCCCCCCCCATCTAATTCCGAATCTATTGAAACTAAAATTATGAAAAAATTAGAGGTAGTAGACATTAATTTAAACCTTGCAGAAAAATTATAGCGATTACCCTAGGTCACATAGTTTTTGAGAAAATCGCATTTTTCCGTTACACTCAAATTTCGATTTACGGGCTTCAGCGAAAGTGTTGAGTAGAGCTGGAGGTATCTATCGTAGCAGCAGTATAAAAGCATTGTTGATCATGAATTTCGGAAAAAATCGTCGGTAATTAGCCGAGATATTAACCCTTAAAGACACGGACGGTTTGGACATACATAATGACAGGGATGGCGTACTCTATGCTCCATCGACTTTTAAAGCCTAGATAACAAATTTTAAGGATATATTTGTGTAATGCAATGTCCAGTAGCAGTATAAAAGCAATAAACGTCAAATTGTTAAAAACAAACTAATTTAATGAGAATTAATCACTATAATGAATTAATTTAATGAGAATTCATCAATTATGGAGAGAACTACAGCTATGCAAGTGAGGTAATGGTATAGTAAAGCGACTACGTCCGATTTAATGAAAACGACAGCAGCGCCCCCTAGTGGCTATTTTTGGAAGATAGCCACTGCAAATCGAAAACGAAAAGAGATAGAGCAAAATTTCCAGTTAGAAAGTTTACCCAACCCTACGTTGTATAGCTTTTACAAAGTATTAGTATTCTTTTAGCAACGGTATTTTCTTAATAATACACTTACTAATTCATATGTTATTGTACGGAATCCTCTGTGCGCGAGTAATACTCGCACTTGACCGTTTATTTTAAATAACAAAATACTTGAGGGGTGCGCATTCCATGCGCATATTTATCACATATATAATAAAAAACATGCATAAAAAAGATTAAATCTCTATCGCAAATACAAAAAAAAAAAAAAAAAGCCTTGTGATTTTTAAAGTGAAGAAAATATGAACATGAAGAGAAAGCCATTTAAAGTTTTCATTTGTGTGGGTAATTGCGATGGGTGTATTAACAAAATTTACAATATATCGCGATAGAATTGCCGTATGGATAAATATGAGGTGTCAAAATATTCAGAATTAAACAGCCTTTCATTTAAAAATTATTAAAATTTTATTAAAAGCTTTAAAAATTAAAATTAAAATATAAAATAGAAATATATATATCAGTTACTGCGGGCTCATTTACAAATGAGCAGTTTTCAGTTTAAAAAATAATTGCTATATTTTCTAGCGTCGTATAGGTATGAGTCGAATTCTTAAACAGATGAAATACAAAGAAAATCCAAAGGTCGAGTTATACACCGGATATAAAATTAGGCATCCGACTATCGAAAGATTACGAGATAAGCGTTGATTTTTTCTTTACGAATATGACCCTCAAAAATTACCAATTCTGACATTTTTCACAATAAATAAAAATTATTTATTGTGAAAAGTGTGTTTATTTTAAATAACAAAATACTTGAGGGGTGCGCATTCCATGCGCATATTTATCACATATATAATAAAAAACATGCATAAAAAAGATTAAATCTCTATCGCAAATACAAAAAAAAAAAAAAAAAAAAAAAAAGCCTTGTGATTTTTAAAGTGAAGAAAATATGAACATGAAGAGAAAGCCATTTAAAGTTTTCATTTGTGTGGGTAATTGCGATGGGTGTATTAACAAAATTTACAATATATCGCGATAGAATTGCCGTATGGATAAATATGAGGTGTCAAAATATTCAGAATTAAACAGCCTTTCATTTAAAAATTATTAAAATTTTATTAAAAGCTTTAAAAATTAAAATTAAAATATAAAATAGAAATATATATATCAGTTACTGCGGGCTCATTTACAAATGAGCAGTTTTCAGTTTAAAAAATAATTGCAATATTTTCTAGCGTCGTATAGGTATGAGTCGAATTCTTAAACAGATGAAATACAAAGAAAATCCAAAGGTCGAGTTATACACCGGATATAAAATTAGGCATCCGACTATCGAAAGATTACGAGATAAGCGTTGATTTTTTCTTTACGAATATGACCCTCAAAAATTACCAATTTTGACATTTTTCACAATAAATAAAAATTATTATTGTTATTTCCTATAATGATTATCATAAAAATATTAATTTATTTTTAGAAGAAAAAAAAGAATAGTTGACTTGGAGGAAAGTTTATTCCTATGAAAAGACAAAGTAAAGTATGAATTATTTCATTTTGAATTTAAAATAATTAAAAACAAGATGACGTATGAAAATAGTAGAATTTGTAATGGAAATCCTTTTTTTTTTTTCTTTTTTTTTACTTAAGTAATTGCAGTCGGAGACATCAGATTCATGTTTAGGTGTGTACTGCAGCTCCTTCTACCTATATGTTTGCCTCCGACAGCAATTACTTAAGTAAAAAAAAAGGATTTCCATTACACAATCTACTATTTTCCTACGTCATCTTGTTTCCCTCTTTGTAGTTCGCTTTTTCCCCAGTCGGGTTTTTGTATATTTTTTTAATTTAATTTTTTATTGGCGAATTTTTAGTTTATATTACTTACCTATTTTTTTATTTACTTGTATTGATGACTTTAAAGTTGTGTTTAATTGTTAGTTCCTATCTATAAACATTGTTTTAATGAGGCCTATAGATGTCTGTGAAGATTAGAGTTACAGTTAAGCTAAAGATCCTACTTACACAACTTTCAGGTTGTGCAATGTTTAAACAGATCTTCTGACTGTAAAATAGTTTAGGAAACATCGTCTTCATTTTGAAAGACCTATCCGATGATAGGCCACTCAATAGGGTGCGTAATTTTTTTTTTTTTTTCGTCTCTATCGACATTTTGTATTTTACGGCCGCCATTTTGAATTTATGAAAACAAAACCTAGCCTATAACCGGTTGAAACGAATCGATAGAGACCCCATTCATTAAAATCCATGCACCCGATGTGATGTTTTGAGGGTATAAAGAAATCCACATACACACCCAGATACGCGTCAAACACCTAACCCTACTTGCCAGTCGGGTAAAAAATAAGAAGAAAATAATACTATAATAGAATAATAATAATAATAATAAGTGAAAAATATCAATAAAAAGAAATATCTAATTTTGGAAAATTTAAATGTTCTTCATAACTGTTAAATTCGCAAAGTTCTGAAAATTTTTTTACATTGACAGAATTTTTGTACGGTTTACCAATTCTCAAGGGAAATATTTATTTCCAGGAAATCATAGATATGTTTATTTGTCTCTTGATGATTTTTCTTACACGTGACTTTATCCCCTAGAAGGAAAAACTATATATACATTACACCGAATACACCCAAAATAAGAAATATCAGTACAATTTTTTTTTTATGTGGTCGAGTTATACACAGGATCAACTCAAACACTGAAAAATGCGTAAAATATCGACTTATACACCGAATACACCCAAAATATGCCATATCAGTGTAACTGTTTTTTTATATGGTCGAGTAATACATAGGATCAACTCAAACACTGAAAAATGTGTAAAATATCGACTTATACACCGAATACACCCAAAATACGCCATATCAGTGTAACTTTTTTTTTAAATGTGGTCGAGTTACACAGGATCAACTCAAATTCTGAAAAATGTGTAAAATATCTACTTATACACCTGACTTTATCCAATAGAAGGGGGGAAAAAATGTATGCATTCTTTCGTGAGCGAAGTAAGGGATCGACTTATACACCGAATACACCCAAAATCCGCCATGTCAATGCGATTTTTTTTTATGTGGTCGAGTTATACACAGGATTAACTCAAAGTCTGAAAAATGTGTAAAATATCGACTTATACGCGTAACTTTATCCCCTAGGAGGAAAAAAATATATATATGCATTCTTTCGTGAGTGAAGTAAAGTATCGACTTATACACCCAAAATACGCCATATCAGTATAACTTTTTTTTTTCTAATGTGGTCGAGTTATAACCAGGATCAACTCAAACTCTGAAAAATGTGTAAAATATCGACTTATACACGTGACTTTATCCCCTGGAAGGAAAAAATATATATGCAATCTTTAGTGAGTGAAGTAAGGTACGACTTATACATCGAATACACGCAACATACGCCATATCAGTGCAATTGTTTTTAATGTGGTCGAGTTATACACAGGATCAACTCAAACTTTGAAAAAAGCGTAGAATGTCGACTTATTACACCGAATACACCCAAAATACGCCATATCAGTGTATTTTTTTTAATGTGGTCAAGTTATACACAGGATCAACTCAAACTCTGAAAAATGTGTAAAATAACGACTTATACCCATGACTTTATCCCCTAGAAGGAAAAAAAAATGTATGCATTCTTTCGTGAGTGAGGTAAGGTATCGACTTATACACCGAATACTCCCAAAATACGCAATATCAGTGCATTTTTTTTTTTTTTTTAATGTGGTCGAGTTATACACATGATCAACTCAAACTCTGAAAAAAGCGTAAAAAATCGACTTATACACCGAATACACCCAAAATACACCATATTAATGTTTTTTCTTTTTATGTGATCGAGTTATACACAGGATCAACTCAAACTCTGACAAATGCGGCGTAAAAATTGGCTCAGTAGAAACCTGGTCGAGATGACGGAAAAAAAAGAAACTGATATTTTAAATACATAGATTATGTAGTATCTATATACTATATATTTCTCTTACGTAGCGCTAAAAAAAAGGGCTCTATTTGTAGCTTGCTGTTTGGCAACAGCCAAAGCGACGATTCTCAATCGTTAAGTTAAGGTCACATGTCCCAACCCACTTAGCAAATCAAAATCCTGACAAAATCTCTCTTTTACCGCAAACCGTTTGAGCAATGCATGAATGACAATTGCTATTGGTCTGTTTTACGGTGACGTGAGGAATTCAGCGTATCAGCTTTTTGATCCAAGGTTGTATTTAGACACAGGCTAAAACGTTTTTTTTACAGTTCGGCTATGCGTAGAATATTTTATAGGGCCTTATTATAGTTTTAAATTAATTTAAGCCGTGATTTTCAATACTATAGGCAAAATGAAAGGAGAAGAACCCCATCTGACACTGACATGATATATATATATATATAAGCCGTTCTCTGAGTGTATGTCCTTTATACAAATCTTCAATTTTTGCCCGATTTGCACGAAACTTGATGTACATACGATTTAGAATGTGGAAAAGATCGCTGTCTACTTAAAAAAAAAAAAAAATCAGTATTTATCCCTTTTTCCTACCACCTTCCATTATTTAACGTTATAGAAATATCTGTTTTTAGATTTTCTAATTTAATCGTTTCTTTCCTGTTGCCACACCATAAAAAATGACACAATAATGTGAAAAAAATAAGGATAACGCGTATATTTTGTTTTTATTTGCAAATAAAAATTCAGATTTTCTTGCTATATTTTTGCATTTTTGAAATTGACGTCATTCTAAACGGAAAATCCACATTTTTTTTATATATATAATGACATTGTAAAAAATGAAATTGTGGGATGTTTTGAAGTTAGAAAAATTGCAGTAAAGGCACAATTTATGGGCACTGACATAGTGTTTTTACTTTATAATGTAGATATATATACCATACAAAAGAGAATTTCACTAAATGCTGCGCGATTTGGTGTTTTTTTTTTTTCGTATTGTCAGGAAAATCACATATTTTTCTCTTACACCTGCCAAAGAAAACGCGCATTCTGTTATCAAAGCTCAGGGATTTTACTATGGTTGCGAGACAATAACATCATGTTTTCTGATTGTCTTTTTAACGATTTGTGGATGGGAATGCACAAATTTCAGTTATTGTGATTTCCATATTATTTCGTTTTAATTTATTTTACCTAGAAGGCTCCTTATAATAAACACGGGCGAAACCGGGTAGTTCTGCTAGTTTAAATTTTAACGGCGTCAATTTTCTGTTCGCTTAGCTTTCTCAAAGATGATCAACAAGTCACAGCGCCAAACGTTTGATTAAGTGCATTTTTATTTATATTTTCAACAAAATTTTCGATTACTTTTTTATGAATTAAGATATTTGTAATTTTTATATGTTGCTTGCTCGGATCGCATAGCGACCCAACTAAAAATATTTGTTATTGTGTTTTCACTAAGGTTTTAAATTAATTCTGTTTCCAAGGTGCATTTTTATTTATATTTTCAACACTAGGGGGCTCGGCCCCCTACGAGCTACGCTCGCCAACCCCCGTTCAGACACCGCAGTTTCTAAAAGCACGCTAATTTGATCGGCTTTAAAAAGATTTTGAAAGATTGAATTATAATTTTAAAAACAGTGCTCCTATAAACGGGTTTCTATTCATTTCTCTTTGATTAACGAAGAAAGACCTCCGGTCACAAAAAATTCAAAACCGGCGGCGATGACAGCGGTAGTTACTTTTTTTTTTTAGAATAGAGAGAAAGTTTTCCATTACTTTTTTATACATTAAAAATATTTGTAAATTTAATACGTTGTAATGATTTATGATAGCACTCATTCTGGCTAGAGTTGACATAAATAGTGGCGAGCGAGCGAAGCGAGCTGGACCGTATGGCGATCCCAATACGAATTGCGTAGCAATTCATGGAGGTTGCCGAGCGTTAGCTAGCAGGGGGCCGCGTCCCCTAGTATAAAAAAGTCGGCAAAATGGATGGAAATTTAGGATTTTAAAACTGTGACCTCACTTGCTTTTAAACAAGAATTATAATAAATGCCTACAGTCGTGCAAGAACCTAGACAAGAAATTCGCTAAAACATATAAATATATATTAACATATTTTCATAATTTAATATATAGAGAACTTAACATTTTGCATGCAGTGCAATGTATTCTTTGATACATAAATTTAAAAAAATTATCGCAATTATGGTTTATTTGGTTCCGTGTTGAATTCAGAGTTAGGTCGCAGTACATTCGCCTCAGAGCATCGAAATGTGTCACCCAGCCCGCCCGCCTGGAATTTTATGCTTATTAATAGCCTAGAAATGCAATCACAAAAATTCTGATGCTTTTAACCATATTTTTTCTATTATTCTAAATGTTTTCATTGAGTCTATATTTGAATGTCACAGTCTAAGAGTCTAAGTAAACCTTAATGTTATGTTATTCTGTATTTTATGGCTTGCGGACATGTAGTTTTTTTTTTTTTTTTTTTTTTTTTTTTTTTTTTTTTTTTTTAGTAACTACCGCTGTCACCGCTGGAGTAATGAATTTTTTTGCGACCGGGGTCTTTCTTCGCAAGAAAAAAAAGAAAGAAAACTACTACATACAAAAATATGATAATTGGTATTGTTATAGAGAAATGTTTGACAAACACGCTGATGTAGACAGTTTTGAAATCGAACAATTATTTTAAGATATATTTAATGTAAAAGTTGGTTAAAATCGTTCCATTAAAAAGTTTTATTGGAGCAAAAACTATACATAGGAATTTAATATTTTTTTCTAAGGATATAAATTAGAAGCTAACGATGTGCAGACTGCATTTATTTTTTAATTTGACTAATTTTTTCAGGGTTTATTTCCATGTTAAATTCAAATTTTCAACATTTCCAGAGATATTTTTTACATTTTCTAGAAAAATTTATTATTTAAAATTGTTGCCAGTTGTAAAAACAGTGCAAAGAATGATATTTCCTTCAATTTAAAAATTTATTTACACGTGACAATTATAAACAGAAAATAAACTTTCAAATTAGAATTAACTGTTATGTATTAAAAGCAGGAAATTATTGAAAATTACGTTATAAAAATATATTTACACGTAACTTTTAAAAGAGAAATAAAATTTTAAAGTAATAAATTCATTAAGATGCGTTAAAAGCTGTAAATGGAAGAAATTATGTCATATTTAGAATGGCCAACTAATAATAGTGCCAAACAATTTAAATTTAAAAATATATTTACACGAAACATTTATTTCATATTTAACTGATTTTTTAAACTATTGTTGCCAATTCTAAGGCAGCGCAAATAAATATATTTCCTTTCTGACAATAATAGTATTTTCACGTGAATATTAAAAAGAGAAGGAAAACTTTAAAATAATAAATTCATTAATATGTGTTGAAAGTGGTAAATAAGAGAAATTACGTCATATTTAAATTGACCTAATAATAATGTTGCAGAACAGTTTAAATTTAAAATATATTTACACGAGACATTTATTTAATTTTTTGAGATGGTCTTTTAAACTATTGTTGTGAATTCTAAGACAGCGCAAATGATATTTTCTTTCTAACAACAAAAGTATTTTCACGTGAATATTAAAAAGAGAAAGAAAACTTTGGTGAAAATTATGTCAGATTTAAAACGATACATTTAAAATGTCCTATTTAAAACAACTTTCTTATAGAGTTGTTAAAAAATACCGGGAGGAAAAGACTCTGTTTACTTAATTCATTTGGACAGCTGTTATTTATATTAGCTTATTTTCAACTGTTTAACTGATCTTATTTAATCAGAGACGAAAACAGTCACTGGATCTTTTAAGAGTGACCATCAGTAGTATTTTGTCCTATACTTTTCATGCTATATTCTTATCATCACAGCTACGCATTTTCTATGAAACCGATTTGCTTAAAATTTTTTTTGGTCATTGAAATAACTTATTTCTTTCAGATGGCATAATTTTGTAAAAGAAAAGTACGACCTCTTTTTTTAAATTAAATTTTAAAATTTCTTCCATTGGTTCCTCAAAAAATTACCAGATGGCACTACGGGTTCTGTATATATTTTTTAAGGACCACAAATCAACTAATTTTTTAGTTTTTATACATTTTTTTGTAAATTGTTCTCATTATCTCTTTTACAAATTTAACGAGGGACATTTCTTAGATGATATTATATAAAATGTCCCTCAAGAAACCTTTTTGTTTTCTCAAAATACGATTTTATTCATGAAATTTCACTGCAGAATTACATAGTCCTCCAAATTTCTAGCAACCCTAAGATTTCGGTTTTTCCGAGTGAGGTAAGCACTGTACTTTTCGCTCGACTTTTTGTTGGCAGAGAAGTGAATCTACACCGTGTAAGGACCTGACATTGACCTTTGAAAGGGGTGGGGAGTAAAGGTCACCGTTTGTGGATATTTTCTCTTATTTCTATAAAAGGAAATTTGTCTTTGCAGGAACGTTTAATGATTTGCAGTATGTACTGATCATTCGTATAAAGCGCAAAATGTTTTATCCTATAACAAAAATGGTTCATTGTATGCAAATGAACAGATAATAACGTTAATACTAAGAATTTCTGAATAATTTTTGATCTAGTGATTACATCAGAAGTTCGGTATCAGAATTTTTTGAGTTCCATTTCTGTTTTTAAAAAATGCCTTATTTAAGGGTGTTCTCAAATCCAAAAGAGCAATTTTCTGACATAAGTTTTAATGTATTTTTGTTCGAAAATGCATGAAACTAGCTAATGTTGTTGTTCAGAAACTATGTAATTGAGCTGTTTTTTTCCATTTTTTTTTTTTTTTTTTTTTTTTTTGCAAACGCAATAGATTTTAAAAAAAAATTGTCAAAGTGTGCGTTTTGAATCGAATGTCTCAGGGCGTCAGTTCTCCTTTCCGGCTCTGTCACGTCCGGAAATTTCGTTCAAAACTTTAACTTTGACATCATTTTCTGAAAATTTTTCTGCCTTTACAGAAAAATGGTTTGATAAGACATTAAGTGCACCTGTCAATTTGGTGCATTCATGAACAATAAACGGTCAAGTGCGAGTATTACTCACACTCAGAGGGTTCTATACAATAAATATATGAATTATTAACTGTATTATTAAAAAAAATCACTGCTAAAAGAATAATAAGACTTTGTAAAAACTATACAATGTAGGGTTGGTTATTGCTGTATATACTAGGAAAGTATTAATGGGCATACAATAAAAGTTAAAAAAGATATGAAGCCTAAATAATAACCAATATTGCTATTCTATATAACCTTTTTTAACTCACAGGCTATCAAAGTAATGTGCCCGCCTGTTCTGTCTGTCTGATGTACGTAGCTATGTATATACGTAACGCGATAACTCTTGATAGAAACATCTGATTAGCTTCAATTTTTTTTTTCTAGGTTCAATCTGATAAGGCGCTTCCTTGATTAGTTTTGGGGGTTCATTGGTTAAGTATAAAGGTGGGCTTGCCCCCCCCCCCCTTAATTTAGATAAATGGGTTTTTCATGCAGAATTATTTGATTTGCTCCAAATTTGGTATACCGGTTTGTTATGTTAAGGAGTTGCCTTGGTTAAATTTGGAGATTTATTGTTTAAGTATAAAAGGGGGGAGGGCGGGGGCTTGTCGCCCCTCCTTAATTTAGATAAATGGGTTTTTCATGCAGAATTATTCGATTTGCTTCACATTTGATATACCGGTTTATTCCGATATGGCACTTCCTTCATTAGATTTGGAGGTTCGTTGGTTAAGTATAAAAGGGGGAAAGGGGACAAGTCCCCTCCCCTTAATTTAGATAAATGGATTTTCATGCAGAATTATCCAATTTACTTTATTTTTTTTTCTATATTCATTCTGATAAGGACCTTTCCTGATTAGATTTGGAGATTCATTAGTTAAGGATAAAGGGAGGGGGCAGTTAGACACCCCCCCCCCTTAATTTAGCGATAAGGTTTTTTCATGCAGAATTATCTGATTTGTTTCAAATTTGGTATACTGTTTATTATGTTAAGGAGCTTCCCTGATTAGATTTGTAGGTTCATTGGTTAAGTATAACGGGGGGGGGAAACGGGGGCTAATCCCCTTCATTTATTTTTTGAGGGCATTATTCTTTGAAATAAGAGTATAATATACAATTAGTGTGAATAACCTGTGAGCTCAATGCCATCAGTTTAACTGGGCACTTTTCTTTTTATTTTTTATATCTTAATCTTTTTTTTTTTTTTTTTTTTAGGATCTTAATTCGGTACTGACAATAAAAGTAGTGAATATTTGAACTTCATTTGGCATTTCATAAAACTAAATTCAGCGCAGTAATTATCTTTTCTTTTTAAAGTGCAGATAAAACAAAATCCTTGTTCAAAGTTTAAACTTGGCATTGTGCTAAGCGCGTTTCGAAAGGAAGTCGCGAAGTTGCAATGCCGACTTGGTCCGTGCCACCTTTTTCCAGATGGGTTTTTAATTAACATTTTAAGACACGGGATGCTTATTGAGAGATCCCCTCAATGCAAACTATTCGCGAATGCCATAGTAATTTATGCGATTAATTCAAATTAGTCTGTCTTTAACAATTTGGCGTTTATTGCTTTTATACTGTAACTGGGTATGTATTAAACAAATATATCCTTCAAAGTTGTTATCTAAGCTTTAAAAACCGATGATACACAGAATACGCCATCCCTGATCGTCCGTGTCTTCTTTAGTGTTAATATCTCGGCTAATTACTGATGATTTTTTTCGAAAATCATCATCAATTCTTTTATACTTCTGCTACGATAGGTACTTCCAGCGCTTCTCAACACCTCTTGCTGAATGCCCGCAAATCAAAATTTTTGTGTAACGGAAAAATCCGCTTTTCTCAAAAACTATGCGACCTATAGTCACATCGCAGTGTACATCGTAGGGTAATCGCTATATTTTTCCTGCAAGGTTTAAATTAACGTCTACTACCTGTAATTTTTTCATAATTTTAGTTTAGTAGATTTGGAAATAGATGGGGGGGGGGGGCATATTTTTGCACTATTCTTTCGACGATATCTCTGAAAATATAATACCTAAAATTAAAAAAAAAATGTATTTTTGAGTCCAGCTTTACGAAAGCATTCACACGATATAAAAAGAAAATATATATATATATATATAAAGTAACTTAATTAGCCCTCTGCATTTTTCCCAAATATATTTGTGAATGTATAATAATCTGTAAATATGTGGGTTTATAGTCTTTATTACTTCCCCCAATTTGAACTTTCCACGTTCCGTAGTTTACGAGTAAATTGGCTGTGACAGACAAACAGACAGACACAGGAGTAATCTTATAATGGTTCTGTTTTTACTTTTTAAGTACGGAACTCTAAAAATGAATTAAAAAATGTGTCAGAAATTAGCCAGTTTGAATTTGAGAACAGCATTAAGTAAATAAAATATGCATGCTAAAATTTAAATTGGTAAGTCGAAACAGATACATTATGTAAATAAAATGTACACGCGAAAATATAGCATAAATTTTAAATTCTAAATACTTTTTTTTCTTTTTAATTAGATTTCATTTACCATGCTTCCATTTTTTTTTCTTTTTCAAAATTTGGTTTGGATTGCTAGGGTTCAACTAAAATGCATGAACGGAAATATTTCCCCTCAGAATTATCCCATAATTTGGCCTTTGGCTAGTTAAATGCATTAGCAATGTACCTATAAATTTGTGGCAATAATAATTAACCGTTTCAAGGGCGGTGGCTAGAGGGTCTAGCCACCTAATTTTAATTCCAAAACAGACAAATAGCACCAAGAATATTTTAATAAAACTTTGCTTTTGTAATGACAGTGGAAAATAGCAAGTTTTTACTTTCTAAGAAATTCGTTTGAATATTCTGGTGTCAGTCAATTATTTCATCATTTTACAAACAGAACTCTTCTGCCCCTAAAAGGTTTAAAAGATGCCAATATTGTTGAAATTCCGAATTTAAGTTCTTTAATTTAAAGCGTTACGTAGCAAAACTATATTAAAGCCAAACATTAGATTAAAAATAATTTATTATTAGACATAAATAACACGGGAGTAATGTTGCCTGATAGATATTTATAAATTGGGCTGAAATTTTGAACCCGGTCTCGAAAGATAATCATCTTACTCCAGGCCCAACGCACACTACTTACATTTCCTTAGTTTAGTTCACGCCGTGGGCCGGTAAAAACTGAATCTGAAGTTTGATGAAATTTCGGGCATTAATTCTTGCGATAGCGCTATTGCGTAAATCGTGAAAAATGCAGCATAGCAGCACCACCTGTTGGGCGATTCACACCAAAATGTAAACAGTATCAACTCATGTTAAGGATTAACCGAATCTGAGGTTTGATGGAAATCCGTGCTTTAGTTCTTGAGATAGAACTATTGCGGAAATCTCGAAAAATGCAGCATAGCAGCGCCACCTGCTGAACAATTTACACCAAAAACTAATCAGCATCAATTTATATCATGGACTAACTGAATATAAATTTTTATTAAATTCCGTGCATTAGTTTGAGATAAAGCGGCCACAAGATTTGTGTCGCATACAGACATGCAGACATTTTGTAAAAACATGTTTTTTGGAATGTTTGACCCCTAAAACGCGTAAATCCACCGAAAACCGGAATTCGAAAATTTTCACGAATCCAATACTTTCTTCTTGTAAATATAGAAAAACAGTGTTGAATTAAGGGGGGGGGGGGTGGCAATGGGATGTCCGGAAGATTTGAGATTTTGTGTTTTCAATGTTCAAAAAGTAAAATCCCCCCCCCCCCCTCCCTGGAATTCTATAATGTCTCGTCCAAGAGCAATAGAAATCCCTCGCGGAGAAAAGTGTCTGAATTCAACACTGTAGAAGAAAGTAAAAAAAAAAAAAAAAATCGCGAATCCAATATTCTCCCTGTAAAGATAGATGAAAGTAAAAATTGACCAGAATCCAAAATTGACCGGCCCGATCCATGTAGATAAAGATCAGCCGTGTCCCCTTCCCCCTTTTCTTTCTGTGCTGAGTGAGGTGTTTCACACCTCGGAGGAAAGATAGGGGACTATCTCGGGGAACATATATGAGGCGTCGCTGGTTCACATGGCTTGCCAAAAAATGAAAGTTATCGCGCCCGACCTGTGAAAGTCCGCGCCATCTATTGAGAAAAGGGGTTTTTCGACCTTTGTGATGCAGCCCTTTAACAGCATCTGATTAGGCCTTAAAATTCCACAAACAAAAGGAAATGAATGGAAAACCGTATACAGTAAGATCGCCCCTGGTTTTTTAATTATAATTCAATCTTCCGTAATCTTTTTAAAGCCGATCAAATGAGCGTGTTTTTAGAGTCTGCGGTGTCTATATATAGGTTGGCAAGCGTAGCTCGTGGAGGGCAGAGCCGCTTAGTACTGTCAAATTTTCGCATAAATGTGTATGTAGTATTCTTTAAAATATTTTTAATTCTGTTTTAAGGAAAAAACAGATTTTTTTTTTTCTTTTTTTTGTAGAAATTGACCCGGACCGGATCTAATTTCATTGATTTTTGCTCGGACAGGGCTAGCGCCAGAAAATTTTGCCCCGTGCACACCTGCACTCCACAGAGCTGAAAGGTTTGAGAAATACTCCACTAAAAATAATAAAATCTATAAGCTCTCATTTTAGTTTTGGTTGTATGATAATATGCGTAACAATAATATGCATAGTAGCATTCATTTACTTTTTTATCGTTTGAATAACATGGCAACTATAATTTGTATTAAAATAATGTAACAGTGTTAATACTGTATGACTAGAATAAAAGAAAATGAATTATTGTTATTATTATTCCATTTCCACCAGTAAGGATTTAACCCGAAAAAATTTGATCAGAGTTTGCCGAAAACGTACGCGTTAGTTAAAGATTTTATCGTTTCCCGTATATATTATTATCAGTTAATTTAAAAGAAGTTTTCCCCCGTACTTTTTCTAATATTTTCACTGCGTGTGTTCTGTTAAACCGCGATTCAACCTTGAGACATCTTCACGATCCATCAGTGGTATTTCAATTCATTCTTTTCATGACAGGTAAATCTTTCAAGGTTACTTGAAAAATAAAAAAACAGCATGTTAATTTCTCCTATAAATGGAAACTTGCAGTTGTATAATGTATTATATTACTTATTAGTTATTTTTCTTTTCAAAAATGCGTTATTTCTCGCGGTCTTGTGACAGCACTTAGGTAAAAGAATATGTTTTTTGGTACTTTAGAGCAAAAATCATCAAACTACTTCCGGACTGCTACCTTTATTCAATTTTCTGAGTGGTGGGGAGACCTCAAAGAATTTATATTAACATAAAATGGGATTCTAGTTCCGTTGGTCGAGTCCTTGAACGTTTCAAGTTAAATTCTTAATGGTTAAGTAGTTTCTCATAATACAATAAGTTGCTCGTTCCTTAGAACGAAACTGAAGTCATTGTTGATTTCGATTAGCGACGATGACGTTGATATGTACGGCTTTTTGAGTTTGTTATCAGGGGGTCATTCATAAATTAAGTAGTGCTTCGAGAGGACACAGGTTCATAAAGTGCGACTCAGTGTGACAGGGGGAGGAGAGCATAGGCGTAGCGTGACCAGAAATTTTGGGGGGGGGGGCACCAAGTAAAAACGGCGCCCGGAGCGAATTTTCAATCTTGCGCCCCCCCCCCCCCCCCAACACACACAAAAAAAATCTCTCTCTTTTTGATGGGTGTAATAAAATTGATAAAGTGCAGAAACATAAATAAAATCTATCAAATAAATATTTTGTGTTTATTTTGGAACTTTAAAAGGTTTATTTTTAATTTAGAAATTCTGCACAACTAAATAACATAAAATAAAATTGCACCTATTTGTTAAAGAGTTCATGATGTTTTGCGCCAGGAAAAAAAAATAATCAAGAGAGAAAAAGAAATTTCACCGGAAAATGATAAGCGGCCAAAAAATTAATAAACAAATAAAACGGTGGTTCGTAGCATAAATTTCGCGCCCGGGGCGACTTCTCCTTTAGCCCCTCTTTTCACGCCCCTGGGAGTCACGCCCCTAGAGCTCTGCACGGACCGCAATTTCCAGGTCCGAGCCCAGCCCGGTGAGAAAATTAAAAGTTTCACCCGAGCCCGGCCCGTTCATATTTTCACAGTTTACGACCAGGCCCGGCTCGTACAAAAATCAGTCAAAACAAGCCTGGCCCGTTAAATATCAATTAAATCAGGCCCGGTTCTGCTCGACTCAATTTCTCAAAAAATTCCGATTTTTCTTAACATACAATTGCAGGGCTGCCACTTACTACTAAAATGCTACAAAAAGCGACTATTTTCAGCATCCGGCGGCTATGGCGACTATTTTAGGTCGAAAATCATTAAAAAGCGACTATTTCATGAAAACCCGCTACTTTTTTCTCATTTCAGCGACTATTTTTACTGAAAATACTCGATCTTTTTCTTCAAAGTGCCTGCAAAGTCAATATCCCAAAAGCACTTTTCCAACGGTTGTGTGAGGAGATTCGCGATTTTTTCCTCAATCAATCGACGAAAATAGTTATTTCTTTTTGCTATCTTGCTACGATCTTTGAAGGAGATTTCGCAGTTTTTCCTATGACCTATTGCAAATTTCCCGATTTTTTGGGGCGATCGTTTCACGGAACTCAATTTTTTCCCCCGTGATACTTTGCCAAATTCCGCGTCTTTGTTTCTAGCGATCGTTTTACGGAACTCACGATTTTTTTCCCGCGATTCTTTGCTAAAATTCGCGAATTTTTCTGCGACAGATTGGCGAAATTTTTTTTTCCGCCACCATTTGTCGAAATTCGCGATATGTATTTTTTCACGACCGATTGATGGTATTCGCTGTTTGTTTCAGATATCATTTTACGAAATTCGCTATTCTTTTCCACGATAGTTTGTCGAAATTCATTATTTTCTTTTCAAAACCGACTTACGAAATTCTTGATTATTCGCGCAAAATCATTTGTTTAAATTCTCGATTTTTTACGCGATTATTTGACCAAATTCGCGTCTTTTCAAGGGTGATTCTATTCCGAATTTTCCGAAAATTTAAGGCATTCGGTTCCGAAAATTTGGTCATACAAACTATCGCGAATTTCGGCAAATGGTAGCCGAAAATTTAATTACGACAATCGTTCACAGAAAAAATCGCCAAATTTCTTCAAAGGATCGCAGAAAAAAAAAACTAATTTCGCCAAAGAATTGCGGAAAAAACGCGACTTACGAAAAAACGCAAACTTCGTTAAGGGACCGGGAAAAAAATACAAAATTCCCCAAGGGATCGCAAAAAACACAAATTTCATCAAAAGATCGCAGAAAAACACGAATTTCGTCAAAGGATCGCAATAAAGAAACACAAATTTCTTCGAAGGATCACGGAAAAACGTAAATTTTGTTTAAAAGATCGCGGAAAAACGCGAATTTCGCTAAAGGACCGCCGAAAAAACGCATAATTGGTGACGGGAGGAGATTCCCCACCACACCCCCTTTTTCTCCTCTGCTGTAACCTTTCGGAAAATTTACTGTGAATTTCAGAATTTTCTTTTTTCTTTTTTTTTTTTTTTTTTGCTCAGACCCCTGTTGTCTTTTTGCCCACGACCATTTGACGAAATTTTCAATTTTTTTCTTTTGATCGTTCGACAAAATTCGTAGTATTTTGTGCATTATTTTGACGAAATTTGCGACGATTTTTCGGTGACAGATTGACGAAAGTCGCCATTTGTTTCCGCAACCTTTGATAAAATTCAAGATATTTTTCCACGGTCCTTTGAGAAGATCCGCGATTTTTTTCGTCGAGAATTACCAAAATTCGCATTTTTTTTCTGCCGATCGTTTTATGGAGTTCACGATTTACTTTACACAATCCTTTGCCAAATTTCGTGAATTTTTCTACGGCCGATTGATGAAAATGATATTCGGTATTTGTTTCAGAGATCTTTTGACGAAATTCGCGATATTTTTTGCGAGACTATTTGACCATATTCGCGGTTTTTTTTTTTTTTTTTTTTTTTTCTTGTCCGCGACAGTTTGACAAAATTTTCGATTTTCGTTCCGTAATGGTTAGGCGAAATTTACAAGTTTTTTTTTTTTTTTCGAGACCAATGGAAAACTATTTTTCTGCGACCAATTGTTGATATCTGCAAAATCCCATGTATAATACACAATTACATATCTTTTTAAAACAGTGACTAATGAATATTTTTAATATATTGCACAATAAGCACACCCTTAATATCAATCGTACGGGCAGGGCCGAAACTACCCTTTTTGCACCCAGGGAAAACATGGATTTTGGCGCTTTACCCCCCCCCCCCCCCCCCACACACACACACACACACACATCTCCTCACGCACAATAAAAGTTATCGGCCTCAGGTACCCTATGCAAAGAATAAAAAAAAAAAAATAATAAAAATCATTTAACAGTTAAAATTAGAATAAGAAATATGTAAACAACTTTCCCAATGGATTAACATTAGCGTGAGCGTTAAGAGCATACACTAGTCACGCGAAAAAAATGGAACGCTAATACTAAACGTATGGGAATGTTCTTTTTAAATTTTTTCGCTTGCATATCAATAGTTTTAAATGATTTTTTTAGCTTATAAAAGCTGAGGTTGAATTCTAACCGGGTTAGTGTTCATATTTCCGATTTTGGTTGCAGATTTTTTTTTATAAAATTACTTTCACTTCCAGTACAGGTTTCGAAACTTAAAAGTATAGCAACACTAAAGATGAATCTAAACTCTCCTAGGAAAATAAAGCATTTTAAAATATTAAAATGCAAGAGAGAAATTTGAAAAGAACGCTCCAATAGGTTTAACATTAGCTTGCGAGTTTCTTTGTATTTCGTATATATATATACAATTTTGTATGAAACGACAAACAAAATCTTCATTTATCGCCCCCTTCGCCTTTATTCTGATGCTTGGGGCACATACCCCTTCTCTACACCCCTAGTTTTGACCCGTGCTATATTCTTAAAAAACCATTAAAAAAGCGGGTTACTATTCTATCGTGCATATATTTCAACCCTTAGTTTTTAGTCATTGACAGTTGCCCGACCCCGCGTCCTTTCAGGCCGGATCTGGATGTAAAAAATTTAATTTTAGTAAACGGCATGGGCGGCAGCATTTTTCAGTTGTCACCTACCTAGAAATGGCAAAAGGACGAGAAATGTAATTTGGGAAGGTAAAAGCAGGGGCGGCTGTGGCTTTAACTCATGGCGCCCTGGGTGAGAGTTTTTTTTTTAAATCACGGGCAGTCGTCCAAGCTCGCCTCCTTTCTTTAAGACTGGATCTGGTTGGTTGCAAAAAAAAAAACAATTGCCCCAAAAGTAATGCAAAAAATAATGCACCAAAAGTAATGCAAAAAATAATTGCACCAAAAGGAACAAAGCGGCATTTTTCTATTTCTGCCTGGGTTGGCAAAACGCGTGGAAATGACAAAAAGAAGAGAAAAAATCATTTTGGGGGATAAAGGCATAGGCGCCTTCATTAGCCATGGCGCCCTGTGGGAGATTTTTTACTGTACCACTGTAAATGCTATACTCATTTTTTTTCTTTTAAAGGGTTTTATTAAAGCATTTTGCTTTGTGCACCCCTTCCAGGTCCGAAACTAGCTATATTTTCACTCGGGGCAGACATGGATTTTGGCGCCCCTCTACTTCCTCCGCAAAGTAAATTTACAAAAAGAAATTTACGAAAGTTTCTGTTAGCGGACTTATTTTAAAATTTAAAATGTGTAACAGAAAAATACGTAATATTGAAATATATAACCAGCTTTGTCAAATATATTCATTAAAACCTGTAAAAAAAAAAAAAAAAAATTGAAAGGAAGCTGAAATAATTCTGCTTTATACAGGTTTCCGTCTTAGCAGATATAACTGTTGGTATTCTTTCTGTTGAAACCATGTAGTTTTTTCATTTAAGACAAGATTCCATTATAGACGCATTTCATTTTTCCAGATTTTACTGTTGTTGTAGCATTACAAATAATTACAATTGAGGCAATTTAATATTATAGTGATATGAGTCACATTGTTTTAGGATAAAAAAAAACAGGATTTACTGTAGGCATAAAGCTGAATTCCAGTATTGTAAAATATCTTCCTGTACTATCTACACCAATTTCGTGGAATTATCACTCATACCACTCTTCTTATTTATAGATAGATATGTCAACATACTTTCCTAAACCTAATGATAACTTTCAAATTTATGTGTGACTCAAAACAAGAATAACAAAATTATTAAGTTTTTATTTTTTATTTTGTGAAATTTCGACCGCTTGGTTTTTATTGTCCCAGTCTGACCTCGCCTCCTCTAAGGCCAGATATGGTGCATGTAAAAAAGCAATTATAAGAAAAAGGATGGGGTTATTTGCTGTCTTGTATATTGTAGGCGAATCTTTTTATCTATTTGACAATTTTAATGCACTTTAGTCAGCTTTTCTTTTTGATTTTTCGGCTAGAATTTTTTTTTTTACACAAATTTCACACGAACATATATATAATGTATAAAATGGCAAACCAAATTTTCATCTGGCGCCCCCTTCGCGTGGCGCACAGGGCACATGCCTCCTCTGCCTCCCCCCTTAATTTCGGCCTTCAATTAACGGCCTCCCGTTTGTTTTTATTGTCCCGGGTAACCACCCGACCTCGCCCATACCAAGACGGGAAAAAAGAAAGCTCAACGCTGCTCAGGGAGAGAGATAAAAAAAACTTGAACACCCTTCATGGAATCTTTTCATCAGAACAGTCAGAGCCAAACAAAATCTTCATTTGGCGCCCCCTTCGCTTTTCGTCCTGGCGTCCGGGCACATGCCCCTCTGCACCCCTCCCCCAGGGAAATCGGTTGACGTTTGGCAATTATCGGTGAGGGACAGTTTCACACAGAAGAGATGAGTAGAGACTGACTTTGGAAAATGTTAGTGATTCTCCTGACAGATGAAGTGATTTAAATGATAGAAGATACATGGCACATTTGAATTGGAGAAAGAAAATAGCCCAAGAGAACAGCTCTTTCTTCTAATTCATTTGCAGTCTTCTGTTATACATAAATCTTTTTATATATTTGTAAATTTTAATGCAAATGGTTCTTCAAAAAAAATTCTTTCAAAAAAAAATCTGCATTTGGCGCCCCCTACGCTTTCTGTTCTGGCGCCCGGGGTTCAGAAGGTTGGGGGGGCACATGCCCCCCCGTGCCCCCCCGACGCTACGCCTATGGAGGAGGGATAGGTTAACACGTTATGACATCATATTTAAAATAATAAAACATAAACAAAATTAAATATTGCATGAGCGTCCAATAAATCAATATGAATAATGAATTACAATTGACGAAAACCTGTTTTTTTTTTTTTTTTTTTTTTTTTTTTTTTTTTTTTTTTTTAAAGAGATAGATCTTAATTTGTTATACATAGATTTAAATAATAATAATAATAATATATACTAGGGGGCGCTGCCCCCTACGAGCTATGTTTGTCAACCCCCGTTCAGACACCGCGGACTCTAAAAGCACGCTAATTTGATCGGCTTAAAAAATATTTCGGAAGATTGAATTATAAGTTTAAAAACAGTGGCGATCTCCCTATAAACGGAATTCTATTCATTTCTCTTTGATTGAGGAATTTTAAAGCCAAATCAGCGGCTGTTGAATGATACAATGGCTGTTTCCGTCTTTGATTAAATAAAATCAGTTGACATTTCAAAATAAGCTAATATGAAATGAATTAAATAAACACAGTCTTTGCCTCCCGGTATTTTTAAGCAAAGCGAAGAGAAAGTCTTTTTTTTAATGACACTTTAAATGTATCGTGGTTTTTAATCTGACGTAATTTTCACTAAACTTTTCTTTCTCCTTTTACTATTCACGTGAAAATAATTTTGTTAGCAATGAAATATTATTTGCTCTATCCTAATAAAAATAGTTGAAAATATCATCTTAAAATATTACATAAATGTCTCGCGCAATTTTTAAATTTAAACTGTTTTACAATATTATTTTTTGTTCATTTTACGTAATGTGTAATGTGACGTAAATGTGACGTAATTTCTCCTTTTTAAGACTTCTAATGCACGTTAATGAATTTATTATTTTACAACATTCTTTCGCTTTTAAAATTCACGTGTAATATGGTTTTTATGATAATTCTCAATGAGTTCCTGCTTTTTATATTTTCTTGTTTATAATAGTCACGTGTAAAATAAATTTTTAATTTGAAGCAAATATTATTATTTGCGCTGTTTATACAGTTGGCAACAGTTTAAATTAATACAATTTTCTAAAATGTGTAAGAAAATATCTCTCGAAATGCTGAAAAGCTGAATTTAAAATAGAAATAAAACCTCAAAAAATGAGTCAAATTAATAAACTGAGTGTTGTCTACAGACCGTGAAATTCTGACGCATAAAATGATCTAAAAATGATTAAATTCGATGTACAGTTTTTGCTCCTATAAAACTTTTTTAATGGAACGATTTAGTCCAACTTTAGCATTAAATATCTTTTTAAATATTTTTTCGATTTGAAAACTGTCTGCATCAGCGTGTTTATCAAACATTTCTCTATAATTCCACCGATTTTCATATTTTTGTATGCAATATTTTGCTTAATATTAACGAAGAAAGACCTCCGGCCACAAAAAATTCAAAACCGGCGGCGGCGGTGACAGCGGTAGTTACTTTTTTTAGAATAGAGAGATGTATACAATACTAGGGGGCTCGGCCCCCTACGAGTTATGCTCGCCAACCCCCGTCCAGACACCGCAGACTCTAAATGCACGCTAATTTGATCGGCTTTAAAAAGATTTCGAAAGATTGAATTATAATTTAAAAAACAGTAACGATCTCCCTATAAACGAATTTCTATTCATTTCTCTTTGATTGGGGAATTTTAACGTCAAATCCGTTGCGGTACTACTTGATTATCCCGTAGACCAATTTCGCCAAATTATATAAATCGCCAAACCACTCGCCAAATTATACAAATTGACATAATTTTTATTTTAAATAACGAAAGAACAAATAAATTAGTGCAACATTAATAAAAATACAAATAAAACGTCGAAATAAAAATAACTTGATGACGTAGACACGTGTAACAACATTTCAAAATAAGCTAATATAAAAGGAATTAAGTAAACAGAGTCTTTGTATCCTGGTATTTTTTAACAAAGCGAAAAGAAAGTTCTTTTAAATGAGACATTTTAAATTAATCGTTTTTAATCTGACGTAATTTTTACCAAGCTATTCTTTCTCTGTTAAATATTCACGTGGAAATACCAGTTGAAAAGTATCCTCTCAAAATATCAAATAAATATCTAGCGCAATTTTTAAATTTAAACCGTTTTGCAATATTATTTTGTGTTCCTTTTATGTAATAACTGTAATGTGACGTAAATATGACGTAATTTCTCCTATTTAAAACTTCTAACGCATGTTAATAAATTTATTATTTTACAAATTCCTTTCTCTCTTAAAATTCACGTGTAATTATCGTTTTTATGATGTAATTTTTAATAAGTTCCTGCTTTTTGTACATAACTAGGGGGCTCGGCCCCCTACGAGCTACGCTCGCCAACCCCCGTCCAGACACCGTAGACTCTAAAAGCCCGCTAATTTGATCGGCTTTAAAAAGATTTCGAAAGATTGAATTATAATTTAAAAAACACTGGCGATCTTTCTATAAACGGATTTCTATTCATTTCTCTTTGATTGGGGAATTTTAACGTCAAATCCGTTGCGGTACTACTTGATTATCCCGTAGACCAATTTCGCCAAATTATATAAATCGCCAAACCACTCGCCAAATTATACAAATTGACATAATTTTTATTTTAAATAACGAAAAAACAAATAAATTAGTACAACATTAATTAAAATACAAATAAAACATCAAAATAAAAATAACTTGATGACGTAGACACGTGTAACAACATTTCAAAATAAGCTAATATAAAGGGAATTAAGTAAACAGAGTCTTTGTCTCCTGGTATTTTTTAACAAAGTGAAAAGAGAGTTCTTTTAAATGAGACATTTTAAATTAATCGTTTTTAATCTGACGTAATTTTGACCAAACTATTCTTTCTCTTTTTAATATTCACATGAAAATACTTGTGTTAGAAATGAAATATTATTTGCGCTTTCTGTCGTGTATTCAAAATTAACATTATGTACTTTAATGGCAACACGTGAATAACGACTTTTACTTACAGATATTGGCAATGGTTAAAATGACAGAACTAGGATAAGAATTATGGAATATGTTGTTTTATGTTTTATGTTAGTGTTTGTTCCTGTAATTTTGTAATAAATAGTGAATGATTACAAATGAATATTTACTTGGTAAATATAATACACATAAGCGTATACGACTAACGAGAAACTTTCACACTGGCGACGAGGATGGGATTGATTCATCAAGTTTATAAATATTGATACGTAGAATACTTCTATGATTTCGGAAGATTGCCAAGGTAAGAAATTTCTTATTATTCTGTAAAAATGGAAAAGTTAGTAGAAGAATTAATTAAACAAAATAAAGCGTTAATGGATGCGCTAAAAGGGGAAAGTACCCAAAAGAATAATAAGGTTTCTGGTGTGCAATTTGAGAAATATGATGAATCATTAGAAAGTTTCGAAACGTTCATGGATAGGTTTGAAGCATTTTTAGACATACAAAATGTACCTAGGGGAAAACGCACAAAAACACTAATATCAAGTTTATCAGCTAAACTGTATAACTTGCTCAAAAATCTTCTTGCTCCAAAGAATCCCAGTGATCAGGAATATGAAGTGCTTAAAAATATTTTACAAGAGCATTTGAACCCTAAACCATTAATAATACCCAGTAGACATACGTTTTTGAACAGGAAACAAAATGAAGGGGAAAGCATTAGTTCTTATCTTGCTGAACTTCGCTCTTTAGCAATTCCTTGCAAGTACAATCAAATTATGTTGAATACTATGCTGAGAGATGTCTTCGTTAGTGGGTTGCGAGATAGGTCAATCTTAGATAGACTGTTTGAAGAAGACGATATCGATCTCGATAAAACCATTCAGATCGCTTTAGCAATGGAACGAGCCACTAAAGGCGTTAATGATATAATGAGTAAGCCTCAAGAAATTAAAGCTGTTGGCGTATATAATGGGAAAAATAAAACAACACAACTTAGGAACACACAAAAGAAAAGTAACGTAGTATATTGTTCTAGATGTAACGGATCAAATCATAATAAATATAACTGTAAGTTTAAAACTAGTAAATGCAGAGCGTGCCAACGCATTGGCCACATTGAACGAGCTTGTTACTTCGCTAAACAGGCTAAACCAACTAGATTTGTGAAACAAAAACAGTTTCATGTAAGCGAAACAGAAGTTCAAAATTTAGTTCCACTTCATAGTTTAGAAGTTGAGAACATTTCTATCAAGGAAGAATTTCCTAAGAGACCCCCCATAATAGTAATTGTGGAAATTGAAGGAAAATCTGTTGAAATGGAAGTTGATACGGGCGGTACGGTATCGGTAATGAGTTTGAAGAAATTTAAAGAGATTTCGAGAAAGAAAATCTGTCCTACGGACTTGACATTTAAGACCTACAACGGGGAAATCCTTAAACCCCTAGGTTACTCAACGGTTAATGTAAAATATAAGAATCAAATAGAGTACTTAAATTTGTATATTGTTGAAGAAACTTTAGACACCATCTTGGGTCGAGAATGGCTGTATAAAATCAATTTAGATTGGGCGAGAATAAAAGCTCTTACAGTTATAGAACAGGGAAATCTTACAAAACTATTAGAAGAATATGCCGAGTTATTTGATGAAAAATTGGGCGAAATAAAAAATTATGAATGTAGTCTTGAGTTAAAACCGGATGCCTTTCCAGTTTTTTGCAGACCGAGACCATTACCTTTTGCAATGAAAAAGCGTGTTGAAGAGGAATTGGAAAGACTTGAGGAAGACGGAGTTATTAAAAAATGTAATATTTCAGATTGGGCGACTCCAATAGTACCAGTAGTTAAAGCAAATGGGAAAATTCGATTATGTGCTGATTATTCCGTCACTCTTAATAAAAATCTAAGAATTCAAAGACATCCTCTTCCAAAAACAGAAGAAATTTTTGCTTCGCTCAGTGATGGTAAGATATTTTCAAAGATTGACTTTAGTCAAGCTTATTTACAAATGAAGGTTCACCCTGGCAGTCAAAAGTTATTAACGATTAATACCCATAAGGGGCTTTACGAATGCACAAGATTAATGTATGGAGTTAATTCAGCACCTGCTATCTGGCAGAAATATATTGAAAGTGTATTTCATGATTTAGAAGGAGTGGAAGTATTTTATGATGATGCGCGGATAGCAGCACCAGATTTCCAGACACATTTGTCAAGATTACGGAAATTTTTCGACAGATGTCGTCAACATGGATTGAGAATAAATAAAGCTAAAAGCAAATTTTTCCAAAATGAAATTGAATTTTTGGGATTTAAGATAAATGCTCGAGGATTATGTAAAACAGATGAAAAGATTGCTGCAATTAAGAATGCTAAAATTCCTAAGAATGTTCAGGAAATTCAATCTTTTATGGGATTAGTTAACTTTTACTCTAGATTCTCAAACAAAATTTCTACTGTAGCATATCCATTGCATAACTTAACTAAAAAAGGTGTTCCTTGGAAATGGGATAAAAAGTGTCAAGAAGCAGTCCAAAATATAAAAGATGAAATCTGTTCTGATAGAGTATTAGCACACTACGACCCCAAACTTCCTATTTTTCTTGCAGCTGATGCATCTCCGGTCGGTTTGGGTGCAGTGCTCTCCCACCGATTTCCAGATGGTTCTGAGAGGCCTATTGCATTTGCTTCAAGAACACTTTCGTCAACCGAACAGCGCTACTCACAAATTGATAAAGAAGCTTTAGCTCTAGTTTGGGCTGTAAAAAAGTTTTATCTTTACCTTAAAGGAAATAGATTTACGCTCATTACAGATCATAAACCTCTCGTGGCAATTTTTGCTTGCAAAAAGGGTCTTCCAGTTTTGTCTGCTACAAGACTTTTGCATTATGCTCTAGTATTGCAGGCTTACCAGTTCGACATAATTTATCGGAATACTAAGGACCATGGTAATGCAGATTGTCTTTCACGATTACCCTTAAGATCTGAAGACTTAGAATTAAAAGATGAAGTTTCAGTTTTTCAACTTTCCCAAATCGAAACACTTCCAATAACAGCAAGAGATTTAGCTAAAGCAACTGCAAATGACAAAGATTTGGCGCCTTTGCTAAATGCTTTAAAAAAGGGGACTTCTTTAAAAGGGAAGGAAGTCGAATATACTCTCCAGGATGGTTGCATTATGTATGGCCAAAGAGTTTGTGTACCTAAAAAATATCATGAGAAGGTTTTGGAAGAACTTCATCAGGGACATTTGGGAGTCGTAAAAATGAAGGCAATAGCTAGATCCTATGTCACTTGGAAGAACATAGATAAAGACATCGAAGATGTTGTTAAAAACTGTACTGATTGTTCAAGGATTAAGGATAATCCTCCAAGGTCAAAAACACACCATTGGGAATACCCAAGTTCTCCATGGGAAAGGATTCATATTGATTTTGCCGGGCCAATCTTTGAGCATATGTTTTTATTAATTGTAGATGCATATTCAAAATGGCTCGAAGTCTACCCTATGAAATCGACAACTGCCTTGAAAACAACAGAATGTCTAAGAGATTGTTTTGCTCGTTTTGGATTGCCAGTCATGCTAGTCAGTGACAATGGACCGCAGTTTTCATCATACGAGTTCCAGAAATTTATGCAAAATAATGGAGTTATACATAAAACATGTGCACCTTTCAAGCCCTCCAGCAATGGTCAAGCAGAAAGATATGTACATACTTTGAAGCAATCTCTTCGAGCAATGCAAAAATACCCTGGCAGTATCAATCAAAAGATTAACTGTTTCTTGTTACAATATAGGAAATCACCCAATATGACTACAATGCAGTCTCCAGCAAGTATGTTCTTAAAAAGAGAAATTCGTACGAGAATTGACCTCTTAATTCCTAACCCTAAAGAAAGAATTCAAAACAAGATTAGGAAGTATATATATTTTAATGATCGGTATTTTGAAGTGGGTGATAAAGTAGCCGTTCGAGATTATACTGCAGCCAATGCCAAATGGAAATTCGGTCGTATCATCAGCCGAGATGGTGAATTATACTATACCATAAATGTGCAATGTAATTTGGTTAGGCGACATGTCGATCAAATTCGATCAGCAGGCGAAGACGTAGACAATGATGTTGAATATAGAAAAAGAATAGTAAATGTGAATGAACCATCTGATACAACAATAACATCAACGGAGAGAGACGCAGCGATTGAGCCACCTGGGACCTCCGGGAATACCACCAAAGAGTTGCCTCCAGTCGTATCTCCTACAGCTGCAACACCCAAAGTTGTTCACAATCCAATGCAGCTAAGAAGATCTAAAAGGATCCGGAAACCACCAAAAAGATTGTGCTGTTAATTGAAAGGGGAGGAAACTGTCGTGTATTCAAAATTAACATTATGTACTTTAATGGCAACACGTGAATAACGACTTTTACTTACAGATATTGGCAATGGTTAAAATGACAGAACTAGGATAAGAATTATGGAATATGTTGTTTTATGTTTTATGTTAGTGTTTGTTCCTGTAATTTTGTAATAAATAGTGAATGTTTACAAATGAATATTTACTTGGTAAATATAATACACATAAGCGTATACGACTAACGAGAAACTTTCACACTTTCCTAACAAAAAATGTTGAAAAGTATCCTCTTAAAATATCAAATAAATGTCTAGCGCAGTTTCTAAATTTAAACGGTTTTGCAATATTATTTTGTGTTCATTTTATGTAATAACTGTAATGTGACGTAAATATGACGTAATTTCTCCTATTTAAGACTTCTAACTCATGTTAATAAATTTATTGTTTTACAAATTCCTTTCTCTCTTAAAATTCACGTGTAATTATAGTTTTTATGACGTAATTTTTAATAAGTTCCTGCTTTTTGTACATAATTATTTAATTCTAATTACAAATGTTTTTTTCTGTTTATAATAGTCACGTGTAAATAAATTTTTAATTTATTTACGCGTATAAATATTTTTTTTTTTTTTTTGAAGCAAACATTATTGTTTCCGCTGTTTATACAGTTGGCAACAGTTTAAATTAATATCACTTTCTAAAATCTGTTAAAAATATCTCTAGAAATGCTGAAAATCTGAATTTAAAATAGAAATAAAACCTCAAAAAATGAGTCAAAATAAAAAAATTAATGCAATCTGCACTCCGGCAAATTCTAACGCATAAAATGATCTAAAAATGATTAAATTCCTATGAACAGTTTTTGCTCCTATAAAACTTTTTTAGTGGAACGATTTTGTCCAACTTTAGCATTAAATATCTCTTAAAATAATTCTTCGATCTGAAAACTGTCTGCATCAGCGTGTTTATCAAACATTTTTGTATAATACTACCGATTTTCATATTTTTGTATGCATTATTTTCCTTAATATTAACGAAGAAAGACCTCCGGTCACAAAAAATTCAAAACCGGCGGCGGCGGCGGCGGTGGCGGCGGTGACAGCGGTAGTTACTTTTTTTTAGAATAGAGAGATTATTTAATTCTAATTCCAAATGTTTTTTTTTCTGTTTATAATAGTCACGTGTAAATAAATTTTTTATTTATTTACACGTATAAATATTTTTTTTTTTTTTTTGAAGCAAACATTATTGCTTCCGCTGTTTATACAGTTGGCAACAGTTTAAATTAATATCACTTTCTAAGATCTGTAAAAAATATCTCTAGAAATGCTGAAAATTTGAATTTAAAATAGAAATAAAACCTCAAAAAAATGAGTCAAAATAAAAAAATTAATGCAAAATAGCTTTTTTTTTACATTAAATAAATTGTATACATGTGCAAAAAATTGCTGGTGAGTATGAAGCAGTAAATAGGTTGCCAGAAAATACGTTGGCAAACTTCTTTCTCGCCAAGAAACTTTTCTCCACAGTATTGTACGTACATAAGCAATGATTGCTAGAAATTCATTTTTAATTATGATATGCGCTTTTATGTTTCACTACATTTATGCATACTATACCGTGTGTATAAATGCTACAGTTCATATGCAGGGCTACACAAAAGAATTCGTAAGAGTTACTGAGTATGAGAATAAATTGCTTAAAGGTGGTTTTTAAAGGAGTTATGCAGTTTTACGCTGAACTGCATTTAGATTACTAAGAAATGTTTGTAGAATATAGATAAAATGATATACAGGGTCACGCAAAGAATTGGATACATAACCGTCTATGGAAGATAATATCTGGAAATATGATTTCAGTAGCTTTAAAAGTAGTTTAAATAAAATGTTAGTTAAATAGTGGCATGTAATAACGGTACTATGGGCTATGGACGGTAACTGCTGAAATCAATTTTTAAAAATAATTATGCGTTTTCTAAAATGTTTACTTATTTACCTTATTTCCCTAAGGCACAGATGTCATATTCGCCCCATATTGGGGCGATTTTATTCTGGCGCCAATGTCATATATACACCGGGTACTTAACTCTCGCCAAAGTGACGTTATTTTGCTTGATATGGTAACCCGGATGTTGTTGTTTATGCTGTTGATGTTTTCGCCAAATTGGCGTCGGAAAAAATCGCGCCAATATGGGGCGAATATGACATCTGTGCCTTCCCTAAATAACGAAGTTTTGTTAAAGCATTCAGGATGTGTTGGAAAGTGTTTCATATTTTATGCTTAACGCATGATTTTTCTTTCTTCTTTATTCTTATTTTGCATTTATTTTATTCTTAATTTTTAGTCTTATACTGCTTTATAGAAACTTTGGCACAGTTGTCATATATACCCCATATTGGAGCGATTTGCACAAATGTCATATTCGCCCCATATTGGCGCGATTTTTTTTCGGTTGCCAATTTGGCGAAAACATCAACAGCATAAACAACATAATCCGGGGGAACAGATGTCATATTCGCCCCATATTGGCGCGATTTTTTCCTGTCGCCAATATCATATAGGCAATAGGTACTTAACTTTCGCCAAAGTGTCGTTATTATGCTTCATGTGGTAACCCGGATTATGTTGTTTATGCTGTTGAAGTTTTCGCCAAATTGGCAACCGAAAAAAATCGCGCCAATATGGGGCGAATATGACATCTGTACCAATCCGGGTTACCACATCAAGCAAAATAACGAAACTTTGGCGCCAGTTAAGTACCCATTGCGTATATGACATTGGCGTCAGAAAAAAATCGCGCCAATATGGGGCGAATATGACATCTGTGCCGAGCGCTTTTTTCCGACGCCAATTTGTAGAAAACATCAACAGCATAAACAACAACATCCGGGTTACCATATCAAGCAAAATAACGACACTTTGGCGACAGTTAAGTACCCGTCGTGTATATGACATCTGTGCCGAAACTTTAATATTTAATGTTTAAACTCTTCGCTCCACTCACCTTGCATATAGTATAAACTATAACACAGATAGCGCAAAATAATAGACATTTTGATACTTTTCCACTGTAGGGGCTTTGGCGATTTTTAAAAAAAGTTTGGTGTAATTTGGGCATCAGAAAGTGAGATTTGGGTACTTTTCCGTTATGCGGATACCATTGTCGCCAAGCGTAATAGTTTGCGCAAAATGAAAATCACGTGAATTGAGGAGGCATTTGAAAAATTAAGGAAAAAATATTGTCGTACTAAAGTGAGCATTTAAAAAAAATAACATTTGAAAATTCAAGACTTTTACGAACTATTTCATTAAATCACAAGTATATACTTAAAATAATTGAACAAATAACTGTTATAAAATAAAGCAATAAAATAAAACTCATTAAACTGCTGGCATAAAATTACAAATATCTTTTAGCATTTTGAAATAATTGGCGCATTAGCATACGTTTTCCGTTATACGGACAACATGCCAAAATGTATGCTAATGCGCCAATTATTTCAACCCTGATCGTAGATTTTTATTGTAAACCATGCGAAACATTGTGATTTGTTATTTATGAAACGTGAATCACGTGAATGATTATTGTTTAACCTTAACCTTGGAAAGCTTTTTAATCTGCTATTAATCGAATTAAAAATGCTTTTTTTTTTTATAAAGTTGTAGTTTACTTTTACTGCTGATGCTGAGATAGATTTTATCATTTGGCAATTACCAGATGATGAGAAAGTTGTAATAAAACTGTTTCAGGAATTTGGAATTCTGCATAATAAAAGATTGTGTTCAAAAAATCATGAAATGAAATTATGGATGAGTTCTGGAAATCCGAAATTGAGTTGTAGCTTACGATCATGCGAAGAAACCGTAGGAATACGACAAAAAACTTGATTTAAAGGATCGCGGGTGACTTTTCTTAATGCTTTTAGGTTTATATATTTATCATGCAAAGAGTTGACATCGATTGAGTTTGGTGAGCTGCAACTTGATATGAACCACAACACAACAGTGGAATGGAATAGTTATTCGAGAGAAGTTTGTGCAAATCTTTATGCTCACGACCAAATAGAAAAATCGGTGGACCTAATAAAAATATAGAAGTAGATGAAAGTCTTGTATTATTTATACAGATTGCCGGAAAGGATATAAAACAGATGAACTGCTAAGTGCTGGTTATGATCATTTCACAGTAAATCACAAATACAATTTTGTCGACCCTAATACTGGATGTCCTACTCCAAATGTTCAGAGAATATGGGGCATCGCAAAATGGCGCAATAAAAGACATCGGGGAGCTGTTCGTCATCATTTAGAGTCGTATCTCATAGATTTTATGTGGCGACGCCTTCGTTCAAAAAATGAAATGTTTACTGCAATGCTGAAAGATATTTATAATTTTATGGCAGCAGTTTAATATGATTTTTTATTTTATTACTTTATTGTATAACAGTTATTTGTTCACTTATTTTAAGTATATATTTGTGATTTAATAAAATAGTTCGTAAAAGTTTGTAAGGTACAGATGTCATATTCGCCCCATATTGGCGCGATTTTTTTCTGTCGCCAATATCATATAGGCAACAGGTACTTAACTTGTGCCAAAGTGTCATTATTTTGCTTGATGTGGTAACCCGGATTATGTTGTTTATGCTGTTGAGGTTTTCGCCAAATTGGCCACCGAAAAAAATCGCGCCAATGTGGGGCGAATATGACATCTGTGCCGTTTCAATTCACGTGATTTTCATTTTGCGCCAACTATTGCACTTGGCAACAATGCTGTCCGTATAACGAAAAAGTACCGCATACATTTTGGCATGGTGTCCGTATAACGGAAAAATATTGAGATTTGTTGTCAGATCATATAAACAGCTATGAAAACAAACTTAATGAGCGTTTTTTTTATATGTTTATTTTATATGTATATTATTCATGTTTTTGTGTACAAATTACATCTCTTTCTGTATAAAATTAGAGAAACGGCTTTTTTAATCGTATAAATAAATCGTATAAATGTCGAAAAAAAAATGCGTATGTATATAAAACCAAGCAGTGGATAGGTTCCCGGAAAATGTTGCCAAATTTCCTTTTTCGCCAACGCACCTATACTGGAAAAGTACCTAAAGCACATTAAAATCGCGCAGTTAGGAGCTCATACAGTACAGCGTCGTCTATTGGCGCTTATTTTATTAGTAGCATCGGGAGGAAGATGTAAAGATGTACTTTAAATTCTCACTCATAGATTTTGAAAAAAATATCTTAAAAGAGCGGAGTTTAAATTAAAATTTGGTGACCTCCTTTATGAAAGATGAATAGTTTTAAATGGGAATTTCACCAAATCAGCCAGCTATTGCCAAGTTGACCAACATTTGGCGCTACTATGGTAACCCTGCATTCGTATTTTTCAACAATTACTCATTTCAATGAGGTGGTCTTACCGGAATCGTGAGGGACACACAGAGACTTGGATTTTATATAAATAGATAAACCCTGGGGTCTGAAGAGGTTAAACAGAGTTCACTCAGAGTGTGTTCAGATGTGCATTTTGCGCCGCGCGCGCGCTCAGAAGTTTATGTCATGGAGTAGGTCTTATCGAAGAAAGGAATTTTAACATAATTCAATTATTTCATTATTTTTAATGGTTCAAAAAAGGTAAAACCAACGACTATATTTCTTTATCCTTCCAAAACATGGTTTTCGTAACAGGACTACATGCCTATGTTCACTCAGATAAAATCTAAAATAGTCGGGAAAAACATCACGTGACCTTCTTTATCTACTTTAGCCCATTTAGCATTTAAAATTAGTTAACCAACCGCGCGCAAACTCCGCGCAAGCTGCTCAAAAAAATTGTGTGGGCGATTTGATCACGTGATTGTGCGTTTTCTGCTTATGTGTTATTGGTTGTGCTTTGTTTGGTAGGTTGATTGATCAATTTAAGAATTCAACTGGTGATCTAAAAATTTTAACTTTTTAACAATTTTCTTTTTATTTATTTAAAAATGATTTATCAGTTGATTTATAACTTCTGTGATAAATAGAATGCTGTTAGTAAACCAAGATTGTGATATCAACATATGAGATTTGTTTGTAATCTACTATACTGGATGGATTTCAATGGAATTTGCACTGTTAGTTAGACAGTTTTTCAGAGAAGGTTTTAATATATACATTTCTTATTTTATGATTGCATATTTTAATACCGTGTGGATAACAGACCAAAATACATCATAAAACATGAGAAATAAATGGCATTCAAAATTCTGTTAGTATAAGCAAAATACTTACTTATACTTTCAGTAGAAAATTTATAAACATTCTAATCATACTTTATTCACTACAAAACTAGACAGCAGACCTATATATTTTATCTCTTTAAAAAATATATATACAGATATTTTTAGTTAAAATAATCTACAACTATTGCATTTTATTTTTATAATATTCAAAGTAAAATATGATTTCCAGCCTAGTCTACATAAAAATTCACTCGTAAAGTATTAAAAAAGAAAATCAATGAATTATCCTACGTGCGAAAGGATATTTTTGCACAATATAGTATATTATTTTTTCATTTGGATTTGCTTAATGTTTATATCATTATACATATACATATATAATCACTTAGAAACGAAACTTTAAATATTTAAAAGGCGTTCAGATGTAAAACTTTCATCTCGAAATACCTCATTTCCTCACATTTAAATAGATATTTTATTTTATTATTATAATAAAAATACACGTGCCTCTGTATAATAAAAATAAAAAATATATCTTCATCAAAAATATCTTATTCATTATGAAAAATATAAAACAACCAATAAACAAAACAAAAAAAAAATTATGATTACAATGTGGGGCTGGAAGGATTCGAACCCAGAACCCCTAGTCTCGAGTTCACTGCCTTATCCATTCAGCCATCTAGCACACGTTCCTTTTGCAACAAAATATCTTTATAATTAGCACCATAATTAATCAAATCCATGATCAGTTCCTGAACACACTACGTGTTAATCCATCCATGATATTTACCCACTCCATGTTCCTGTCTCCTGAGCTCGCGCGCGTAGCGCGCGTGCAGCCTGAACACACTCACAGAGTATCAGGGAGTTTACTGTATGTATAAGATTGTAGTGTTGCTATAATCAAAGTTAGCTCTAAATCTATCTTATCTAACATTTAGTAAATAGGGACGTACCTCAGCTGATGACAATCAATGAAAAGCGCCATTATTCGCAAGGCTCAAAACAATATTACTGCATTATACAATATCCCCACACGCATTATTCTACACATACATATCTCATAATGGCAGCCATAATCCTCCTGCGATTCTGGAACTTCATGGAAAAATAATTTGCAAAATAAACAAGTAATATAAAAATTTTGTTTTTAAAGTCAATTCCTACTTAGGTCATCAAAGAAAAATCTAATATAATCCCTTAAGCTAATATTAGTTTTTGTTGCATTAAAATATCTCAATTTGTTGATTTTCTATAAGCAAATAGGTTTGCAATGGAAGTCTATGGGAATTTGGCGAAATACTAGAGATATCGCCGAGTTGGCGTCACTTTTGGCGAATCATTTTGGCCGCCAGATTTGGCGATATATCGCCAAGTTGGCGACAAACTTGGCGGTATTTGGCGACAGAACAGGGTCCCCCCTATGGTAACCCCTTATTGAAAATACTTTCATTGATCTTCAATAACCAATGGCCGCCATTTTGTTTCCCATGCAAAACTAAAATTAATTAATTAAAATTTAATTAATTAATTAATATTTGAAAAAACTGTATTAACATCAATTGTCATCCAGTACAAATTTTAAAAAATCTATTTCAACTTGATAGGATGAATAATGAGTATTTTATTAACGATTGAAAATTTGAACAAGATATATAAATATATAAATAAATATATATATAAATAAATATAGGGAGAGTGTGAACTAATAGTAGGAATTGAATAAATAAATAAATAAACAATCATAGTCAGTTTAGAACTATATTTTTTTGAGAAGGAAGTGTGTGTGTGTGTGAGGGGGGGGGGGTGTACGTATCTCAAAACTTTCTATAGAGGAAGGCGTCCGAAAACTTAATCGTGCCTATAATAATAATAATAATAATAATAATAATAACAATAACAATAAGCTACATTACAAAGCAAAAACATGTCCGCGAGTAATGTGACGTCATATCAACGGTGGCAACGATGTAAGCAATCCATTGCTTTTTTGTCAATTTAGTGCACTTTTGAACATCCCATAATTAGAATTTTTACACTGTCGAATCGGGAAAAAATTGTGTGTTTAAATTTGTTTGAAAACTGTATTTAAATTTATTGATTTTTTACGGTATTTAAAATAATTTTCAAAACAATCTGTCTGTATGGAAGATTAACAAGGTTACACTTAAAACAATATCTATAGTTCAACTTTTATTTTCAGCTAAAATTCCATAACGAAGAAAAAGTAACGTATAATTTTCACTCATTTTTTATTCGAAATGGGCTTAAATTAAGGCGCGTAAAGTTGAAAGAACGTAAACATTTAAATTGCAATTACTCTGCCATGATAACAGAAAATTTGGCCAAATGCTTTCCCAATGTTATTAAAATGTTTGGATGTTGTCACAAAGGCTAAATTTTTGGTCAATTGAAAGCAAAAATTTTTCCTAATGTGGAAAAGAAAATATCCAATAATCGAAAAATTACGTTAGGGGCCGTCCACAAATGACTTCACGCTTGGAGGGGTGGAGGGAGGATTCGTGAAAGTAAGACAGTTTATGACAATTTGTTGGGAAGGGGTAAGAAGAAATGTGACATTACACATTTTAGTTAACCCTTTCATTCCCATGGTAGAATACGTTCTAGAAATTACGTAGTTCAGAGAATCCGAATTTACACCAAAAAATTTCTATGTTAAATTTCGCTTTATTTAAATACGGAATGGTCTGTTATTAAATAGACCAAATATTGCTATTTTAATTTTCTGGTATGAACTTGGAACATCCGAATTAAAAAATCCACTAACATCATGATGCCGTTTGGACTCACTGGGAGTGAAAGGGTTAAAATAAAAGCATTAAAAATCAGCAGATTAAATTTTGAAGTTATTTTGAAATTAAAGTATTTTGTGTTCATAAAGTAAAGATAAGATTTAAAGCCAAATATATTAAATTCCATTTCAAATTCCAAAATACTACTGTTTACAATTGCTCTTTCATATTAATATTTTATTACTATTGTATATTAATTATGTTTTTTTTGTTTTGTTTTTTGTAAACCTTAATCATATTTCATACAAAATAAGTACACGAATTATTTTTATTGTTACGCTCACAAATGTTATTAAAATAAATAGTTAAAGTTAAAAAATAACATTTGAAATATGACCTATTACGTAGTGCTTTGTTTCTGAACTGCAAGTACATGTTTATGTAACATAGCGTGACATGTCACAAGGGGAGGGGCGAAGTGTGACACTTTGTGACAAAGGGGGCAGATGGGTCAAAAATATTGAAAAAAAATGTGACATCAGATATGGACAGCCCCTTAGAGATTTGAAACAAACATTTATATTATGAAGCACAAACGTGTGCACCCGTAAAAATATCTAAAAATGAAATGTTAAAAATTGAATTTTTCTTAAACAAACTCAGAGCACATTTAACGATGCAATTTTTTTTCAGAAAACATAAAATTATGAGAATATATATATATATATTTTACATAGTTTCCAACAATATTCCTTTTTAACACTTTTTAACTTTGTTGGAAAGTATTTATGAATTCGGTTTGTCTGTCCGTCTGTCCACGCTCTTATTCCCGTAAATATACTCGGATTTTCATGCAATTGACAAACCTTATTTAGGGTCACCTAGGCGTGTTTGTTATTGTATATGAAGTGTGTTGGATTAATAGTTCATTTACAGGGGTACCCAAAAGAATTCCATTACATTATGGTGTAGGGTAGGGATGCACAACCTTTTTAAGAGAAGGGCCACTTTAAAAAATGTCTGGGTTGTTGAGGGCCACATCAGTAACACAGAGAGAATTCTATTTCGGGTAGGTGGGGTTGGGGTGGGATCCATGGCCTAATCAAATTAAAAAAAAACAAGGTTAGAGAGGGGGAGGGGGCAGTTTTATCCTTCTACTAGCTAAAGTACCCGGCGTTGCCCGGAATTTGTTTTGAAACACCAATTTCAAAATTTCACATACAACATAAAAACAAACAATCGAAATGTTGTACACATGAACTAAATGAAAACCCAATATAAAAATGCATAAATTTATATAACAGATGCAAAATAATCCAGCTATAAATGAACTTATTTCCATTCATCATTGGAGCAATAATGTTAAAATACGCCAATATTTCCATAATCGAGTTTTTATCATGCTTCAACACATTTTTTCACACTTATATGGCGTTGTATATTCACCACGTCCTTTATATAACCAATAGGACGTAATATTCCATTTTTTTATTCGTTAAATTAATTAAATACTAATTATAATTTTTCACATGGAAATCCTAAAACAGAAAAATTATGACGTAACATTCACTTTTGTTTTTAATTTGTGAAACTATTTATTTTATTCAATTCCTACTATTAGTTCACACTCTCCCTATATTTATTTATTTATTTATTTATTTATTTATATATCTTGTTCAAATTTTCAATCGTTAATAAAATACTTATAATTCATCCTATCAAATTGAAATAAATTTTTTAAAACTTGTACTGGATGACAATTTATGTTAATACAGTTTTTTCAAATATTAATTCATTAATTAAATTTCAATTAATTAATTTTAGTTTTACACGGGAGACAAAATGGGAGATGGGGCGGCCATTGGCTATTGAAGCATTTAATGCATCTTCATATCTATAAGGGGGGTTACCATAGTGGTGACCCTGTTCTGTCGCCAAATACCGCCAAGTTTGTCGCCAACTTGGCGATATATCGCCAAATTTGGCGACAAAAATAAGTCGCCAAAAGTGACGCCAATTTGGCGATATCTCTACTATTTCGCCAAATTCCCATAGACTTCCATTGTAAACCTACTTGCTTATACAAACCTTACAGTAGAAAAGTTATGATGTAATATTCCCTTTTTTAAATTCGCCAAACCATTTATTTCATCTTTTCACGTAGAAATCTTGCAATAGAAAAGTAATTGATGTGGTAAGAATTTCATTTTGGATTTTTTAATTGTTGGCAGCAGCTATAACGAAAAACGTTTCAATTTGATTGGAAATTGCTGTTAAATTTGTGGCTTTTTATTAATTAAAAATTAACTATAAGTTATTTCGATTCCGGATTACTTTAGTTTCCTCGGTCGTATTTTAACCTTCTCATCGCCGCGAACTGATATATCCGTTCACTAATCTGTAGGTTTTACTGTAGCAGAAGCATTTTTTAAATTAATATAATCCTACAAATATAACGCAATTTTAAAATATTTTGTTATGATTAATACTCTCACAGCTTATACTCCGTTACGAAATTAATTATTTTATGTCATGTTAGAAAAATAATCTTATTTGAGACTTTTTTAAAAATTACAGGGAAAACAACACTACAATTCTGCCCTTTTGCCCGGCGGTCAGAGGGTTAATACACATGTACGTAACATTTCACAATTCTGGCTTCCAAACTGTGGATTTGTATAGCATTACAGACAGACAAATTTTCATTTTTATATATTAGATATTCCCTACTCAGCCAATATACCTGATGGACTAATTATGCTATTTTTTCTGCGGCTGATTAACAAAATTAAGTTTTTTCTTTCTTTTCTTTTCTTTTTTTCATTAGCGACTAACTGCCGAAATTCGCATATTTTTAATAAACGACCGATTGACAGATTGTGCGGTAATTTTCCATTGTCAATTTTTTCGAACAACCAATTTGCGAATACCTGCGATAAACCTACGAAATTCTCAAAATTTTTCCGCGTTAAATTTACGAAATTCACGATTTTTTACACGCACTGGATCAACAAAATTTGAGAAATTTTTCAGTTTACGATCGACGAAATTCGCGATTTTCTCCTGCGCTCGATGGAATTATTTCACGATTTTTTTCTTCTGCGATTGATCTACGAAACTTTCAATTTTTCCCACAGGCAATTGACAAAATCTGCGATTTTTTTTCACGAGGAATTGGCGAATTTTACGATATTTTCCGCGACCGACTGACAATATTTGAAATTTTTTCCCTCGATCATCTGACGAGACTCGTGATATTTCCTGATATACATTTTTCTCTGCGATAAATTGATGAAAGTCACGATTTCTTTTCCGCACACGATCAACGAATCATTTGCGATTTTTTCTTGCGACCAATGAATTTCAATTTTACGATACTTATTGCGACCGACGAAATTTGTAATTTTTTTCTATGAGTGATTCACGAAAATCGTAAACTTTTGAAGAAATTCAAGATTTTTTTCACGAGCGATTGACGAATTTCGCGATCTTTTTTGTGACCAATTGAGAAAATTTGTAATTTTTAACATTTAACATTAATTTGTAATTTTGTTTTGCGAATATAGCAGTTTTTCCGCACGCGATTAACGAAATTTGAAAATTTTCCGCACCTGATCGACAGCATTCGCGATTGCTCCGCACCCGATCAACGAAATTCGCGATTTTTCGCCGAAGATCAACGAAATTTGCGACTCTTGACTGACTGAAGAAATTTGTAATTTTTCTTCCCGCGACAAACTGACGAAATTCGCGATTTTTTCTCGCGATAAATTGACCTAACTCGTAATTTTCCGCAACCGATAAACGAAAATTGCATTTTCCGCTCTTCATCGACAATATTTGCGACTTTTCCGCGCCGATTAACGAAATTCGCGATTCTTAACTGGCGGACGAAATTTGCAATTTTTTTCAGCTGCAAAATTCACGAAATTCCCGATTTTTTCTCACGATAAACTGACAAAACTCGCAAATTTTGTGCGCGATCAACGAATTTTCGACGAACGCGATTTTTCCGAACTTCGATCGAGAAAACTCGCGATTTTTCCGCGCCTGATCGACAAAACTCGCAATTTTCTCGTGCCCCATTGACGGAATTCGCGATTTTTCCGTGCCCCATCGGCGAAACACACGATTTTTCCTTGCCCCATCGGCGAAACTCGCGATTTTTCCTTGCCCCATCGACGAAATTCACGTTTTTCCATCCCCGATTGGCGAAAGTTTTTTAGACCAGCAACTGTCGAAGAAATTCGCCACTTGAGAATTTCATATGTTGATATCTATGGAATCGGCAGGCCAATTAACGAAATTTGCGATTTTTAACTGACTGACAAAATTTATAATTTTTTTCCGCGACAAATTGACGGAATTCGCGATTTTTTCCTGCGATCTATGGACAAAAATTGCGATTTTTTTTCCAGTTATAAATTGACAAAGTTCGCGGGCCACAGGTTCTGCATTCCTAGTGCAGGTTAAAAAATCGTTTACAGTGTATTTTAATGACATTATGCTATTTCAAATGCATTGAAACTGATATAAAATACCGAATTTCACCACAAGATGATTACGATAGCATAGTCGTTAATATAATAGTTGTTAATATAATTTGTCGTTCATTTACAAGAACACACAAAAGAAATTGGTTACAGTACTGTCTTTGAGTTATAATTGCTGGAACTGCGTTTTCAATTTCGCCATGCCCTTTTAAATTTAACTGTTTTCTTGCATGTTAATCGTTGTCTATAAATTCTTCACCAAATATACAGGGCTACACAAAAGAATTCATGTACCATTCTCCTTATTAGCGGAAATTGCTGAAGGGGAATTTTCAACTAATGTATACAATATATTTCTTAAGTGAACTGAATTTCGGTATGCCTGTAGTTAATAGATACAAATCTTTATATCATATACAGTGCTGCTCAAAGAATTTAGATAATTCTCTGATTGCAGATGGGAACAGCTGAAATTGGGTTTTCAAATGTATGATTTCAAAATGTTGAATTAGACATAATATTTTAACATATTAAATGGTGCAGTTTTGTCACATCATTCTGAATGTGTTGGAAAGTGTTTCATAATCTATGCTTCACGCATGATTTTTTCTTTCTTGTTTATTATTCTTTTCGTTGTTATAACTATTACTTTTTATGTCTTTACTTCTTTGGTCTGAAAATATTGGTAAATTTTTGTATCACATTGATGCGACAAAAACTTGATTCTTCTTTTTTTCGATCTTTTTTCGATTTTTAAAAATTCGAAATTAAAATGAAAGAACATTCTTAGCGATCTTCTCCATTCTAAATCTTTATTCCATGGCAAATGGGAATTTTCGTGATTTTTAAACTGTCTTAACTTTTAAAAATTCGATTTATAAAACCGTTTGAAGTAAGTACGTAGATGTTAGAAATAAAGTAAATTTCCAATTTTTAAGTTTCAAGTGCTTTTAGGATTTCGTTCGTCTAACGGAACCCTATTCGTCTCACTCCTCTGTCTGTGTGTCCGTCACAGAGTTCGTTCTTAGAAACTTGTATAAGTTAGAGACTTGGAATTTTGCATACTTATAGCTGAATACCGATCATACTACAAATCATAAAATTTTGAAAAAAATCTTATATTATATTAATTAAATGAATTAGTTTATTGACATCCGACCATTCTTGCGATTTACATTTTAAAACAGAACCGTAATTTCAGTCTTTTTCAAGCAGGCTAGATAGCTCTGTGGCAGTGCATCTGCTTGTTAATCAAAAGGTTCCCGGTTCGATGCTCGGCGTCGGGGTTTGAAATCCACCCCCCCCCCCCCACCCCCCAAGTAGATTTTGTTATTTAATAGATTCAATTTTACAGAATTTTTTGTATTTTTTTTTTTTTTTTTGCCCTTTTAAAGTCAAAAGTTGTAAAATATTTTATCAATTATTTTTTTTAAATTCAAAACTTTTTTTTTTCTTTTTTGAAAAATTGCGAAATTTTAAATTGACTGCATTTCATTGTCCGATGGAATTAAGAGAATTTTCGTTTTTTTTTTTTTTTTTTTTTTTTTTTTTTTTGCCACTTTAAGGGTTACTTTTTTTAAGCTAAAATGAAATCATGTAATTGAATATGCTTTTCAGATATACAAACGTATGCTGTTATAATTATCTGAAATGCAGTGTTTGAATATTTTTAATTTGATTAAAACTATCTTTCAATTGTAATAATTTTAAAATCGAAAGGTTCCCGGTTCGATGCTCTGCTTCGGGGTTTGAAATTTTCTCCCGAAATAGATTTCATTATCTAATAGATTCAATTTTACAAAATTTTTGTAATTTTTTTTTTTTTTTTTTTTTTTTCATTTTAAAGCCAAAAGTTGTTGTAATATATTTTATCAATTATTTTTTAAATTCAAAACTTTTTTCTTTTTTGACAAATTGCGAAATTTTAAATTGATTGCATTTCATTTTCTGATGGATTTAATTAAAAGAACTTTCGCATTTTTTTGCCATTTTAAGGGTCACCTTTTTTTAGCTAAAATTAAATCATATAATTAAATATGGTTTTCAGATATACAAACATATGCTGTTTTAATTGTCTGAAATTCAGTTTTGAATATTTTAAATTGATTAAAAAAATATCTTCCAATTGTAATACAGTCGAGCCTCGTCAAATCGAACAAGCTTAACGTGAATTACTTTTAACATGAACAGTTCCTGCTGTTCCCGTTAAAATGAATATGAATTCTAGTGTTTTTTCTCCTTTTAAGATAAACACGTTTTACGTAAAATTTCGCTTAATATGAACAATTCTCTATGTCCCCATGAGAGATTTTGATGCTTAATATGAACGAAAATTCATTTTTTTTCTTCGTTTTACACAATTATTTCTAACAGTTTCCTATTATTGGATAAAAAAATATATAACTAATAGTTTAATTATTAAAATAGAAATAAGTCAAAGTTTTCTCCCATTAGATCCTATGTGAAATGCACATTTATCCCTGAATCCTTTATCACTGCATTTGAGCTTATTGTAAATTAACTGTTTATCTCTGGTACGAAATAATGATTAAAAATGAACATTCTATAAAACCTTCATAATAAATGGTATTATTATTAAAAACTGATTTAATACTTGATCAAAACAAGTATTTATTAAATATAAAAAACTCATCTTGACGCTTAAATATATCTTGCTTCTGGCTTTACAAATAGCTAATGAAAAAAGTGGTTGACTGCATATTCTTGTGTGACACTGGAAATGACGTTTACTGATAAATTTTGACTGTTATATTGTATGAGAAAACCCTGTTGTCCCCTTAGCTCCCATGTCCCATTAACCCCCAGTCTCCCCTATATGTATTTTTCTCAATATTTTTTATCCGGCTTTTTTGTTACTGATAGCATGAACAAAAATTACAAGAACAAAAATTTAATTCCCCTTCATGTTAACGAGGTTAGACTTAAAATTAAATTTAATGCTGTCTTATTGAAAAATGTTAAGGAATTAATCATTAGCTTAATAATTAGCTAATAATTAATCACACTTACCCCCTTGTTTTTTTTTCATTTTTTAATCCCTTGTGTTGCCGCTATGGAATCACATAATTTTAATCCTTAATCGCCATATTGGCACCCGAATTTTTTAATGAAAATTTTACTTTTATTAAGCACACGAAAATATACTTTTGCTTGTTTACATATAAATTTTCTTTTAAATACTGGTGTCATTCAATTATTTCAACATATGACGAATGCAGGCACCTTGCCCCTGAAAGGGTTAACCCTTAAAAGTTTGATTTTTGTAAAATCTGTATTTCATTAGCATTATGATGTCTAGAGGTAACATTCATGCCTAATATTGATTCCCTTAGTGATGAAACAACACCTGGGTCGCATTTGGATTCTATAATACAGGGCGTGGCATAAGCAACGCATTTTTATTTGTACTTGGCAATGCGCCAATAGTTTTGTACTGCATAGGAACATGACATGCACGGAAAATTCGTATTCATAACAGAAACGTTATCCCTTTCTATCGCTGTTATAATAAAGGTTTGTTCACAAATGTACATGCGTAAATGGCATTACTTACGTCGCATCCGATGGAACACCTCATATCGGTGATGATTAAATAGATTTTCTATTATTTGCTTTGAATTACACTATATTTATATTTAATTTTCGTCAATTTGGACATTAAAATGCTTTGCTGTTTTTTGTCAACTGTACAGTAGTGGGGAAAAAAGTAAACACACCTACTAACTCTGCAACAATTTATTGCAGAAGAAAGTTACTGGTAACAAACATTGGAAATAAAGTGTACTTTTAAATGATGTATATAAAATTTGATTGGGGGGGCATCTACATATCAAAACGAACCCAAGCTTTGTTTTTTTTTTCAATAGCAATACCCAAGTTTGACAATATAAATAGATTCTACACCCTTGAATTAGCCTACATCCAGATTTCCATGAAATTTGTATGATTAGTTTCCGAGAAATTAATTATTAATATAGGAGGGTATTTTAGGGGTTGTATCCAAATTGAAGTTTGGTACTCGATTGTTGAAATGCTACAGAATGACTAGGTCTCTTCTATTAATGTATCATTCCTTTCCAATGTGACCATTTTACTCGTTTAATGTGTTTCGACTACTGCCATCCGATATTTGCCAATCCGATATCCGATAACTGCCAATGTTTCGTTAAAATGAGCAAAATACATTTTTTTCAAGTTATGTTTTTTTGGATATCAAAGACGTCTTAAACAGTCATTTTGATGTTTTTTGCTCATAATTCGAAAAGTACTTGTAAGAAAATTTCCAAATTCAGAATTTGCAGAAAGCAGGACATAATAAACATAAATCTATCAAAAAGAAGAAAAATAAATGTAGGTTGAAATTCATATTTTTTTCGAATATTAATTTCATAATTCATATTATAATTTTTTTTTAATTACAAATTCTATGTATTTTTGTTTGTGTTTTCTAGTATTATAATTAAACAAAAAAATATCACATTAGGTATATAATTTCAGGAGATATTAATAAAAATATGAAAATGTAATTTAACATTAGAAGCTCTAAATTTTGAATGTTTATAATTCAAACACGTATCATCCAAATGACTTGAAATTTCTTTTCTAGGCATAGTTTGAATTGAAGATTTAAAGTATAGTATCAGAATTGGGTGTTGCCATTGAAAAAAACAAAGTTTGGTCTGGTTTTGATTTGTAGATGCCCCCCCTAAGCAAATTTGATATGCATCATTTAAAAGTAGACTTTATTTACAATCGTTTGGTACCTGTATTTTTTTCATATTATAATTAGTTGCAGAGTTAGTATGGGGTGTTTACTTTTTTTTTTTTCCATGACTGTACCTCCTTGTATCACTAGATTTAAAATATCTGTTGCAAGATCAGGAGAACTAAATATTTTTATACTAAATATATTTAGATAAATATTTATTATTATTATTATTATTATTATTATTATTATTATTATTATTTATTCATTATTATTATTATTATTATTATTATTATTATTATTATTATTATTATTTATTCATTATTATTATTATTATTATTATTATTATTATTATTATTATTATTAATTATTCATTATTATTATTATTATTATTAATTATTCATTATTATTATTATTATTATTATTATTATTTGTAAATTTGTTGCAACTTTTTTTTCAATAAAGATACAGAAAGAAGTTATTAAAACGTATTATATTTTTGTGTTTTTTATATGTTCGAAAAATATTTAGACAAACAAAACTCGCTTGACAGACAGTAAATTAGCTTGAGCATTAAAGGGTTAAGACAGTACAAATGACTTTCCCATTTAGTTTTCCTTTCAATTTTAAGGAATTAGTTTTGTTTACCGTCATTCTCAGAAATACTTTCCTAAACTCAATTTTCCTGGCAGCAGTGCCACCAGAATTTTCCCGTTAACAGAAGAATATCAGTTTCTTTTTTTTCTCTCTCTCCGTTACAGGTGATAAAATATACGTCAATTGAAGAAAATGGGGATAAAATAAAAGTTTCTCACCTTGGAATCGAATCAGATACTTTAGTGCTACAAGACCTGTACTCTAACCACTCGGCTACAGCTGTACGGTAACGAAACAGTTTGAAGTAAATATGTTTGTCCCAAATGTGTACGGTTTGATTAATTTCTTTAAAAAGCTTTGAAGTTAATTTCGGGAAGATTTCGTCTTTAACCCTTTATCTATTGAATTACAAATTCATGAAAATGTTTTCTTCTAAAGTATTTTTCGTGAATTTTTGAAACTACATTAGAAGATTTACATAATCATTTAATAAATTTTAGAAGGATTTTAGAAAGATTGAAGGATTTAGAAGGATTAATTAAATTTGAATTTATAGGGATTTTGTGCAATATTTAAAACCTCACTCAAATCTTTTATTTAAAAACTTTTTCTTAGTATTTTGTAGAACTAGGAAATGTACAAATAGAATGTTCTTACAACAGAAATACAGAAATATTTCCGAATTGAACCCTTCCCCCCCCCCACCCCCAAACACCAAGAAAGCTGAAAAGATGCAAAGGCAAAAGAAATCCTCCTTTTAAAAATATTTTTGTTTTGTGTTACCAATAATGCTTTTGGAACAAGATACAGTAATGCATCTGTAACTCATTTTAAACTGTATCACTACAAATCGATGTATTAAATGAATTTTATAACAAGGTATTTTAATGGTACTTATAAGTACCGTCAGTAGGTAAAGGGTTAAGCATCATTCCATATAAGAATCACCCAGAATCAGGGGGTCTGTGATTAAATGGTAAACATATTCATGTGTTTTTTTTTCTCAGTGAGATGACCGTTAGAAATAATTAAATAAATCCAGAATATTAATGCCGTGAGACCATTGGTTTTCATTTGGTGTGTGTGTGTGTGGGTTGGGGGGGGGGGTCAAAGGTCAAGGCGCCGATTGAAGAATTCAAATTTTATGTTTTGCATAGTTCTTCTCATAGTATGCATTGAAGTTATCCCACAATTCAAATTACATGGTTATATTATGTAAGGTTGGCCTTTTGCTATTCAAGAATAAAAAATATGGGATATGGCTAAATGCGGTGAGCTAGATGGCTTCAAATATTGAATTTTTTTCGAAATTTCACTATAGTTTTGACACATGTAGCTCTTTGCATTGAAATCAGCCCGTCATGTTTAACCACTGTATGCTTACCTACGGTGAAATGAAATACAGAAAAGTAGGCCCCACCATGGGCAGACTTTAATGCATTCCAAAATTTTATGCCAAATTTCCAAAAAGACATATTTTTGCCTATTTTAAGTGAGGTGTACTAGATATGCATTAAAGTCAGAAGCCTCTACAATAATAATAAAAATGTAGAATAACTATTCACCTTTCAAAATCACCAACCAGAATTATGGGCACTAAAGCAGTTTTCATGGGGTAATGGAAATCGCATTGTAATATAATTAGGAAATAACGCTTCCACGACCATAGCCTTCAATCATTGCCAAGAATAAAAACGCTTACAATTATTTCTGATAAAGCATATATTTTTTATTCTAACATGAATTTCCACATGCATAACAATAAATATTTTTAATATGTTTTTGTAACAGGCAGTAAAGATGTTTAATGAAGTGAAAAGAAGCATGTAAACTAGAGGATGACATAAGCATAAATCAAACACTTTGAGCGAATTTTAATGCAAAAGTTAAAATCTTTAACAACGATTTAACGCACAAATAGGCACAAACACGACACGAAAAATCCCATACGATCGTTTCGAGGATTCCCGGATCCCCCAGTGTGGAGGGATCCTGCGCAGTGACTCCGTTTTTTCAGTTAGTTCTGGTCCATTACGTCATTTCTTTAGGATATGATTCACATTTTCAATCAGTCCATAAGCCAGTACTTGGGGCTAATAACCGAGGGGATCTTCGAACCCATTTTAATTCTTTTTTTTTCCCTCACTGGGGATCCGGGAATCCTCGAAACGATCGTATGGAATTTTTTGTGTCGTGTTTGTACGTATTTGTGCGTTAAATCGTTGTTAAAGATTTTAACTTTTGTATTAGATGATCATAAGCTTCTTCAGTTTTGTTGTATACTGTCTGTTTGGAAGTAAGACTACTTTTAAAAGTTAATTTAAACATGAGTGTCATTCCTTGTGCAAATTATCAAATAACTGTGCTTGTGGGCTATATGCAGCTACAAGATCAAGTGGATTATTTCCAGTTTCTGAACTGATTAGGCCTAACGATTTGGCATGGTACTGTAAAAAAATAAAAACAGATGTACCTCCAGAAAATATTTCTGAAAAAGATCTCATAGAAAATCGAAGTGGAACTAATCTAGAGTTTGGGGATATGATTTGTGCAAAGCACAGATATAAATTTGGAACATTTTGGGCACCACCTCTCTATTGCCAACATCCTGCATAATACGCCTCCAATTGAGAACGAACCAAATTCTGAGCACAGTGCTTCATATTTCAAAAACGTGCAAGGTCTCAAATCACCATGCCCTTTCTTACCATTGATTTTATGAGTAGGATGTTGGCAATAACGAGGTGGCGTCCATAATGTTCCAAATTTGTATCTCTGCTTTGCACAAATCATATCCTCAAGCTCTAGGGTAGTTCTACTTCGATTTTCTATGAGATCTTTTTCAGAAATATTTTCTGGAGGTACATTTTTTCCCCTTACCATGCCAAACCGTTAGGCCTAATGAGTTCAGAAACTGGAAATAATCCCCTTGATTTTGTAGCAGCATATGGCCCACAAGCACAGTTGTTTGATAACTTGCATAAGGAATATTCATCCATGTTTAAAATAACTTTTAAAAACAGTCTTACTTTCAAACAGACAGTATACAACAAAACTGAAGTGGCTTATAATCATCTGATTTACATGCTTCTTTTCACTTTATTAAAACATCTTCACTGTCTGTAACAAAAGCATATTAAAAATATTTATTGTTATACATGTAGAAATTAATGTTAGAATAAAAAATATATGCATTTTAGAAATAATTGCAAACGTTTTTATTATTGGCTATGATTGAAGGCTATGGTCGTGGAGGCGTATTTCCTAATTATGTTACAATGCGATTTCCATTACCCCATGAAAACTGCTTTAGTGCCCATGATTCTGTTTGGTGATTTGGGAAAGTGAATAGTTTTTCTACATTTCTATTATTATTGTAGAGGCTTCTGACTTTAATGCATGTCTAGTATACCTCACTTAATATGGATAAAAATATGTTTTTTTGGAAATTTTGCATAAAATTGTGGAATGCATTAAAGTCTGCCCATGGTGGGGCCTACTTTTCTGTGTTTCATTTCACCGTAGGAAAGCATACAGCAGTTGAAAATGATGGGATGATTTCAATGCAAAGAGCTACATGTGTCAAAACTATAGTGACATTTCGAAAAAAATTCAATTTTTGCAGCCATCTAGCTCATTGCATTGCACATATCCGATAATTTTTATTCTTGAATAGCAAAGAGGCAACCTTACATAATACAACCATGTAATTTGTTTTGTGGGATAACTTAAATGCATACTATGAAAAATACTATGCAAAACATAAAATTTGATTTCTTTGAGCGACGCACTGACCTTTGCCCCCCCCCCCCCCACCCCACACACACACACCAAATGAAAACCAGTGGTGCCACGGCATTAATATTCTGGATTTCTTTCTTTCTAATGGTCATCTCATTGAGAAAAAAAATCAAATGAATCTGTTTACCATTTAATCACAGCCTGGGTGATTCTTATATGGAATGACTCTTAATGCGATTATGGCTGAAGTTTTAGCACTTTAGTATTAAAATAGGATAAAAATATAAATTATAAATATGTTTCTGTATATTGCTAGATGTAAAATGTGATTATTATACTATTTTTATTCGAGAATATATATATATATATATTCTTGATATATAATTAATGTTTAATTATTAATGTTTAATTCATGGCGTACGTAATATATGATCAACTCCGTGCGATTTTTTATGTCTTAAATTTTAGTCTTTGAAAAAATCATTTTCCAAATGGTCGTTGTAATTTTTTAAATTGCTTTTTTTTATTATTATTATTTTTTTTTAAATTAAATTAGAATTCTTAATTTATAGAATTTTTGGTTTTTCGTTTTTAAATGAATTCGGATTTTAGTATGAAGAACCAATACGCATGTGTGCTAGGCATGAGAGGATTTCTCCCCCTTTTTCAGACTTTCGGGAATAATTCACGGATAAATCATGTTTTCTAGGAGTGCGGAATTTATTTATTTAAAAAATGAGGAATAATTTAGTATAAATAGACCAGTTTTTCTGACAGTGTTCTTCATCTTGAATTCGACTGAATCCTGCATGTAAACGGTTACTTCGTTTAATGGTGCTCAGTATATCAGTGACATTTATAAGGAAAAAAATAAAAATGTTTAATTGACTATCATCTTAAAATATCAGATCATAGTAAATGAAAAAGATCGGCAAGGTCACTCAATTCAGACAATAAGGAAGATGTTTTTCTTTAACTGTGAAAACTGCTAGCATATGCAAGCATTGCAACCTATGATTTCAAGAAATTTTTATCAAGATTATGATTTTTTTGCGGTGGAGTATGAAAATACCCAATTTTTAGATATTTATAACCCGGCTTGAATAAATACCCGGTTAACAAATTCACAATCACTCAACGTCTCAGTGCGCTTGACGCCAACCTCTGTAGCCAAGCTCTTTGGCGAGAAAATGAACTTCGACGCGCATGCAAGTCTGAAGCTAGTTCGACTTCGATATTTCGTCCGCGTATTTCTTGTTTATGGAATACTTGCAAGAATATGAGTGCGAAATAACAAATACTTATTTCATCTTCTGAATAATTATATATACATTGTGAACAAGTGAAGTATTTAATCTTATAGATATATGCTCTATAAGTCTGCTGCTATAAGTCTGGTCTTTTTTCTCCCAAGTTAAAGTGTTTATTTATGGAGTTTATACGTACCATGTGCTGCCATCTAGTGTCAGCACACTAAACACATTACAACAAACATCTCCTGAATAATGCATGTGCTGATTATGCATGTATATATGTTGTGAACGAGTGAAATATTTAATCTTATAGACCACTCTATAACTTCGGTCTTTCTTTAAATGATCACCATAAACAAATGGAAATTCACTATAATTATCTTAGTTACTAGTCGAGAGTATGCTATGTTATCTGAGCGAAATATGCTGGCTGGTTGTCGGCCCAGTTAGCTTAAACGGAAAAGCATTGGCCTTGTAAGCCAAGGATCTGGGTTCGATTCCCGGCCTGGGCATTTTTTCGCTCAGTTGGATATATCAATTCGTATGATGGCTTTGCCAATCGGTTTGATTGTGTTAAAATGATAGCTCAATATATTTTAAATCATTTTGTCCTGAGATATCTACATAGAACTGTTAATTTTTGTCCAAATTTTGTCATAAATTTAAACATTTCGCTCTTGCAAAACCTCATGTGCTTTTTATTATAATTTTCCTCTATAAACAAAATATTTTCAACCAAATTCACATTTTCGTTACATTCTATATCTTGTTGCCTTTACATAATGGTGCAAAAGTTAATTTATGTTATTAACTTAAATTCTGTTGTCTTTGATAAAAAGAAAATGGTACTTGAACTAAAATTAAAAAAAAAATTATTTAGACTTAAATAGAAACGAAAAGGTAATAATCTAAATTATTTAGTCATTTCAAAAATTGAGCTTAATTGTTCTTTATCCTATAACTTTTTCTATTTTAAAACTGAAAAATTGTAAAAAAAAATTCAGAGTTTTTTGCGACATTAAATAGGAAATAACAGCTGATATGTGCAAACTTTATGCACATAAATCCGATAAAATAAAGTCCATATTTTGTTTGGAAGCGTCCATAATCGAGCAGTATATTATTCCGCTTCAAATAACAGATTAAAGAACTATACTCAAATTGATTGATTCATTCCCAACTAAGAAGCACCAACTTTGAGCTGATCTATGAACCATGCAATTATATTTATAACAAAACCAATAGCATGGTACAACGCCCTAACTATTGAGCTATAACAGGCAAAAAATAAATTACACTAAGATAAACTTTTAAAAATCGACTTTTGGCGAGCTAGAATAGGTAAATCACCCACCGTGCATTGTATTATGATCTATGGTAGAAAATCGTTTGCGGTTCATTTTATTGATGTTACGATATTTCAGACATAATGAGATTGATATACATCATTTATGGTGGACTACAACATGCTTTCTCGGGAGTATAGAGTAAGTAGCACTTATTGTTCATTTACAGGCACGCACAAAAGAAATCCATTGTATTATGATCTATGATAGAAAATTGTTTGCGGTGCATTTTATTGATGTTACGATATTATAGACATAATGAGATTTATATACATGACTCATGGTGGACTACAACATGCTTTCTCGGGAGTATAGAGTAAGTAGCACTTATAGTTCTTTTATAGGGACGCACAATAGAAATCCATTGTATTAGGATCTATGGTAGAAAATCGTTTGCGGTGCATTTTATTGACGATACGATATTTTAGACATAATGAGATTGATATTCATCATTTGGTGGACTACAGCGTGATTTCTCGGGAGTATAGAGTAAGTAGCACATATAGTTCGTTTGCAGGGACGCACAAAAGAAATCCATTGTATTATGATCTATGGTAGAAAATGGTTTGCGGTGCATTTTGCTGACTATACGATATTTTAGATATAATGAGAGTGATATTCGTCACTTGGTAGACTACAGCATGATTTCTTGGGAGCATAGAATAAGTAGCACTTATAGTTCGTTTACAGGGACGCACAAAGGAATTCCATTTTATTATGAACAATGATAGAAAATCTTTTGCGGTGCATTTTATTTATGTTACTATATTTCAGGCATAATGAGATTGATATACATCACTTATCGTGGACTACAATATGTTTTCTCGGGAGTTTAGAGTAAGTAGCACTTATAGTTCTTTTACAGGGATGCACAAAAGTATTCAGTTTATTATGATCTATGGTAGAAAATCGTTTGTGGTGCATTTTAATGGTGTTTTTTTACTTCAAACATAATGAAATTGAAAAGAATCACTGGGTTACATGCACTACAGCAAATTTTCATTAGATTATGGAGCACGTAGCATTTATCGTTCATTTACTGAGACATATAGCAGAATTTGGTTACAAGACTGACTATGATCGATATTTGCTGGAAGTACGTTTTCCGCTGTGGTATCCATTTTAATACTTATCTAATTTTCATTGCATTACGTGAATTGTATGAATTCTGTACATTACATACAGTGTTCTACGAAAGAATTCTCGCACATTACCGGGTATGGGCAGCAATCGCTGAAATTAGATTTTTACTGAGACATGTGTTTGTTAATTTGCTTATTTAGACCTATCCTTTTATTGTATGAAAAAAAATGAAGTTTCTTAATAATATTTTGTTAGTGTTGGAAAGTGTTTCATAATGTATGCTTGACGAACGATTTTTCTTCTTGTTAGATGCGTTCGTAATTATATAAATGCGTATCACCAATAGTCGTCGTTCGGTCCGTCTGTCTGTCCTTCCGCATATAACAGAGCAATAACTAACCATGCAAATGGTCTGAAATTTTAAATATATAATTGTTTTAAAATTTTTTCTAATCATTTCAAATTTTATGAAAATCGGATGAATAGTTTAATTACAGGGACAGTCAAAAGTTTTCAGTTACATTACGGCGAACGGGGAAAAATTATTTCAAGTGCATTTTAATGATGTTGCAGCCTTTCGAACAGAATGAAATGGATATGCACTTATGAAGTGCACTAAAATATACATTCAGTACAATATGCGGTGCAAAAAATATTTATAAAACTAGTTATAGTACAAACGCACCTCATTTGCCACGTTTGACGTGCAATTTCCGACTTGTTGTATATGTAATACTCGGAACTCTTAACCTGCAGTTTCATTTCTGCTATGTAATTGAACAGTCTCAGGAGATAGAACAGTTCCAGGAATTTCCGAATAGTAACTAGGATAGCGATTACTGACTCTGATACTAAAAGAACAGCTTATTTTCTCTAACTTTTTATTATATACAGTCGGCTCTCGTTAATTCGAACTCATCGGGACCACAAGAAATGTTCGAATTATCCAGAGCTCGAATTATGGAAAGTATGAGAAGAAAACATTTTTAAAGGGGTACTATTACAAAGGAATTAATCTTATAATATTTTTTTTAAATTTTGGATATTATCGTTAGAATGAGTTAATATTAAATTGAAAGATATAAATACATGAAATAATTAATAATATTAAAATAAATAAAACATAAAAATTAATAATACATTATAAAACAACTGCATTTAAAATTACAATTTAATTGTACTATAATCTTCTTACCTGAAATTAGATGAACATTTAAGAAATTGATTACACTTATTTATCATCTCATGAAAAAAATTATCAATTGTTGTTTGTTTAGTCCTATTAATTTTTTACTTTTCAGCCAGTCTTTCTATTTGTAACAAACAGTTAAGTTCTTTGTCCGATGACGGTTGCATCAGGATAAATGTACGCAAACACTCAATTGATTGTATAATTGACTTTTCTGTCGGTCAGCAAAGCACTTGGGACATAGTACCAGAATCGCCAGAATCAGATTCCATCTCCTCATTGCATTTTTCGTGAATTGTTTCAACAATTTCTTCCACAGTTAAGGGTTCAGATACTTCTAAATTATTGTCGGCTGCTACATACTCTGCGAACGTAATATCGCACTGGAACTTTTCAGAAAATTTTGGAAATTCTATTTCTTCGAAAGGTCTGTAGTTTTCGTCATTTGCATTACAACTACTCTTTTTAGATGGATGGATAAATCCGGCATGTCGAAAGCATTTTTCTATTGTTTCAGGTTGTAAGACGTCCCACGCCGCATATAAATCGTTGATGGCTGTGAGTAATGTTATGTCGTAGCTTTCTATAAGGTAAATCAAAAAAAAAAAAAATTCTAGAACCCTTTTACGATAATGAGTTTTTAAATTTAAAATTATTCCTTGGCCCATCGGTTGCAGTTGTGCTGTAGTATTAGAGGGTAAATACAGTATACTCTCTGTAAGGCGGACTCTATGTAAGACGGAAATCTGTCTAACTCGGAAAGATTTTCAAGTCCCTGCGAATCCATAGATTTGTCTAAGGCGGAATATTCTACTGCGGAAAATTGTCTTGGTCCCGATCGATTCCACCTTAGACAGAGTTTACTGTATTCAGTCTTTATAGAGGTCAGTGTTGGTAGTTTACAATAACTCTGCACATTATCTAGCAGCAATAGAATTTTTCTGTTTTCACGAGAAAATTTTTTATCCAGTTCTTTTAACCAACTGATGCAGATCTCACGCGTCATCCAGACTTTGACTTTTGCCAGATAATCAGCAGGCAGTGTTTTAACTCCTTTGAAGCAACGTGGATTAGTTGATTTACCAATAACTAACAATTTTAACTTCTACCTTGCATCCATATTGGCACCTGCCATCACAGTTATCCTGTCTTTTCTAAGTTTATCACTTGTGTACGTTTCACGTTTAAATGTTAAAGTCTTATTAGGAAAAAGTTTATAAAATAACCCTGTTTCATCAGCATTAAACACGTCTTTCATTGCATAAGTTCGGGTAGCTTTTCGCAGAATTCATTGCAAGCAGCGAGGTCTACAGCACCACTTTCAGCACACACAGTTTTGTGTACGATGTTATTTCGGTGCTTAAAACGTGTCAGCCATCCTTTGCTGCAATTTAAATTTTTAATACCCATGAGTAGTGCAAGTAAGTTCTTTCGCTTTAGCTGCCAATATAGGTCCACTCAAAGATACATTTCTTGCCAATGCATTCTTTGTCCATAACAGTAAAGCTTCCTCTAAATCCTCATGGGCTGCTGTTCTCATACGTTTTCGTCCTTTAGCAAATATTTCCTTTTCCCATGATTTCAGGATGAATTCTTTATTTTTCAAGTAAGTAGAGAGCGTACTCTTTTTTATTCCATATTCTGCAGCAATTTCTGTTTTAGATTGGCGACATCCTACCTTTTTAATAATTTCCACTTTAGCTTCTAGAGTTAACGATTTATAACTTCCACGTGGAGCCATATTTTAAAGAAACAAGATCTTTTACTTTCTCAAAAAACACTTTAGCAGAAAGTAAAATCATTGACTGAAAAATTCGATCCCCACAGTGCAAGTAGAATGTAGTGATAAAACGGGTTTCCCCTATCTTTAACAGATATCCACCCTGTGAATTTCTCGGAATGTCACTGGATCATATGCTAGAGAAAGGATTAGGAAAGAGCACAATGGAGGTGTCATTGATGGACAGACAGGGCGCACTAAGAAAGCTGATATCAAATGCATGGGATTATTATAGTTGTTCAGAACATTTCTAACAAAAATGAAAGAAAGAAAGTTACTTCAAGGATCTGAAGTCCGTGAGAAAGTAAGGAAAAATGAAAAAATGGAATTCTCGTTAGTTCGAATTAAACGAAGTCAAGAGAAAATGAGTTCGAATAAATGAAAAGTTTTAACGTTATTCTGCCATTGAAAATTTCGGGACTTCATGTTTAGTTCGAATTAAGCGAAGATTCGATTTATCCGATTTCGAATTAACGAGAGCCGACTGTACCAAGATGGTTCTGCCTAGTTTTAGGTCTAGTGTTTCAAAAAAGCGGGACAGTGGCTTCTAAATCGGGACATAAAAATAAAGTAAATTCTATGAAAATTAGGTTTATCTATAACGGAATCGTGCCTTAAAATTTCCGTGCTGTTGGTAAAAGAAAGACATGCAATGCAAAAATGACGTTTAAGACAGGAAACTGTTGTAAGCAGGTTCCGTTTCTCTGGTTTTACTAAACAAAGTACAGTAAAACTTATAAGAACAGGTTTGCTTCTCACCAAAAAATATTATGTTTCAGACAGGTTTCCTTTTTATAACGGATTGTTTATGCGGTATTCTTTTTGGCGGAATTATAAAAATGTTGCCTTACAGACTGTTGTTGAGGGTTCTGTCTTCACACATGTTTTTTGTATTAAAGTTAATTGATGCAAATGGATAACATGGAACTAAAAGAAATTTAAGGAATTTTGCGCATGATGAAAAATCGGGACTTTTGCGTCCCGCACATTAGTCCCCTTGGAACTCCTGAAAATCGGGATGTCCTGCGTAAGTCGGGACACCAGGTCTCATTCAGCACTTTGTTGTCTCATTAAAAGGACATCTGTTTTTTTTTCCTTTGAAAGAATCGATTTTCTTTCTTTCTTTTTTTTTTTTTTTTTTTAATTCTTCTATTCCTTATAGTTTGTAGATTATCCCTGTGAAATATATGAATAAACTTCGGCAATATTACTACTAGTCTGACTTTCAACTAGTTAATTTCATGTAATATTTCGGAAGTTCTTAACTTGCGAAACAGCCCAATTAATTGGTACACACCCTGTATTTTATTGGAACTTCGACCACTTTCAGCCATTTTTATAAAAAATAACCGTTTTTAGAAGTACGCCAAAGGGCAAAAAAAAAAAAAAAAAGGGAGTCATAAGTAAAACTTTTTTTCAAATGGCTTCCACTTTGTTGATTTTCAACTTTTTTTTACCTTAAAGTGCTTGAAACTCCAGACAATATTGTCTACTTTCATAATCCTTAACGAAAATTGATTGCAAGCGACTCTGGTGATCTATCGGATCCTGTCCGATTGGAAGTGCACGGTGCGAACGCTAGGATATCCACCCACGCAACTCGACTCACATCATCAATGTTTTAATTAAAAAAAAAATTTAAATGTTCTTCAAGTGATAATAAATAACATGCAAAAAACCCGAAGCTAAAATTTTCAATCTTATTCCAGTAAAAAATGCTAAAAAACATCCTTTTTTCGGCTTTCTAACAACTTTCTAAAATTCAGTATTTTAAATCCTTTTTCTAAAATAACCAAAATTCTAATTTTGTGATACTGGCATTAACAAGTTTGAATGATTAATTAGTACAATAAATATTTTATTAATTGTTTAATTGTTCAATTTATTTAGGAATTACTACTTGAGCTCCTTTCATAATTTCGGAATTTCTAATTTTAATGTTCTTTAAAGGATAATAAATAACATACAAAAAACTCCTATCTAAAATCTTCATTCTTATCCCAGGACAAAATGCTAAAAAACACCCTTTTTTCGACATTCTAGTAACTTTCTGAAATCCAGTATCTTAAATCTTTTGTCTAAAATAACTAAATTCCTAATTTTGTGATACTGGCATTAACAAGTTTGAATGATTTATTATTAAAATAAATATTTTATTAATAGTCTAATTGTTCAATTTATTTAGGAATGATTGATTGCTTGAGCATCTTTCATAATTTTGGAATATGTACACCACTACTTCGTGAAATATTCAACGGATTTTTTTTTTAATTAGTTCTTTCACAAGTGTAGCTTAAAGTAAAATTTAGTCGAAAACTGAATTTAAATCACTTTATTATTATTATTGTTATTATTATACATTATTATTATTATTATTATAAATTATTATTATAATAAATTATTATATTATTATTATTATTATTATTATTATTATAAATTATTATTATAATAAATTATTATATTATTATTATTATTACTATTATTATTATTATTATAAATTATTATTATAATAAATTATTATATTATTATTATTATTATTATTATTATTATTATTATTATTATTATTGAATCTCATACGAGGTTGAAGTAAGATTCAAGTAAGCGAGAGTGTTGAATGTAATTTTTTTCTTTTTTAAAGTCGTGTATTATGTATTTAAATAGTTTTAAAATTTGTGTAATTTATTTACCTTCTAGATATTCCACCTACTGGTTGTCCCAAAAATGACTGATGTAATTTAAAATTCAATAAGTTGCAAACGATGACAGACATGAAACAAACTTTTGCAGGAGGATTATGTTAGATGTCAGGAGTTTTTATGCTGCGATTCCCAGTTTTAGTTACAAATAATAGCGACAGATGACGCTGCAAGGAATAGGTGCTAAATCCAGGCTCGATTTTTCGGTCTTTCTCTTCTCCCATGCGAAAAAAGGAGATTGAAACGTTTTGAATGGATCCCGAAATACCAAAAATCGTGTCTGAAATCAGCACCTATTTCTCGCAGCGCCATCTATTGCTTGAAATTCGAATTAAAATCAAGAATCACAGTAAAAGAACTCCTGACATCATACATAATCCTCCTGCAAGAATTTTTTTTTATATCTGTCACCGTTTGCAAGTTATTGAATTTTAAAATCCTTCAGTCGTTTTTGGGACACCCAGTATATGGATTAGGATATTGTAAAAACACTTATTTTCGCGAGTCGTAATTTTCGCGAAAATAAAGATATCGGTGATTTCGCGAGCTGAAAATTTCACGAATTTTATATGAGCAGAACCGAAAATTGAAAAATCTCGCAACTACCTAATAGAACCCCTTTTGTTTAAATTTCTATAGTAAAAAGTATCTGTGGACCTGCAAATAACACGACTAAAACCGATTCACACTTCTTGGCTTGTGCAAACATTTAATGGTGTTAAAGTCAAATATGAGATAACTTTGAATGGCTTCAAAGAAGCTGGTATAAATATTGTAAGTTAACGAGCTGCATTCTATTAGTTGTATTATTGTTTTTATTCAAGAAATAGTTGTAAGTATTCAAGAAATTTTTGTACTTATTTGTTATTTAAGTAACTGTAATCATTAAATTGTGGATAAGTGAAAAATTTCTGACTTTTTATTATTATTTGAGGCGAAGAGAAATATTTCGCGAGGCTTAAATTTTCGCGAGGCTTAAATTTTTGCGATTACGACGGTCTCGCGAAAATCGCGAAAATTAAAGCCTCACGAAAATAAGTGCTTTTACAGTATTCATTGAAGTACTACATTAAAAGCAGACACCTATGAGAACTTATTTTTGTGGAACAAGAACTTAAAAGTATTTTGCCCACTATTTGCATCCAAATAAAGTTTTCGTGGATGAAAAAAAAAGAAAAAACACCAACAGCCTTAAATTTTATTTTACGAATTGATAACTTTTAAGTAATTTTTGAATATTTATATGAAAATTTAATCATGTGTTTGTGTTTCACGTGTTCTCCTCCTAGAACAGCCCTCAACTTCAACCTTTTTCCCTCGCGAGCCGCAAACACATGTTTGCGACGTTAGGCCAGCCGCAACACACTTCAGAAAGGAAAGAAAGAGTAATAAAAATACTAAGATAACGCAAGTAGTAAGGATCGACCGAAACTGAAACCTAATTTCGGTAATCTTCCTAAGTTCGGAAGAAAACGAAAAAAAAAATAAGTAATTAATACATACATAAATATACATAATTATTAAATGGTTATTACGTCTTTATTAAATATACATAATTATTAATAAAACGTGTGACCCAAGTTGGCTCTCTGTGTCTCTGACCAAACCTTTTATTTTCATATAAAATAAAAGGTAATTAATTCATCCACGGCACAGATTGATTTTCTAATTATACGAATTTCATCTAATTCAAAAATATTTTAGGTATACATACCTCGATTTATCGTTTATAATGATTTTTGTAAAGGATCATCTGCTATATACTAGAACTTCCTCAAAGAGTATTCGAAACAAGCGTTCAACTCTAAGTAGCCGTATTAGCTATATAATAAGTACAAAACGTAATAATATAAGAATATAGAATTGAATTTCTAAATTTGAAAAGAGCGACTTTTTCTATTAAATCAATCTTTAGCTCAATGCAAAAACTTATTATTACTATTATTAATGGTAGAAATATAGAGTGCACATTTTATTAATTTGGAATAATGTTTGATTAGTGTTGAAAATTAAGAAAGCTATATACCACTGTAGCACAAATAGGACTACTTATAAAAAAACATTTCGTCTGAGAAAACGACATTTAAGATGTGTTAACATAATTTTGAATTAATTATAAAAAACAGGGAAATTTTTGTCTTCCTATGAAAACATATAAAACTCAATTTTTCATGTGGATTAATGATTATGTGGCTCGGGCCGCACAAAAAGGTCTCCAGGTCACATGCGGCTCAGGGGCCGCAGGTTGAGTATGGCTGTCCTAGAATATGGAACGTTACATAATGATACTAACTTCAGTCAATGATGTCAAAATAACTTTTGAAATTTTGAAATTAAAATTAGTTTCAAAGATATTAATTTTTTTCCAATTTTTAATGGCATTTCTGTAATGGTGTCAACTAAGTAACTCCGTTTTTGTGAGTAAAAGAGAAGAAAGGGAAAATAATTGGTATTATTATATTTATATTAGGATAAATCTTTGAAAAAAATTGAAAAGAAAATTACTTTAAAAATGAATAAATCGTAAAAACAAAATATCTCGATTTCTTGATTAAATTTTATTTGAAAAAAAAAATTGTTTTCACGTATTAAAGCTTCAAGAATAAAAGGTACTTTTCGGTTAGCCGGGCGCCAGTGTTTATATACATATATATATACATTACATACATGTATATATACATATGTATGTATATACATACTTTGTATATATACACACTTATATATATGTATATACACGTGTATATATGCATACCTGTATATATACCACTGGCACCCGGCTAACCGAAAAGTACAGAATAAAATGATTGCCGAAACATCAGTTGATGTTTCCTGTGGAGAGATGAAAAGTTTTTGGTGTCTGTATGTCTGTCTGCGTGCTTGTATACCTATATATATACCACTGGCACCCGGCTAACCGAAAAGTACAGAATACAATGATTGCCGAAACATCAGTTGATGTTTCCTGTGGAGAGATGAAAAGTTTTTGGTGTCTGTATGTCTGTCTGCGTGTTTGTATACCTGTATATATACCACTGGCACCCGGCTAACCGAAAAGTACAGAATAAAATGATTGCCGAAACATCAGTTGATGTTTCCTGTGGAGAGATGAAAAGTTTTTGGTGTCTGTATGTCTGTCTGCGTGTTTGTCTGCATGTATTTGTTTATGTTTGTCTCGCGATAGCGTCTGTTAAAAAGCTTCCGATTAGTGTGAAATTTGGTGGATAATATGTTGAAGGTTTTGTTGCTGTACCTTTTTTTTAATTTGAGTGATTTTTTCAAACATTTATAGAACATTTTCTTTCATCCATAATACTTTTCTACGGGAATTCCAGCGAATTTACTATTTTATTATTTGCTTAAAAAGAACGCATTTGGATGATTTATATTGTCCTTATAATAAATACTTATTATTATTATTGATTATACGGATTAATAACGATTAATTATGCGGATGATAAATATGTTAAATTACGGACGCTAACTTTTCGTAACGAATATCGGAATAAGCCTATCTGTTTGAAAATTTGCCAAAACCTTTGTCAAAAATTTGAAATTTCTTCTATAATTTTAGATGGAAATTTGTTCATCTGTTCCAAAAATATATAGTATTTTAAGTTTTCTTTTATATGCTTTTGAACCATATTTCTTTTTCTTTATTATAAGTTTTTTTTATTTAGCAGTTGCCTAGAAACTATTTGTCAGATGATTTCTATTTTTAATTAGCGCAGTACGCCCCCAGTCTTCTCGTAAAAACACACCCATTTCCGCGAAAGACAATACAGACATACAGTCAAGAACCACTTACATGCGTATACATGCGTAAATTTTACCATAAATCATGTATATACGCCTGACTTTACACGTGACGATGGAACAACTTAGTTTCGCGATTTCTCTTTATATTTCTTATTATAGTAAATTACATGCGATTCTGTTTTAGAAGATTTTCCTGCAATTTATCTGCGGCGCATTTATTCGTTTTTCATGTATGGAGTCTTCCTGTTAATTACGCCACACAAATTTTGATGTTTACCCATACCTTTCCCGATGTCACACGTTTCCACACTCGAGTATCTCCTTGTTATGATCTCACATTTTTTGCAACCATTAATTTAGGGCTGGTTTTGCATATGAAAATTATACACGATAATATTGCAAATTGCTTTAAATAATATAAACCAGTCAAGATCTTTCATGCTGTTATTTATTTATTTATTGTTGCAATTGAAGGCAAAAAAGAAAATATACCTAATGTTAGGTGAGTAAAAATACATATTTTTTTATAAACTTTGTTATTCTGCTTTCAAACATTGCCAACCTATTTCATATATTAAATGTGATGCCAGAACATACTAACCAGCCCCTCTAACTGCCACACTATGTCACACTTTGTGCCCTCTCTTCCCTTGAAACGTGGCGTAATTGATAGATGCTCCCTATAATCAGTTAATTGACAAAGTGGTTCATCAGACAATTGTTAGTGGGTGAATCGTCTTTTTCTTCAGAATAAAAACTCACAATCACGTCACGGTAGTTTGCCTCTATATGAGAGTGGCGACGTACTCGCATTGGGGCATGAGCATGCTGTGCTCAGGAAGAAGTGTTTGTCCAAACTATGCAAATCATTCCAGAACATGGTGATGCTCTCCTGGAAGAGTTCGATTTGACGAGTGAGAAAAAGTAACAAACAATAGCTTGGCATATTTCAAATGAAAATCAAATTTCAAAGAATTGCTTAAGAGGCGCAAAGACCAACATAGTGAAAAAGATTCCATGCCGGGACACGAACCCGGGCCATCAGTATAGCGCACTGACGTTCTACCGACTAAACCACATGGAATGATACCCAACCTGGAAAATTTCCCACTATTATATGTTTCTCTCTGGCGAATGTTTCTCTCTGGAATATTTTCCATGTATTAATATAGTTTCTATCGATGCTGGTTTTAATTTTAATTATAATTTCGTGTTTGCCCCATGTCGGTGGCTCGCGATTAATATTCCATCTTGTGCTGCGTTTGTAGCATTGCCAACATATGATAGTGGGAAATTCTCCAGGCTGGGTATCGTTCCATGTGGTTTAGTCGGTAGAACGTTGGTGCGCTATACTGATGGCCCGGGTTCGTGTCCCGGCATGGAATCTTTTTCACTATGTTGGTCTTTGCGCCTTTTAAGCAATTCTTTGAAATTTGATTTTTATTTGAAATATTGTATACATGGCGAATGTTTCTCTCTGGAATATTTTCCATGTATTAAAATAGCTTGGCAATTCGTTTTTGTCTAAGATCATATATATCAAACAATTTAACTTTATATCCCATAAGTCGGGCCACTCTAATATAGATGCACCTTATTTCAGAGTGAAAAAAAATCAGTCCTTCTATTGAAGGGTTGCATGTTTTTACCATTGATAAAAACTATTTTTTTGTGTTTTATGTTTTTTAAAAGAATTTTTGTGGTTTATGAATTTTAAACCACTTTTAAATACATCTAATTTGCTTGTCATATAATTATCGACTAGTAACAGTATCTATTATACATTAATTAAATATTTATAACTAGGTTTTATTGCAAAATACAAACCTCTGCGAGTAGTTTACGTATCTTGCTCGAAAATTAATTAATTTTCCGAAAGATGATTTTTAAATTAGTCCAGTCTCTTACATAGAAAATACGCTCATTTTCGTGAAAGACTTTACACATGCAGTGCAGAAAACCTTGCATGTATGCATAACATGCATACTTTTTAAAATACACACATAAACATACACACATACGCGTATAATGCACAATTCTTTAATGCTTGACTAGAGACAAGGGAGACGGAATAATCAGAGACTCACGGTCTTTACATCATTTCCCTTTTGCGTATAGAATTGACAAGACATTAAAATATGTTTACATGCATTTATTTTATTATTTTATATTATTATTATCATTTTTTTTTACTGTTTAGGTTTCTTAAACATGGAGTATACAGATGAGTATATAGAGAAGGGACTTTAGATAGTCATATATATTTAACAAAATTAATGACGACTGGACTAAATCCATTATTATTTCATTGACTATTATTACCACATTATACTGAAAAATCTTTTGGTGTTATATGATTAGGATTGTTGTTTTTATGCTACTTAATAATTTATTGTTCTTACGTTATTAGATAGCATCTAACAGTTTAATAAGTTAATAAATATTTTTTTTTTTTATTCAGTATAAAACCGATGCAAATAGAACGAGAGAAAGCAAAGAAAAAGCAAGCCTGCTTCCGTTCTATTTGTCGCATGTCTTTTAACCTGAAGAAGACATTCACTTTTTTGAAACACGTTTTCTTCTGTCCTTTATTCTATTTTAAAGATGTTTTGTGTTTAGAGCGATTAACACTGTTTGTTTTAAACATGTCTAATTCTCTTGCTATATACGCAGTGCATTCAAAAAGTTCTAGGACTGATCGCACACAGACCAGATAACACAGAGATTATATTTACATTTGATATCAAGCTTCTACGTAGTCTTCTGCCAATTCAATATAACGCTTGGAACGAACGTACAGGTCCGTAAACGCCTTTTGGAACGCCTCCACTCCAATACTATTGAGTTATGGCGTCACAGTTCCTTCAGTGTCATCTATTGAATTGTACCGCTACCCCTTCATCTTCAGTTTCAACTTGGGGAATAAAAAGTAGTTCTGAGGCGACAGATCTGGTGAGTAGGGTGGGTGATTGATGCACACAACCTGCCTTCTCGTCAAAAATTGCTGCAAAAGAATAAACTTGTGAATCGGTGCGTTGTTTTGCAAGTGGCACCAATTTCCACTGTCCAGTGAATCGGACTTCATATGCCCCATTCATTTCAAAAGCCGATGATAGACGTCTTCGTTGAACGCACCAGTCACAGTAGAACCTTGATGACGAATTTCTCGAAGAATGATGCCCGACTGTCTCATCGTCTACGGTTGACTCTCTTCCAATGTCAAACATCGAAAACCTTTCAAATACTGGCGGTCGACTCATAGAATCGTCATCATACACCAATTTAATAATTTCGTACGTTTCTATGCCGATTTTTCTAAATTTAATACACAATTGGATGCTCGTTCGTTGTTCCATTTTTTTTCGATGACAATGATGCACTCATACGGCTTACGTAAATGAAGTCTATCAAGCAAGAAGTACACATAAATGAATGCAACCAACCACTTGTTATACGTGCCTGAAGGTCGTTGATCGGTCATCCCACCAGTTTCTCACTGATAGTCCCATTTGCATTTTTTACGAGCGGGTGTCTTAGAACTTTTTGAATGCACTGTGTATGTGTAATCACATAATTATTAATCAGTAACAAAAGTTGGTTGACTATAATTAACCCTATTTAACTGCGAAACACGCTGCTGATATTTCGCATACAAAATACTTATTTCTCAAAGTTGGTTAATTTTCGGAAAGATATATCTTATGATGTCTAACTAGTGCAGTCCGCCTCAGTCTTAGCGTAAAAAACAAAAACAAAAAAACAAAACAAAACAAAAAAACAAAGCACTCATCTCCTTAAAAGTTTCTACTCAAATGCAGTCGAGAATCATTTGCATGCATATGGGTGCATGAATTTTACCAAAATCCACATATAATGTACTAATCTTAACACCTGACTTCACACGGGAAGACTGAGTAACGAGTCTTATAATTTCCCTCTGTCCCTTTATACATTCATATATTAATTAAAACAATTATCAATCACTGACTAAATCCCTCGACTGATTATATTATATATTCATATTGAAGACTATTGTGAAGACTGAGTAACCAGTCTCACAATGTCCCTCTGTCCCTTTATACATTCATATATTAATTAAAACAATTATGAATCACTGACTAAATCCCTCGACTGATTATATTATATATGCATATTTAATTGAGTATATTACCACAAAATACTAAAAAAAAATTATTAATATTATTGTATTTAATAATTTATTTGCCGAACCATATTTTTTCGTTTTTATGCGATTAGATAAATGACAAAATTGTCCAACATCCAATTCTTAAAGTAATAAATGAATTTTGTTTGTTCAGAATAAAGTACATGCAAACACGACACAAATAAAAAAACATGCTTTCTTCTGCTATTCCCGTGTTTGGATGTTTTTAACCTGATTTCTTTTTTGAAACGCGTTTTGTCTGTTTTATACTGATTTATTGAACTTTATAAGTTTTACACTGTTTCAAACATTTCTAAATATTTGGCCATGTAATTCACATAATTATCGATACTTAGCATGTATATCTTACAATGTAATTGACGACGTGACGAAACTGTCTTTGAATTCAATGGCATGAATGAAAAGTTTGTTAAGTGAATTAACATTTGACTTGAACATAAACCAAATATTATTTCCATTTGACCCTGCAAGTCATGTACATCCGATTTCTAATATCCAGGAGGAAACATTAATAACTTTTCTAAATTAGTGATATGTACTCAAATTGCAGAATTGTAATTTAAATATGGAATATATTCGTGCAATTTTCTCCTGTTATAAGAAACATTCTCATTTAAGCCCCTTTTTAAACTGTCGAAAATTTCTTTAAATTCTTTCGTGTAAAACATACGTGTACCAAAGTTCATTGCTGTACTATTATTTTTATCTATTCTCTTTGGTGGAATCCATTTACAACGGTGCTTTCGGAAATCAGCTTCCTCATTCACATCCAAGTATTCATCAGTGTTTGTGAACTTATCTATAGAAAAATATTTTATTTCTTCAAATTTTTATTCAAGTGCAACGCGTCAGTGTTACAGTGCATGTCGATTTTTTTTTCAGTTGATGTACTGCTTTCATGGTCAAATTTCTGTTCCAAATTCACATCGCCCAACTTTTTCTTTTTACATCCTCGAATGGTCCAAATTCTTGCTCGAAAACTCTATTCCCATTATGAAGAGTTCTTTCGTGATGAGATTTATAATAATTTTTTTAAAGCTTTAAAGGCACAACACTGGACTTTTGGTTTCAAATTTCATAAGCGCCGATAAATATAAACGAACAGGACGCATATACTGCCGCACACAAACAAAAGTAAAATATGACAAATTTATCAGAACCAACCACTTCTTGTATTCACATTTGCTCACATAACGCTTTTTTCTTGACAGCAAAAGTTAACCAATTTATCAGGCAAAAATCTTGAGAATGAGTAAAAGACTGTCCGAAAGTCGCAAAATTAGTTCAAAAATTAGTGCAATTGAGAAAAAATCATCAAATCTTTTTTGGCCAGCTGTGTTTCAAAACAGGTATAATTCCTTTTATATATTACTACATATATAAAAGGTATTTATATATATATACTTCAAATATAAAATACTACATATAATACTATATTCCTTTTTGTTGCGCTACAAGTGACCCATTTTCAAAAGAAGTTGCAATCCCCCTTGGATTAAAATAGCTGGATTTTCTTTTGGGAGAAGAAGGGGAGGTAAGGTGAAATTTTTGAGAAAAGCACAAAGATTTTTTGGGGAAATAAAGGAGGTGGATTAGAGATAGCTGTTGATGGACAGGAGTACAGAAATTCAAATCTGGTAGATGCGTAATATTTTTATAGAACTGAAAAACACAATGATAGATTAAATGTGGCTGATTTCTTTTTGTATTTCTTTAGATAATTTAACTTGTTAATTGTTCCAGTACTCAGAAACGTAATCACCAAAACAATAAAAATTTCGCTATTTTTTTACTATTATTTTTTTTTTAAAGAAATGTCTCAAAAATCTACAATTTCGCAACTCTAAGTTCAAATTTCCCAAATTCACATATATTTGGGGGGAGGGGAGACAGCGAGCTTCCCCCCATGGCCAAGCCTCTGACTCCAGTCATTACATACAAACTCTCATTTCCGTGAGATGCAACTGAAAAATTACATACAAATACACACTAATTTTGCCGAATGCCATATTTAATGCTCAACACTTGACTTTACACGGAAAGACGAATTAATCAGAATCTCACGATATCCACTTTCCATTTTTTCTCTTTTGTATATCGGAATTGACAAGACACTAAAATATCTTTTGTTGGTTGCATTTGATTTTTACTGCTATTTAGGTTTCCATGACAAATCTGTTATTCATTGGTTGACTACATTTACAGCATCATATCGAAAAATGTTTTGTTATAATATGATTAAAATTATTATTTTTTTTTATACAGTTATTGATAATTTACTTGCGAAAGAATTTCTTTTACGTCTCTGTATTGCAATAGATGATTGACAAAATTCTCGAATATCTAACTCTTAAAGTAGAGAATGGATTTTTTCTTTATCATAATAGAGAACTTCGAAAAATGCTTTGTCATAATACGTTTGAAATTATTATTAGCTTCTATTTATATAAAATCCAAGTCTTTGTGTGTCCCTCACAATTCCGGTTGGTCCGCCTCATTGATCGCGGTCATGTTAGGCTTCCTATGGAGATGTCGGTAGCAGTTTCAACAATGAGTAATTATTGGAAAGTAGTAATGGCAGGGTTGCCACAATAGCGCCAAATTATGACCAACTTGACAAAATACATCCAAATTTGGCGAAATACCGCCACATTTGGTGACAAAAATAAGTTGCCATATATGAAGCCAACTTGGCGATAGCTGGCTAATTTGGCGAAATTTCCATTGAAACACATTAACCGTTCATAATCGAGCTCACCGCAATTTAATTTAAACTCCGCGCATTGATGGGTTTTTTTTTTTAATCTATGGATCAGAATTTAATATGTAATATACGAAAAGGTACGTTTTTAAATCTTCATCCCGATGCTACTAATAAAATAACTGCCACTAGACGGCGCTGTTCTATTTGAGCTCCTAAGTGCCCAATTTTAATTTGATTTACATAGCCGTATACAGAAATTAAATTCTCAATATTTTTTCCAGAATAGGGGCCTTGGCGAAATAGAGAAAACTATCTTGGCGATATAGAGAAAACACACTTTGCGAAGAAGGAAATTTGGCAACATATTTCCACATTTTAAAATGTGCTATTTTCATCTATCACTGCGGAACAAGCGAGAAAAACTAGTCATATTCTTGCACATGTGTTGTATATATCTTTATATCTCATTTTCTGTCATTTTTGACGGGCTATCTTTCTAGTTTATATATATTTATTGATAATTTATTTCTTTTCGTTTAGTCTTATAATAGATGATTGACAAAATTGTCGAACATCTAACTTTGAAAATGAGAATGGATTTTTTTTTCTTTTTCAGAATAGAGAACATGCAAACATAGAACGAACATAAGCAGTCCTTCTTCTGCTATTCTAATGGTTTCATGTCTTTAGCCTGAAGAATAAATCCATTTTTTTTAACGCGTTTTTTCTGTCTTTATACTGTTTTAAAAATGTTTTATGCTTTATGAGCTATACGCTATTTTTTATTAATTGTATCTAATTCTCTTGCGTATAATGCATATAATTGACACAATTATCGGGGATTAAGAGTATCTCTTATAATTTAATTCATTATTATGAATAGAACTTAATTGTGGAGCATCAATCTCAGCTGATATTTCTCTGTAAAACAGTTATTGCTCGAAAGTTAGTTAATTTTCTAAGAGACGTACGTCTCTGATGATTTTTAATTAGCGCAAAAAATCCGCTCCAGTCTTCGCGTAAAAACACACTCATTTCCGTGAAAGACTATACACACATGCAGCCAAGAACCACTTACATGCATATACATGCATAAATTTTACCAAAAGCCACATATAATGCACAAATCTTAACACCTGACTTTACACGGGAAGACGGAGTAACCAGAGTCTCACGATTTCCTCTTTCCATCTTTTCCCGTTTGCATATCGGAATTGACAAGAGACAGGCGGAAGAAAAGAAAAAAGAAATCGCTATCAAGGCCAATGGGAACCGGTTGAAATGAGTGACTATTTAAATGGCACTGTAAAGTTTTTCCATCAGTTCTGCTGTTGTTTTGGTGAACTACCTCCTCCCCATATCACCATGTCTTGGAAACCAAACAGGAATATCAAAGTCAAATACAATCAGGTAAAGATTTTTAAGGAACTGCATTCTCTTACGGTTTAGAGGCACGCTGTCTTTCAAATATTGTTAATTAATATATTTTTAAAATAATTTATTGATTTATAACTATACTTAAAAAAAATTAATGTATTCGATTATTTTTATTTTTCACATTAACTATATATGTGTATATTGATTTTAAATTGTGCAGTTTGGTTTCTTCTTCCTAAAATAACAATGATGATTAATAAAGGAAAATACAATCGGTTAAAATATTTTACAGAATTACTTTTCCTTCGCATTTGTTATTTTCTAAGATTAATTTATTAATTTATGATTATACTTTAAATATATTGAATTTTTCCTCACTTCTTAAAAAATATTAAGTAAAAACTACGGAGTACTCTTTATAGATAAAGAATCAATATTATTTATAATAATAATAACGATTAATAAATTCCAATGCGATCGGTTAAAAATATTTTAGCGAACTGCATTATCTTACAGTTTACAAACACGTTTACTTTATAATATAATTAATTAATGTTTTCAAAATTTAATTTATGATTATACTTTGTTTTTTTTTTAAGTGCAGAGAAGTATTTTTTTTTTCAAATTAAAAACATAATAATTAAAATTTATGATATCTTCTTAAAAAATTATTAATCAATAATAAAGTTAAATTTGATCAGTTTAATAATATTTTAGAGAACTGCATTCTCTTACAACTTACATGCACGTTCACTTTCAAACAATGTTAATTAGTATTTATATTTCTTATTTTTTATTTTTTACTTTATAAAATACATTGAAGTATCCTTCTTCGAAATAAAAAAATATTAATTAAAAACTGTCGTATATTTTTCTGAAAATAAAATAATGATTAATAAAAGCAACAGCAATAGGTTACAGCAGTTTTCTTTACAGTTTATAAGCACTTTTTCTATCAGATATTGTTAATTAATATATTTTTTAAATATTTAATAATTTATTATATTTTAACTGTTTTTTAATATACTGAATTTTTTTTAATTAAAAAGTATTTTAATGAAAAGATATTAAGTTTTGTGTCTTATTTTTATAAATTTTTCAGTGATTAATAAAGGCAAATCGGTGTAAAAATTTTAAAGAACTACATTATTTACACTTTAAAAGCTCATTTCCTTCTCTATACTTTTTGTTAATGCACTAAAAAAATGTATTATTAATACTGTTTTTAATTATTTTTATCAAGAATCAATAGTATTTAGCGATATAAAATCACACTCTTTAAATAAGTGAAAATAACTTTTCTTTGATATCGTTTTTTATTAAAAGTTTGTTATCAATCTCCATAATCAAATGCAATTATATAAAATAATATAAATAATTACATTTTATAATTTACCAACGTGTTTCCTCGTACATATTTTTACTTTTATAAATTATAAGATTATAATCAAATTTATTTATCTAATTAACTTTATAAATTATAAAATTATAATTAAATTTATTTATTTAATTAATTTTATAAATTATAAAATTATAATTAAATTTATTTATTTAATTAATTTTATAAATTAAAAAATTGTAATTAAATTATAATTTTATTATTATTATTATTTCGGAATTAATTACTTTATAAATATAATTTATTATCAGTATTCATTCATTTTATACTGAGTAATATTATTTAAATTAATTTAAAAATTGCAAATAAAAAAATATATATAACTAAAAGTAACTTTTTTAATTAAAAAGTTAAAAGATGTAAATTTTTATGTAGTTTTTTATTTAAAAACTTGTTAAATATTAGGACAATGAAATTCAATCTTATAAAAATATTTTACCGATTTGCTTTGATTAACAGTTAACAAGAATATTTTCTTTCTGTAGCCCTAATTCATATTTCTAAATTAATTTATAATTACTATAGCAAAATAGTGGTATTTTTAGTAAAATACATGCAATTTAAATTTTTTAATCATATAGTAGAAGATTTCTCTTTTCAAATAATACTACTAATAATAAAAGTACGCTGTCTTTTTTAAATAAAAAATTGTCAATGATTACAATTTTATGAAATACTTTAATTACATTTCTATACCATTTACAAGAATGTTTTTCTATATACTTTTAATCAACATAAAAAACAAAAGTCCTTCCGGCCAGTGCCGGGAGGAAGAGGTAGCTTTCATATTCCTTATTATTTAAAAGCCAGCTTATATTATACAAACACACGGAGCTCATATTAGTGGAACCCGATTATAGAAGATTAAATACTAATTTTTGTCAATATTGAATATGAATGAGAATTTCGCCAAATTAGTCAGCGTTATCAAAGCTGGTTTTATTAAAGTGATTTATATTTTGTCGCCAAATTCGGTGATATCCCGAATTATCGGTGATAGCCCGCCATTTTAAAACAACATAATGGGTGCAACAAAGCTCACCAATGAACTTGGTCGAGACCTTAGTAATTTCTGTGCACATGCTTACTCATATCTAAATCGGTTGATATATACGAGTGCTGTTGCAGGCAAAAAATCAGATTTTTCAAAATGTCACACACATTCGAAATTCAAACTGCTATATCTAGGCCTTTTTTTTAGATAAAGGCAAAACAAAAAAGATCCGGAATCTTTGTAATAAGCTGAAACGCATAAGAAAAAATCTTTTTCAATTTCTAATTTTTTTGTACCTCATATTAATTTTTTTTTTTTTTAATTTTTAAATGGCGACCATTTTGAAACAAGATGGCGGATGAAGTTAGCAAACGAACTTGGCCAGGAGATTGCTATGTACTATGTACATACCTTGTCACATCCTAATCGCTTCATAAATACGCGTGTTAGAGCGAGACAAAAATCAGATCGTTTCAAAATGTCAGCCATGCTAGAAATTCAAAGTGCTATAACTCAGCCATTTTTTAAGATATCGACGAAATGAAAAATGCTCCAGAATCTTTGTATCAAGGTCAAATACATAAGAAAAAATCTTTTTCAATTTCTAATTTTTTTGTACCTCACTTTAAATTAAAATAAAAAAAATAATAATGGCCGCCATTTTGAAACAAGATGGCGGATGATGTTGGCCAACGTTCTTGGTCGAGACATTGGTATGTACTATGTATACCAAGTTATATCCAAATTCGTTCATAAATATGCGTGTTATCGCGTGACAAAAATCAGATCGTTTCAAAATGTCAGCCACACTACAATTTCAAACTGTTATAACTCAACCGTTTTTAAGATATAGACGAAACAAAAAATGCTCCGGAATCTTCGTATCAAGCTCAAACACATAAGAAAAAAATCTTTTTCGATTTATAATTTTTTTCTACTTCATTTTAAATTTTAATTTTTTTTTAAATTTTAAATGGCCGACATTTTGAAACAAGATGGCGTTTGAAGCTGGCCAACGAACTCGGTCGAGAGATTGCTATGTACTATGCACATGCCTTGTCACACCCAAATCGGTTCATAAAAACGCATATTATCATGTGACAAAAATCAGATCGTTTCAAAATGTCAGCCACGCTAGAAATTCAAAGTGCTATAACTCAGCCATTTTTTAAGACATAGACGAAACAAAAAATGCTCCGGAATCTTTGTATCAAGCTCAAACACATAAGGAAAAAATCTTTTTCAATTTCTATTTATTTTGTACCTCACTTTTAAATTTAAATTTTTTTTTGTTTTTAAATGGCCGCCATTTTGAAACAAGATGACGGATGAGGCTGGCCAACGAACTCGGTCGAAACATTGCTATGTATTATGCACACACGAAATTTTATCCAAATCGGTTCATAAATACGAGAGTTACAGTATGACAAAAATCAGATATATATATATATATATATATATATATATATATATATATGGATATATATAAATATATATATATATATCAATTTTGAACGGAGGGTGGTTTCAGGTTCTAGGGGTCATGATCGGTGAAAATATACCAAAATTTTTCGGAATCGTTTTCCTCCGAACGGCTGCAATAGGTAGCTTTTTGTAATGGAAGCTACCTAAAATTGCTTTTCATATAATTATTTTTTAAATCGTATTAGTGAGTGGTAATTTTTAATAAAGGAAAGAAAGTATTAATGTTTTTGATTTGTTATCAATGCAATAATTTTTTTTTTTTTAACTAAGACACTTATTAATATTTTATACTTAAGAAAAGGCATTCATTTAACTTTTTTAACGGTATGAATTATAATATTTGCAACTTATATAAAATTTGGGGTAACATAAAAATTAGTTATCGTTTCATCTAATTTTCTATAGAATATAAATAAAAGCAATTCTCTCATAAAAAAAAATTAATGATATTAAAATTTTGAATGTAATCCCTTAAATGTCTACATTTTAACCCCTTGGGACGAGCGACCGGTATTCGTGCCGTGTAAGATGCTCAGAATCGGGGATTATTCTCACCAGAAAAAATTTATTGTAAATTTTGCCTTATTAAATCCGAGCATTTTCCCGATTCAATTAGGCAAAAATTTCTGTTTTAAAAAACCGGCGATTAAAGAATAAAAATTCTGTGAAAGGTGTTCGTCCCCAAGGGGTTAATAGAAAAGGGTTATTAATCATATTAAGAAGTACAGAATGGCAAGGGGAAAAAACTTATATAATTACAATTTTTTTGCAGTATAAAAATCTGTTTTAGTCTACACATTTAGCTTTAATATTTTTTGATTTGTTATTAAAGTAATAATTTTTTAACTAAAATACTTATTAGTATTTTGTACGTTATGCATTTATTTAACTTTTCTAGCTGTATGAATTACACTAGAACTTCGATTACCCGAAATAATTGGGACGGACCATCTTTCGGAAAATCGAAATTTTCGTATAATCGAGAATACTTTAATTCTGAGATTAAGGATAAAAATATGCAATATTTCTTATTATGGTAGCAAGTGCTTAATAAAAATAAAGCAATAGCAAAATATACACAAGAATAAATTACCTGAATTTTAATTTTGAAATTAAGTACCTTTTTCGCATATCATAAGGGTTTGAAAAAATGTTTTGCTTGTCGCAGTTTCGATTGCTTTTGCTTTGAATCTCTATCACTGAGTTTTTTTTTTTAAATATTATTAGTTTACTAGTATCACAGTCTTTCTGCTGCTCCAGCCATGTCAAACCTTTTGCAAAATATTCAAAAACTTTAGAATTGCTAATTTGTTCGTTTTCTTCGTTCCATTCCGCAGGTTACGGAAGCTCAAGTTAAATTCAAAGGAACTCTATAAGAAAATGGGATTGAAAATATTTATATGTACTCGTAGTTCGGAAAGGACCGCTTGCACACAAAAAATATGATAGTTGAGACAAAAAAAAAAAAAAAAAAAAAAAAAAAAGCTTTCAAAGTGGATTTTTCACACAAGGAATGTGATAGATAAAAAAAAAAAAACTTTAAAAATGGATTTTGGTTAACAGAGAGTTTCGGTTAACAGAGTTTCGGGTAAAAGAGTTTCTATTGTATAATACTTGTAACTGAAATTAAAGAAGATTCAAGGTAATATAAGCGGGCTGTAGATTTTTGGCCTCCTTTTTATCAGAATGTTAGTAATTAGCTTTTGTTATACGATAGCATCTCAGTTTGCCACATATAAATAGCTTATTATGTATTCTATATTTTTACTGAGTCATAATTCTAAAAAAAAACCAAACTGCTAAATGTTTTTTTTTTTTTTCTTTGGAATTTTGTAAATAAAGTCCTACTACTAAATATCCCTACTTCAGAGAAATTTGACCTACTGTGAGATGTGTTTGACCAATTTAATAATAATAATAATAATAATAATAATAATAATAATCATATTTTCATGAAAAAATTTATTTAGCTAAATGCAAATTAAAATATGCAAATTTTTTAAATTTCTTATACCAAATAAATTTTTTTGGATGAAACATAGTTATTAGACCTGGACACTTAGATAAAGCTAATGATTCTCAACATGTTGATAGCTCACACTCATAATTTTACAAATAAATTAATATTTTCTTAGCTACAGAAGTCAAATGTCATCTTTTTAAAGATAAGCTACTCTTTCTAAATCACTACTGATGATTAGTGTGGTAGCATTAAAAAACTGTCAGCAGAAATTAATGCAACATATTTAGAATACGCTGTGATATATGTATATTCTGCATCAAATATGCATATCGGTATTCTGGGTAATTTGTTCCGAATTATAAAAGATTTTTGTTTAAATTTAAACTTCACATAATTTATCAATGAGTATTTTTACATTCAGTTTTTATTGAAATATTGCATTATAATTCTATTTTTAAAATTTTTATATAAATTATGTTGTTAATTACTGAGATAAATTAATTATTATTATTTATAAATTTAGATCCAATGATTAAAATGTATTCAATTATACTACATGAAAAATGGGAGATTTGATACGGGTTAAACATCCCACAAATACAGTGAGTTAAACATCCCGAAACAGCATTTTAAATAAAAAGCATAAAAGTACATCGTAATATTTACAAAAATGCTGTTAATTATCTCCTTTTTTTAAATCATTAAGTAAAGTACAGTTTGAAACAAAAATATCTTCATTAAAATTATTTACCCGTAGTAGAGGGAATTACGAATGACAAAAGAAAACTTTTCTTTATTTATTTGTTATTATCACAGCAAATATTTGAAAAAAAAAATAAATAGTAAAAAAAAGCTTATAATATATCTCCACCTTGTACTTATAGTAGGGTAGGGAAGTACACAGTGAGACAGCAGCCACTTTGACATATAGTTGTAACTTTTACTTCAAGCTGGCACACACACATAACGACCTCATCTTATGCTAGTATAGTTATGCTAGTAGATGTAGTTTCGGCACTTCAGTTACTCGTCCGACAAAATAGTAAATAATTCTTTATTTTATAGTAGTTAAAGTTACATAAACGTCGATTTTAGAGTTTATTTCCTTCAATATGACATAAATTTACTTAACCAAACCTAGCTATATCTCATAATAGACTATTTCGGCAAAACGGCATAAACTTTTTAAAGTGATGACATTGATGTAACAGATGTAGCATCCATTTTGTTACAACGTAACGAAAGTACACAGTGAGACACACAGTGAGACGTGTCTTATTGTGTACCTACTATGTGATTCTGATGTTAAAAAAGTTATTTATTAATAAAAGAAGATTTCTCTCTCTCTCTCTTTCTTTCTCTCTGTGTGTGTGGGCGTGCGATGATTAGGGAAATTTACTAAACGTAAGAGGCTGAAAATTTGCATGAAGGTAGCCCAAGGTCTGCCATTGTCCACCCGAGACTCATATTTTTAATCTTTTGAAAATCTAGAAATATTAATTAGAAATCATAAACTGCAGAAAATTATTGATAGAGTGTAAAAATGTATGATTTATGAAAATATATTACATTGTCTCACTGTGTACTACTTGTGGTGTACAGTGAGACAATTTTCGATACTCCGTTATGCTGCTTCTGTACTTTTATAAATAACTTTTTTTAAACCACTTATACATTAATGTGTAGCGCACTTGTGTAGCTTAAAGATGTAGCAAAATTTTTTTCAAAAGAATAAAAATCGTCGCCATTTGTTAAGTAATAATAATTTTCGTCTCACTGTGCACTACCCTCTATAAGGGAAAAAAATATTATTCTTATTAAAATAAAATAAAGGCATTCGACAAAACCTTCCGAAATGGTCAAAATACTCCAATTTGCCCTATATATTCTTTATGATATTATTGTTTTAACTGTAAAACTTTCTAAATCATTTAGAAAATTTTAATAAAGAGATCTTTCAATGAAATAAAACTATAATACAGTTGGATAATTCGAAGTTCAAGGGACAAGAGAAAAGTTCGAAATATCCAAAAATTTGAATTACATATATTCTCTCAAAACGAAGAGAAAAATAAAAAAGTTTATCTCCACGATAAAAGATTTACCACATAAAGTTTATCTAAGAATACTGCTACTTTTTTTTTATTAAATCAAACATTTTGTACTAGCTTAATTATTCGTCACTTTTAAGAAAAAAGTCAAATTTATTTGATTGCTTTTTTTGAATGCGATGCAAATTCCAACATCAATTGATACAAAAATAGAATCTTCTACATTAGACTGGCCTTCAAAAAAAACGTCGAAGTTCATATATATGCACCATAGCTTCTGACGAACTGGGCTTTTATTGGCTTCCCTTGTATTTCATTGTTCTATTCATTCCCACATAGTCTGTCCTCAGCTTGGTTGCTCTCCGCGAGTTGAGCATTTATGTCTGCATCAGTTGTCTCGCCACATACAGCCACAATTTCGTCCATGTTGCCATAGTCCTCATACAAGATGGATGGATCAGATTTTACATCTTCCCAATTATAGACAGCCAGCTCTGGATCAATTTGATTAAAGTCTTGGGATTTTGCTAAGCAGGATTTTCCTTAGGTCAAAAAATTCCTTGGAATTCTCCACATAGTGACATTCCATACAATCGGCTTTCTTTTCCTTGGAAAGACCTTTAAAATAAACTGCTGAAACATTTTGCACCTTAGCTGAAAAAAGTCTCAGGAACACTTTTTACCGCAAAATTTTAAGGACAATCTTACGAAAAATTTGAATTATCCAAAATAATATTCGAAATATCCACGATTTTTTTTTACCTTATTTTAATACAGAATTCTAGGGACCGAGCAAAAAATTCGAATTATCCAAAATTTCGAATTAAACAAGTTCGAATTATCCAAGTTTCACTGTATTAACTAATAGTTTAATTAGAAATTTTATGCATTTCAGTTGGTTTTTAAAACTATGTCAATAATTTTCATTATTATTATTATTGAGAAAAAGATTAGGAAAATTTAAAACTGTAAAAAATAACTTTCCTTGCGTTTTTCGTTAATGAAAAAATGGCTAATACGTATTCATATATCAATGTCTAATATAATCAGCTGAAATATCTTACTTAAACATTTGTAAGCATGTCTTTTCCTTATACAGTAGAACCCCGCTAATCCGAAATTCCGTTTAATCCGAACCGAGTTCATTTTCGAACATTATACTTAAGAGATTAACTGAAAATATTGAATTATTGTACCAAAAACAAAAAAGTTCTTTTTACACTTTTTACTACGAAATTTTCCGGATTACAGGATGAATGTTGGAAAAAACGTGTAGAAGTTAGAATTAAACAAAAAATGGCAGTAAAGCATGTTATTAAAGAAAATATGCACGAATGTGTACACAAATATGAAATGAAAACATGCACTGTAGGCGTACTCGTAGAAGCCATCTTTTAAAAATCCCGAATATCAGTTTGTTTTCCAGTCACTATAAAATTAGTTTTTTAAATGCAAAAAGCATTTAATTCAGATGGTAAAAATTTATTTTTCTTTCCAACAGCTTGATTTCGCAAATTATCCACATAATTTTTTTTCACCCCCCCCCCCCTATCTCACGCTCTCGTTGACGTAGTGCATGAGCTATTTATAGATTCGCGATTTTGTACCGTTTGTAATGAGTTGTTACGTAATTTCTTATTCTGAAGTTCCATTAGATTATATAAGCATAAAGAGTGATTAAACAAGCAATACTTTTTTTTTTCTGAAAGTCGGGCCGGATTATCCATCATGCCAGACCTTAAGATGCCGGTTTAGAAGAAGTTTACTGTACTACTAAGTACTTATAACTTACATTTTCTTTTAGCAAACACCTTTTCCTTTTCTATTTTTTATCAGAATTTCGAGTAATCAGAATTTTTTGTAATCCGAACAGGCAGCGTCCCAATTAGTTCGGATTATCGGGGTTTTACTGTATTTTTATATGAAGAATCATTTAAATATTTTTTTATCAATGTTTTTATTTATGTTTAATAGTAATTAATATATTTTAATAAAAATTATAGATTTCAATAAACTTTAAAAAGTACATTAGAGAAAATACTTGAAGGAGGTTAATGTCGCATTTTTCTTTTCTTTTCTTAAAATGTTTTCTGACTGTTATGAAACTAAATACTAACTCAATATTTTAATGAAAAGTATGAGAATTCAAAATCTGAGAGGTAATATATGAAAATATGTATTTCTACTGTTAACTTTTTAATTTTAATTTTTACAAAGACGCGTAAAATTTTAGTTCGTTCGTAAATCCTGACATTAGAGTGATTTGCGTTAAATATATATTTTTAAATAGGTTTTTACGCATTTCAAATTCTTAAAACCTTTTTAAAAAGAATCTCACGCACAAGAAACTTTTTTTTTTTTTTTTTTTTTTTTGTAAAATAACTAAGCAGTAATATGTATTTAAACATATTAAACTAATTTCGTTTTTAATCCGTTTTTTATTTCAAATTACGTAGATATCGTTCTAAATTATTTTTTCCCGTTTCTGTTCTTCTTTTTCTTTTTTAATATTACTGCATGCTTAGAGTGTGTCTATTAACCTCTTCGGGAACGATATTTTTTATGGTGAGAAAAAAATTACTTATTATTTATTTATTTATTTTACGATTTATTCATTTTATATTAATAGAAATAAAAAAAAAACAATAAAAAAATGGGAAAACAATAAAAATTCACACAAAAAAGATAACGTCTACATGCATTAATGGTAATTTTTGTGCGAAATGATTTCTTATAAAATAAAGAACTAACAGTAAATTTATTTCTTAAATTTCTACAAATCGTTAAAACTTAAAATATTTAATATATCTGATATTATTGTTATCAAATGTTAACAATTTGTTCAAATAATCCAACAACACTAACTGCCAAATATTACTTCACGCTTTTTTTTATATCTCTCTAACTGTACATCGGCAATAACATGATAAGTGCAACCAAACCATAAAATTTTTACTTCTCTTGTTGAGGGTTTCTGTACTGAATAAGTTATTATAAAAATTTTATTCTCTTTATTATTCACTGTAATTATAATTATAAAAAACTAAGCATCCACATATGTAGCCAAGGGCGTGAAGATGTTTTAAAATCTTACGTCTTCTCCGTAAATAGTAATCTAAACACAATATATGCGCAACTAACTCCTTCAGTAGTTGGTTTATCTGCTGAAGAAATTATGTAGCTGGAAAAGTAGTTTTACAGTTCATTACAGCTTGCAACTAAATAAATCTAGTTGAACCAAGGACATTAAATTCAACAAAAGGTAATGAAATAGATTTTTTTCTTTTAATGGATAAATTTTTTTTTACTACACTGTATTGTCTTCTAGAAAATAACAAATGTATCCGTTTTATTTATTAACCCCCGGTACGGTATACTATTTCTTTCTCCCAGCTTATTTTGTGTATTCCAAAAAAATAACGTTACCTTACAGAAGCCAGCTGTAAAACAAAGCAGTACGATTAAATACCCTATAGCAATTTTTTTAACTTCTAAGCATCGCACATTTTCGATTTTTATACCGTCGTATTGGAAAAAAAAAGTTCTTTTAAATGCATTTTGTTTGAAAACTGTATTTCCATTTATTTTTGAAATATTAATTTATTTTTGTAGTTTTTAGAGCCATTTGCTTAATATTGACAACGGAAGTACTCCATTTCTGTAGAAAGTAAAGGAAAAATAGTTCTAAAATAGTAATTATATATTTTTGTTGCCATTTTCTCATAACAACCGAAAGAAAATGTAATTAAAATGCGTGCTATTTTGAAAAAAATATAAACGAATGATTTCTGTTAAAACAATGGAGCTATTATAAACTATATTTAATTTTAAGTACCTATAAATCATTAGATAGCCCTTTTTTTTTTTTTTTTTTTTTTTTTTTTGTCGATTTTCTTGAATGACGGCATCCTTTTGCTGCATTTGTGCATTATTTCCCGATAGTGATGTGCTATGCATGCTTTACTGTAGATTTTTAAGAGTAGATCGTAAATGTGGAGTTCTTAAGCGGATGCGAATGACGTCATTTTACATAAAATAAAAGCGTGTGCTTTAAGGTTTTAAAATTGAAATATGTTTTGTATTGCAGTAGAGTCCCGCTTAACCGAGTTATTTTCTTCTGATGGACTGGTGGCTTCTATTATTATGAAACAGCCATTATAAATGAAGTGTTAGGGGAAGATGAAAGAGCAGCCGTAAAAAGTTAGAACTCTGATTTTCTGGTCAGAATAGGGTCTAACTTTTTACGGCTGCTCTTTCATCTCCACCTAACACTTCATTTATAACGGCTGTTTCATAATAAAAGAAGCCATCAGTCCATCAGAAGAAAAATAAGTAATGGAAATGCCGGAGGCGACACTAAATTCAGAAAAAAGCAGAATTCCTGTTCTCTGGTTTATTAATATTTTCTTTCCCTCTCAAAACATGAAATATTCATGAACCTGAAATTTCTACAAATTCTCTAGTCAAAATACAGAAAATTCTCTTCAAATCATAGGAGTGTTCCGTCAACTTACTGCCTGTCTGTACTTTTTACGTTTTTTGACGATTTTTTTTTTTTTTGAGAGCATACTTTATTTATGAACTTTTTACACACAGAATTTTAGTATTTCTCAAGACCAGTGTCATAACCAGATAGAGGCAGGGTGGGTTGAGTACCCATGCTCGCTTTCTAACCTTCATAATATTTTAAGAACAAAACTTTAAATCGTTTGATTGCAAACACACTTTAAAATTATTAAAAACATAAACACAGCAAAAATCGCAAAAACTATGATACATTTTAGGTACAGTGTTTCATTACTAATTTAGCATGTTTATTTATCATCATTACTTAACATATTAAAAGCTTTCAGAATTTGTCACTGGAAAATTTTCAGAGCTCCATTTAGCATCTTTGGCTGGTCAAGCCAGCAGAAAAAATGTAAGTTAGGACCCGACCCGGCCCATCAAGTCAAATGAAAGAAAATTGGACCGAGATCGGACGCGGGCCGGACCAGATCTGTGCACATACAGACCTTAAAAACATGTTAGCTCCCTCCAAAGCGTAATCCTGTGTGCGCTACTGGAAGTTATCCACAAATCTTAACAAATAAATAAGTAAAAATGTGGTGCAACTCCACTTGACTTTCCGAACACTTTATAGAATACTGTGAGCTTTCATAAATTTATAATTAAAGTAGGCCGCTATTCCTACGTTATATGTGTGGTAACATTTATTTTATCGGTCGCTTCAGGTTGCTTAAGGAATCTATTGCAAGGATAAAGAAAGATTAAAGCTCAAAATACAAAATTCATGCATTCACATATTGTACAGGGCTCCCACTCGATCCGTTTATTGAACACCACCTTTATCTAAAGAAAAATCTTTTTTGTAAATTTTGTAGAAACATACCAGAATGAGCATTTTTCTCGTAAATTCTTCCAGAAACCTACCATTCATTTCTTTCTAAAAATTACTGGTTTTCAAAAAACGGACTAGTGGGAGCTCTGATTATACGAAATTGCCAGCACAACTTATAACAAAAATAAATAAATAAATAAATATCTGAAGTGATTCTACTTACCTTTCCAAACACTTTATAGAATACTGCGAGCCCTCATAAATTTATATTTAGAGTTGACCGTTATTCCTGTTATATGTGTGGTAACATTTATCTTGTGGATTAACATACTAATGTTCAGAAGTGTTTTTAAAAGCTTTGAGGACGATTTTACTTCTTTCATATTAGAGTTTTATAAAATCCATTCTTTGGCAGCGTTTGAATTCTAAAAATCAGCTTCATGCCTGAGAAAGAAATATTTATCGGTTATTTTCGGTAACATTCGGTTATCCTTGCAGTTTTCTCTATAGAAATGGTACTTATCAATTGCCGTTCATTATAGACTAGGAGCCGGCAGCACAGATAATCACCTCATCGAGTTGACGGATGAAATTCTAGGATTAGTTAAATCTTCGCATATTAAAACGCAATCGGTCTGCCAAGTGATATCTTGGTAGAAAACACCTGAAAACCTGATTATAGCGGCTGACTCGTAGGTTTACCATTGTGTTTTCCCGCTCCCAGTCCTCCATGTTTTCATATTTTTTGGTGCAGGAAAACTAAAAATAGTGTTGAAATTTCCAAATTTGAATGAACAAGAAGGATAAGTATTTTTCCCATAAGATAACATGGGATTCCACTTTTTTTCTTCCCCGCCAGTTTAAGTCCCCTTAAGCATTATTAATAATAAATTAAGAATAATCGTATTTGAGGCTAAAAACACTTTATTTCAAAATCATCTTGAAAAAGACTTTACATAAATAACTGTCCCATCAATGGCTAATACAAATATCTACCCATTTGCGCCTAGCGACCTATATTTTGTTCTTTACAAACATGCATAAAAAATAGGCTTTAACATATAATTTCGCAATTTAAAAAATACGTATTTCAAAGAAGTCTACAAGCTAAGATTATGACTTATTTATTTGGATCCTTGATACAAAAAGTACAAATAAACTTACTTTTTACATTTCGCTATCTTCAAAAATGGAAAATCTACATGGTGTGTTCACAAAGTTTCAAGACTGGCCTGATAATTCAAACTTTATTAAACATTTTTGTACCACGAACTAAACTTCTTTGAAATATGACCCTTGGGCGCTACCAGCGTTTTTTTCCATTGTTCATAGGCCCCATAGAAGTCTTCGCACGAAGGGTTGTTAAGGGACCTCGTCGAAGCTGCCTGAATCGCTGGAATCATGTCGAATCGCTTCTCTTTCAGGCCTTTCTTGACCCGGGGGAACAAAAAAAAAAGTTGCTGGTCCCGAGGTCGGGGCTGTAAGGGGCTTGCAGTAGTATTGCCACATTAAAGATAGCCAAAACTTCGGCGGTGGCGAGCGACGTGTGAGAGAGGTCATTGTCGTGGGGAACAATCCAATTGTTTTTTATGCCTGGGCGGACACGACGGGTCAGATCAGTTTTTCTCTGGAGTGCTCCACCAGTTTTGGCTATATTTAAAGTGGCAATACTGCTGCAAGCCCCTTACAGCCCCGACCTCGGTCCCAGCAATCTTTTTTGTTCCCCCGAGTCAAGAAAGACCTGAAAGGGAAGCGATTCGGCACGATTCCAGCGATCCAGGCAGCTTCGACGAGGTCCTTTAACAAGCTTTCGTGCAAAGACTTATATGAGGCCTATGAACAATGAAAAAAAAAAAACGCTGGCAGCGGTGTGTTGATGCCCAAGAGTCATATTTCGAAGAATTTTAGTTCGTGGTACAAAAATTTTTAATAAATTTTGAATTATCAGACCAGTCTTGAAACTTTGTGAACACACCATGTATAAACACAAAAAAAAGGCCTTCATATCAGCAAATAAATATTAATCTTATGCTGTCATCTCTCGGTAATAGATAAAGGCATTTATAAACATACAATTTTCATGTTATAAAGAAGAAGAAGATTATAAAAATTTATTAAAATTCGAAACGTCCCAAAAATGGGACGCTAGGCATAAATGGGTTAAGGTCCATTGTACATTTTAAGATCAGAAAATGTATAGCAATAATATGATTGTTAACAAAAAGCTCCTATTAAACTTTTTTTAATAAAAAATTCTTGGTGCATTTTGAATACAGATAATTAGATATATTAATGCACTTTCATTACTTTTAACATGCTCAAAAAGTAAGAGATTATTCAATTTAATAATATACGGAGCGTCTCAAAAGTGTAGATGCAAACTTTGAAGAGAGGTACAAAACATATTTCGATGGAAAAGCATGATCAAACGGATAAGTGGTGCTTAGTTAAAATTACATTTATATTTTTTAAGGAAAAGGAGCATCCAAATAAAAGTGAAAAAACATGTAGAATACTTGGATTTGTAAGGTTATTAGATAATGTATCTCTATTACTAGTAAATCTGGAGATCATGGACCTCAACGTCAGCTCTGTAAGTCATTGTTTTTTAATCTCACTTTGCATAATACGAGTATTTCATATCCCATAATCCTAAATTTAATTTTTTTTTTAAGTTATACACATATTTATATGTACAGTCGTGGAAAAAAAAAGTAAACATCCTCTACTAAGTCTGCAACTAATTATAATAGAAGAAAATTACTGGTACCAAACGATTAGAAATAAAGTCTACTTTTAAATGATGTATATAAAATTTGCTTAGGGGGTCATCTACAAATGAAAACCAGACCAAACTTTGTGTTTTTAAATAGCGACACACAATTTTGACAATATAATTAAAATCTTCGGTTCAAACTATGATTAGAAACGAAATTTCAAGTCGAAATTTAGGTTTCGAGTTATGAGTTAAAAAAAGGGCAAAATGGTGGTTTAAGGGTACGCCTATGATATCCAGAGAAGCATAATTTAAAAAATATATATTTTTTACTCATTTTAGTGATACATTTGGGCTGCTAATAGTCGAAATATATTAAGGGAGTGAAATGGTCATATTGGCAAGAAAAAATACATTAATAGAAGTAACCTAGTCATTCTGTAGCATTTCAACAACTGTTTACTAAACTTCAAGTTGGATGCAGTCCCTAAAATATGGTAATTTAAAAATAATTAATTTCCCTGAAACTAATCATACGAATTTCATGAAAATTTGGATTTAGGCTAATTGAAGGGTATAGAATTTATTTATGGTCTCAAACTTGGGTATTGCTATTGAAAAAAAGAAAGTTTGGGTTCGTTTTGATAGGTAGAAGGCCCCCTAAGCAAATTTATGTACGTCATTTAAAAGTAGACATTATTTCCAATCGTTTGGTACCAGCAATTTTCTTCTACAATAATGTGTTGCAGAGTTAGTGGGAGGTGTTTACTTTTTTTTTTCACGACCGTACATAAGATTCCTCGAAGCTTCCGGAAATTAGAAGCGTCCCATTTAACACGATTTCATGCAATGTCATTCTGATCAACTGCCTATTCTTGCAATTTTTTAGAAAGAAAAGTACATTTCTTCCACGGAGGGAGGGGAGGATGCCCAAATGAATCACCCGTATAGTGTCATTAATTTTACGTTCGCAATTTTCTATTGATTGTAGCATAGGTTGGATTTACTTTAATACTGTGATTTTGTTAAGATAAGCATTAGTTTAAAGAGGGATTTTATGTTAGCCTAATATCCAAATAGCAATACTTATTTATTAACTCAGTTATTCAAATATACAATTTTCTTGTCAATGAATGGAAAGATTTTAAAATCATCTGAATTCCCATAGAAAAGCATTATGACGTAAAAGAAAATGTTCTATATTTATCGATCGATACAATCAAATTTAATCAAAGAATATAGAGCTAAATCCGTGTACCTCACCAACATACCTACTTTACTGTAAGCTAATCGAATGTTTTTTGCGACAGTAATCGCGGAACAGAATAACATATACCAAAATTTTGCCGGTTCTCCGGAATGAGTTTCAATTCACGTTTCGGCAATAATAAACTAATAATAAGGAATATAACAAGTAAATCAGAAGATCAAGTAGATCAGAATCATCAACGTCAGCTCTGCAAGTCATTGTTTTTTAGCACACTTTGCGTAATATTCAAGTTCCTACAAACCGCAAGTTAAAGTTTTTTAATTACATAAATATTTATAAGAATAAAAAATACATCGAAAGTTTCATAAATTAGAAGCGCTAAATTAAACACGTTGATATGCAAAGATATTCTGATGATCTGCTCATTCTGGCAAATTTTAAATAATAAAATTTATTTCTTCAGGGGGCTCTGTTCCCACAGTCTCATTAAATTTACATTCGTAATTCCCTATTGATTGTGCGAATGGTTAAAGTATATCTTGGATTTCTTTTTACACCGTGATTTCATTAGGATAAGCAACAGTTTGGACAAATATTTTATGTTATCCTAATACCCAAATAGATAAGTATTTATTTACCTGTCAATCACAAACACCTGCATCTGATGGATAAGAAACTTATAGAAATGTAAACTGAGCCATCTAACTTATATCTAATTCGAAAATCTAATGTTTTTACAATTTTTGTTTCCGAAAAACGGTTTTTATTGACGTTCTATAATATTTAGATGTGTATAGATTAAGATGCACCTAAAGATTTTATCTAAATACATCCTAATCTACGCGATAAAATTAGCTTACTAAAATCCCCCCCAAATAGGCATATTTGGAGAGTTTTAAACCTAATAGGTAATCATTCATCATCGTGTCTACTGCCAATTGACTGAATAGTTAACGTGTCGCTATAAAGGTTTTTTTTTTTGTTTTTTTTTTGTTTTTGTGATAGACTTTTAAAAGTATCCACATTCAATTAAAAACCATTAATGTTACTACCATCATTCATATTGGATGCAAGCCTACGTTGCAGACTAAATTACGAAAGATGAACTAATCTTTTATTTTCCTCAGACAGTCTTTCTGTTTAATATTTCATAATCGGGATTATTTGACTGATTTTATTTTTATAGACTATTAAATACAGTTGCTAGGTAACAGATAAAAGAAAAAGAGAAAAATGAAATATGTATCATGTAAATTTATAAAACAAAAAGTTTTATATTATCGGAACACATGTACAAAATTCCACCAAAAGTTTTACACCTAATTTAAAATATCTGAAAAATGTATTGACAAAATTTCAAAATATTAGGAATAATTTAAGACCCTTATTGAGAAATTTCAGCATCCATAATTTTCCATTTTATTCCATTAATCAAATGCACCATTTTCCTTTAATTTTTGCTTTGGAAATTGGTTGGAAACTTGAAAATCGTCTGAACTGCCATAGAAAAGCATTATGGCGCAAAATAAATGTTCTATAGTTTTTGAACGAATGAACCAAATATTATAACCAAACACTACATAGTTAAATCCGAGTATGTCACCAACATGCCTACTTAATCACAAGCTAATCGGATACATTTTGCGGCAGTTATCACGCGGAACAGACAGACAGACTAGCAGACTAACTAACAGACAGAAACCATAAAGTTTTTGTTTTTCCACAAAAAGCCTCACTTACGTTTCGGCAATTAGTAAATCTGCAGATCAGGAGCCTCAACGGCAGCTCGGCAAGTCATCGTCCTTTGATCTCACTTTGCATAAAATTCAACATCTTACAATCCGCAATTAATTTTTTTATTTACTTAAATATTTATAAGCATATAAAATTCTTGGAAGGTATCGACACTTAGAAATGTTAAAATAAACAAGGTACTATGCAATGATATTCTGAAGTTCTGATAAACTGCTTATTCTAGTATATTTTTTTTAGATAAAAAAGTACATTTCTTCAAGGGGGCAGAACCCCCTTAACCCCCTGTAGTCTCACCAATTGACCTACATTAGTAATTTTCTATTTATTGTGAGAATGGTTATAGTATATCTTGGATTTAGTTTTACACTGTGATTTTATTAGGATAAGCAACAGTTTATACAAGCCTGTCATGTTATCCTAATATCCAAATAGCAATATTTACTTACCAGCCAACCAGGAAACACTTACGTCTGATGGGTAAGTTGAGTAAAATCTCATATACGAAAAGAACTTTTGGAAATGTAAACTGAATCTATTATATCTAACTTATATCTAATTTAGACATCTAACCTTTTTACAATTTTTGTTTCCGAAAAACAGTTTTGGCTGTCTATTTATGATTTTTGGATGTAAGATCTTATCTAAATACGTCCTAATCTATTTCATATCAATAGCAAACTAAAACCGCCCAAAACAGGCATCTTTGGAGACTTAAACCTACTGGGTCATTCATCATCGTGTCCACTGCCAATTGATTAAATAGCAAGCGTGATTTAGCGCTATAAAGCATTTTTTTGTTATAGCCTTTTAATAATATCCACATTCAATTTAAAACTGCAATGTTCCTAACAGCGTTTATATTTAACGAAAACCTATGTTGCAGAGCAGATTACGAAAGAAATTATAATCTTTTATTTGCCTCAGCCAGACTTTCTGCTTAGTCTTTCGTAAAGCGGGATTATTTGAGTGGTTTTTTTTATAGGCTTTCAAATACAGTTGCTATTGAACTGATAAAAGAAAAAGAAAAAAAAATGAAATATATATCGTGTCAAATAAGGAAATTGATAAAACAAAATGTTTTATATTATTGGAACAGCTGTATAAAATTCTACACACACTTTTAAAAATCTGACAAATGTCTTGAGAAAATTTCAAACTAATACGAGTAATTTAAGAATCTTATTGGAAAATTGTAGCATGCATAATTAACCATTTAAATTCATAAATCAAATGCTCCATTTTCTTTCAAGAAATGGAAATTTGAAAGTCGTCTAAATTGCCATAAACAAGCATTATAGCGCTAAAGAAAATGTTTTATATTTTCCGAACGAATGAACCAAATATAACCAAAAACTATGCAGCTAAATCCGATTATTCACCAACATATCTACTTAATTACAAGTTAACCAGACAGACTAACAGAAAGACGGAAACCAAAAACTTTTCGAGTCTCCACAGTGAGCCATCACTGACGTTTCGATAATTAAGATTATTTAATGTATTTGTACGTCCAAAATTAAGAGGGAATTCAAAATAAAAACCATCCTTATCTTTATGCATTGTCAACAACAACAACAAAACGTTCTAAAATACTTTTCTGTTTTTTTTTTCTTAAAAAAAATGTCCTTTTATTAACAATGACTTCTTAGAGATTTTACCTTTTTACTTATGGCATGTCTGACCTTCAGCAAGGAAAATGTCCAAAATGCTCGTCGATCAACTAGATCCATAAATATATTTTGCTATATGTTACAGCTTAGTCCGCCAAATAATCCTTAACTATTACGTTAACAAATCCCTTTGGTGAAGGTGACCTTCTTTTGATCTTTAAATTTATTTTTTAGCACTTACTTTTCAAGGTTTTTGTTCTTTTCAAATCCCTAAGTTTTATATATCGAAAAATGCTTTGGATTTCTTACTTTAAGTGGTTTCACCAATAGTTCTACGTTTACCTTGAAATGCTTCGTTATTTTTTTTTAAATGTGTGTCTGCCGTTGAAAGTCTTATCCTTCATATATTTGATATTATTTTCAAGTCTAACTTTACAAAATTTTTTTGCTCTAACTGTCTTTTACAATGTTTAAATTATTTTTCCATAGAAATCGACGACTACTGTTTCTAATGGAATTGCTTTGAGTATCTTACACTTTTCATTACTTATTTTGAACTGACCTTCAAGAGATATTTTTTATCTGTTTCTTCAAATCCTAAGAAATTTAAATTTAGTGACAGATGAACATTTCTACCGATACTCAGAAAAAGGGATGAGTTAAATATTTTAAAATATTTCAATGCGATATTAAGAGCTTAATAGTGAAATAATCGAAAAATACTTATTTCAATTTTCGTAAATCTTTTCTTAGGATACTACACATGTCATGTTTTGTTTTTAATTTCATGTTAAGGAGACAAGCACGCCAGTAATTACTTCATTATAACGTACTTAAAAAGGCGAAGATACAGCATGAAAGAAAGGGAACGCGTCGGAATTAAATGATAAAATATTTTAGCATAGTTGAATCTCAAAAATCTGCCAATTTAAAAAAAGTCCTTCCGGCCAGTGCCGGGAGGAAGAGGTAGCTTTCAAATTCCTTATTTTTAAAAAGCCAACTTATATTATTCAAACACACGAAGCTCAATTTAGTGGAAACCGATTATAGAAGATTCAATACTAATTTTTATCAATACAAAATCCTTATGAATGAGAATTTCGCGAAATTAGTCAGCTTTATCCAAGCTGATTTTATTTAAAGTTATATTTGGTTTCCAAATTCGGCGATATGTGAAGTGCCTGCCCTTTTAAGACAACATGGTGGATGAGGCTAACCAGTGAACTTGGTCAAGACCTTAGTAATCCCTGTGCACACGCTCTCTCACACCGGAATCGGTTGATATATATGAGTGCTGTCGCAGGCAAAAATCAGATTTTTCAAAATGTCACTCACATAATGAAATTCAAACTGCTGTATCTGAGCCATTTTTTTAGATAAAGACAAAACAAAAAATGCTCCGGAATCCTTATATCAAAGTCAGATACTTAAGAAAGAAACCTTTTTCAATTTCTAAATTTTTTGCACTTCACTTTAAATATAATTTTTTTTTAATTTAATGGCCGCCATTTTGATTCAAGATGGCGGATGAAGAAGGCCAGTGAACTTAGTCGAGGCATTGCTACATACTATCCAAATGCCTTCTTGCATCCAAATAGGTTAATAAATACGTGTGTTATCGCGTGACAAATATCAGATCGTTTCAAAATGTCAGCCATGCTAGAAATTTCAAAGTGCTATAACTCGACCTTTTTTTAAGATGCAGACGAAAAAAAACTTCCCTAAAATCTTTGTATCAAGGTCAAACACATAAAAAAAACCTTTTTCATTTTCCAATTTTTTCATACCTCATTTTAAATTTTAAATAATTTTTTTTAATGTTCCCTTTTGAATCACAATGGCGAATGAAGGTTGCCTACGAACTCGGTCGAGACATTGGTATGCACTATGTACACACCAACTTACATCCAAATCGGTTCATAAATACGCCTGTTATCGTGTGACAAAAATCAGGTCGTTTCAAAATGTCAGCCACAATAGAAATTAAAAATGCTATAACTCAGCCATTTTTCTAGATATAGACGAAACAAAAGTTGTTCCGGAATCTTTATATTAAGGTCAAACACATAAGGAAAAAATCTTTTTCAATTTTTTGATACCTCATTTTAAATTTTAAATTTTTAAATTTTTTTTAAATGGCCGCCATTTTGAAACAAGATGGCGGATGAAGCTGGCCAACGAACTCGGTCGAGACATTGGCATGTACTTTGTACACCCCAAGGTACATCCATATCGGTTCATGAATAGGCCTGTTATCGGGTGACAAAAATAAGGACGTTTCAAAATGTCAGCCACGCTAGAAATTCAAAGTGCTATGATTCAGACATTTTTTAAGATATAGACGAAACAAAAACTGCTCCAAAATCTTTGTATCAAGGTCAAACACATAAGGAAAAAATATTTTTCAATTTTCAATTTTTTGGTATCACATTTCAAATTTTAAAAATTTAAAAAAAATGTAAATGGCCGCCATTTTGAAACAAGATGGCTGATGAAACTGGCCAACGAACTCGGTGGAGACATTAGTATGTACTATGTACGCACCAAGTTTCATATAAATAGGTTCATAAATACGCCTGTTATCGCGTGACAAATATCAGGTCGTTTCAAAATGACAGCCACAATAGAAATTCAAAATGCTATAACTCACCCCTTTTTTAAGATATACACAAAACAAAAACTGCTCCGGAATCTTTGTATCAAGGTCAAACACATAAGAAAATAATATTTTTCAATTTTCAATTTTTTGGTATCACATTTCAAATTTTAATTTTCTTTAAAGAATTTAAATGGCCGCCATTTTGAAACAAGATGGCGGATGAAGCTGGCCAACGAACTGGGTCGAGACTTTGGTATGTACTATGTACACACCGAGTTTCATCTAAATCGGTTCATAAATACGCCTGTTATCGCGTGACAAATATCAGGTCGTTTCAAAATGTCAGCCAAGCTAGAAATTGAAAGTGCTATTACTCAGCCATTTTTTAAGATATAGACAAAACAAAAACTGCTCCGTAATCTTTGTATCAAGATCAAATACATAAGGAAAAAATATTTTTCAATTTTTAAGTTTTAGGTACCATATTTCAAATTTTAAATTTTTTAAAATTTTTTAAATGGCCGCCATTTTGAAACAAGATGGCGGATGAAGCTGGCCAACGAACTCGGTCGAGACATTGGTATGTACTATCTACACACCGAGTGTCATCCAAATCGGTTCATAAATACGAGAGTTACAGTATGACAAAGATCAGATATATATATATATATATATATACCTGTATTTCAACTTTTGAACGGAGGGTGGTTTCGGGATCTGGGGGTCATGATCGATGAAAATATACCAAAATTTTTTGAAATCGCTTTCCTCCGAACGGCTGCAATAGGCAGCTTTTTGTAATGAAAGCTACCTAAAATACGTCGTTCATTTTTAGATGTAGAAAAATGGAAATCATAATTCACAGTTAAGAGCCTACACTACTCACTCAAAAAGACACGGATGATAATGTTAATCCTATGGGGAAGTTATTTTCAAATAACTCGCTTGAATTTTGATATTTTCGAATGATTTTTTTTTCTTTTTTTTTTTTTTTTTTTTTTGCATAGGATAGCTGAGAATGATCTACAACCGGGCTAGTTTTTACTTTTTTGATTTTTGTTTCATATATTTTTTTTAATTATTTTTACTTCCGGAACCGGTTCTGAAATTGAAACTATCCTCATAAAAAAAAAAAAACTATAACCAAAATCGAAAAAGTAAAAACTAGTCCGATTGTAGATCGTCTTCATCTATCCTATTTAAAAAAAAAAAAAAAAAAAAAAAAAAAAAAAAAAAAAAAAACATTCGAAAATATCAAAATTCAAGCGAGATATTTGAAAATAACTTCAGTATGGAATTAACATTATCATCCGGGTCTTTTTGGGTGACTAGTGTAAGCTCTTAAGCCGAAGGACACCATTTCAAATTTTTTTTTTTTTTTTTTTTTGGGGGGGGGGGGGGGGTTACAAAGTTTCGTTTGAAGGGTAGCAAAAATTTTTCTTGATCTTGTTGTGCACAACTGCAATTGATACAATTTTATTCTCAAATATAGTTTTAAAGTTATCCAAAGTACTCATTAACGAATTGAAATATCTAACTTTTAGTAAATATTACTGATAATAACTGGTTTGTTCGCTAAAAGTGCTTATTTAATGCCAATGTTTGTTTTAATTCTGATGCAGTTAAAAGATTGGACACCCTGCAAAAAAGATTGAAGTTTTATCAATGTTTTCAGTCAAGTTTCATTGAAATATGTCTATAAACAGAAAGTTCCTGACCAGTTGTAACTAACTTTTTCCTTCGTTCTACATGATTTGGTGCTAAAGGAAAACTTCATATAACTATTAAGATGAGTCATAACTATTAAGATTAGTCATATGACGCATATTCTTGTGACAGTAAGGAAAATCCCATATTTTCCTTTTACTGAAAAATGACCTTCCTCGAAGAAAATAGTCATCTTTTTCATATTTATTTAATATTATCCATTGCAGACAAAGGATCTGTTTGAAAAAAAAAAGTTTTCAATCAAAACAAAACGTTTGAGTACTTCCTTATAGTTTAAGAAAAAAAAAAAAAAAAGTTACATTGTAGAGGTTTTTGCTTGTGCATTTTGAGTCTCAAAACAAGTATTTCCTCATTTTAAATTCATTTCAACAGCAGCTTTTTATTTTCAGTTTCTTCTATATACATAAAAAGAAAGTACTGGATTCATGAAAAATTTTTTACTTCCGTTTTTTAACTGATTTTTATGTTTTGGGAAGTTCTGAATACGATTTAAATATTTTTAGATAATGTCTGTCTGGCTGAATATAAGTGCTACGTAAATTTTGTGGCAGCTCTGACTCCAGATTTAGTACATGGAGTTTCATAAAACTTTATATCCAGTTAGACCTTGACATAAAGTAGCTTTTATTAGATCTTGGTATATATCACCCAACAGGGGCGCTATTATGCTGTATTTTTCACGATTTCCGTCATGTCTATATCTCGACATCTATGCGATAGAATCTCTCTATTCTAAAAAAAAGTAACTACCGCTGTCACCGCCGCCGCCGCCGGTTTTTAATTTTTTGTGACCGGAGGTCTTTCTTCATTAATATTAAGAAAAATAATGCATACAAAAATATGAAAATCGGTGGTTTTATACAGAAATGTTTGATAAACATGCTGATGCAGACAGTTTTCAAATCGAAGAATTATTTTAAGAGATATTTAATGCTAAAGTTGGACAAAATCGTTCCACTAAAAAAGTTTTATAGCAGCAAAAACTATACATGGCAGTTTAATCATTTTTAGATCATTTTATGCGTTAGAATTTGCCGGAGTGCAGATTGCATTAATTTTTTTATTTTGACTCATTTTTTCAGGCTTTATTTCTATTTTAAATTCAAATTTTCAGCATTTCTAGAGATATTTTTTACAGATTTCAGAAAATTGTACTAATTTAAACTGTTGCCAACTGTATAAAAAGCACAAGCAATAATATTTGCTTCAAATTAAAAATTTATTTACACGTGACTATTATAAATAGAAAAAAAACTTTCAAATTAAAATTAAATGATTACGTATAAAAAGTAGGAATTTATTAAAAATTATGTCATAAAAAGTACACACGTGAATTTTAAAAGAGAAAGAATATTGTAAAATAATAAGTTCATTAACATGCGTTAGAAGTCGTAGGAGAAATTACGTCATATTTACGTCACATTATAGTTATTACATAAAATGAACACAAAATAATATTGCAAAAAAGTTTAAATTTAGAAATTGCGCTAGACATTTATTTAATATTTTGAGAGGATCTTTTCAACTATTTTTGTTAGGAAAGCGCAAATAATATTTCATTTCTAACAAAAGTATCTTCACGTGAATATTTAAAAGAGAAAAAAATAGCTTGGTAAAAATTACGTTAGATTAAAAACGATTAATTTAAAACGTCTCATTTAAAAGAACTTTCTTTTCGCTTTGTTAAAAAATACCAGGAGACAAAGACTCTGTTTACTTATTTCCTTTTGTATTAGCTTATTTTGAAATGTTGTTACACGTATCTACGTCATCAAGTTATTTTTATTCGACGTTTTATTTGTATTTTTATTAATGTTGTACGAATTTATTTGTTCTATTGTTATTTAAAATGAAAAATTATGTCAATTTGTATAATTTGGCGAGTGGTTTGGCGATTTATATAATTTGGCGAAATTGGTCGACGAGATAATCAAGCAGTACCGCAGCGGATTTGGCGTTAAAATTCCCCAATCAAAGACGGTACAGATGTCATATTCGCCCCATATTGGCGCGATTTTTTTCTGTCGCCAATATCATATAGGCAACAGGTACTTAACTTGCGCTAAAGTGTCGTTATTTTGCTTGATGTGGTAACCCGGATTATATTGTTTATGCTGTTGATGTTTTCGCCAAATTGGCAACCGAAAAAAATTGCGCCAATATGGGGCGAATATGACATCTGTTCCTCAAAGACAAATGAATAGAAATTCGTTTATAGGGAGATCGCCACTGCTTTTTACATTATAATTCAATCTTTCGAAATTTTTTTAAAGCCGATCAAATTAGCGTGCATTTAGAGTCTGCGGTGTCTGGGCGGGGGTTGGCGAGCGTAGCTCGTAGGGGGCCGAGCCCCCTAGTTTAATAAAATTTCCCATACAGATAGAACTTGCTATGTCCCTTTTTTAGCTCGCTGGCTATCAAAGCTTGAGAGCTAATGGGCCCGCAGGTTCTATTGTACGTATCTATGTGCGTAACACGATAACTCTTGATAGAAAGGTCGGATTTGCTTCATAGTTTGTAAATAGGTTCATTCTGATAAAACGCTTCCCAGATTAGGTTTGGGGGTTCATTGGTTAAGTATAAAGGGGGTGGGGTACTGGTAGCTAATTCTCCCTCTCCCTTAATTTAGATAAATGGGTTTTTCGCGAAGAATTATCTGATTTGCTTTAAATTTGGTATACCGGTTTATTCTGACAAGGCGCTTCCCTGATTAGATTTGGAGGTTCATTGGTTAAGTATAAAGGGGGGGGACAAGGATGACACCCCCCTTAATTCATTTAACGTTTTGTTAAAAGACAGTGAGTTCTATTTTATGAATAATAGACATAAATAAGAGTACAATATACAATTAGTATGAATAGCCTGTGAGTTCAGTGCCATCAGTTTAACTGGGCACTTTTACTTTTATTTTTAAATCTCCGTGATAACTATTTTTCAGTGTCTACAGGACGGAATAGCTCTAAATTTAATATGCAAAATGCCCGTTTGCAGCGAAGAGAGCCGAAGGCCCGCAAAGCTTCCTGTGTATCCACTCCAATAGAACAATGAAATGAATACGATTTCTCGACAATGACTTGATTAATTACAATTACCACAAACATAGATACTTAGATAGTGATAATAACAGCCTATTTTTTTTTTTATTCGATCTGTGGTCTGACAAAATAAAGGTCAAATTTCTAATGGAAATCTTAGGGGCGATTTCCATACAAATGCACGATTTCTCGGAAACGGTTCGTTCACGTACGGTGAAATTTATCACAAACATAAATCTTAGTATGACAGAGATATTATATTAAGTGGCCTGATTTTTTTTTAAATTCTATCTGTAACCTGAGTAATTAAAGACCAAAGTTCTCATGAAAACTGTGAACAATTTCGATAAAAAAAAAAAAAAAAAAAAAAAGCGTGAAATTTCGCGGTTTTTCAGATATATCAATCTTCAATATGTAGTAATTTTCTCTAAATATATCAAATAAGGTCTGGTTTTTGTCCGTAACTTTAATGAAAAAAATACTTTTAAGGTACACATCATTTTTAAGGGGGAGGGGGGTTATAAATATTGCAAGACAATAAAAACCATCAGTGAGATTAAAATTTGGACTGACACAGCATGGCAGGAGGTTATATGTGCAAATTTTGATAGTGATATTTTTGGGGCTCGCGCTTTTTCTTTTCCAGTTGTTTACAGTTTCATCTGAAAACTGACTCATCTGTTATTCAAACCTTCCTTCAGCATTGGTCGTTTGCAGAAAATGAACTCTGAGAATTCATTGATTCCAAAATGTTTAGAGTTACAGCGTCCTTTTAATTTATAAAAACTCTGTATTACTTTTTTGAAATAAAACTTCACATATTTGTGTCACCCATACGTCGAAAACTTGAGTGCTTTGTTCATTTTTCTATAGTATTATACTTTACTTTGAATTCTGTATTTTCTTAAGAGCTATTTTCAGCTGAGGATGCTGAGGTATAATAAGATCTCTGAACTTCATAGACACAAGCCAACCTTCTGTGTTTCAGTCGCAAATCATTTGTTCTGTCTATAGTTACAGAGTCTAGAATAAATAGTGTAGAAATCGGCTATCCCAGTAATACTTAAAAAAGTGCTAAAATATTGAATCTCTTAAATGTCCAACGACGCTGAAATCCGAAGAGTCGATTGCAGCGACATCTGCAGGATATTTTCTAAAACTGCAAGGCGATTGCTAGTCTAGACGCTGTAATATTGTAATAATACGATGTTTACATTGGAATTTGAATATATCCCGCAGATGTCACTGCGATCGACTGTTAAGTTTTCAGCATCGTTGCACATTTAAGGGATTCAATTTTTTAGAGCTGTTTGAATAGCCCACACTATTTATTCTAGACGCTGTAATATAGTTATGAAAAACTCTGCTGGTTAAATTTTAAGTTTGATCACTCAACAATGGGCGTTGCTATGCTATGCTTTTTGCAATTAACACTATAGCTGTATCATGCTTTGATATACATTATGGGCTTTTTCACCAACTCTAATCGGCTAGTGAAAAAGGGAAGATGAATTTATTTTTTGCAGTCCGATTATTGGATACGATTTATCGGTGTCGTAATCGGTGAATGAATAAACGCCCTTACTTTCAAAAATCTACTCTTGAACGAATGTATTTTAGCAAATTTACAAAATCGTCCGATTACCAATAAATTCTTTCTATATAACCCATTTGCCCCCCTTATATTATCAAAGTTTAATTTTGAAAATCACATTTCTTTCTTTTAAAATTACCTGTACAATACACTTCCGATTATCCAATGTTCAATTATACGACAAATTTGTTTAACCGACACCCATATAAGATATTTCATCATACAACTTGTTCGGACATATCTAATATAGCTGTATTCCAAAATTTTGGGGGAAAATTGTCCTGTGAGCCTGTCTGTATGTGACAAAACTTTTGTGGGCGCTCTATCTCAAGAACTAATGCACGGAATTTTACAAAACTTTAGATTAAGTTAGACCTTCATATAAACTGGCGTTGATTAGTTTTTGGTGTATATCACTCAACAGGTGGCGCTGCTATGCTGCATTTTTCACGATGTTCGCAATAGCTTTATCTCAAGAACTAACGCACGGATTTTCATCAAACTTCCGATTCTGTTACAAGTTGATTTAAGTTGTTGCTTATTAGGTTTTGGTGTATATCGCGCAACAGGTGGCGCTGCTATGCTGTATTTTTCACGATTTGAGCAATAACTCTATATCAAGAACTAATGCACGGAATTTAATAAAACTTTAGATTCAGTTAGACCTTGATATGAACTGCTGCTGATTGGTTTTTGGTGTATTGCCCAACAGGTGCGCTGTTGTGCTACATTTTCTACGATTTTCGCAATAGCTCTATCTCAAGAACTAATGCACGGATTTTCATTAAACTTCAAATTCAGTTAGGCGTTGGTGTAAGTTGTTACTGATTAAGTTTTGGTGTAAATTGTACAACAGGTGGCGCTGCTGTGCTGAATTTTTCACGATTTTCGCAAAAACTATATCTCAAAAACAAATGCGCGCAATTTAATCAAACTTAATATTATGTTACATTTTTAAGTACACAGATCTTTATTAGACTTGGGTTTATATTGAACAACAGGTGTTGATTTTATACTCTTTGGGTTGGAAATTTTGGTTGCGAACATATAAGTGGGTGGGTTCCGAATTTCAATGATTTGTTTCAAACAATGCGATACTTATATCTCCTTGTTAAATGCATCCAATTCAACGAATCTATATACCTTTACGATATTCATGATGCGCACAGATTGTCATTTAATTTTGGCGCCGTGATAGCGAAATTTGAATTATTAAGATGTATGAGACAGAAGAAAGTTTTGGGATTGACACATCCGACTAGTTTACACTGACATTGTCTTATATTAACTTTTGGCAAAAAATCAAAAGGTACGCATTTGCAAGACATTTTCTTAAAGTTTTTATTTATAATTATTTTTTTCAGTGATAACAGCTATTTATTTACAAGTTTATGTTAGCAGTTTTTCTTTATTTGTAGTAATTTTAATTTTAATGTGCATATTTAGAAAATGCATCTGATAATAGGCTTCCGGTTATCCGACGATTTCGATTTTCCGACATAACGCCACCGTGAGTGACGGATAGTTGGAAGTCTAGTATATTTATTTTTCTTCAAAAATCTTTTGCCTGGTTGCATTCATTTTAATAATTACTTCTGTATTTCGCAGATTTTCATCAACAATGAATTCTGTTCATCCGTTAGTGGAAAAGTGTTCCCCGTCGTAAATCCCACAACAGCAGAGAAGATATGTGATGTGCAAGAGGCTGACAAGGTAGTTTTTAATTTAGTTTATTTTATTATTAATCATTTAAACATGGGTTTTTTTATGGCCTTTTTAGAGTGTAGCGATGCTTTGCAATTTTAGAATTATTTCAACTTGAAACATTGTTTCGGCATCATTTCAAAAAATTGTCACCAATAGTAAGGGGATAAGTTTCCTTTCCTTTCTTTCCTTTTGTTTTGTTTTTTTTAATCTGTATAAACAGTTAAATCAGGATAGGTTATGGTTATGGGCGCACTCAAGGGGGAAGGAGAGAAATTACCCCTATCTGAATTTTGAAATTTAAGTAACTAAATTTTCTTTTAATCTCATGATTTAGCAAAAAAAAAAAAAAAAAAAAAAAAAAAAAATGGTAAAATTTGTCCTTTTAAGATAATTTAAAATAATTAAAAGCTAACAGGAAAAAGAAATTAAAAATTTTTCCACCACGGGGAGGGGGCTTTGCTCCTTGAATCTCGTGAAGGAAATTTTTCAGTTTAGATTTTTAGTTTACTCCCTCATGAAAAAGAATAATAATTTGCTTCAATTGTACATTTTGAAAAAAAGCCAGTAATAACTAAAAGCTTATTTTTGGATTTTGAATACGTCTTAGTTGTTCAATTTCTGTATTGTTGACAAGTTTAAAATTTGTCTTGTACGAGAGGTTCCGACAAATTTCTGTTAGTTTAGTTCATATTTGCACCATTCATTAAATAACAATAATAATAGTAATAAACACCATGGCTTTGGCAGCGGACTACATATACATCCGTTCCAAAATTTTGCTCTTCCCCATTTTCATAAATAAATACAAATTAAACAATGTGACCTAAATACGTGCTTAAAACCAAAATAATCTGAATCACATAGGATTCTATAAATGGTGAAATCTTTCGAGATTGACCACTGGGATGCGGCTATTACGAAAATACGAAAATGCCTTTTGGCAATTCGTAGATTATCTTAGAGAATATAATAAATGTGAAAAATCTATTACAGTTTTCAATTAAAAATGGTTTTCATCTATATTCTGTACACCGGGCAGTGTATCTTTAAGACGGGTTGGATTGTCTGGCTGTTTAAAAATGTTAAACAGCTATTGCATATACACATTATTAATACATAAAAGGAGGGGAGGATTGTACTTTGTGCCAATATATTAAAAAGAGAGATCCAACGTTACAAAACACTTATTTGTGTTTTGTAACGTTGGTTCTCTCTTTTTAACATTATTAATAGTCTATCTTTCTCTGGAAACTACCTAATTAGCTTTAAGCATGATTATAACGATAATCCGATACCCTGCACTGCACAGTGTATACATAGACAGTGTACATAGCCTAAAAGTTCTCTGAAGTGCCATTAAGAAAAATTTGTTGTAAAACTCCTTGCGTCTATTATAGATTTTGTATTTCGTGAGAAATATTTTTCTGTGCCATATTTACAGCAGTCAGCAAATTAATTTGTACATTTGGACAAGTTGGATGCACTTTCGATTTCAGGCATTTTATCGAATGTCTTAAGAAGTACCAGACGAATTGTTCTTCATCTTCGTCCATGTAAAGAACCATGCGGAACTCACACTTTTCGTTGAAACTTCAGTGTCGGGTGCATTTAGGGGGCCAACAACAAATTTACTAAGAATGTATTCTAGAAACTAACCAAAATTCAGCTCACTATATCACCGATATCTTTTGCATAATGCTTAGCTGGAGTTTTTATATAAGTCTCTCTATATTGTTGGTTACTTATAGACTGGGAACGAGGCAGCACAGACAATCACCTCATCGAGTTAGAGGCTGAAATTCCAGAATTAGCTAAAACTCGATTGTCATATTAAAACGCAATCGGTCTGCCAAGTCATATCTTGGTGGAAAATCCATAAAAACCCGATTTTAGCGGTCCACTCGTAGGTTTACCATTGCGTTCTCCTGCACCCAAAGGTATGAAAACATGGCAGACTGGGAGCAGAAAAACACAATGGTAAATCTACGAGTCAACCGGTAATATCGGGTTTTTAGGTGTTTTCCACGAAGATATGACTTGGCAGACCGATTGAATTTTAATACGGAAATCGAATTTTAGGTAATTCTGGAATTTCAGCCTCTAACTCGATGAGGTGGTTGTCTCATGGTTCATACGCCTCCTTGAATTTCGCAGAGCAGAAAATGTTTCGGCACCAGTATTATCTTATAGAAAATCTCTTCTTAAAAGAAGGTCGAATTTTGCGCGTTTAACCTAGATTTCTTTTTATATAAAAAGATACTGGTAGCTATCCTGTAGAAATAACAGTATCCGTACGAAACATGTGTCTGTGCTGCTAGCTCCCGGCCTATTAGAAACGAAAGAAAAACAGTTATCTTTTTTTGCATTGTGCAGTTTTTTAAATTTGCTTCCCTATAACTGTTCATATCTTATCGATTATTCTGTGTAAATATTGAACATTTTCGCATAATATTTATCCTGTAAGTTGTCAAGTTTTCTGAAAGTTTCTTCAAAATTTATTGAAAACTCTGCATGCTATAAGCAAAATCATGCCAAAAGTTGAAGTTTTTAAAAGACACCTTTATATATTCATGAATATATCTTATATTCTACCGATTATAAATGTAAACATTATACATAGCAAAAAAAAGCTTTTGTAAAAATTGCAGATAATTCTAGTTTTTTTTATGATACACTGTGACCACAAATATATATATTAGATTTTTCCTTATTCACACCAGATGGCAGCAATGTTTTGGTTTTCGGCCACATATTTTAATAGTTTTAAATCTGATTGCATGCTCACATGTAATAATGTTGTGGGTCAACTTTCTGAAGTTTTGGATTTGTCTATAATTGAGGTATTGTGCTATAATCATTTTTCGATTTTTCATATCTTGTGTGAGGTGTACCTTTCTTTAGATCTCTTGGTTTTTTATCATTTATTTATTTTTTTTTATGATGAGCTATTTGGAGCTAAATTTTGTCATTTTAGGCTTAATGCCGACAAAATTGGATGAAATAACGCATGTTCACTATGAATTAACCTGCAAGCTCCTCTGATGATTCTGTGGGTTATTCATAGTTTCTTATTTTACATACTGATTACCTATGTTCATATCTAGTTCATCTTTAGAATTTTACCAATTTGTTAATATATTTATGATTTCATCTTTATTATATGTATATATATATTATTAAATATGTACAGGCTGTTCTAAAATTCGACCGACAAATTAAGAGGAGTTATTGAAGGCATCAAGAGGATGAAACATCAGCATAAAACAATGGGGTCGCAAGCCACGTATTTAAACAAAAATACAGGGTATATATAAATATTATACAGACATACATACAATAAATACAATAAACCCAACTGGGGTGAAAAATTAGCCAGAGCCAGGAATCGAACCCGGGACCACAGTATACAAGATTGCTGCTCTAACCACTGAGCTACTCCGGCCGATATCTGGGTCTGCAATTTCTCACTAATAAACCATGTTGTGGAAGTCACCAGCCATCTATACGACAGCCTTGGATGACCGGACAACGATTCTAACGATCCGGACAAATCTATTCATCGTTGTCCATTTTGAATTATAAACATTCAAAATTTAGTGCTTCTAATATTAAATTACATTTTCATATTTTCATTAATATCTCCTGAAATTATACTCCTAATGTGCTAATTTTTACTTTCTTCTATCTTTACAAGAAGAAAGTATTGGATTCATGAAAATTTTCGAATTCCGGTTTTCGACGGATTTACACGTTTTAGGGGTCAGAGATTCCAAAAAACATGTTTTTACAAAATGTCTGTCTGTGACTCTGTGAGTCTGTCTGTCTGTCTGTCTGTCTGTCTGTCCGTCTGTGTGTATGTGACACAAATTTTGTGGGCGCTCTATCTCAAGAACTAATGCACGGAATTTAATAAAAATTGATATTCAGTTAGTTCCTAATACAAATTGATGCTGATTAGTTTTTGGTGTAAATCGCTCAACAGGTGGCGCTGCTGTGCTGCATTTTTCACGATTTTCGCAATAGCTCTATCTCAAGAACTAATGCACAGATTTCGATCAAACTTCAGATTTAGTTAGTCCTTGATATGAATTGATGATGATTACGTTTTGGTGTAAATCGCTCAACAGGTGGCGCTGTTAAGATGAATTTTGCAGGATTTACACGATTTTCGTAATAGCTCTATCTCAAGAAATAATGCATGGATTTTCATCAAACTTCAGATTCTATTAGTGCTTGACATGAGTTGACGTTTTGCACCTTGTGGTGTAAATCGCTCAACAGGTGGCGCTGCTATGCTGCATTTTTTGTGATTTCCGCGATAGCACTATCTCAAGAACTTATGCTCGGGTTTTCAACAAACTTCAGATTCAGGTATACCTGGATATGAATTAGTGATGTTTATGTTTTGCTGTAAATCGCTCAACAGGTGGCGCTGCTATGCAGCGTTTTTCTCGACTTCCACAATAGCTCAATGTCCAGAACTAATGCACGGATTTTCATCAAACTTCAGATTCAGTTAGTCCTTGACATGAATTGATGTTTTGTACATTTTGGTGTAAATCGCTCAACAGGTGGCGCTGCTGTGCTGCATTTTTTGTGATTTCCACAGTAGCTCTAGCTCTAGAACTAATGCACGGATTTTCATCAAACTTCAGATTCCGGTATACTTAAATATGAATTAGTGCTGTTTGTGTTTTGGTGCAAATCGCTCAACAGGTGGCGCTGCTATGCTGCATTTTTTCAGAATTTTCCCTACAGCTCTATCTCAATATCTAATGCACGATTTTTTTTCAAACTTCAAATTCAGGTATACTTTGATATGAATTGGTTCTAAATTGGTGTAATTTCTTTTACTATTTAAATGATTTAATTGACGTGATTTACATAGAAGAAAGTTTTGTGATGGCCACAACATACTAGTTTGTGTAGCAATAATACTAAAATATCCAAACATAAATACGTTGAATTTGCAATTTCTATAATTTTATGATATGAATTATAAATTATGAAATTAATATTCGAAAAATTATGAATTGCAACCTACAATTTTTTTGATGGATTTAGATTTATTAAGTCCTGCTTTATGGAAATCCAAAATTTCACATTTTTCTACCAAGTAGTTTTCAAATTATGCTTAAAAAACGGCAAAGTGATGGTTTAAGGGGCCGTCTATGATAAAAGTGACTAGATATTTTGAAATTTCTTATGCTGTCCTGTAATCTAACGGATTTCATTGACTCCTTGAGTGGCGCTTCAGGTGCCTTGATCATGAAGGAGGCTCTCTCGGATAACAATCATGTACGGAACTTCAATTTGGATACAACCCTTAAAATACGCTCGTTTTATAATAATTAATTTCTCGGAAACTTATGGTACGAGTTGCATAAAAATTCGTTTTTAGGCTAATTGAAGGGTGTAGAGTTCATTTATGCTGTCAGAATTGTGTACTGCTATTGAAAAAACAAAGTTATGGTTCGTTTTGATATGTAGATGGCCCCCTAAGCAAATTTTATATACATCATTTAAAAGTAGACTTTATTTCCAATCGTTCGGTACCAGTAACTTTCTTCTACGATGATTTGTTGAGGAGTTAATAGGGGGTGTTTACTTTTTTTTCACGACTGTACATATCGTTGCATTTTCATTGTAATGTTTTTATTTTTCTCAAAGTTATTGCCGTCAACCCAAGTTCAATTAGGATGATACACCCTGTATTTGTGACGAAATTGGTGGTTTGCGACCCCATGTACTCTGGCAATTTTCATCCTCTTGATGCCTTCTATTACCCCTCTTAATTTGTTGGTTGTATTTTGGAACACCCAGTATATTATTTAATTCATATGCATTGTTAAATTTGTTCTCGACACTTTAAAAACACCCGAAATTAAATTTTGTCAGTATAAAGGAATTCAAGTATAGTCTCTTTACATGGCCAAATATGAAAAAAAAAAAAATTCCTCTATATTTTTCTATATATGGGGCATTCTCACAAACTTTTGACTTCCATGTCCCTGAATCATAATTTTTATTTTAATACACTTTTTTGTGTTTTTTTTTTAATTTTATATACTGGGGAACATCCCATTGCATGATCGCACAACAATATTAACGAGATAAATAAGTTTTGGACGATGTTGGGGGTCCAAACACCTGGAAAACTCCTATCCGTCCCGTGTCCCGGATGCTGATTTTTAAGTTTGGAGCTGTCTGGATAAAATTGTTTCAATAAAAATAATTCGATGTAATTTTTTTCTGAAACTGGAACTATTGTTTTATATAAATATGTAGCTAAAAATTAACCTGCACACATTTTTAGGGTTGTTATTATTTTTTAAACTCTGTCCCTGGGCTTTAGATTCCTTACCATCCCTCTTCTAAAATTATACAGAAAATCACTTCAGATGCAGTCACAGAATTTTTTTCTAGTTTTTTCTCATGCAGAAGTATGCTAGAGAAAGAATGTCTGAAATTCTTTGGCAGGAAATTTACTGTAGAATTTAAATCAGCATTTAAATATCAATTTCAAGCATCGTGGCTTTATTGGTAGTCTCACCGTCCCCAAGGTTTATTCCTGCGCTTTTCGAGGTAAATAAATAAATAAAAAAAATAATTTAATCCAATGCTAACAACTGTTTCTAAAAATCAATGAACATTATGGCTATCACTTAGTCTTAACATGATTTTCCTAAAAATAGGTGGTAATTTTCCTTTCCGTTCCATCCTTACCGTCCTTTTTTTTTACCATTTGCCCCTTTTTCCCAATACCATCCCCTTTTTTTACCTTACCGTCCCTTCTTTAACACCCCTTTAAGACAATGTTATACAAAAATTCTGTATTAAAAGTACTACATTGTTATTATTTCTTATTTGAGTGTGCTGTGGGTACTATGCAAATTCATTATAAGTAAAAATTTAGAAGAAAATAAAAAGTTATAGGGGTAAAATGGTAAGGAAAATTAAACTCGCAAGTTTAACTTAAACCTCAGTTAAATAAAAAAGTTTTCGCTGCTGACCATTTTTTCTTTATTTTGAATCATTAAGGCATTCGTCTATCAGATTAAAATGTTATTTTAGCAAGTTTAATTTTGTCAGATTTTTTTTCCCAAAAGTCAAAAGATTGTGAGAATGCCCCATATTCGGGGGGGCGGGGGTATCTGGAATGAAAAACTTATCCACCTCACCCAATATATTTTCACACGACTGTTAAAAGTACAATCAAGTTACAAAGTTAAATATTTTTAAAAATAGATATTTTTTAACCATTTAAGTAGGGACAGCTTCTAAGTTGTGGAAAGATGTGTAGTGAAGTTTTTATACTAAAAATAATCAAGTCAAGTCAACGCGGGTGCTTAAGGAGTACTTACGGTGGGTCGCAACCCCTGTTAAACCTCCATCGAAAGTGCAAAAACATAACATTAAAATTAAGTAAAGCCATGAAAAAACTATATAATTTGGATACTCGGGTGGAGCATGAAAAAAAAACCTAAGTTTCTTCAATTTTCTCTCATTAGTAGATAAAACTGAAATATATTTATTTTTATTATTTTATAAGTATGAAAGTTTTTTTAAAAAACAGTATTATCTGTTCATTAATCTAAGGACTATTATAATATTTTATAAAATGTCTATTATTACCATATTAACAATTCGTGACCGAATGCTCTAGTCTTTTTAACAGTAACCCCCCCCCCCCCACCCCCAATGGGCTTGATATTACATTTCTTAACAAAAAGATTTTTTGTATTCATGTTCCCATTACAAATGTATACATAGAATAAAGTAATGATACGGTTTCTAATCAATGTATTTATATGAATAATGCATTGTACGGTGGGTGATTTGCCGATTCTAGTTGTCCAAAAGTCGATTTTTGAAAGTTTATCCTAGCGCAATTTATTGTTTGCCTGTTATAGCTCAACAGTTAGGGCGTTGTACTTTGCTATTGCTTTTGCTATAAATATAATTGTATGGCCCATAGCATAGTGCAAAGTTGGTGCTTCTTAGATGAGAATGAATCAATCAATTTGAGTATAAGTTCTTTAATCTGCTACTTGAAACGGAATAAAATATAGTGCTCAATTATGGACGCTTCCAAACAAAATATGGGCTTCATTTTATCGGATTTATGTGCATAAATTTTGCACATATCAGCTGTTACTTCATATTTACTGTCGCAAAAAACTCTATTTTTTTTACAATTTTTCAGTTTTAATATGGAAAAAGTTATATGATAAAGCCCGATTAAGCTCAATTTTTGATATGATTAAATAGTTTAGATTATTACCTTTTCGTCCCAATTTAATTTGTCTGCCCTTAGGTGCCCCCCTAGTTTTTAGAATTGTATATAGCTTATTAAATCTAAATATTTTTTTTTTGAAATTTTAGTTCAAATACCATTTTCTTTTTATCAAAGACAGCAGAATTTAAGTTAGTCACATAAAGAAACTTTTGCAACATTATGCAATGGCAACAAGATATAAAATATAACGAGAATGTTAATTTGGTTGTTTTGTTTGTAGAGGAAAATTGCAATGAAGAGCACATGAAGTTTTGCAAGCGCGAAAGGTTTAAACTTATGACCAAATTTGGACAAAAGTTGACAGTTGTATGTAGATATCTCAGGACAAAATGATGTAAAATATATTACATGGCTGCAAATTTCGAGTGATTAGAAAATTGATTCAGACAAATTCTCCAAATTCAGATTTGATACAATGCAAAACATAATATAGACATTTTCTCATGATATCTTATGATTCCCATTTTTTACACAAGGTTCCTCTGTGCAGAGATAAATATAAATATACAAAAGTATATACAATACAGCAAATTTCATTAAATCTGTCGAATGTTTGCCCCGTATCTTAAATTTTAGAAAAAAAATTTTTAGGATTTGTTATAATAATACAAAAATAGTTTTATCAGATTAGCTTCCATACCGTTAAGAAAGTACCATTAAAATGATCAAGAAGAAAGTAAAATCATGAGTCATTTAGATTATGAAACCTTTTTTAATGCGTTCCGACTACTATAATAAAACTTCACAGTTTGATAACGTGAAAAACAATGTCTAAGTAATAATTTGTAAAACATAAGGTGTGTCCCAACGAAATAAAGACACCGTAATTGTGTGCCGTAACTGGGCACGAAACAAACAATTGAAACAAATATATTAAGAAAGTCTATATAGAAATACATATTTACAAGGAGTAACTCGCTTCCTGCCCCACCTGAGCAAGGGAAAAAGGTGAATGTGTAAAATTAGAGGGGGAAAAGTGTCCCGCCGAAATAAAGCCACTGCCAATATTAGTATTTATTGGTAACTACCGGCATTCGAGCTGCTGAGATCAACATGTTTATGACGTCAGGAAGTTGTCAAGTACTTGCTCTGTGACAGTCGAACTTTGTACGGGCTTTAGAAGGTTGTATTTTCTATTTCTCCTGCTGTATTGGAAAGGGAAAGAAATCCCAGCTATCAAAGTTCGAGAAAGGACAGATAACAGCTTTTAAGGAACAAGGTCTTTCACATAGACCAATATCTAAGCAAATCAAACGATCTAAAACCGTAATAGCAATTTTGTAAATCAGGGCAATGCGTACGGGTATAAAAAAAAGGAAGTGTACCAGCAGAAAAATTACTTCCAGGCAGGCAAGAGTAGTTTTACATCGTCTTTCAGGATGTGGTATTTCCCTAAAATAGTTGACCAAAGAGGATAACATCCCTGTGGCAAAATCAACCCTGTCACGAATTGAAAAATGTACAAGCAACTTGAGATATAAGAAAAGGAAACAGCAGCACATGTTGAAACCTATACACAGGCAAAGAAAGTCGACTGGGCCAAATATAATCAAACCTGGAAGGGCCGTGACATCGTGTTATAGGCCCAGATGAGAAAAAAATAATCTGGATGGGAGAGGCGGCCTTGCTTTCTATTTGTATAACATGAGGAAATTTTCTCCAAAAGACAGCAAGGTGGAGGTTCAATAATGGCGTGGGGAGGCTTCGGCTATGGAGGTAAACATAACCTGGATGTTCTCTCAGGCCGCATGAAGGCTACTGATTACCAAAAAATGCTAGAAAACTATTTACTGCCATTTTCAAACAGAATTGGTAGACTAAGTTGGAGTTTCCAGCAGAAAAAAACCTCCATTCACGCTACAAAATCGTCCTGGGAATGGGTTTTGAAGAATTGGATGCAAGTCATGGAATGACCTGCCCTTTTTCCTTGATCTCAATCCCCGAGAAAATGTGTGAGGTATCCTCAGTAGGGCTGTATATGCCAATGGCAGACAGTTTCAGTCTGTGGCAAAAGTGAAGGTCGTCATCATTGAAGCGTGGGACAATATTGATGCTACTATCCTCCAAGGATTGGTAAATGGTATGCCACATCGTATATTCCAAGTCATATACATCCATGGCGGATATATTGTCTATTAACAGTAGTGGCTTTATTTCGGCGGGACACGTTTCTCCCCTCTTTTTTTACAATTTTTTTTTCCTGTCCAAGTAATGCAGGGAGTGAGTTACTCCTTGTAAATATGTATTTGTATATAGAATTTCTTAACATATTTGTTTCGTTCTTATTGGCTTGTTTCGTGTGAAATTATAGCACACAATCACGGTGGCTTTATTTCGGTGGGACACACCTTATAACATGTTTGAAAACGCAATTTTAACCAAAGTCAAAAAACTAACTGAAAATTTTGTACATACATATATAAGAACTATAGAGTTATCATCTAATTCACAATATTCTAAAATTTAGAACAGTTGGTGATTGCATAGCACAATTGAAAATTCCTCGTCAGCAATTTCCGCCAATACACGGAAATGAACTTCAGATGTTTTGTGCAGCCCTGTATATGATTTATAGAATTTATACATGATAAATAGTATGCAATTTTTATCATTTAAAAAAGTGTTCCACAGCTGAAAACGCACTTCCATCAATTATTGTTCATAGAGAGAGAAATATAACTGATTTATTTTGTGTGCCCCTGTATATGAAAGATGAATGCTATGCACATCATATTCAATAGTAAGCATCTTATCTAGCACGGCGGAGATATATATAAATTTAAATACTTTTGAAATAGTACAACATGAACAAAATACACCACAAACAATTTTTCTCCATAGACTGTAATGTAACATAATTATTTTTAGTGTTCGTGTAAATGGTCGATAAATACTATCCATACCATACTCTGCAGAAATCATCTTGTAATGCACTTCATAGGCATGTATATAAATTTCAAAGCGTTTGAAATTATGAAACATCATTAAAAACCACCCAAAACGATTTTTCCCCATAGGCCGTAATGTAATGAAATTCTTTTGAATGTTCCTGTAACGAAATTATGACTGCTACACGCTACATGTTGCAACACCTAACATTCAATAGTGAATATCAATAACATTTTTCAATTTCCTGGCAATGCGACTATATTGACGCTAAAAATAATTTTGGCCAGCTAGAATAGGAAAATCACCCACCGTGCATTGATTGAATATATCTGTAATATGGGTATTTTTTGAGAAATAATATAACATATCAAATGGAAAAGGAACGCTAACTACAGATATCCAAATGACGTGAATTCACGCCAGTAGTTAAGAATGTGTTCATAAGTCAGTTTTGATAAAAAAATATTTTCTAAATTTCATATTATTATTATTATTGCACAAATTTTCTCACCTATCTTCAAAACATTACAAGTGAAAATATTAAAGTAGATTTTTTCTTAATTTATTATTTAGGACATAAATGATTAAAATGACATTTTTTCAGATCCCTTCTAAATCGTTATAGACAGTTTTCGAGTTTTCGCTGTCTAATAAGTTTTATTTTCAGTTTTTGAGAAAAACAGACATTTTCCTCCAGCCGTATGAGAGAAACTTGCTCAGATAAATCATTATAAAACTATATGTGGATGGTTATGCGACAAGGAAGGCTCTGTAAATTGATATTTATGAATATATATTTTGTTTTATGGATAGCAAATAATTTTCATGGAACATAATGTTCTTAGTCTATACATTTAAAAAAAAAATAAGATCGGTTGTAAAAAATATATTGAAAGCCTCATGTATTCTGAAAAAGACAGCATTTTTAACATGAGTTTCATTACTTGTGTTTTGGATTCAATGGCTGTTCTGTGACGGAGCTTTTTTACACTTTGCAAATGATATTTATATAATAAATACATTTCCACACCCGTCTAAAATCTGTATTACTTATACAACGGACATACTTCATACAGATATGTAAATAAAGAGTGTAATAAAGGTGCCAACGAAGAGAGTTGTAAAATGCAAATCCGCCTGTGACTGGGTTGGTGGTCCCAGCTATAGAGTATCCAGATGGTAACCAGTATCGAAAACCAGATGGTTGGTAATTATAAGCATAAGGTGCAGACAACAACTTATGTTTTTATCATTATTATTATTATTATTATTATTGTTATTATTATTATTATTATTATTATTACTTTATAGCAATGTAAACTTAAAAATTTTAATTCGATGTTAAACAATTGAATGTCAAAATAATTAAATGAACCACAATACCATTCTTCCTAACTTTCAAAAAAATATTCATCGTGGTTCAGCCTTGAAGATATTCCTTTAAATAGAGGTTCCAAGAAGATCAATTCTTGTTTATAAATGATAGATGTAGCCACGTTATGGTTACAGGGAGCGTACTACCACTATACTCGAATAGATTTTTTTTTTTTAATCGCAGAAAAATATTATAAGTCCTGGGGTTGTATTTTGGATTCAATGGCTGTGACGGAGCTTTTTTTACGCTTTGCAAATGATATTTATATAATAAATATATTTCTACACTTATCACAGAAAGATTTTTAATCTGTTCAAAAATATTAGGATAAGATTTCTAATCTAAAATAGTGGTGCTATACTCCTTGGAAATTCTAAGAAGTGTACTTGGCTTGGGTTTAATAATACCATTTCATGTTTCATATAAAGTACTGAATCATACTAAAATTTTTTGCCAGCTACTAGTTGCAGCTACTACAATACGAAAGTTTGGTTCAATCTAGCAGGAAAATTTTAACAGCGTAATTCCACAGATACTTTTCCCTCAAAACATTTTCCAGTCCTCATGGACTTGCAATTTAGCAATAAATGTCTGACCAAGCGTCAACAGTTTAATCGGTGTGTTACCATAAGTTCGAATAATCTAATCTATATATAATATATATATATATATATATATATATATATATAATGCTTGGAAATGGAAAGTAATAAATTAACACTGTTCCTTCTTCAAAATTAAAAAATAAAAAATGTGTTCTGTTTTTAAGAAAAATTTCAATAATACAGGAATTCAATTGTTTATGTTTCGTATTAAGGATGAATTTTTTTAGTTTGTCCACCTTATTTATGCATGTATTCCATATTTGTAGACTGATGTCGAGAAAGCAGTTCAAGCCGCTAAAAATGCATTCAAACTTGGTTCCCAGTGGCGTACCATGGATGCTTCAGAGCGAGGACGTCTCCTCTACAAGCTTGCTGATTTATTTGAGAGGGATACTGAATATATGGCTGTAAGATTTTTATATTTATTGTTATTGCGAAGAAATTTTTTGTGCAACAAAACTAAATTTTAATGATAATTAACCCTTTACTGCATGCTTTTTTTTTTCTATCTTCACGAATAAATATTGTTTTATATATATATAATCTGAGTTGGTGTAAAAAACAAAAACATATTTTTAAAAAATACTGCAGGTTTTCAATCAAAGTTTTGAATTTTGTCGTTCCTGACATAAATGGCAAACAGAGAATAATTTATAACTATTTGAAGCAGCGTAACAGGTACGATACAGAGCCCACTTTAACTAATAAAATGCCATTTGCCTCATAATATTTTACTTTCTATTTTTGAGTATTTATAAATAAAATATATGTTTTTTTAAAACTTACCATTAACGTCTGATTCACACTTTCATGTTTCTGCAATAGAAAATGTACAGTATTTAACATAGTAACGCAATTAAAAAGGCTACATTGATATCATTTAATATACCTTAACTAACGGTATAGCAACTCGATATGTTGCATTTCAGTTGCATACGATGTTTTAAATTTTGAGGTAAAAATTTAATTATAATTTACAATTATAAAATATGTCGTATTAATTTTATGAAATTTCGCATTATAAATACGAAATAATATTTACAATGTAGATAAACTGAAAATTATGAAAATTATATTTCGCAATTGTCATACTTTGATTCAATTATAGAAGAGTGTCTTTATACGAAAGTAACGACGCGCAGACTATAAATTTAAACTAGTCGAGAGAATTTGACAGAAGCATTTCCTCCTGTGAGCAATTTCAAAGTTAGTAAAATGAAAATGACCACCATTATACCAAAATATTTCCGTTTTCAAAATAGAAATACAAGCCTTCTTTTATAGAATGATGGAATTTCACTTTTACAATGTTTGAAAACAGCCTTAACTAACAGTTATAATTCACTGAGCTCCATATATAACAGGAGATCTTTCTTCTTTTTTCCCGACTTGATTTCCAGCGATGAGCGCGGAAGGATACAGTGACGATAAGTTTAGTTCGCATCCATGGCAAAAACTGATGTTTATCGCATTCTCTTACATGATTAGAGAATCATTTTGCAAAGTATAACTTAATTAAGGAAGCATAAATTAGGATAATAGTAAACGGGAACACTAATATACAGGGTGATTCATAAAAGATGGGGAAAATTTTAAGAGGTGATAGTACACACCCAAACAAACATTTTGTATCAAAGAATGCATGGTCGAAAACTAAACGTAAAAAAGTTAGTTGGCGCCAAAAGTTATGTTCTTATACGAGGCAAAAACACACAATGAACGATTAAGTTAAGTTACGAAAACAAATTTAATGGCATTTGATTACAATAAGTGCTCAAAACATTGACCAGCAGCTGTTATGCACGCAGTACAACGGCGAAGAACAGATTGGCGAATTTTCTGAAATACACCATCACCACCGCGCTCGCCAGATCTTTCATGTCTCGATTTTTTTTGTGGGGACAGCTAAAGGCTCTTGTGTATTCCCATTGAATCCGCAGAAGAACTTGTCGCCAAGCTTTCGGCTGCTGTAGGGGAAGTTCGCGATATGCCTGGTGTGTTTCAGAAAATTCGCCAATCTGTTCTTCGCCGTTGTACTGCGTGCATAACAGCTGCCGGTCAATGTTTTGAGCACTTATTGTAATCAAATGCCATTAAATTTGTTTTCGTAACTTAACTTAATCGTTCATTGTGTGTTTTTGCCTCGTATAAGAACATAACTTTTGGCGCCCTCTAACTTTTTTACGTTTAGTTTTCGACCATGCATTCTTTGATACAAAATGTTTGTTTGGGTGTGTACTATCACCTCTTAATATTTTCCCCATCTTTTTTTAATCACCCTGTATAACATTGACTACGGGGATTACTTTTTACCTTTGCCTTGCAAGCTTATGACCGCCGACTGAGAGGTCCTGTTATATATGGAGCTCAGTGCTATAAGTAATAAAATAGGACGTTACGATGACGAAAATTGTGCACAAACTCAGCACAAAGTAGGGTGCCTCTATATGAAAACGGCGACATACGCACAATCAGCATGCTCAGACAGGAGTTTTTGACTAAACTATGGCACACCTGCATTCTTGAACTTGGCGATACTCGCCTGGACGAGTTTGGTTAGACGAGTGAGACAAGTTAAGAATTATTAGTTTGTCGATAAAGGTAGGCCCACCAAGATGCTTGGCGATTCGTTTCTGTCCAAAATCATCTCAACCAATAAAATTTTATATCCTGTATGTCACTACCTTCATATAGGGTACCCTAGTATAAAGCGATGTCTTCATTCACGAAACTCGGTTTAAAAAAAAAGGCATTTAATAATTTATCTATCTTTATTTGTATCATTAGTGTCGGTACAGAAAATTAAATATTTTGCAATAACTCCATTTTCTATTCATCATTTACATTGTTTTCAAATTCGAGAAATGGTATTTAACACGGATTAATACTATTGCAATCTTTCAGCTTTTTGCTAATAATTAAGTAAATGTGGAGGTCGGTCGCATAAATAGTCTTTAAAATACATTTTTTTTAAAAGAGTTCGAATAAGAAATAATAATCGTAAAACCAGACTATATGTTACTTATTGCGTCTGGTACTCAAATTGAAAATATAGGCTTTTTCTCTCAGTTTTAATGGGAAAATGACAACATAAAGACATAATAATCCTAATATTTCCCCTTCTCTTTCTTTTCCCCCACAGCTATGGAGTAATTTAGTTGCCACCATTATAAAAATTTCTCTAAAATTCACACAAAAAAACTATATCGGGAAACTAATTTAAATTTAAAAATTCTAAAAATCAATATGACATCCCCTGATCCACACGAATAACTGGTGTTAATTTACACGCCCAGTGTTCCATATTCTAGAAGTAAGAAATATAAACAGACAGTAAGTTTTTAATATAATTTATCCAGATGTGTAAAAAGACTCACATTGTGCAAGTTCCTTAATTCACAACTTGCTTACAATTCTGCAAAAACACTCCTGTTATTAATATTGCGTATTATTATTATTTCCTTTTTTATCGCGCGCTAGTTGTCGTGTTTTAGCCAAAATGGTTTGACATAGTAGAGTATTTTGCGTGACAAGACTCCTTCATTATTATCCACATTGAATTAAAAATATAAGGTTAGTTGGGGTAACTGTACCCACGAGGTAACTGGGCAATAGGTTATTTTATAAAAAGCTGTTGGTGTTTTTTAAGTTTCAGCTTTTGTGAACAATTCCCCTTAATCTCTACTTCCTAAAACAACGTGTATCAATTCAATCATAACTCTCACTTTTCTGTGATAGGTTGTCAAAAATTTACGTTTCTTTTTTTTAAAACAACGTCAACATGGTTGAACTTCCTCAGCTTTTTTATTAAAATACTGTAAGTACTTTTATTAAACAATCTTTTTTTTTAAAGATTAGACATATAACTACATTAATATTATTAGGTATCTATACATATTTACTTCATGTTTCAAATGTAAGCCCGGTGTCCCAGTTACCCCATAAATTTTTCAAGAATGGGGTAACTGGGACATGTATCCGGGTTAACTGGACCATGCTGGATCCAGTTACCCCAATAGTTATAAATAATTTTTTTGTGTTTCTCTTACTACGGAAAGTAAATGTCTCCATTGGTTTTTGCTCACAATAAAGAAAATGATAGAATACTTTATTAAAATTACGTAATGAAATTTAAAAAAAGCATATTGAGTGGTATCAAACCAAATTTCTTGACTCCTTGAGAGGTGGTGATGCCGTTATGGCATCACTTAATTTTAATTCCTAATTGCCACATTGGCACCTGAATTTTATATTGAAAATTTCACCTTTATTAAGTACGCGAAAATGTACTTTTACTTGTTTTCAGATAGATTTCCTTGTAAATATTGGTGTCAGTAAATTATTTCAGCATTTTACGAATGCAAGTACCTTGCCCCTGAAAGTGAGACAGCCAGACCTTGAAATTGTACTATAACCAGCGATGCGACTCTTGGATAAAGATAAAGTACTTGCGTAGCCGTTTGTTCATAGATTTGCCTTGCTATTTTTTTCCTTAAAATACCCATGTGACTTTTATACTTATTATCTATACTAAAGTACATAAGTACTTACTTATGTTTTATGTTTTTGGTATAAATAAAGCTAATATTTTCACTTTTAGTGCTTTTTTTAGACATATTGACAGCAAAGGTTTCCCTTACAACGCTGTTTATTGACATATAATTTACATGATCTGCCTGGTTTAATTTTTTTTAAGTTGTCTACACTTTTTCAAACAGGACCCTATATCCGATATGAAAAAATATAAACGCGTGTGGAACATAGACCCCCCCCCCCCCCGGTCCAGTTACCCCATTTTTGGGGGGCAACTGAACCCATGAGAAAAGAAAGATGAAATATGCATATTTTTACATTTTTAAATATTAAAATGTAATTTTGAGCATTTCTGTCTGATAGAGGGAACCTAACTGAACACATTTACAGAAGTTCAGACTTTAATTCAAATGAACATTAGCCTTTTGAAGCTGAATTGTCAGAAGCTCCAGAGTCACATTGTAAAATCATGGCCCAGTTACCCCAACTAACCTTATACTGTTGCTAGTAGGTTTCCTTCATAAATAAAATAGAGGAGAAATACGACCAGGGCGCATGCTCAGATTGGAAGTTTTTGTCCAAATTATAGCAATCCATATTACAGAAATTGGTATTACACCTTTGCGCAAATTCAATTAGTCGAGTGAGATATAAATCACAAATATTAGCTTGGCGGTAATTCAAACTCGACAAATGGCTGGCTATTAATTAAAGCGACAAATGCCTATATTAGCTAAGGTGAATGTTACTACAGGGGAAAAGTGGTATTAAAAATCCGTAACCCCTGGTATGTGTTTCATACAAAAACGCACGCAAAGTTCTAAAGCCTACTTTTTCCCCTGCAAGTATTTCGCAAAAAAAAAGGTCATTTCTGTTTCTATTTGGCTGTATATCTATCTGAGGATTCGCATTCTGTTGTTTCAAATATGGCATGCAAAGAAACGTCTACATTTGTAAAAGCTATTGAACTCAGGAAACAAAAAGAGGAAACATTTTGTTCTGGAATCTCTTTTCTAAACAATCTTAATAGCTTCTCACATGGTATTTCCCATAATGAGTAAAGAAAAAATTTTGTAATGTGATTGGATACACGTATACTTATAAATACGTTAGTATATGGGTATTTTTACTCGTTACAAAGTGATAAATTCCCACAGATGTGTTGGGAAAAATAATATTTTGATACTTTGTTCATAAAAGTCAAAGTTTGCGTGTATCTTCTTTCTAAAAATCTACAATTTTTGACTAATTTGCACAAAACGTGACATACATACATTTTGTAACCCTGAGAAAAATACTGACTAATTTAACAAATTCCACAGCCTTCACAGGGGCAAGAAATGAGATCGGGGCAGCACCACGAATGTTTGGTTGACGATGCCTACTTTACACTAAGCATCTACTAATATAATTTCCCTTTAATATTCCTTAATGTGCAGTTTTATGAATCATTTCAAATACTAATGATTACTATGCATCACGTCTGTTTGTTTTTTTATCTTCAAACTATCTGTATTATGTGTACATATTCAAAGATGTCAGGTATTTTACACATACGTGCAGTTAAGCGCACCTTCAATCCATGACACCTCAAAAGTGACATCCAGGTAACTGCGCACAGTCATACTGAAACCCTGAATGCACAGCCGCTTACGAATGGCGATCGGAACATCTTGAAGTAGTTCTGGTAAAACTTCTCCGAGAAAAATACGACAACAACTGCCTGTCTTAGGGTGCTGGACCTTGGCTATACACCGATCTCCCGATTTATTGACTCTTGATTACTTCTTATGGGGATATCTGAAGAGTCTTGTTTATGTGGCTCCAGTTGACTCTGTTGACAATCTCGTCGCTTGAATGTGTTGCTGCTGCACATGTGCCTGAAATACCTGATATCTTTGAATCTGTATGCCAGTTGTTGCATCGACGCTGCCAGGCATGTATTACTGTGGGTTGACGCAATTTTGAACACTTATTGTAAACATAGCACTTGTCAATGACGCTCTCAATAAACATTCCTTTCATGTCTGTTTCCTATGTTTGTGCCCCAACGCGTCACTTGCGCCGATGCATTCTAAAACAATAAATGATTATTACAGTGTCCTCCAACAACCCTTACAGTTTGGCCTATGATTTCAGGGACACTCTGTAAATTAGAAGTATCACATATGTTAACTTATTTGATCATTCTTTGTATACAAGAGCATTCAAACTTTTTATTTGTCTTGTATCTTATTAAACTTGTATTTATGTGGATATTTTTAGAATCTAAATACCCTTGAAAATGGAAAGACCTTTAAGGATTCCTGTCAGGAAATTGTCAACGCCACGAGGACTATCAGATATTACGCTGGCTGCGCTGATAAAATTCACGGCAAGACCATACCAGCAGGTAAACATTCCTCATTGTTGTATCTAATACTAGAAATATTGAAATAAAATCAGCTTTAACCAAATTTAAGAACAAAAATCGACTTCGTTTGTAATAATATTACAGTAATTCTCAAATAAAAAGCAATTTTATTTTAATATTTGTAGTATTATAGTATCTGTTGGCTGAAACACTGAGAAATTTTGCAGTACATATTAATAACACTAATATTACAGTAGAAATATACACATTGTACAATCCTGCAAAATAAAAGGGTACTTATATGTTAGACAGGAGCAGGTTATAAATCGCCAAACATTGTTCTGCTCTTGATCATTCATATTACAATTATTTCATTTAAAATATAAATATTTCGCTCATTTTATCTAAAATACATGACTTTAATTTAAAATACATACATTTAAATCACGTTTAAAATATACATGCTTTTCTGTCCGTTCACTTTTAAAAAAGAGAAAAGAAATAATACCATAAACCAAAACATTTCATTTCAACATCAAAGCATTGTATTGTATAAAAGTACCGAATTCCTTAACCAAAGATGGATGCTACATCGCCAAAATGAAAAAAATGTCTGTTGTTTGCGATATTTGCATCCGGATAACAGAAAAGTACCGTAGCCACCAATTAGGTAGTGCAATATTTTAAACTGCACTACCAGCATTGTTTCTAATTTATCCATGCGAAAAATAAAAGCTGCTATTGCAGGGCTCCCCAATGGTCCGCCAACTGAATACCAATATTATTTTAGAAAAATTTTAGATTTTTCTTACAAACCGCCCCGGAATCACCTTTGAAAGTTAATTCTAGCGCAAACCTATACCATAAAATTTTCTGTTAAAATTTATTGGTATTCAGTTGGCGGACCATTTGGGAGCCCTGCTAATTGGCGAAATTTCCGCCCGGCTAACATAAAAAGTAACCATCCTCTGCTAATTCTGCGATAAAAATTCACATAAAAAGGATATATAGGTACCAAAAGACCGGAATTAATGCCTATTATTAAGTGATATTCATAAATTATACTTCGAGAATTGTTTACACATTAAAAATTATAACCAACTTTCATTTTCAAACAGTAACACTATTTGAATTCGTTGGATCAAATCAGACTGGGTAAACATATAGCTTATTCATTTTTTCTTAAATATTCATATAATTCTAAAAAAATATGTTAGGGCATTATCGTTAGATTTAAAAAAAAAAAAAAAAAAGTTAAGTACAGGGGGGTTCAAATTAAAGTATCCCTGTTTCGGACGCTCTAGTGCGAGAAGCAGTGAATGTAACGTCTTCATATTTGGAGGATATACATATCAAACCATGGGAAACTGATTGGTGTAAAATTTTTTTAGTTCAAACAAAGGCCGCTAGGGGAAAATAAGGCGCTGCGATCGGCTTAAGGTAAGGAAAATGTAGCGAAACAAATAAGCAAAGAATACAAGGTGTCGGTAATTAACATGTTTTAAAAAATTCCTACCACTAAATTTTTAGTACTCTTCGCCGAATAAGAATACTAACAAAATTAATCGGAGCATATACTAACAAAATTTAAAAGAATAATACTAATAAAATTTACTGGTGGGAATCGGCTTATTGGCACCTAGATGTTTACACCTTTGGTCATATTACATTTTCCAAACCGATCGCAGCGCCTCATTTTCTCCTAGCGGCCTTTGTTTGAACTATTTTTTTTTTTCACCAATCAATTTCCCATGGTCTGATATGTATATGTATATCCTCCAAATATGAAGTCGTTACATCCACTGCTTCTCTCGCTAGAGCATCCCAGACAGGGATACTTTAATTTGAACCACCCTGTGCGTGCAGTGAAAAGTACTAGAATTGTTAGTAATTCGATTACTGAGCAAAACCTTTTTTATGAAAAATTTAATATAAAATAAGTTAACTTTATCTGAAAGAAAGTAATATGTATTTTTTTTTTTTTTTTTACTTTTATGAGTTTTTTTTTCTTCCTGTGGATGAACATATAAATCCCAGACGTTCCCCTTAGACCAGCAAGTCCTAATATTTCTCTAAAATTAACAATAGAAATGATCTGTAAATAAACGTAGCCATGTTTTTGATCATGTTCATTATTTTTTATTTAAAAATTAGTGTAAGTCATAATTAATAAATTTCTTATATGAATTTTCCTAATTGAAAATATTTCTTTTTAATTAAAAAAGAGTCTGGATTCATTCACAGCATCTCATTAAAAAAGAAACATTCCGATCGGATAATTCTTGGTGAAGGTGTAAGTTAGTCAAGTAGATTTAACATTAGAATCTTGAAATTCTGACTCCTACGATAATAATAAAGAATAAAATCAATGTGCTTTTGCGGTGTGTTTTGGTCCAATGGAATCAACTAAAACGTCTTTTAAAAATGCGTGTTGCATAATTTGTGTATAGCATTAATTAGTAGGCATTATTTCTTGTCGACTGGTAGCAATATTTTTATAAGATTATTTGCCACGGAATTAGTATGGGATGATCACTTTTTTTTTTTTTTTTTAAATTTCAAAACTATACATGTTAAAACATTGCAGAAACGTTTGCTGATATAGCTAAATAGCTAATGAAAATTTAATTTAACCTCTTTAAACGTTAGAATTACCTACAATTTCAGAAGCCGTATCATCAGAAACTAGTAAAATAACCAATAATAAGCTTCAGAAAAAACTGCGTTTATGATATTTACGAAAAAGCTTCTAGAATAAGAGTATCGCCTTGCTGCAAATAATTTTCGGAAACATCAATATTAAAAAAATACGTTGGGCAGAGGTAACTTTTTATCTCAGAAACGTTTTCAATAAGTATCAGGAACTTAATTTTTTAAACTACTGATTGGTTTTTAACACTTTATCTATACCAGGAACATATTTCTGCAATTTTTTTTTTTTTTTTTTTTTTTTTTTTTTTTTTTTTTTTGCAGGATTATTGGTATCTAATTATAAATGTTTTAAATAATTCACAATTTTTGGCTTTTCAGTGCTCACGCGCGTGCACACACATGCGTTATTGCTCTGCTTTGTTTGGCATGCAACCATTAAACAGAATAGAGCAATTGTGTAGATTAAAATTGTTTGCATAGCTGCAGCATTGTTCAATATCAACATCAACCAAAACACACAATGAATATTTGTTTATTGTAAGAGATATTTTGACATAGTTGATCAACTTGAAAATATTGATAATATACCAATTTTTTCATTTCCCGCCTTTTATATGAAAATTAATTTTATCAAAACTTAAGCATTCTATAAAATATTTTCGAACAGTTGATTAACTAGAAAATAGAATGTCACTATATATGATAATTTGCTAATTCTAAAACATGTTTTTTAGATGGAAATTCATTTGTTTTTACTCGGCTTGAACCAGTTGGAATCTGTGCTATGATCGTTCCAGTAAGATATACAATTTTAAATATTTTCATTATGTTTCTTTATAGATATGTGATATTTATACATTTCTTTGAAACATATAAAACACATATTAAAGAGTATATTTAAACAGTTTTGATGTTTATGCAAATGCTAACTAATTTCACAATACAATATTAAAAAAAAAAAAAACATAGGTTTGTGAAAATTCAGATTAAGCATAATGTCACACTACCGACTATTTCTATGCCGATGGTTTCCGTATGAAACGCGCCACCTGCATCGGCCAATGCTGGATCGGCTAAAAAAGAAAGCTGAAAGAATGTCACAGGCCTAACCCAGGCAATTTATTTCGACGCAGTTCAGGGCCCTGCCCAAGCAAAAATCCGATCCTAATAGCCCTATACAACTTTTACAAAAATGTCGAATTTTTTAAGCATTATTTTCCTTCAATTAAAAGCCTTTTTAAAGAATATTATATACATACTTATGCAAAAAATTTAAATTAAAGCGTTTTTCAAAATATATGCTCGCAGTAAATAGAACCGATGACGATTATGAACACAGAGAATCTGTTTTGATGTCTGCTCTCTCATCCCTGATTTCGTAATTGTGCGCAATTCTCTTCCAAACTGATACATAAAATCAAGGGATAGAAAATCTCGGTCAAGTTCGTTAATGGGCAAAATCGGACCAAGAGGGTGGAAATAGGGAGGGGTTTTGTGAAAACCGAAAACTCCCATAAGTCTTGATTTTAATACATATCAAACCTGTTTAAAGTTATTATTACTTTTAGGAAAAGGGCCAAAAATTTATGTATCACCTATTTTTGATAAAATTAAAAATGGGCTCAAGGGGGGCAAAAAATAGGGTTTTAGGGGGGGGGGAATTCATAACTTCGTCAGTTCTTAAAATATCAAATTCACTTAAACTTATTATAAATCTTATTAATATTATCTACAACTTTTACATTGACAAGTTTTGGATGAGACCAACTCTTACTGCAAAAAAAAAAAAAAATAATTAAAAACGAAAAAATAGGGGGGGGGGGGGGAGAGAAGAAAACAGTTCATAACTTCGTCAATTCACAAGATATCCAATCCGCTTAAATTTATTATAGATATTATCAATATTATCTACAACTTTCATATTGGCAAGTTTTTGATAAGATCAACTGTCACGGAAAAAAAAAATTAAACAAAAATAGGGGTTGACGAAAAAAATTATCGTATTAAGGGTGTACTCAAATCCAAACGGCTTATTTTCTGAGTCATTTTTAAATTCATTTTCGCTCTCAAACGCATCCAATTGGCAGGTTCTCTTATTCAGAAACTATATAAAGTGCTGTATTGGGCGATTTTTTGATAAAGGCAGAATATATTTTAAAAAATGCTGTCAAAGTGAGCATTTTGAACCGAATTTCCCGAAGCGATAGTGCTGGAAACGAAAAAAATGTTTGTACGGAGAAAATAATTGTAAATCAAGTTCTAATTAATTGAACGGAAAAATAAAAACACAGGTCGCTCTTCAAAAAAAAAAAAAAAAAAAAAAAATCACGTCAGCAAGTTTTATGTTTTTACGTAGATTTCGTATGAAATACTACCTATTGGGATCGTTCCCATGTTGGAATTTCTGAAAAATTTTTGCAGATCTACACCGATCATGACCCCTAGAACCCAAAACCACCCTCAGTAAAAAACTTTATATATATATATATATATATATATATATATCACTTTCTTCTGGACACGATAACTTTCGTAATTCTGCACCAATCTCTTCCAAACTAATACATAAAATCAATGGGCATAAAATCTCGGTCAAGTTCGTTAATGGGCAAAATCGGACCAAGGGGGTGGAAATAGGGAGGGGTTTTGCGAAAACCGAAAACCCCCCATAACTTCTTAATTTTTATACATATCAAATCAGTTTAAAGTTTTTATTACTTCTAAAAATAGGGCCAAAATTTTATGTATCACAGATATTTGATAAAGTTAAAAATGGGCTCAAGGGGCGCAAAAAATAGGGTTTTTGGGATAAAAAAATTCATAACTTCGTCAATTCTTAAGATATCAATTCCAATTAATTTTATTATAAATCTCCTTAATATTATCTACAACTTTTATATTCACAAGTTTTTGATAGGACCAATTCGTACCGCAAAAAAAAATTAAAAACGAAAACAAAAAGGGGGTTTGAAGAAGTAAAAAATCCATAACTCCGTTAATTCAAAAGATATAAAATTCCCATGAATTTATCATATATCTTCTTAATATTGTCTACAACATCTGTATAGACAAGTTTTGGATAGGATCAATTCTTACAGCAAAAAAAAAAAAAAAAATTAAAAATACATAGCGGTTGAAGAAAAAAAGTCCTTCCGGCCAGTGCCGGGAGGAAGAGGTAGCTTTCATAATCCTTATTTAAAAAAAGCCAAATTATATCATTCAAACACACGAAGCTCAATTTAGTGGAAACCGAATATAGGAGATTCAATACTAATTTTTATCAATATAATGAATGAGAATTTAGCGAAATTAGTCAGCTTTATCCAAGCTGCTTTTCTTTAAAGTAACATACATTTGGCTGCCAAATTCGGCAATTTCTTAAAGTGCCTGTCATTTTAAGACAACGTGGTGGATGAGGCTAAGCAGTGAACTTGGTCGAGACCTTAGTAATTGCTGTGCACATGCTCACTCACATCGGAATCGGTTAATATATAGGAGTGCTGTCGCATGCAAAAATCAGATTTTTCAAAATGTCACCCACAATAGAAATTGAAACTGCTATATCTGAGCCATTTTTTAAGGTAAAGACAAACAAAAAATGCCCCTGAATCCTTATATCAAGGTCAAATACTTAAGAAAGAAACCTTTTTCAATTTCTAATTTTTTTGCACCTCACTTTAAATACATATATATTTTTTTAATTTAATGGTCGCCATTTTGAAACAAGATGGCTGATGAATCTGGCCAGCGAACTTGGTCGAGGTGTTGATGTATACTATCCACATGCCTTCTTACATCGAAATAGGCGAATACGTGTGTTATCGCGTGACAAATACAAGATCGTTTCAAAATGTTAGCCATGCTAGAAATTCAAAGTGCTATAAATCAACCATTTTTTAAGATATAAACAAAAGAACAAATTTTCAGAAACAAAAACTGCTCCGGAATCTTTGTATCAAGGCCAAACACATAAAAAAATCTTTTTCATTTTCCAGTTGTTTAATACCTCATTTTGAATTTTAAATTTAATTTTTTTTAAATGGCAACCCTTTTGAAACAAGATGGCGAATGAAGCTGGCCAACGAACTCGGTCGAGACATTGGTATGTACTATGTACAGACCAAGTTACATCCAATTAGGTTCATAATTACGCCTGTTATCGCGTGAGAAAAATCAGGTCGTTTTAAAATATCAGCCACAAGAGAAATTCAAAATGCTATTACTCAGCCATTTTTTTTTAGATATAGACGAAAGAAAAACTGTTCCGGAATCTTTGTATTAAGGTCAAACACATACAAAAAAAATCTTCTTCACTTTCCAATTTTTTGGTATCTCATTTAATTTTTTTTTTAATTTTTTTAAATGGCCGCCATTTTGAAACAAGATGGCGGATGAAGCCGGTCGAGATATTTGTCTCGACCGGCTGTTTATACTCGAACTCGGTCGAGATATTTGTATGTACTATGTACACACCAAGGTACATCCAAGTCGGTTCATAAATACGCCTGTTATTACGTGAGAAAAATCAGGACTTTTCAAAATGTCAGCCACGCTAGAAATTCAAAATGCTATAACTCAGCCATTTCTTAAGATATAGACGAAACAAAAACTGCTCCCGAATCTTTTTATCAAGGTCAAACACATAAGAAGAAAATATTTTTTCAATTTTTAATTTTTTGGTACCACATTTCAAATTTAAATTTTTCTTAAAAATTTAAATGGCCACCATTTTTAAACAAGATGGCGGACGAAGCTGACCAACGAACCCGGTCGAGACATTGGTATGTACTATGTATAAACGAAGTTACATCCAAAGCGGTTCATAAATACGCCTTTTATCGCGTGACAAAATTCAGGACGTTTCAAAATGTCAGCCACGCTAGAAATTCAAAATGCTATAACTCAGCCATTTTTTAAGATATAGACGAAACAAAAATTCCTCCGGAATCTTTGTATAAAGGTCAAATACATAAGAAAAAAATATTTTTCCATTTTTAATTTTTTGGTACCATTTTTCAAGTTTAAAAAATTTTAAAAAATTTTTAATGGCCGCCATTTTGAAACAAAACGGCGGATGAAGCTGGCCAACGAACTCGGTCGAGAGATTCGTATGTACTATATACACACTGAATTGCATCCAAATCGGTTCATAAATACGCCTTTTATCGCGTGACAAAATTCAGGACGTTTCAAAATGTCAGCCACGCTAGAAATTCAAAATGCTATAACTCAGCTATTTTTTAAGATATAGACGAAACAAAAACTGCTCCGGAATCTTTGTATAAAGGTCAAATACATAAGAAAAAGATATTTTTCCATTTTTAATTTTTTGGTACCAAATTTCAAGTTTTAAAATTTTTTAAAAATTTTAAATGGCCGCCATTTTGAAACAAAACGGCGGATGAAGCTGGCCAACGAACTCGGTCGAGACATTGGTATGTACTATGTACACACCGAATTACATCGAAATCGGTTCATAATTACGGGAGTTACAGTGTGACATAGGTCAGATATATATATATATATATATATATATATATATCAATTTTGAACGGAGGGTGGTTTCGGGGTCTGGGGGTCATGATCGATGAAAATATACCAAAATTTTTTGAAATCGCTTTCCTCCGAACGGCTGCAATAGGTAGCTTTTTTGTAAAGAAAGCTACCTAAAAATCATCTAAGTAAGGGTGTATTCAAATCCAAACTGCTTATTTTCTGACTCATTTTACAATTCATTTTTGCCCTCAAAGGCTTCCAATTGTTACGTTTTCTTACTCAGAAACAATATAATGTACCGAAATGGTCGATTTTTTGATAGAGGCAGAATATATTTAAAAAAGTGCTGCTAAAGTGGGCATTTTGAACCGAATTTCCCGAAGCGGATTGTGTTGGAAAAATCATTGCATTAAGGATGCACCCAAATCCATACTGCTTATTTTGTTACTCATTTTTAAATTAATTTTTGCTCTCAAACGCATACAATTGCTAGATTCTTTTATTCAGAAACTATATAATGTAAAGTAATGATCGATTTTTTGATAGAGGCAGAACATATTTCAAAAAATGATGTCAAAATTGGCATTTTGAACGGAATTTCCCGAAGCAATTGTGTTATCACTTTCTTCTGGACACGATAACTTCCCCAATTCTGCACAAATCTCTTTCAAACTGATACATAAAATCAAGGGACATAAAATCTCGCTCAAGTTCGTTAATGGGCAAAAGCGGACAAAGGGGATGGAAATGGGGAGGGGTTTTGTGAAAACCGAAAAAACCCCATAACTTCTTAATTTTTGTACATATCAAATCAGTTTAAAGTTTTTATTACTTCTAAAAATAGCGCCAAAAATTCATGCATCACAGTTTTTTGACAATATTTAAAATAGGCTCAAGGAGCGCAAAAAATAGGGTTTTTGGGAGAAAAAAAATTCCTTACTTCGTCAATTCTCAAGATATCAAATCCAATAATTTTATTATACATCTCCTTAATATTATCTACAACTTTTATATTCACAAGTTTTTAATAGGACCAATTCGTACCGAAAAAAAAATTAAAAACGAAAACATAAAAGGGGGGTTGAAGAAGAAAATTTTTAATAACTCCGTCAATTCACAAGATATAAAATCTCCATGAATTTATCATATATCTTCTTAATATTGTCTTCAATATTTATATAGAGAAGTTTTTGATAGGGCCAATTCTTACAGCAAAAACAAATTAAAAATACATAGCGATTGAAGAAAAAAACCATCTTATTAAGGGTGCATTCAAATCCAAACTGTCTATTTTCTTACTCATTTTTAAATTCATTTTTGCTCTCAAACGCATCCAATTGCTAGATTCTCTCATTCAGAAACTATATAATGTACAGTAATGATCGATTTTTTGATAGAGGCAGAATATATTTCAAAAAAGGATGTCAAAGTGGGCATTTTGAACAGAATTTCCCGAAGCGATTGTTAGAAACGAAAAATATTGCCCTACCGAGAAAATAATTGTTTATTAATCAAGTTTTAATTAATTGAAAGAAAAATAAAAACACAGGTCGCTTATAAATCTTTTCAAAAATCACGTCAGCATGTTTCATATTTTTTTTTTTTTTAATTAAAAATGAATCTGAAAATGTGCCAGAAAATTTCGAGTTGTTGAGTATGGAAAAATATTTTTTTTAATATCGCCTTAACATGATTCTGATAAAACCAGCTATTTTATATAAAGGAAATAAAAATTCGTCAAAAGCAGACAGATGTTAAAGTGGATTTATATCTAATAATGATTTTGTTTTTGTTGGTGAAATTAGTATACTTAACTTCGAAATCTACCTCTGCCTGTAGGCCGGGCCGGCAGGGATTTTTTACTTTTAAAAATGTGTCAGAAAATTTCGAGTTGTTGAGCGGGGGAAAAAAAAATATATTTTTTTTTAATACCGACTTTGATAAAAGGAGCTCTTACAGAAAAATGAAATTAAAAATTCGTCAAAAGCGGCCAGATAAAATTGTTAAACTGGGTTTATTTTTAATCTTGATTTAGTTTTTGTTGGTGAAATTAGTACTTAACTTCGAAATCTATCTGCTCCTGTAGGCCGAGCCGGCAGGGATTTTTTCAACACCAGATTTAACTTGTAATGATTTTAATTCAATTTTACGTTTTCAAGTAACATACTACGACAAAATATTATTATTATTATTACTTGATAAAGGTTATATTATTTTTTTTCCATACAATAATACTTTACTATTTCAATACTTTTCTTATAAAACGTAACGTGTAACATTACAATAATTTTAAATATATATTTTTTTTTTTTTGTATAAATATAAAAGAAAATCAAATAACGTATCGATAATTTCCTTATTTGATTTATGATATTTTTTTTTTTTTTTTTTTTTTTTTTTATCGCGATGCCACAAATCTCTATCAAGTTATTATTATTTTTTTTTTATCTTTATATAATTCGGATGACGAATCCCACAATATCGGACGTTCTCGTATCTCAAAAATTAAACCCGCCACGTAGAAGTCTGAGGGGGCCTATTTTCACTCACGGCACTCGGGCTGGGTCGGACAAGGGCTGGTCTTCATCCTTTTCGGACCAGACTTTTTGCTGAAGGATCGGGCCGGAACTAAATTATTTTTTTAAGTAACGAGCCGCTACTGGCTTCATTCTTCTCCAGGTCTGCACTGGCCGAAATTTTTAGTCCCGGTCTCGACCCAGCCTTTTTGAAAATCCTTGTCTCTGCATGGCATTTGCCCCGGCCCAAAAGTTTTATCAAAAAATACATTTATTTTTAAATCGCCATTATTCTACAATTAAACTTTAAAATTTATACTTTTTAAAGAATAGTAGATTTCTAGGCCCCATGTTTTGCAACCCATGTTTTGTAAAATTACAGTCGGGATGGGTGGGGATTGGGCCAGGATTTTAATAGTTTTCCGGTCCGGGCCAATAACTTTTTTTGTACGGCTCGGGTCGAGCTCGGGTCAAACTTTTAACTTTTATACCGGGCCGGGCTTGAGCCTAACTTTTGTACAGGGCCGGGTAGGGTCATTAAAAGTCAAACTTTTAACTTTTATACTAGGACAACCGGGCCAAACTTTTTTCTATAGGTCGGACTGGGAACGGGCGTGAAAATTTTGGTCCGTGCAAACGTCTAGCTGCATGTCTATTAGATCCCTTTAAAATTCCAGAGAGAGAATTCGATACTGAACCAAAAAAAAACTCTCATAGTGAAATTCCAGCGTGAAACCACCGCTGGTCTGCACAGCTTGTAAGATACAAAAGCCGTTAGAACGCGCCTGCTGCCGAGCATGCAAGGAAACGTCAGGCCATGGCGTGAAGCTTTTCGTATTTTTTTTTTTTTTTTTTCGCAGCGGATTTTTAACCCCTGTGTGTATAGACCAGAAGATTACTGAACCCTTAAGAGTGGTCGTTCAGTTCTACGCTTTCTTTATCTGCTCGTGTGACATAAGCCTAACATATGCTATCATTATGAATTTCATTTCCCATTTATAAAAACAAAGAATGGTAATCTTTTATTTAATAAAAAAGAATTTCATTTGAAACCGACTGTGTCTGATTGTTTCCTAGATATTAACACATGAGCCGTTCAGTGCACAAATCAATTAACTCCATCAAATGAAAATTTTCAGTATAAACAGTTAAAGTTATTGTAACTATAAAAATATTGTATTTACATAACATTTTTTCTCGGAATAATTTGATTGAACTCATTAATTTTATTTTAATCAACGGTAACTTTTTATCACTGTTTAAATATTAGGTTGAGCAAAAAGTTCTAAGAAATTTTTAATCTAATAGATACCAGAATTTGTATCGTATATATGAGCACTAGTGGTATATCTATTGGGTTGAGGAAAAAGTAATTTCTTTTTTTTTTCATGTTTTTCAAAGCGAATTTATTCATATAAATTTCAAACACTAATCAATGAAATATGTGCCGTTTTGATTGATGATATTTTGCCATTTTTCTAATAGAACCATACTTCCATCACTGTAGAACTTCTGAGATTTCTGAGCGAAAAACTGAAGCAAGTGATTTTCACAAGACTCTTTTGAAGTCAGCTTTACAACATTAAGAGAGTTCTGCAAAGACCGAAACAAGTGGTAGTCGGATGGGGAAAGATCCGGGCTATAAAGTGGGTGCATCAAAACTTCCCAACCAAGCTCTCTCAATTTCTGCCGAATCACTAAAGATGTGTGTGGTTTAGCGTTGTCGTGATGGAAGACAACGCCTTTCCTATTGATCAATTCTGGCCATTTTTTTAATAGCCTGCTTCAATCGCATTAGCTGTTAACAGCAGAGAATCGAATTAATGGTTTGGCCAAGTTTAAGCAGCTCATGAGGAACGACCCCTTTCCAATCCCACCAAACACTCAGCATCACCTTCCTTGGCATCAATCCGGGTTTTGCCACTGTTTGTGAAGCTTCTCCGGGCTTCAACCACGATCTTTTTCACACATTATTGTCGTACGTGATCCACTTTTCACCCCCCGTAATCATTCGTTTGAAAAATGACTCGGTTTCGTTTCGTTTCAGCTGCGATTCACAAGTGAAAACTCGGTCCATTAAATTTTTCACTGTCAGTTCATGTGGAACCCAAGTATCGAGCTTCTTTTGCTATCCCGTCTTATGTAAACGGTTCAAAACTGTTTTTTGGTCGATGTTTAGTTCCGTAGCTATGTCACGAGATGTCATATGTCGGTTTATCTTGATTTTTTAAAGAATTTCATCGATTTTTTCAACGATTGGCGGCGAGGGCGAGGTTCATCTTTAACATCGAAATTTCCGGAACGAAAACGAGCAAACCAATTCTGACACTGGCGTTACTTAAGCACTCACCACCATAAACACCACATAATTTTCGATGAGCCTGCACTGCATTTTTCCTTCTCCGGAAGTAAAAAAAGCAAAACGTGGCGAAAATGACCTTCTGGAATCTACATTTTCAAAGCGCAATAACTTTTGACTGAGTAAGCAGATGACCCTACCTTTATATCTAGGATGTGCTATGGGCTGTTGTCTTTCAAACGATCTATAGTATGGCGTGATTGAATAAGTATTACTCGAGATATGTGACTTTAAAGCATTCTATTAGGAAAAGACGAAATTACTTTTTCCTCAACCCAATATAATAGGAGTTCAGGAATTCGATTATGGCCTCTTTCGATCAATGCAACACTTTTTCAAGAGCCGTCCTTTAATGAAGTTGAAGAAGCATGTTGGTCCAGAGTTTTTTGATTCGAAGGAGTCGCCGTGATACTTCCAGCAAACCCGGAATCTGGCAGAACGATGGCATAAAGTCGTGGACTAGGATGGTCTCTACTTTGAGAATAGTCCTTGTTGCTTTTGTTGTTAATTTGCGCATAACAACGCGACTTTCACAAATTTCCTAGAACTTTTTGCTCAACCTAGTATATAGAAAATTTTCAATGTTCCTTTGTTTAAAAAAAACGCCACTTAAAATGAGTCAGATTGTCTTCTGAACGCCTCCTATATTAAAATGAGTTAAAAACAAATAAGCTGTAATCTACGATTAGCTATTTTGATAAAAGGTCAGATATTTTTTTAGTTCAGGAGTTTGTATTATAAAACTAAATCAAAACCTTTTTTAGTTATTTAAACACTTTCCAACATGGCTGACTTCGGTTCGTCTGCCCATCTGTCCGGGCTTTAACTTTCGTAAATATACTTCGACTGGCAATGAAACTGATACATGATATTGAGGTTCACGACAGAATATTTCCTATTAAAAATGACAGTACAGCATTTGTCGTTCGTTTACAGTAAGTGTTTTCAACCTGTGTGGCGTGAAAAAATCACGGGTGTACGGTATGAATCTCAGGGAAAATATTCAGTGGCATTCCATCGAAATTTTACGAATTAAGGGAAAATTACCGTTAATGAAAAAAATATTTTTTTTTTCAAACACATTACACATTTGAAGAGCTCAGATGATAAAGGTGGTATGTAACAAAATAAAAGAAAATTGAGTTAATCATATGATTGGAGATAATCAATGGTCCTCTACCATCTGTTAAATTACTATTTGAAAAAAAAAACAGTACTCACAACGATTTTAATTTATAAAGGAGGCATTTGATAATAAACGACGATGATTCCACCTTTATCATCTGAGCTGTTCATTTGCTAAGGACAGAAATGGATGAAAATTTATTTTTACTGCGCTGTGTATTTTTTTAATTGTTTATTTAAATATCTCATTTTATTGTATTAAAAAAAATTAAATTCCTTACTAATACTGAGTGTTAGAAAATGTTTCATAACCTATGCTTGAGGTATAATTTTTCGCTCTTGTTCATTCTTTTTCAGTGGAACTTTCCCGTTCTTCTTGCCATCAACAAACTGGCACCCGCTCTTGCATGCGGCAATACCCTTCTTTATAAGCCAGCAGAACAAACTCCTCTGACTGCCATCTATATAGGATATCTGTGTAAAGAAGCTGGCTTCCCTCCTGGCGTTGTCAACGTCCTACCTGGCTATGGAGCAACGGTTGGATCTGCTTTAACTGGAAACTGGGATATCGATAAAGTGTCATTTACTGGATCTACTGGGGTATGTAATTGATGTTTAAGGGGAGATTTTCCAGGAAAACTTTCAAAAAATCAATTTTCTTTCATGTTTTGAACATTTAACCCCTTGAGGGGCAAGCAATTACATTTGTGAAATGCTGAATTCCCACTGGAATATTAGATGTAAATTTCCAACTGGGCGAAAAATGTCCGGACCAGGATTCGAACCCGGGACCTCCTGGCTGAAGCCGCCAGTGCTCTGCCATCTGAGCTATCCCGGACGATTCTGGTCGAACTTTTTCACCCAGCTAATCTTGATGATTACAGCATCTGGCCTGAAACCTGGTTCAGCTCAACAGAAAAAATCTTAGGTAATGGAACTCCAGAAATCGCTGGATACGAAATTACATCTAATATGATTTGTTTACCAATTAGAATAATTGTGTTAATTTTAATCTAGTGTCCCACCTGAATCTTTGAAAAATTCTATTTCAAAATAAGTAAAGGCAATTTTACGGCTTTTTTCCTCCAAAGTTAGAAAAGTAAAATTTAATAAAATTTTTCTGGCGTAAAACTTTATTATCCGTAGGTGATATATAATATATACCGGTGCCCCTCAAGGGGTTAAAATGTTTAGAAATGTGCGAAACTTTTTTTTGTTCTGCCCAATATTTCACCCTCCGCCTACCAAACGGGTCTTCAATGGACACGACCAGAACATTCAAAATGCTTTTTCTCGTGAAAAAAAAGGGCTGAAAATTCTCTAAACATGTGATTTTTCACATATTTACAGAATTTTCAGTTTTTGTTTTCATGAGAAAAATCATTTTGAATGTACCTATCGGGTTCATTGAATCCGTCTGGTAGGCGGAGGGTTAAGTTATAATAAGTAATAACCCATATAACGGCTGACAATGTCTCTAACCAATGTCACGGCTGAGAAAAAACTGATCAAAAATTTTAAACACATTTTTCTTGAAACAAGTATTTTTGAATCTACGTAGGTTCTCATGCTTAAACCATTAAAGCTATCGACGTTTTATTTTTTGCATGTTAAATAACACTTTTTTCGATTGGAGACCAAACCTTTAAAAAAATAGTATGCTGTGATCATCACAAAATTTTGTTTCTGTATTAATGGGTATTTTTACATTCAGTTTCAGAAATATTGCATTATATATATATATATATATTTAATACTTATATAAGTTTTGCTATTGATTACTAAAGTAAGTTTATTATTATTATTATTCATAAAGTAAAATCCAATTATTAAAATGTGTTTAATTACACTAGCCGAAAAACGGGAGATTTTACACAGGTCAAACATCCCGCAACTGCCATTTTGAAAAAAAAATTAAAATTAAAATATCTGTACCAAGTTTTAATTAACTACCTTATCTTTTAGATCATTAAATAAGTACATTAAGAAGCAAAAATGTCAATTTTAACTTTATTTAAAACAAGCATAGGAACTTACAATGGCAAATGCAAAACTTACTTTTTGAGATGTAACTGCAATATCCCACCTTTTTTTTCATTATCCCTGCAAATGGCTGATAAACAACAATAACTAGTAGAAAAGGCTTATAATGTGCTTCCATTTTGTGCTTTTCAACAAAAATGATTTTTCGAATGAAATAAAGGCACCACATCTCTCTTATGGTCCAACATTTCCAGTTTTCCCTATGTGTACCAAAATATCCCTAAAACATTGTTTATTTTTAAGGTTGGGAAAATCATCCAACAAGCTGCTGGCAAGAGCAACGCTAAAAGAGTCACATTAGAAATGGGAGGCAAAAGCCCATTAGTCATATTCCCAGATGTGAACTGTGAGTATTAATTTTTAACTATAAATTTTGCTTGTGAAAAATAAATATAGGATGACAATAAAAATATCACTTTCAACACCATGACCAAAGTATGGCCAAACTGTAAACACGCCATAACTAAAATGCAACTCTTATTGTCTTTATTGTCGTGCTGTAACCTGTAAAATGAGTCGTTTCCAAGTCACCGTGATGTCTTTATGTTCCGTTTTGTGACGAGTTTGCAAGAGACTAAAAAAAACTAGAGCCTCTAGAATTACTCAAATAAATCTAGTAGTCCTATTTAAAAAAAAAAAAATAAAATAAAAAACGGCCAAAAGGACTTTACAGTGCAGTCACAAAATAACAGTCACCTGAGAATCAAAATTCACGAATTAAAGAAATAACATGCATTTTGGTCACCTTTGTCATTGTAGCCATTATGACCATTTCTGGTGCTACTATGACGTCACACCAATAGACTGTGCTATTACGGAAGTGACCCTATATATACAGCATCATCAGTTAAGTTCTATTAATGATATCACCGCAAAATTTCATACATGTATAGATAGATTGAACTGGTGGGATCTCATTGGAAAATCTACATAATAATTGAACTTTCGATCATCAGGTAATTTTTTCCCCTCTACCTGTAGGCGTAACATACTTATTGGTTTCAGCTATATTGCTCAGACATACATACCCAATAGAACCCGTAAGTGTTGCGGATTTAATAAGTATCTACATTATCCTAAGTTTCCATTTGTATGAAAGTTTTTTTGGCTAGTAGTGCCGAATTTCAGCCAGGTGGTTGAAATTTAAACCATCTTTTAAAATCCATCTATTGCATAACCCTGGTGCATTTCATTCCGATATTCAGTTTCAAGGTGATATCCTGACTGGAACTTGCGCTAGATAAATCTGAATGGAGTCAAGTATTTTATGACCAACGCTGTACATTTGCTTTCTTTATTTTCATGTCTGTTTTTGTATTCTAAATCATGTTGCTTAGCACTTGAAATTTGCGTAAATTTGGAAATATTTTTTTTTATTTATATTTCAGGAATTTTTCTCCTGACGGATTTTCAGTTTTATTTCTTAATGATTTTGCCATATTGTCATAATTTTGTTATGCTTATGTTTTCATCAATGTAACAGTGCATTTTCATACCTAGAGACTACATGTTATAGCGACTTGTGGTCAGTGACGCCAACTTTTGAAAACTATTGTGTGGTTTCAAAACCATTTTAGGGTAAAATGGCACTGCCAATTTCCTTTTTTTATATAGTTTGGGAAAAGTTGATACAGTAAAGCCGCGATTATCCGCGAGCGGATGACCTGCGAAGCGAATTTTTTTTTCTTTAATTCAAGCCAACAGCAAGGAAAATACAATAAGCCCTACTAATAAATATAAACAGAAAAATTCATGCATTCGAAAGTAATGGAAGAATATTTATAGATTCTGTTGCCACGTTTGAAATATCAGATATAAAGTCTTGATGTCTTTTCTTGATTTTATTAACCAAACGTAAACACAGCAATTAAAATATTTAACAATTAAATAGGACTATTATGAAAAATTCCAGGAGAGCATATCAAGAAAAGCAATAAACAAAAACAAGTGACTGAATTTTTTTTTTAAAGGTGTAACTCAGCTCTTTTTGTACAGTATGTATGGCATTGTTTCTTGTTACTGTTCTTTATTTTAGTGATTTAGACTTGAAGCAAAGGTTTCTGATGAACTGTGCATATGTATGTATTTTAAACGTTTTATTATGATTTTTGTACGCTAAAACATAGTTTTTATATTGAATTCTCTTTTTTTTTCGTGTTTGCACCCCATTTTCAGTCTTTTTTGGGTTATCCGTGATTTTTCTTATCCGCGGTGCCCTTGCCACACAATTCCGCGGATAATCAGGGCTGTACTGTATTTCAAGTTATGAAAAGTTAATTTTTTTAGAGCAAAATGTAAAGTTGCTATTTTATTTAATGGACTCTATTCATGTGACGTCAGACGCGAGAGCTGGCGGTATGATGATATGTTATTCTAGTTACTGCACCGGCAGAATACCAGTATGCGCAGGCGCAAACACCGCTAGCAGACGACTTTAGCCTTGACCCAGGTTGAGTGCATACATTTTAACTGAAAATTTGCAAACTTAGGGAATTTTCTCGCATACAGAACAACATTTTGAATTTAGATTACAATATATTAAGTATATGCTGCTGCATCAAAGAATTTTTTTGCGGTATTTTTAACAAACAAGCACTACTAGCTGACCCGCGCGGAGTTTGGCCGGGCCCGTGATGATAAAATTAAATGAACCTCAGATCTGTACAGTCGCACCAACATTTGAAAAATATTGGGTGGCAGAAATTTTTGAGTAAAATAACACAACCCCCCCCCCCCCCCGCCTCCTAGCGCGTGTGTGTATGAAGACAGAGGCAGGGGATGAGCAAATGACTAAAGATGATGATTAGACGTTCAATTATGTTTTTTTTTTTTTTAAGCAAATTATAAAATTATTATAACTTAATTATAATTTAATAAATAATTTTATTAAATAATATTTTCATGAATTCTTCCTTAAAAATACATTAATATTTATCATAACTAACATAAAAATTGCTAACTATTGAAAGTGCAAAATACTAAGTGTCAAGAAAAACATAAAGTTTAGTCACCTAATTGCTTTATAAATTCAAGACATTAAAACAGATGGCAAAATATGCAGGAAATTCGTTTTTGAGATAAATTTAATTATACATCCGCTGAAGGGGTTTTCACTGCTCCTGTCAAGTCTAACTGATGTCATTACTATTTTTCAAACGTACTTATTTTAAGAACGTCAGTAAAACCAAATTTCAATTAAATAAATAAACGAATTGAATCAATTGAAATTGGGTGGGCGGAGAAATCAAATTATTGGGTGGGCCCGCGCCCCCACGGATCCATATAAGTTGGCGCCACTGCTTGTGGCTCTATTTATAGAAAACTGCTACAACTCAAAATTATTCTTAGTTTAGAGGTGGGAATATGTCATGTTGTTTTACCTTCTTAATAATGGTACGCTCTTGGATGTTGTATTTTTAAGAATTATACTCTAGAACAAAGAACAATTGCAATGAGCATAATAGTGTCATACGCAGGAGTTTATTGCATTGCTGAAAAGCATAACATTGTTCCCTTTTTTTTTCAATTCATACTATTAGTTCACACTCTCCCTATATTTGTTTATTTATATATTTATTTATTTATATATTTATCTTGTTCAAATTTTCAATGGTTAATAAAATACTCATTATTCATCCTATCAAGTTGAAATAATTTTTTTTGAACTTGTACTGGATGACAATTGATGTTAATACAGTTTTTTCAAATATTAATTAATTAATTTTTCGATAGTGTAATAGTATTACTATTTAAATATGATACAGATATACAAACAATAAATACAATAAACCCAACTGGAGTGAAAAATTAGCCAGAGCCAGGAATCGAACCCGGGATCACAGTATACAAGACTGCTGCTCTAACCACTGAGCTACTCCGGCCGATGCCTGAGTTTCGGGTTCGGTTCGGGTTGTGTTGGTCCCGGGTTCGATTCCTGGCTCTGGCTAATTTTTCACTCCAGTTGGGTTTATCGTATTTATTGTTTGTATGTCTGTATCATATTTATATATACCTTTAACTGTTGAATGCAGGCGTTATTTATGTGTGTATGTGTGTTTTAATATATATTGTAGTATGAGTGTTTTATTAGTATTACTATTGTTTGAATATTGCAAATTTTATTAATTCTTTGTTTGTTATAAAATAATATGTAGAATCTAAAATAATTACTTTTTTAATAAACATTAAAACTTTTAGTAATATGTTAATAGTTAGAAGACAGATGGAGCAGTGAGAAGCTGAAAGGAATAGGACAGTGTTTTTTTTTCCTTAATGTACCATTCTAAACTTTTCATAAATCATAAACTAGATGTAGCAGTGGTAGCACAATCTTCAATTGACTGCATAAGCTTACTATTGTATGAAGAAAAAATAATAATTTCAAGACTCAAAACTAAATTTATTGCATTTAATTTTTTTGTTTTCTGCAAATTAATGACTAGTTTATGCGTAGCTGTAGTAGTCTCCCGATTTATATAAAACTATATATATTACGCAAAATGTATACTAAGACTAAAAGCAGTGTGGTTGTTTATACAAGTAGTGTTAACATAAAAGATGGTAGACTGGAGGAATCATGCTAGCAAAGAAAGGAATTGGATAAAGACCAATTTCCTCCCTTTAATAAGTTGAATGTAAATTGTTAACAAAATGCAAAATTTGCATACAAATACAGCAAGATATAGTATCTGGTTTTTTAAAAAGCCTGGGTTTTCCCCCTTTAATGGTGAACCATTCACTATACTACAGTACCATCCCCTATTACTATATTCATTACAATTACTATTTTCATTACATTATTAACAGTAACTATTTTCCTTTCGAAATGATTTATCAACCTACAATCTTCGTCAGACTGTATATGCAGTCTACACTATATTATCTGTCTTTCATTATACTTTTCATAACTCCCAGTTAAGGTTGCTGATCGCTCAGCCTCCAATTTCCCCTCAGTAATGTAAAGTCTATGGTATTTGATGCATTCGTATATTTAAAATATCTCCTCGGGAAATTAATATTTTTAACTTCTATTTTTTGTGTACACTTCCTAAAAGAGGTCTTTTTTTTTCTTAGTTCGCAAAATATTTCTAAAGTGTAGACTGTAGACTTAATTTTATATGAAGTGTTAAAATCTTACTCACAGTTCGCCCGCTTTTAACACATAAAATATTAAATTCAGCATAGATTTTAGAAATATTTTGAAAACTAAGAATAAAAGAGACATCCTTTAAGAAGAGTACAAAGAAAAAAAATGTTAAAAAAATGAATTTCTCGAGAAGATATTTTAAATATACGAATGCATCAAAAGTCCACAGACTTAACATTACGGAGGAGAATTCCGAAACTGAGTGATCAGCCCCCTTAATAGGGGAAACTGTAAAAAAAGACAAATGATTCTTAAACTAGGAAAATATAATATAACCACGAACTAAATTATATAATATATAACCTCAGCCGAATTACTAACGATTCTGAAAATCGTGCTTTATTTTTCAGAAATCGCAGAAACACATATATTTTTGAGATTTAAAGAGACACTTATAAAAACAAAGCTTCTTTTGGCTGCCACTGATTTTAGGAAACGTTTTCGAGTAACTTTTAGAGTGTATTAATCCGTTTTCTCAACCCAAAACATACGTTTTTAAGACGTTATCAAATCTCAAGTAAGCATTTTTATATTCAACTAACGTACGAGGGGTATTTTTTTCAACCTCCGATTGGGCATAAAATAAAGACACGTGTGGATAATAAAATGGTATTATAATCAGGAGTCAAGTACAATCAAAGTTACTTTTCGACATAGTCACTGTGAAGATTGTGACATTTGTTATAGAGCGAGAGACGGCAGCACAGACAATCACCTGATCGAGTTCACGGCTGAAATTCCAGAATTATTTATAACTTGATTCTCTTATTAAAACGCAATCGGTCTGCCAAGTCACATCTTGGTGGAAAACACCTGGAAACCCGATTTTAGCGGTTGACTCGTAGGTTTACCGTGTGGTTTCCTCCCAAAGGTATGAAAACGTGGAGGACTGGGTGCAGGAAAACACAATGGTAAACCTACGAGTCAACCGCTAAAATTGGGTTTCCAGGTGTTTTCCACCAAGATATGACTTGGCAGACCGTTTGCGAACGTCTTAATATGCGAATAGGATTTTAACTAATTCTGGAATTTCAACCATGAACTCGACGAGGTGATTGTCTGCACTGTCGCCTCCCGTCTATTATACAGGTAGACGAATTTTCTATACGCTCTTCAAAGAAGGTTTCCATCAGCATGTTGACATAGATCTCCACGTCGTTTTGGAGATTTTCGTTGAAATGGAAAAGCTGTCTTCCTAGACAGCGTTTCAACATTTGTCTTCAGCTCTCGAAAATCGTGACAGTCACTCGTTACCAGACAAAACTGGTGGCCCAACCATTTCTTCTACAATTTCGATAGAAATTTAATCACTCGGGGTATAGTCCATAACTGGCACCGAGTGATTTTTAACTTCTTCGAGAACTGAAGATAGGTCAGGGAGGACAGCGCAGCTATGAATATCTCCAAGACGCCGTGGAGACGTATCTCAACACACTCGTGGCAACCTTCTATGAAGAGGGTATTACAAAACTCATCCACCGGTATGACAAATGTCTCAATCTTCACAATGACTATGTGTAAAAGTAACTTTGAATATACTTAGCTCCTGGTTATAATACCATTTTATTATCCACACTTGTCTTTATTTTACGCCCCATCTGAAGTTGATAAAAATTCCCCTCGTATTTTACAGATAAAAACGATAACGCATTGCGTTAACATTAAAATTAATATTATTTTTTGTACTTACGCATTAACGCCACCGCAGCAATAATAATAATAAGTACACATTATATGTATATATATATATATATATATATATTATAGCTTATTTCTCACAGAAAACAACCGATTTGCTTATATCATTGAATTCTGTACTCTTGAAAACGTAATTCAATATATAAGTTTTTCAATTTTTTTCGGAATCCATATTCTTCTTTTTTTTCTTCCATGTTAATTCTTGTAATTAGGTATAAGGTACTTTATTTTATACATAAAGTTCTATATTGTTGGTTTGTGGCGCATTTTGTTGTCAATCATTCACAATATTGCTGTTTTTGATGATGGTCGGTAATGTTTAATTAATGGTTATATATATATATATATATATATATATATATATATATATATATAGGTATATATATTATTTATTTTCTGTAATGTTTGCGTTATAAGGAGCTAAATTTTGTCATTTTAGGCTTAATGCCGACAAAATTGGATGAAATAACGCATCTTCTATGAATGAACTCACAAGCTCCTCTGACGATTCTGTGAGTCATTCATAGTTTCTTATTTTACATACTAGTTTCCTATGTTCATTTCTAAATCATCTTTAGAACTTTATCAATTTCTTCATATATTTGTGATTTCAAATTTATTATATATATATAATATATATATATATAATTACATACAAGTATATATATATAAGCTGCGGTGGCGTTAATACGTAAGTACCTTATTTTGTTACTTTTGCATACATAATTTTAATTACGCAGATGAAAATGTTTAAGGGATCTCAGGACTCTTAAAGCTTCAAAATTTTCAAAATTTTTAATTTTTTTAGATGTTTAACTCATCTTTTCTGAACATTTTGATATCATTATTTCCTTTAAAGCCCTATTAGAACAGAAATTAAGGCTTTTAGAATTATACCCGCGCAATAGTTAAAGCGGCATTTCCGAAGCTTTGAAGTCATTTTTTCTCCAAATGACGTTTTTGGGCATAACACTCAGGATATCTCAAAAAATTCTAAATATTTTTTCATGAAATTTTCAAACATATGTTTCATGTTAGTCCGTATAAACTGAACCTAAAATTTGATTTTTATTATTCAAAAAAATATTTTTTAGCTAATTATACTGTTGAAATTTTCAAAATTTTGTATTAGCTAAATACAAATTTGTTTTTAAAATGGAAAAATGCTTTAAATACAAATTTACTTAGGTTCAGTGTAATTATTACAATCTGAACATAAAAATCTAGACATAAAAAATTTCATTCTAGTTGCAAAATTCATTTTGTAATCCTGCGAGAAGCTGTCATGCTAATTTTCTGCTCGACAAATGTCTGACAGTTTGGAACCCCCTATAAATACCAATTCTGCATCTTGCACTTTTTTAAATACATGAGATAAAAGAACATGCTTATCATCTTTCATCCCAATTAAAATTGTGTTTTTAAATACTATACATTTTAAGATATTAAATGTTGAAAATGGTCTCTTTTTTTTTTCATTTTTTCCCAATTTCAACAGTTCTGAAACCTTTTAATTGAGAATAAATATGATCCTAAAAACCGATATTCCGAGTTGAGGAATCTGATTTAAAAGACACTCTAAAACTACCCGGGAAAGTTTATTAAAATCGGTGGCAGCAAAAGAAATTTTGTTTTTATAAGTGCTTCCTTAAATCTCAAAAATAACATGTTTCTGATATTTCTAATGATAAAGAATGCTTTTGGTAATCATGGGAAACCCGGAAGAGGTTTTCCAATATTGTACACGGTAAAAAAAAAAAAAAAAAAAAAAAAAAAAAAAAAAAAAAAAAAAAAAACCCTCTCAAATTGACAGAAGAAAACTGTCAATTTTGGCGCCAGTGGAAAACTTTTTAATTTACAGAAAATATCTGTAATTTGCCATTAAAACAGTTTTTTTCTGTAAAAAATACAGATTTTTTCTGTAAAAATTACAAAATTCTCTTTTTTTTTTACAGAAAAACTTCTTGTTTGTTTTTTAAAACAGTTTTTATCCGTAAAAAACACGATTTTTTCTGTAAAAATTACAGATTTTTTTTTTTTTACAGTGTATGTTTTCGTTCGTAGTTACATTGTATTTTTGTAGATTAAGACATATTCGCCTTTTCTTTAACAGTGGTAATGAACCCCTTGTATAAACAACGTGGAATTTACAGTTTCTTTAACTTAAAAATAGTTTTGAGTATTATGTTTCTTTATCTACTTATAGACATTATAAAATTACATTATTATCTTGCATTCTGGAATTCAAAATTTTTGTTTTTGTTTCAAATAGATTTTCTAATTTTTGTAAAAATTATCCTCACCGCTCTCCTCTGTTAACAACAGAACTTGTGTATGTAGTATGGTGATGTACGGAGTGGCAACAACTGACTGGAGTGTTTCCATGATATTATAGTTATAATATTACGTGAAATACAATAAAACCTTGAAATTACACAGAAAGTTTTTGTTAAAATACTTCATTTAATTCGGTTTTCATTTCAGATTCATATAATACAGTCATGACAGCTGACGGCTGTTTACACAATGGATTAAGTAACATCAAATACATATTTGAAAATCAGTTCCCATGATATCACTTTTTAAAAAATGTCGTTGCCTCCCAGACCATTACCAGTTGTTTTGCATAATCATGTCGATTTCATGAAAAGCGTTAACAAAGCGGGAGCATACAAGAACAGCATACACATAACATACTAGAGTTCACACACACAAAAGAGTTACATGCACGAGGTCATTCGCATATCTCATATGAAAGGAAAAAGACACCGGATGTTAAACTGAAAATGCCTTGGAGATCAAACATAAAAACATGAGTTGTTTGCTCTTTAAATCTCACATATCGTCGCCAGATAGAACTAGCGCTGGAGGATTTTCATAAAACTTCGATATAAAATATCGCGGTATTCTCTTGGGAAACATTCTGTGACACAATGATTCATTTGGTACCATTTTAAATTAACTTTAAATAAACATAGAATACATATCTTTTACATACCATTCTTGAAGATTAAAACATCGATGGCTACTTTTCAGTTATACAAACACCATTGTCGCTAGGCGTAATAGTTGGCGCAAAAGAAAACATTTGAAATATATAGGGGGGTCCCAAAAGTCTCCGTACAACTTCAAAAATTGATTACAAAAAAATAATAATAATAATAATAATAGGCCTACAGCAAAAATAATTACAACAGTACATAGAGTAACTCAAAAATTTTTTTCTACTACCTTAGTATACTTCTACATGATATCCTTTCGTTGCACGCGACGTTTCCATGCGATGAAGCATTTCAACTGCAAATTCGAAGCGTTTTGCATAATCATCAGTTTGTAACGCCTGCACAATCTGAATTTTGTAGGCTGAAAGTTGTAATTGTTTATGAAGCACTCTGTGTGTTGCGATTTTTGGCATAATAAGCTCTTGCGATGCTTTTCGAATTGATTTTACAGGGCTCCTAGAAAAAGTTTCACGTACTCGTTCCGCACTTGTTGAACTGCTTCATCGCATGGAAACGTCGCACAGTGGGGTATTTCACAATTCTGGGCGGCCAAAATTATTTTTTTCTTTTAAACTAATTTAAACGTTTAAAGCAGTAAATAAATGCATTTTTAAAAATAAATATTGTTTAATAACTTAAAAATCATGGATATTTTGCAACTTCGTACTGATTTTTATAGATCAAAATTAGTATTATAAAATAAATGATATTTATGAAAAACAGTATTATAAAATAAATGATAAATTATGATAAATATTATTATAAAATAAATGATAATTATGATAAATAGTATTATAAAATAAATGATAATCATGATAAATAGTATTATAAAATAAATGATAATCATGATAAATAGTATTATAAAATAAATGATAATTATGATAAAAAAAAATAGAATAATGCATTTAATAATTGAATAAATTATAAAAACAGATTATTTATGATAAGAACAATTAGTTTGTAAATCCCCAAGGTGGGATCTTTTAATCAGATGATAATTCAGAATCGTAATCTGTTTCTTCATAATCAGAATCCTCTGGATCACGAGCTTCAGAAGATTCCATAGGCAGTAACATTTCTAGAGTTTCTTTAAAGAACAATTTTGATTTTTCTCTTATCGTGGGTCTCATTCCAGTTAAAACTGGATCTGAACTCAAAAGCAATCTGTTGAGAACATCACGGTTACAAGAAATTCTTGAAAATTTCCGCGATAGATTTTGGCGAAATAATCGAAAATGTTTGTTCCGTGCTTCGGCTGCTTCTTCAGACAATTGGCCTATTGGTAGTAAAGCTTTCTCTATCACAGTGGGTCCATGGATTAATATTTTATGCATTTGTGGGTGACATTGGATACCATTTATATAACTGGACGTAGAGTTCTACTGTTTTTTCTGTATATTCCTTAAATTTATCCAGGTGAATTTTGTGGCCACTGGATTTGGTTTCAAGAATAACTTTAAATCGATATATTAAACTTTCATCAATGCCGGTAATTTCTGCTGCTAGAGATTGGTCAGTAAAGAATTTTCTGCTTTTATTTCCATCATTTGTATTACCGTATCCAGGCTTAGGAATATCTACAAGTAAACCTAACTTTGTTTTGAAATTTTCTTGAATGCGCAATTTTGTTTCATTAACGAGAGCATTTTCGTCTTCTGCATTCAATCACTACTTTTTTATCGGTAGTTTGTAAGCTAAATGCAACAAATTTTCACATAATCGAATCCTAGCATGCAAAATCGATAGTCCAAATTCTAATGTTTCTGGCTTCACATTTTTCTTTTTAGAGAGATCATTAAAATCTTTGGATGTCAGTCCACAAATGTAGCAACGCATTGTCGATTTTGTAATTTTTGTAATTTTTTTTTTTTACAAATTTTTCCATCGAGCATAGCAAGTATCATTTTATGTTTTACTAAAAATGTATTTTCCTCTAATGTAATTTTTGAGGGCTGTACAGATTTTAATGCATTTTTTATGTAATTAATCTCATCGTTAGTAATTTCTGTTTTTTCTTTTACAAATCTTATTCGCATGGGACGGCAATAACGTGGTGATGAAGGCAATGGATTTTGCCAGATAGTCTTGTTGTTTATACTGCAAATTAACTGAATTGGAACAAACGAGCTCTGGAATATATGCGCATCGGAAGAGGAATCACTCTCAAATTTTTGTTTGTATTGTGCTTGTTGCGATCTATCGCAGCCCCATTTATATATAAGAATTAATGAATTTCTTTCATCTTCTTTTAAACTTTCCAAAACTTCTTTCAAATAAATGAATAATCGTGTCACTGTTAAATTAAGTAAATCTTGAATATTAATTTCAGCGCAAGTTTCAGTAATTTTAAAAGAGTCATTGTCTGGATAGCAATCAATTTTAGACCGTTGTAGAAGACTATAACAAGGGTGTACATTTTTTTTGATATCGTCTTATGATTTCGTATTGATTCCTTAAAAGGTTTGCTTCGACGAATAATGAAAATGCTTGTAAAGGCGATATTTGTGTTTTCTTTTCCGTCTGCTGAGTTCTCAAATATGCTTTTTTATATTTTGTTGCTCGCATTGGTGAACATGTTAATTCCTTTAGAACATGGGCAGCATCTCTCTTCCCTGAGGTTTCTAACTTTATCCAAGCGGCATGTGTAAGTACTTCCACATCAGTCGAGCTCCTCAAATTTTCAGACTTTCTCCGCTTTGACCTGTCACTTGATTCAATGAAAGCTTTTGCTGGCCTTCCTGGTCGATTTACTTTTTTTGAAATTTCTACTGTACCTTCAAGCCATTCCTTATTATTTTTCACAAATTTATCTAACATATAATGGGCTTCGATCCATTTGCTCTTGAACTGAGATTTAAATTGGGAGAAATTGTGCTTGAGGTTTTTAATTCCATCATCGTCAAAGTTATCGCTATTAAGAAGATAATTTTCAAGGAAATTTAATGTATGATTAATGTTTGGCAAATTCTGCTGTTGCATAATGTGTAAAAGTTCTTTTCGAGTCATTACTCTGACATTCGAAGGCCCTAAATAAAAATAAATACAAAATATGAACAACAAAAAAGAATGCATAATAGTTATATGCAATTTAGATAGGTAACATCATTTTATCCCTTATTTTTAAAAAAATCTCACAATCTTTCACTAACTTTTAACAAAAACATATGGAAAATTGCCTCGACTTATTTTTTAGATAAACAAATGTTAATAATGAGCAATAAATTATTTCAATTTTGTGAAAAGTGCTTAACAAAAGATAAAAGGGAATGAATACATTATTTTAAAGCAATTTCTTTTAAATTATATAAATTTAATTTCAATCAGAATGACTGAAAAATAAACAAATGTGATCACTTTCTAATGAATCATAACAATTTTTTTAATATTAAAATTTATATGATAAATATCAGTTAAAAATCAAAGTATAGTAATTTTGTATGCTTACTCAGAATTTTGGAAGAGCATATTTATATCGCCTTCATTTTAAAAAGGGGACGAAGGTGGAACTACTTTAAACGAAAACACAAATAGAAGAGTGTATATTTATTGGTACAATAAGTAACTTTGCTTGGAAATGTTTGGAAATATAACTAAACCCTTCGTGAATTGGGAAACAAGGGAAAAAATAATAGAAAAATATGTGTTATTTTAAATTAATTTTGTAAATACTAAAACTATTTCTTTCTCAATTCCAAGTTTTAAAAAATAATGATACATACCTGCCTCGTCACTATCCATAATGATTAAATTTTAAATACTTCTAAAACTAAAGTTATTCACATTCAAAAATAGAGAGTCATAATGAAGAACGATTTGACACTCATACACTTAACGCAACACTCCAGTTTCAACTAGTAACAGGAGGTCGTCGTTCTCTTAAAAGAGATAAAAATCGCATCACGTGATTCCCCAATGATTCAGTTTCAACTTATATCCATCCGTTCGATCCTGCGCTGTACTTTATGAAATCGACTTTTGGCCGGCCAGATTCTTCAAATACCCCACAGTGCGTCGCTTGCAACCAAAAGATCTCAAGTAGAAGTATACTAAGACAGTAGAAAAAAAACTTTTTGAGTTACTCTATGTACTGTTGTAATTATTTTTGCTGTAGGCCTATTATTATTATTTTTTTTGTAATAAATTTTTGAAGTTGTACGAAGACTTTTCGGACACCCTATATATATATATATATATATATATTTTAACATTATTGCTGCGAAGGCGGTGATTTAAAAAATAATTCTGTATATAATGATATTAATTAAAAGTGTCTGCATTTATTTGAATCCATTGTAATTATTATCAGCGTACTCTAACATGTAACAATGTTCTTCTCTGCCGCTCATAAAATCGAATAAAATTCGAGTTGTACATAAATCATTTTCTTATTTTTAACTTAATCTTAATATTTATGCGGTAACTATTTATATAATTAATGAGAACTTTAAAAGATACTTGTCTAGGAAGACAAAACTTGATAAACACGTCTCTAATGTACAGCTATTAAAATCAGGAAACCACTACAATAATCTTGAAATTACCCTAAAATTAATATTATTTTAATTTGCATCTGATTACTTTATGTATAATAAATAAATAAATATTTACTTTAGTGGATGAAGCTGCGCAGATTGCTCACGATGCTTTGTTCACCAACAAAGGGGAATGCTGCTTTTCTGGAACTCGTACTTTCGTGCATGAAGATATATACGATGCTTTTGTGGCTAAAAGCAAGGAGCTCGCAATGAAACGTGTCGTCGGAGATCCCTATGACAGCCGAACTACTCAAGGTCCACAGGTACTGCAATGTTATTCCAATATGCCAGTCCATTCAATGTATAATTTTATGCAGTGATGGCATAATATCATAAATTAAAATTAAACTTTATTTCTGTCTTAAGCTGCGATCACACGTATTACCCTAATGTATTACCTATGGTATTGTCGTACGCAATATTAAATACTTCCTCATAAGTAAATGTTTTGAGAGTAAATAGTCGAAAACTTGAAATTACTTGAGATGCCCGTTTGATAGTTTATCACTCGTAAATTCATCAACGACGATATTATCGCGGTTTGCATCTTCTACAAGAGAATGAATTCCACAAATCAGAGTGTTCTGAAAATAGTTGTTATCATTTCTGGTTAAAACTACTTTTTTAAAATACTTAGCTGCGATTACTCGCCAGATGTTCAGCGTGTTGCTTACATTTGCAGGTTCCGTTTGGTCTTCAAACTAAACCTACTTACATTGCGAAAGAGAGGCTGGAACCAAGCCAGACATTGACCAGTTTATATTTCAGATCGTACTATAGTATGTGGAATTGTAACATTAGACTAAGTCGAGAGAGAGTCAATGATAAATATTAAAACATTTTCCTTTCAAAAACCATCTGCATTTAAAATAAGTGCATTTAGTACATGTAAATAAACATATTCTGGAAGCATTGGAGAAATGTCTAGTTTGCTCTTGCGAAAAATATGGACTTGCGTATTCATATAATAAGATTCAAACGATTTACAATTTCTTATGTATTTATGTTATAATTTACATGTAATTCATATTATTTTTTGAAATTTTGCATTTTCTTCCCAGGTAAATGGAGACCAAATGAACAAGATCTTGGAGCTGATTGAATCTGGAAAAAAAGAAGGAGCTAAACTGGAATGTGGTGGTTCCCGACACGGAACTAAAGGCTTTTTCGTTCAACCAACAGTGTTTTCAAATGTCACCGATAACATGAGAATAGCCAGAGAAGAAATTTTCGGACCTGTCATGCAAATAATGAAATTCAAAAATCTGGATGAGGCCATCCAACGGTGCAACAATACCGAATTTGGACTGTATGCTGGTGTCCTCACAAATGATTTGAATAGAGCTATTATGTTCTCTCAGGGTGTTCGAGCTGGCACCGTAGCGTACGTATTGTTTCTATCTATCTATCTGTCTGTCTGTTTGTTAAACATCTCTTTTTCTGTGCCCGTATCTTGCCATGCCTATCTATCGATCTGTATGTCTTCCCCCTGTCTATGTAGCTCTTTGTCTACGTAAGCTACCTATTGTACTACATATTTCCCCTTCTACTAATATAAGTTTCGAGGGACATATATCTCTATCTCTCTTTCTGTGTCTATTTGTCATCATCGCCATCTATCCATCTGTCTGTCCATCAGCCTGTTTACTTATCTGTCTGATATTATTTATTTATTTATCTATGTGTCTGCATTATACAGTCTGTTTTTCAATCTATTGTGTTCTTTCATCCGCTTTAGCAAACGCAATAATCATGAAGCGTTTGCTCAATGGACCCCATCAGTGGTGACTTCACAGAGAACTGAACTCCGCGTATCAACCGCAAATTGGATCCACAGAAACCGTTGTGAAGTAGTGTGTCAATGTTATTTGGGTGGTTTGTATGGATCCAGCTCGAAGTTGATATGCGGAGTTGAGTTGAGTTGCCTGTGACATGACACTGATGGTATCCATAGTCATAAAACACATATCTACATGACTGAAGAATTATGATAATTTAATTCAGAGTCTGTATAATTTTCCTATAAATTTAATTTATGCCTGATTATAATCAATTCTTATCTGATGATTACACCGGGGAACAATAATTTTGCGCTACGAGATTGGGCAACAAATTTCGAGTAATTTTAATCTACTGAATACGAAAATAATAGCTAATTTCCTGGATTGGCTCTCGTTTTGGAAATAAAGTTAACAATCCGATAATGGTACAAGCAGGGTTGGCAAGGTTTTGGACACAACGGTAAAAACCACGGTAAAATCCATGGTTTAAACCGTACTGTCCAAAACCCTTCTGTCTAAAACTGTCTTAAACTGTCCAAAACTATATTTTGTAGTAAAATTGTACTTATCAGAACAAAGCTAAAAGTTTAAAAAATTGGCAAAAAGATTACAATACAAAAGTACCAATTTAGTATTAACAACCTAATTACCCTACGTTATACTACCTAAAAATTTAGTAGTAGCAACCTAATTGCCCTACATAACAAAGTAATTACATTAAAAAGATATTAAATTTAATTATGTATCATAATTTTAATGTTATTCATTTAAATAATAGTAGTTAATAGAAGTACTAACGATTTTTATGAAGAATACATTCTGATTCTGTTACTGAAAATCCCGAGAGTTGTTACTGGAAATAATTGATAAATGGAGTTCAGGTTCAGCATACTGATTAAACCAGCTTACTGCTGGCAACTATGCATATATTAAGAAATAGTATAAATAAAAATAATTGATTTTGTTTGATTATGAGATATTTAGATATTGACTATTATTATAACACTATATTATATGAATATTATTATAACAACACTATTTAACTCTTAAGAAATAGAATGTTTAATAGAATTAGATTAGATTCATAATAAAAATACATATTTTAAAAAATAACTTCTAGATTTTAAATTAAAAATTTGTGTTTTCTTTCATTATCCTATAATCTAGAAAAGATAATTTACAACGAAACATTATTTAAAAGAAATCTCTTTGTAACATTTTCTTGCAAAAAAATAGAAACAAAAGCACTAGTGTTAAGCAAATCTCTCCTCCCTATACTACATGTGTGGTATTATAAATTATAAAGAATTTCTTATTATTATAACTCAATTTTAACAGAAACAGAACTTTTTATGTTACACAGATATTAGAAAAATTTGAACTTCTTTTTATTTACCAAAGAATTAAATGGAATGTTAGTAAAATACATTGTGAGATTTATATTTATTCATATGTTTAATAAGTGTGCAGTGGTTACATGTGGAATGTTGCTTTTTTAAGGTTTTGGATGCTTTAGTACAGTTTTGGACGCTTTAGTACAGTTTTGGACACTTTACTACAGTTTTGGACAGTAAAACCCACATGTCCTGTCCAAAACCCCAACCCTGGGTACAAGTACAAAAAGTAATATTAAATATGTAAAGATTTTTTTTATTTTACATATTTTGTAATATTGTATTTTGAGTGAGATAGGTATTGCAAAACAAAAATATAGATTTAAAACTAATATTAAAATCGTTTCCTGCATGATTTTCTAGAATGTTATTCTTCAGGACAATCTCTCTGTAAGGTCCCACAGTAGCCAGCCATCATGTGGCCCTTCCAACATCATTGTTACATTATTCTGATATCTTGAAGAAACCGCTCACTCTGTTAGCCACTGTAATCACTCAAGTTTTCAGAAAACCTGCCTAACTGACTGTGTAAAAAATGCACCTTAACGCTCATATTAGCTCCTAATCTTTCAAATATTGCAAGAACCAGAGCCATTTCAACTAACTACTTTGTATTCCATAATTATAATAAACTTTTGCATGTAGGGGAGACCGGGGATAGTTGGGTACAGGGGTAAGTACGCGGAGTCCTCATAAATCGCCTGTTTGTGGATAGATTGCGCAACAAGTCACAGAGTACCTTTCTCATTCCTTTTTACAATACGCATTGTAGTTTTGCATCGTTACCTACGTGCAGTGGACATTTATTACGATTTTTCTTGTGTTTTGCACTCATACGTAATTTTTTGTTACTTCATTCTTTTTCTAATTTCTAATACTTATCTTAATAATTGCGATTTAACTTGTGCAGTTTTTCTTAGTGTATGATTAACTGCACCTAACCCATATGTGATTTACTTGGATTATTTATGCTTGCATGATTACGTGTCCCTTTTGTGAAGAAATTTATTATGGGGCAACTAGGCGCATTGAACGCGGGGCAAGTTGGCTCAGTGTTTGGTGCGTGCTGGTAGCTTGAAAAATTGCAAACAACCAGAAAAGTGGTTGCAATGCAAGATTTGGGGCACACGAAAGCTTGCCCAAACGGAGACACTCGATTTTTTATTTGTGACAACTGTAATTCTGATGATGATATAGAGTAGGATAGAAGTTACTCAATGTTAATGTTTTATTCATCATTTTTATGTCTGTATCATTTAGAATTTGCATTGTACGGCTATAACGCCTTTGTCTAAACTTACTGGTAATAATGAAATCGATTTCGTTTAACTGCGTGTCTTATTTGAGATTCATTTAAATTTTTATAAAACGTGTGCCAACTTGCCCCATAGGTATAGGCAACTTGTCCCGTGATGGGGTAGGTTGGCACACAATTTTCCTTTTACTTTTGGCTTCCGATAAACATAAACTACAAAAGCTACAAACTCAAAACTCCGGATATTTATAGCTAAATGTCTGTTCTTTAAAAGTACAGTTAAAGTTTGTTAAAAAAACTTAAATAAAAAATTTATAAAAATCAAAAACTAAAAAATGCGCCTACTAGCCCCGGTCTCCCCTACCAAAATCATCAAAGTGATGTAATGCCGTAGAAAAGAAGATTTTTTTTTTTTTTTTTTTTTTTTTGTTCCCCTGTGTTATTTTTTCAGGGTTAAATGCCCGAAAACCTCATGTGAAAATTCAATTTTGCATTTCACTTCTTTGCGCAGAAAATAAATTAAATAAGATTGAACTAAAGCAGTTTAGTCATTAGGAATCTGAATAAGAATATCTGGTATGTAAGGTTGTAAACAAAGCGTTTTGTGATTGTGGCTCAAAATATGATGATAAAAATATTAAAGACAGTGACTGCTTTAGGAAAAATCGACCATAATCATATAAATATCGTATTAAAATGGAGCTGTTTTTAACATTCAATAACAGTAACAGCTAGCTATTGAAGTAATTGTTGCAAGAGATTAATATGTGAAGTCCGTAATTTCTTAATGTTAATCTTATGGAAGAATTTTTTTTAAGATAGCTCGCTTACATTTAAATACTTTTAAACGATTTCTTTTGCAATGACTAGCTGAGGTCGATCTATGCAAAGGCCGTTTTTCTTTTTTTCGATTTTCTTTGAGTTTTTTTTTTTTTTTTTTTTTTTTTTAACTAGAATACTTTAACGTTCACAATCGACTCCGAAAGTAAAAGTATCATAATAAAAAACACCTGTAAACAAAATCAAAAAAGTAAAAAATGGCCCTTGTACAAATTGATCTCAGGTAGCCAATGCAAAATAAATAAATAAATAAATAAATAAAATCGTTTAAAAAATATCGAAATGAAAACGAACTTTTTAAAAAAAATGCCTTCCATAGGATTAACATTATCAAACGCGTGTTTCCGTATGAGTGAAGTAACCTCTTAAAGCGATATGCCAAACAATACATCAGTTTTATCCTACACTGTTAAAAATTTTGCAGCATTCTGGCAGGTCATTCGACCGTTTTTAAAAAAAACGGTTTCATAACCATAATTTAACTATATTCTGACCATAAAATGGCCAATAATATGGTCAGAATAGTGTTAAAATTACAGTTGTGTAAGCGTTTTCGGAAAAAAAAACGGTCAAATGACCTGCCAGAATGCTGCAAATTTTTAACAGTGTAGAGAGATCCATACGTCATTTGGTGTTGTACGGCCGAGCTATTGCAAATGACGCTGGTTCGATGCAAAAAATCTCAGAAGAGTGGCCCAGGCTGTGCTGGGCAGATATATAGAGAAGACTTTGTTGCAATTGTGAACAAAGGAGGAAGTCAGAACTGTTTGGAAGTATAAAATAGACTGTGTTGCGAAGGGTGCTAAAAGACAAAAAGGTTTGTAGAAATGAAAGATCCAGGTTGCATTACTGTCGTCGGTTGAGAGCGTCTTTCCCGTCCACCCTGCCGCCATTCGATTTTACATTATTGAAAAAGGTTCTTGGAGGAAGACACTTTAGCACCAGTGAAAAAGGTGAAGACAGCTTCGAAAAAGTTCATCCGTATGCACGACGCACAACTTTTTTTTTTCAGCAGAGTTTTAAAACTTTCATAAGCGTTATGATAACTGCATCAATGTCCTTGGTAATTATGTCGAAAAATAGCGTAAGCTTACTCCTTTATATCGGTAGTATATTGTTTAGAAGAAAAAGAGTGTCCATAGTAAACTTATTTTTCGACTTCCCCTTGACGATAATGATTCGTCAATAATGAAATATAAAGGATTTTGATAAAACAATCTCATTATTTAAAATGCTTTAGTTGATAATAATTTTTTGGCTCTTTCAGAGTGAACTGTTACCAAGGTTTTGCCCCCCAGAATCCGTTTGGAGGATTTAAGATGTCTGGTCAAGGAAGAGAATTGTAAGTAACTCTGTTCTTTATAACATTTCACAACATACGTTTTGTCTTCCAAATGAAAATAGATGTTTTAAATGTATTTTCTGCTATTTTTTTTTTTTTTTTTTTTTTTTTTTTTTTTAAGTGACACCTCTAAATCTTTTCACCTAACGTCAATTTTTTTGCTGACATCACAATGATGGTGAAAATGACTAACATGATCGCTTTCGCTTTTATCGCATAACATATTTGTTTCTAAATATCACTTAATTTCTTTTACACTGTCGACTGATCGAGTAGAAAAATATACTTTCACATAAAATTTGTTGTAAAATTGTAATAACTGTTTACTGAATTTTAATGATTATTTAAAATAATTTAAAAACCTTTTTTAAAAATATATCTCAACGATTGATGTTTGTTTGTTAGAATAATGTAAAGAAATATTTGCAGTTGAACTAAATCCTTTGAAACTTTTTATAGATAGATTATAAATGAAAATAAGACACAGACCACCTTTTTTCATTTAAACATGCAGTTTTTAATAAATTTCAAATTTTATTACGTCATTGATATATTTTTATACAAAAATACTTTTCGATGAACTTGGAGGGCAATCTATAAATATATTAAATGTTTAGAAAAATAGAGTTTTCGATTAAAAACAATTTTTATCTATGCTCTCTACTGGTTCCTGCCTTGGCAGTATATTCTGTATCCCTTGGTGAATCAACTGATTTGCAGAAAGACGTGATACAGAAATAGTTGTATATGATAACTACAGTCTTCTAATTTCTGAAGAAGAAAAAAATGCATGTTTGTTTTGAAATAATCGATTGAACATTGTATATGTTTGAAATTTGAGTGTGTGACTAGGGAGATCACAAGAAATGAATTTTCGAATTTTTTCGGGGGGACCCCCCAAAAAGTTGCCAATTGACTAGAAAATGAGATTGGCTAATATATTATTAATATTAACCCGTGCCTCATTGAGGTTTAAATTTGAAAAAAACGTGATTTTTCGCAAAAAAATGCTGTTTTTCCTTCATGAAATGAATACAATTGAGCCTAGAAACATAATGCAGGTCTCATTTTATAAAAAAAAGTTTTGTTTTCAAGAACCACACACCATTTTTTTCTAAAAATGTATAGATTTAAAAATATGCGCATTTTTTCAGTACCAGACTTCACCTGAATCCTAAAAATTGACTTTTTATGAAAAAGCGAAAAAAAAAAATTGTAACATTCCATTTCATCTGCTTTCCACCTTTTGTTTTTATTTTTTTCGTTTTGTGAAGTCCAATAAAGTGTTTGATTAAAAAAAATTCCAAAGAAAAGGAAAAAAATCGAATTTTAAACTGAAAGAATTTAAAAAAAGGGAGGGCAAAGGAAGTATAGAAATGAGAGCAAATAATGCTCAATTGCATTTTATTATTAAAGTTGTGTTACAAGAAAGGAGGCATAATAAAGAAAATAAATTATTTTCCCTTACAACTGTCACGTTAACCCTTTCCGGCACAGAAAAATTCTGTTCGTAAAAGGATGAAATGATTGTCCACCCCGGAATTTACAAACGACTATTTTAGAAATTAAAAACACATTACTTTAACCTTTAACCTTTCATTGTAAAAGCAAAATTTTATTAAAATATTCTTTGTGCCGTTTGTAAGTTTGGAATTAAAATTAGGTGGTCCCGACGTGGGACACTGCGCCGGAAAGGATTTAAGTGGTAATGGTTTAGATAAGGTGGCTTATGTTGACTTTTTTTACCAAAGTATTATCTAAAAATGAAAATGCAACTTGATCCGAGTTAAGATACCAAAGGCGGTTTGTCATTTTAGCAAGTGCTTTGTCTGTAACCTATTTATCAAATTTTCTGTAGTGAACAAGTGATTTTATTATTTGCAGGTCTTGAATTGGGGGCTAAAGTGGCAGTGGAAGTATTGAAGCACGCTTTTACATAAATATTGATTAAAAATAAGAAAAGATTTCTGATACCTTCTTTTTCTAAATTTGTTATTGAAGGATGATCCCAGAAACAATATATTTTGAGAGAATGAATGGCCTGTGCCGCCATCCATCTGACATGATTAAAAGCACCAGGTGCTCTGAGAAAAAGTCTTTTGCAGGAAGGAGTTCTATAAAAATTAAACAAAGTTGGATAAACTCTTTATAATCATCCCTGAGATGTTAATTTTTAAAAGTTCCTGTAAGAAAATTTAAAATTTCTTCTGAATTAACTATTTATACCTAGCATTTCATCTTCAATAGCATTTGTATACTTACTCTGGTTTTATTTAGACCACTCAATCAGAATTGGGTTTTTTTTTTTTTAATATCTGGCTGAGGGGCAGTGATTATGCCCATTTTACAATCAAGAACAGCTTTTAGGAAAATTCCTAAATTATAGTGGCGGCATGGTAAATACAGAAGACTTTTCCTTTAACAATTGCTATAGAAAATGCAGGTTCCTCTGAGGCGACCTGTGTTTACTGCAGTTGTATCAAAAATATTGCCTGGATTTTACCAACTTCCTCCCACTCTTCAACTGTTGAAAATACAGCTTTTGCCTGAATTATTCCGATACTATTTTCAAGTTGAGGAACTCGTAGTAACTGTTCTTCATCCCCACAACTAATTAAAACTTTTATCCACTCTACATGGTGAAGCAGTTTTCCACCCCAATGAACAACAGTTCTCTCTAAACGGGAATTTTAAAATCTGTTTTTGATGAGCTCAGTTTTTTGCTTACGAAACAGTTATTTGCAGAGTCGATGTCTGTGGTTAGCTAGTGGATGTATTCTACGTCTAGCAGCTTCTCTGGCGTTCAGTTCATTTTGCGAATATTATAAAATAAAATACATAAAACTTGACAATTACTTGGCTGCTTACTGTCGATGATTTGATGAGACATGTGGCCAATTTAAAAAATCTTACATTTCTGCCATCATATCAAGAGGGGGAAGGGGTTTTACGGAATGTTTCGTCAATTCTAAAAATAGATAACCATAACCGATAACAAAAACAGCCTTGTAATAAAAAGAGAAATTCAAAGGTTCAACTGCAATACAAATCGAGAAGCTCTTTCTTACTAGACACAGAACTAGATAACTAATAATCAATTATAATTCATGAAATATTTTTAAAGTTGCAAAAATTGTTCACTTATTTTTGCCTATTAATAAAAATAATGCAAATAAATTATCAAAAGTAATAAAATTTTTAATTTGTCATTTTTTACCTATGTTTCAAAAATGCAGAGTTTGAGGGTATGGTTCACTAGCTGTACTGAAAAATAGTAAATTTTCATTAAATATAAGTTTTCATGAGAGTAAAAGTTCAAGGCAACAACAGTTTCTATGAAATAAAACAAGAATCAGGTTTCTAAGACAAATATTTTTCACGTAAAGAAAGAAAAACGACAATTTTTTGCCAAAAATTGCAAATTTTCAAGAATTCAACCTCGATGAGGCACGGGTTAATGTTATTTATTTGAGCTGAAACTTTGCCAATCTCATTTTCCAACTAATTGGCAACTTTTAGGAGGGTCCCCCCGAAGAAAACGTAAAAAAAAATTTCCCCATGTTGCTTGTGACCACCCTAGTGTGTCACTCTGTAAAAGCTATATGTGATAAAGGAAAAATCTTATGCATTTCATTATTATTTGAATTCCGAAATAATAATGAATTATTGAATTCAGAAAATCGAATTTACAAAATCAGCAGAAATATTGTTCTCCTTAGCAGGAAAATCATCACTAATAGTTGATTCATTAACATGAAAATCATCGGTAAAATCGATTTATTGGAAGGAAACATTTCAATGCACAAATCATCACTAATAGCTAAAATCTCACCATTGGTGAGCATATCTCGTCTAGAAGTATTTAATTCATTTAACTCATTTAACTATTTCTAGATTTGTCATTTTTTTATAGAGGTAAAAGGCATTGAAATCGAAAGATGATTCTGGAATAACTTATCGGTTGAATAGGAAAATGCCAGATTTTTAAAATCCATTTTAAATTTAAGTGCTTTCAATCTACACAAAAAATTTCAGAGCTGTAATCGTATAAGAGTATTGAATAATCCAGTGATCAGATGTCTCTATTCTTTGCTTAAATAAACGCCGCTATTATTAGATTTTTTTGCCGCATTTAGGAAGTTATGGGGACGCTTGACAATGAAAGACGTGAATTGTAATGGGGAATTCATTTCTATTTAAACGTGGTAAAATATTTCACGTATTTTTTCCTGAACTTCGGATGTTTCCTAACATTTACATACAGTTCTTGTTTTTAAAACTATAAGAACAATGCCGCATTTATGGTTCGTCATATTTAGGCACCATGACTTTATATGTTTTATTTCATCTGAAATAAACTAATTTTTTTCTTCATTCTTTTAGTGGACTGGATGGTCTTACCGAATACAGTGAAGTCAAAACTGTAAGTATTAAAAAAAGAAAATATTTATACTTAAAATTACATAAATATTACAAATTATGAAGAAAAACGAATTTGTGTTAAATGTATGAACATCTATGCAAGTTAAATATAGATCAACCTCTTTAAATAAAATTCCATAAATCACATAAATCATAGTTTTCTTTTTAAAGCTCTAAAATTCGTTCATTCTGGTTATTGTCTTAATACTAATAATGTCATGATAAATAACAAAGTTTTTTTTTACTTTATTTTTATTTTATTTTGCATACATTGCTTGTCAATTTTGCAACATTTTTTTTTCCGACTTTATTTCTGTTTCATTTTGCGTACATTGCTTGTCAATTTTGCAACAATGATTTCAAGTATTATCTAAAAGTTTGAATGAAATGCTCCAAAAAAATTGTAGAACTTTTTTTTTTTCATAAGTTTAAATTTGTACAGTTATAGTATTAAAAGAGCCATAAATAAATCAATAATTTCACAATTCTCTTCGTTTTTGTTTTGCTTTTCGCGTCAACTTTTGATAATTTTCAATGAAAATCTCATTTCTAGATAGTTAAATATTGTAAAAGAATTTTGCTTAGTTTAAGTTTAAATTTGTACAGTTATTGTATTAAAAGAGCCATAAATAAACCAATAATTAATTCTCTTCATGTTCTTTTTGCCTTTTACGTCAACTTTTGGTAATTTTCAATGAAAATCTCATTTCTAGATAGTTAAATATTGTAAAAAAATGTGTTTATTTTAAGTTTAAATTTGTACAGTTTTGTATCAAAAGAGTCATAAATAAATCAATAATTTCACATTTCTGTTTTTTTTTTTTAAATCAACTTTTGGTAATTTTTAATGAAAATCTCATTTCTAGATAGTTAAATATTGTAAAAAACTTTTGTTTATAAAGATTTATAGTAAAATTAAATTGGGTATCAATCAAACATTTCTTATTTTAATATAAATTCCTAAAATGGAATGACTGCTTTTTATATCTAATGACAGTAAATGGTGACAGATATTGAAATTATTCTTGAGAGAGAGTAATGTGTGGCATCAGAAAATTCCGTACTACACTTCCTTGGCTTAATTCCAAATATCATCAATAGATGGCGTTGTTAGTCTCAAATTATAATACTGTTAAAAAATAACCTTGAAATTTCAAAACGCAAACCATTTCTTTAACATTTTAACGATTAAAGAGAGTAAAGAGTAGCAAATGAATGAACTTTGATCTATCTTTATGCGTGAGCTTGAGCATTCTAACGGTTTAAGACAGCGCAGTACAACCTATCGGTGATTTGCATCTAAAACAAGAAAGGTATGAAAGAAATTGACGACTTCGCAAATTAATCTCATGCAAGATTAATTCCAATAGCTATCACAGTTTACATGTTACTGAATTTTAAAATCTTCTCCATTGTAGGATACTGGCATTTATCTATTTATATATCTATATGTAAACCAATCTATCATTTCTCCACTTACGCGTGTTAGTGTATACAGTAGGTCGTTCGCACTTTACGGAAAAGATTTTCACAGTTAATTCCTGCGCATAAATGTCGTATTCTTTGCAAGAGTTTGATTCTATTGGATAGCTTTGACTCTTGGCTATAAACTGTTACTCTAAATGTCTCCGATAGTGGAATTTTTTTAATACAATCATGTCAAAATTCTGCCAACACCTCTTGGATGGCTTTCCAAACTCTTTTCAATGTTTGTTGATGATGCTTTTCTAACACGCACTTTAACAAGTTGCGAAGCTGCTGCTGCTAAGTGGAAATTTGTGGTACAATTGTATGGAGTACAGCTTTATTTTGCTATAACAAATAAAAGTGGACATAACAACAACAACGATAACTATATGAATAATCGAAAGAAACCCCCCCCCCCCCCAAAAAAAGCATTCGATAATGTAAAGAAAAATTTGTGAAGATATTCATGATTGTTGCGGAATTTTATTATGAGGGAGGATAAATTAAAGCTCAAAAAAGTATCAAGTAAAGTTAAAATAAATTCACACTATTGCCAGGAAAATATTTTAAACCCCAATTTTCAAGAAGATATTCAAGTTTTGTATGGAAAAGGATCAGTAAAATCGAGCTCCATACAGACAAAGCCTACTCCCCACCTAATATTATTCCGGATCTGTAGCAGAATTTTCGCACATAATTTTACTTTTATAACTTTGGTGAAAAAAGCTGTAAAATTGCATTTTCTCAATTTTGTTTTCGAAAATTCTGATGTGAAGTGTGAACTTAACATTACATAAACATAATTATTTGTGCCTCAAAAAACGAGCTTTGTGAAAGCATCATCCAAGTGGACTGAAAAGACTTTGGAAAAATGCCCAGTAGGAGAAATTTGGCATGTAAAAAAATTCTGTAGATCAGTTTCAACCACGTGATAAAAATCCTCCAATTTTTATTCAACCAATCAAAATCTTCAATTTGTAATAAACAAAACCGATGAGCAAACAAACACTCGTTTAGTGTTAAGGTGGTTGCTAGGATGTAACGTCAATTGAAACTGATCTATTATCACTGAAATTTCACGTAACAGTTTATAAACAACAGTCAAGGCTGTACAATAGAGTCCAATTGTCGCAATGAATGCGGCAATTATGCATAGAAATTAACTGTGAAATCGTTACCACATAAAGTGTGAACGACCTTCTGCAGATGCAAGTGTTATATATTCATAGATGTAAGTGTCCTATGTATTATTTGAATTCATGTATATTTTGCACAATTAGTAAAATAACCAAATTCACTGAACTTGCCTTCCTTATATTTATAGGTCAATATCAAAATACCCCAGAAGAATTCTTAGATGAGAGCAGAAAACTTGTCGTTCAAGACTTTGCATGCACTTTATTATTACTTAATTTTTCATGATTTACTACTGCTATTTCAGAACAAGATATCTTTTTAGAACAGTTCAATAAAATTACATTTTACAACTTATTTGGTGAAATTTGATGTCTTTGACTTGCTTATTCATATATATAAAATGACTCATTTTTTTTGTAGTTATATTTCCTGATAAGTGTTACTACCTCTTAAAATTAACATTCGTTAACTTTTTCCACAAAATTCATTTGCAAGGACAGTGAAAAAAACCCCTAAAAACGATAATAGTCATGAACAGTGGCGTAGCGTCCGGGGGGGGGGGGCTCATTTTACTACCAATACAATTATACAGAAAATTTAGCTTTATTTAATTATTGAACGTTATACGATTAAACAAAGCAAAATTTAGCATACAATTATACTGGTAATAATATGATCCAGCCCACCCCCTCCAAACCGCTACGCTAGCGGTCATTGATAATTACACAGAAGTCAATTTTCTGTTGGTTTTTTTTTTTTTTTTTTTTTTTTTCAAATCAAATAAAACCAGACATTTTATTAGATTAAAAAATTTAATTAATAACCTTATAGAGAGAAGAATCATATTATTAAATATTTTTTCTGGTTCAAATGATGTTTATTTGACTTGAGAAAAACTTGAAGGTTTGCAGCTACCTAATTAGGTGACAGATATTCAGAATTCTTTCTTTTATGTGCGTCAACATTTATCGATCCTCCCTCTTCATACCAATTTTCAATTGCGTTTCTCAAAGGTTTACATTCCTTTTCGCCTCGATCCATGTTTGCCAAACGATAATACTCCGTTCAAGATAACAAATGACGCTATATTCTTATATTTCACAAAAAGGGGACTATCGTCGTTTTTCGCACTAATCATTTATTTTTAGAACAAGAAGAATAGATGGCAACTATGCATGAGTATTTTTCGTATTCCCTATCCCTACTATCACTTAAATTCTGAAAAACTGCTGCCGTTGCCGTAAATGAATTTTTTGTGTACGGGGGACTTTCTCAGCTAATATTAAGTAAACTGTTGCATGTAAAAATATGAAAATTGGTAGTTTTATAGAAAAATGTTCAATAAACACATTGGAGTGGGCAGTTTTTAAATAGAAGAATTAGTTTAAGCGCTGTTTAAAGTTGAGTTTAGTGAAAATAGTTCCGTTAAAAAAGTTTCATAAGATCAGAAACTATGCATAGCATTTTAGCCCTCTTTTGCAGGAACATTGTTGATAAGCTTACAGTGTGCAATCCCTTTTGAAGTTGATTAATTTTTTCTTGTGTTTTTCTTGTTGAAAATTTGATCATCTGAATGGAAATTTATTTCATACTTCGCAGAAGTCATTTTTTTACCCATTGCCAAATTTTAAATATCACAATTAATAACATTTTCCTTTAACTAAAAATGTATTTATATGAGAATATTAAAAACTGATAGAAATCTTTAAAATAGTAATTAAATTATTAAAAGCAGTAAATAGCGAAAATTACGTAATACAGTAAAACCTCCCTAAAGTGACCACGTTCCGTTTCAATAAACATTGGTCACTCCGAGAGGTGGTCTCTTAATGGAGGCCTAGATTTTAAGTGTTGAAAAAAGGTAACAATTAATGTTACTAAAATTTATTTTTCACATTAGGAAAAAATATGAAAGTTTAAGTATCAAAACAAAATTTAATTACTTAAGCTAATTAGTACAGAGTTTAAAAACTGAATACATTGACGTTTGCTTTGATTTTACGGTTTTACCTTTTATAACTTTTATTTCCAAGTCCTTTCGAAGTTCAGTAAATAAATGCAATTTTTTTTGGACTGGAACAAATTATGACGATTTCATTAATTTATCTATTTTTTGAGAGTTCCTGACAGAATAGGGCAGGGGGGTTTATTGACCGTCATCCTTACTTTGTCATCAGAGTTGAATTCCTTGCCTAAAAAGGTACAAAGGGGTTTAAACATTTAAAAGTTACCGGAATAAATAAAAATTCTAAACTTAGTTTAGAAGTTTGATAAATAATGCGCTCTCTGGAATTATTATTCTATTAAAACCTTCTTCAAGCGAACAGGAAAAAACGGAATTTCTTTCATTTTGTTTGAAGAAATTGGTCGCTCATGGAGGGAGTTCAACTGGGATGATCTCTGAATAGACGTAAAATTAGTATTGAGCCAATGGGAATAAATTTCGTTCCATGAAAAAATGGTCGTTCAGGGAGGTGGTCGCACAGGGAGGTTTCACTGTATTTAAAATGCCAAAATAATAATATTGCCAAACAGTTTCAATTGAAAAACACATTTACACGAGATATTCATTTCCTATTTCGAATAAGTCTTTTTACATGCTCTTGCCAAATTTAAAACAGCGTAAATAATAACATATTTCCTTTCCATTAAAAAATGTATTTTCACGTGAATATAAAAAAAGAAAAAAAAAATCTTTGGTGAAAATTATGTCATAATTAAAACTATACATTTAAAACGTCTTATTTAAAACCATTTACTTAAGCGTCGGTATAAAATTTTGGGATACAGAGACATTATTTATTTAGTCATTTTATACATGCTAGTTTCAAATGTTTAACTTATCTTTTTTAAACAATCACGAAAACAGCTTTTAGCCGTGACGACAGCGTTGATTCGGCCTTAAAAACAGAAAAATCCCTCAAGCAAAAGCGAATGAATCGCAACCCGATTACAGAAGGTCACCATTGGTCGTTTAATTATGATTAAATCTTTAGTAATATTTTTAAAACAGAGCAAATTGGCGTGTTTTTAGAACCTGTGGTGTCTGAACGGGGCTTAGCTAGAATAGCCAGGGCCCGATTATCAGGTTTCTGTGCCCATGGTACTTTAAATTTTTTGTGCCCCCTTAGATTGGTTGATTTATTGATACTAGATTTTTTTTTACATATTATAAACTTATTCGAAAAGTTTCAACCGAAAAAATGATGTTTTTCGAAAAATTGAAAAGCGGTTCACACGAATAAAAATAAAATATTTCTTCTATTGTTTATTAGAATGCGCTTTTAACCATTTATTGAGATATATTTTTGTCGTTTTATCCTGTTAATATCTCAAATATCACATTTTTTTACAATTATGAATTTTTAAACAGAAATTTAGATGGGAATATGATAAATTTTGTGTCACTAAGATATTTTGTCCCCAGGGCACGGGCCCTTTGTGCCCGTGCAATAGTCAGGGCCCGATGTAGCTAGCTCGTTGGGGGCAGAGCCCCTGGTTATTTAAATTGTTAAGCAAAATTAATTAATTAGTATGATGGTAATGTGATATTATCGATATTTAGCAATTTGTATATGTTTTGAAATCCAATGCTTCATCAGATATTGATTATTTTGATTTTTTTTTTAAATGCATTCAATTAATCTACACTTCTATCCATCTTCTGTACTAATATTATAAAGAAGTAAAGTTTGTTTGTTTGTAACTGGTAATTTCTGGAGCTACCGAACCGATTTCAAAAGTTATGTTACCAAAATGATGGTGTTAGTCCCTGTTCCAACTTAGGCTACATCTTATGTCGATGCCACGAACCCAAAGCGGGCGCAGAAGCAAAAAGCTCTAAAAATACTATTTTTGTGTTACTGAAGAGCCTAGAAATTTGAAATTTGGCATGGTATAATTACTTAGAAGATACTAGTAAAACCCGCGGCTTTGTTCGCGTAATAGTTGAAATATGCTAAGTGATATTTGTATGTCTAATTTTTATTAGAAGTAATTATACTTTTAGGAATAATTAAAAAATTACTAATTAAGCCACAGTTTGACTAAACTTTATTATCACACTGCATTAGGCAGAAATGAAACTTAAATTAATAAGAACTAAAACTAATTCTAAATAAAGGGTAATTTAGAACGTATTTTGAAGCTTTTATGCTCATTTCATACATTCATTTCAGTATTCATTTGAAGTTTTGAATTTTTTAGAAACCGTTCTTAGTACGCATTTACATCTTAAAATTAACCATCATGTCAAATTCAAAGCTTCTTGTCTAACGGTCTGCCACCTCTCTGGTGGTAGTGGCACTAACATAAAATGCCTATGTTGAAACAAAGAATGTCACCATTAATATTAATTTACCAACATTAATTTTGTAATCGATTTGGTATTTCCTAATATTCCATAGAAATCGTAATTTAGAAAGTTTTTAGAGGCCTTTTTAGAACGTTTGTTGTTACTGCCAACCTCAGGTGGTAGTCGCACTGGCATAAAATATAAGCTGTATAGTATCAGATACTGTCATCATTGATTCGCAACCATTACTTTTGTAATCAGTGTATTATTTCCTGAGATTGCACAGAAATCATAATTTAGGACATTTTTAGAACGCTTTTCACTCCTTCCCTTCGCTTCACCCCTTTTAAATTTGGAATTTGTTTTCGAATGTTCTTAGAGGGCATTTATATTTTATAACTAACTACCATGCCATATTTCAAGTTTCTAGCCTCTTCAATATCACATAAATCACAATTTAGAACGTTTTTTGCTCCTGCAACCTTCTAGTGGTAGTGATACCGACATAAAATATAGCTATATTGGGGCACATTCTATCACCACCAATTTGAAAAAATTATTTTTGAAATTGGTTTGGAATTTCATAGGATTGCATAAAAATCGTAATTAAGAACGTTTTTAGAGCGCTTTTCAATCACTTCATCCTTTTACATTTGGAATTTTCTTTCGATGGTTCTTAGAAAACATTTGCATCTTTTAAGTAATTACCATGCCAAATTTCAAAATGTTAGACCCCCCCCTCCCCCCTTCAGTATCATAAAAAACGAAATTTAGAACATTTTGTGCTCCTGCAACCCCAGGTGGTAGTGACAACAACATAAAATATAGCCCATGATGTAGTAGGGACTGTCACCATCAATTTGAACTATTACTTTTAAAATCGGTTTGATATTCCCTGAGATTACGTAAAAATCACAAATTAGAACGTTTATAGAACGCTTTTCGTGCATTTTGTCCCCCTTTTGTATTTCGAATTTTTTAGAAACTGTTCTTATAAAGCATTTACATCTTATAAATAATTACCATGTCCAATTCCAAGTTGCTAGCCCTTGCAGCACCAGAAAAATTACAATTTAGAACATTTTTTGCTCCTGCAACCTCCAGCTGTTAGTGGCACCGATATGAAATACAGCCTATGTTGGAGCAAGGGCAGTCACCATCAATTTCCAGCCATTACTCTTGAAATTGGTTTGGTACTTCCTGAGATTGCGTAGAAATCGCAATTTAGAATGTTTTTTAGAATACTTTTCGCACACTTATCGCCCCTTTTAAATTTCGAATTTTTTAGGAAATGTTCTTAGCGATCATTTGTATCATATAAGTAATTACCATGCCTAATTTTAAGTTCTTAGCCCCTGCAATATCACAAAAACCACAATTTAGAACTTTTTTTGCTCCTGCAAACCACAGGTGGTAGTGACACCGGCATGAAATACAGCCTGTGTTAGAGCAAGGGCTGCCACCATCAATTTCTAACCATTACTTTTGAAATAGGTTTGATAATTCCTGAGATTGCGTAGAAATCGCCATTTAGAACGTTTTTTAGAACGCTTTTCGCGCATTATCACCCCTTTTAAATTTCGATTTCTTTTTAAAATGTTCTTAGAGATCATTTAAAGCTAATAAATAACTATCATGCTAAATTTCATATTTCTAAACCCTTCAGTAACACAAAAATCGTATTTTTAGAACGCTTTTTGCTCCTCCACCCCCTTTGAGATAATGGCACCGACATAAGATATAGCCTATGTTGGAACATTGACTAACACCATCATTTTGATACCATTACTTTTGAAATCGGTATGGTGGCTGTAGAAATTACCTCCTGCAAATAAACAAACTTTACTTCTTTATAATATTAGTATAGAATAGATACATAAATGATCTCCAAGAACATTTCCTAAAAAAATTCGGAATTTAAATGTGGTGAAAATGCGCGAAAAGCGTTCTAAAAATGTTCTAAATTGCGAATTAAACAATCTCAGTATCAGTATCACAATCTCAATCTAAGTATCAAACCGATTTAGAAAATAATGGCGTCAAAATGATGGTGATAGCCCTTGCTCCAACATAGGCTATATTTTATGTCGGTGCACTATTCCAAAGGGGGTGCAGGAGCACAAAGCGTTCTAAAAATGAGATTTTTGTTTACTGAAGGGCCTAGAAACATGAAATTTGGCATGGTAATTATTTATAAGATATAAAAATTATCTCTAAGAGGCTTCCTTTAAAAATTCGAAATTTAAAAAAGGTGAAAATGCGCGAAAAGCATTCTAAACAACGTACTAAATGGCGATTTCTACCAAATCTCAGGAAGTATCAAACCGATTTCAAAAGTAATGGTTGTAAATTGATGGTGACAGCCCTTGCTCAAACATAGGCTTTTTTTCATGTCGTTGTCACAAGCATCGGGGTGTTCCATAAGCAAAAAAGTTCTAAATTGTGTTTTTTTTTATACTGCAGGTTCTAGCAACTTGAAATTTGGCATGGTGGTTACTTATAAGAAGCAAATGTTCTCTATGAACAATTTCTAAAAAATTCGAAATTTAAAACAACGAAGTGAGCGAAAAGCTTTCTAAAAATGTTCTGCATTACGATTTATATGCAATCTTATAAAATAACAAACGGATTTCAAAAGGTTGTAAGTGGTGGTGATAAAACCTGCTCAAATATAAGCTATATTTTATGTTGATGCCACTACCACTAGAGGATTGCAGGAGCAAAAAAAAGTTTAAATTACGATTTATGTGATACTGAAGAGGCTAGAAATTTGAAATATGCCATGGTAGTTAGTTATAAAATATAAATGCCCTCTAAGAACAGTCAAAAACAAATTCGAAATTTAAAAGGGGTGTAGCGAAGGGAAGGAGTGAAAAGCGTTCTAAAAAAGTACTAAATTACGATTTCTATCCAATCTCAAAAAATAGTGAATTGATTCCAAAAGTAATGGTTGCGAATCAATGGTGACAGTTTCTGATTCTACACAAGCTGTATTTTATGCCGGTGCCACTACTCCTCGGGCTGGCAGGTACAACAAACATTCTAAAAAAGCCTTTAAAAACTTTCTAAATTACGTTTTCTATGGAATATTAGGAAATACAAAACTGATTTCAAAATTAATGTTGGCAAATTAATGGTGACAGTCCCTGTTTCAACATAGGCATTTTATGTTGGAACCCCTACCCCCAGAGAAGTGGTAGAGCGTTAGACAAGAAGCTTGGAATTTGACAGGATAGTTAATTTTAAGATGTAAATGCATACTAAGACGATGGTTTCTAAAAAATTCAAAACTTCAAATGAATACTGAAATGAGCGTAATGCATGAGCATAAAAGCTTCAAAATACTTTCTAAATTATCATTTATTTAGAATCAGTTTTAGTTTTTCTTATTAATTTAAGTCTCATTTTTGCCTAATGCAATGTCATAAAGACGTTTTGTCGAACTGTGTCTTAATTAGTAATTTTTGAATTATTCCTAAAAGTATAATTTCTTCTAATAAAAATTAGACATACAAATATCACTTGGCATATTTCAACTATTAAGCGAGCGAAGCCGCTGGGTTTGCTAGTAGTAAACATGATTATCCTTTGAGAAATTAATTTCGAAATTCTGAATAGATGATTGATTCAAACAGATAGTTCTTATTTTTAAATTAAATAAAAAAATATGTTAAAAGAAAAAACTTTTTTATATGCATTCATCTTTAAAATTAGAAAGCATAGGAAAACAGAATCAAAAAACTAAAACAGGAAACTAAGCGCTTCAAGCGGCCAATTTCGGTTTTGCTTTACGAGAAATGATCGAAGATTTCTTTAATTTGCGAAAATCGAGAAAACTAACGAGCCGATCGATTTTAAAATTTCAGATATTTTCTAAAAACATCTGCAAATTTTAAATAAGCCCGATGAGTTGGGTTTCGGGGGGGGGGGGGATTTTTTAAACCGTGACGTTTATACAATAAATATATTTCAGATCCCCCCTTTTTACAGATTCCTCAGTTAAGTATTATTTGTTAAATCTAAAAATTTCAAAAGGGAGGGTCGGGTAAATTTCGAGTCTGTTCAGGGGGCGCGAGAGCGGACCATGGGGAGAGGGGCAATTTTCAAACTTTTTCCGAACCCCTAATGTGACATATCATCGGAAAGCCCTCGAACCAATCTTTCATATTAGGAACCTTTCTTCACCCCTCCTCCCATATTTACACCACGTGTGTGTGTGTGTGGGGGGGGGGGGGTAAAAGGCCGATCTTCTAACTCAGCTCCTAATTAAGCTACAGCAAGATTCAACCTCATTTGAAGGCTTAACCGAAAGGGAAACTCCCCACGGTGATCCTATTGGTGGGGTCTACTTTGACTCCAGACAATTAGCCCAGAAATGGATTTTTCATGTGACAGATCGTTTTAAAGATTTGCCTAAGCATCCACTAACTCCCTTAACTCATTTTTTATAACTTTGTCCGAGACCGCTCATGTGACATATTTTTGGAAAGGCCTGTGACCACTTATTCATGTTATGCATCTCCGGTGTCCCACCCCACCCTCCCCCTCAGGAGCCACTTTTCTAAATTTTGCCAACACCTCTCATGTGACATATCGTTGGAAAGGTCTGTGACCGTTTATTCATGTTATGTACCTCCGGTGTCCCTCACCTCACGTCCTTCCAGAGAGGGACTTTTCTAAATTTTGCCAACACCCCTCGTGTGATATATCGTTAGAAAGCACTGAGCAGTGGAATTGAAGATTTTTGCAGTGCGTGCGTGGCACGCCTGCTATATGGTGCCGTAGACACGGGGACCCGGTTGGAGGTTCTTCCGATTGGAGGTTTAATATCAATTCAAGGACCCCAATGAAAAAATTTCATTTTACAGGACTTTGCAGTGCGTGCGCCGCATGCCCGCTATACAGTGACGTATGCAGCAGGGACCTGGTTTGAGGTTCGTTCGGTTCGAGATTTACGCATAAATTAGAGGCCCTGATAAAAGGAGGGCCCGCTAGCGGTCGATGCCAGCTAGTTACTATAATTAATTGCTCTAACTACCTAATTGCTAAAAGTAACTTAATATTATAACATCAACATAAAATAGTCAGTCATATCTTCGTAAGTGCGATTTTTTTTTAGATAAAATCACAGTACTGAAGTTAAAGTCTCTAAAAAACTATTTTTGAAAAGTATGAACGATGCTTAGTAATGCAGATGATCACTTTCCTTTTTCCCGACAAAACTTGTCTAACATTGTAATAGTTACTACAATTTTCGAGTTATTGATTTCACATGTCTTTTTAATAATAACAGTGCAATAAAAGGTGTGAAAAGGCTGGTTAATGCGACCCAGAGTCTGTATTTAAAGAAAGATGCAAAAAAGGAAATTCTTCTATGCTTCTTTTCAATGGCTGTGTTGTAAATTTTAGAATATGACGGTTTTTAAAAGGTGCTAAACTCTTCTTTTATTCTTTCATTCTTCCAAGACTTTCGGACCTTCCTTTGCATCTTCTAGAAAGTTGACATTCTGTCTTGAAAAAACTGATAAATTATTATACTTTCACAAACAATTGCAATGTAGGAATATTATCGCTGAAAGAGAACAGTGTTCGTTAAAGAGGGATTTCTTTCCACGTCCTTATCTCTCTCTTCTTTCTTTCATTCTTTTAAGACTTCGGGACATTCCTTTGTATCTTCCTGAAAGTTGATATTTTGTCTTGTAAAAGTGATAAATTATTATATTTTGACAAACAATTGCAATACGGGAATATTATCGCCGACAGAGAACAAACAGTGTTCGATAAAAAAGGGATTTCTTTCCATGCCCTTATCTCTCCCTTCTTTCTTTCATCCTTTCAGAACTTCAGGACGTTCCTTTGCATCTTCATGAAAGTTGAGATTTTGCCTTGTAAAATTGATAAATTATTATATTTTGACAAACAATTGCAATGTAGGAATATTATCGCTGAAAGAGAACAGTGTTCGATAAGAAACGCATTTCTTTCCACGTCCTTATCTCTCCCTTCTTTCTTTAATTCTTTCAAGACTTCAGAACATTCCTTTGTATCTTCCTGAAAGTTGATATTTTGTCTTGTAAAACTGATAAATTATTATATTTTGACAAACAATTGCAATACAGGAATATTATCGCTGACAGAGAACAGTGTTCGATAAGAAATGCATTTCTTTCCACGTCCTTATCTCTCCCTTCTCGCTTTCATTCTTTCAAGACTTCAGGACATTCCTTTGCATCTTCCTGAAAGTTGACATTTTGTCTTGTAAAACTGATAAATTAATATATTTTGACAAACAGTTGCAATGTAGAAATATTATCGCTGAAAGAGAACAGTGTTCGATAAAAGACGTATTTCTTTCCACGTCCTTATCTCTCCCTTCTCTCTTTCATTCATTCAAGACTTAAGGACATTCCTTTGCATCTTCCTAAAAGTTGGCACTTTGTCTTGGAAAACTGATAATTTTTTATATTTTGACAAACAATTGCAATGTAGAAATATTACAGCTGAAAGAGAACAATGTTCGATAAGAAAGGGATTTCTTTCCTAATTCTGCTCTACTTTTCGAGAGAAATCACATTGAAATGAAGAAATGCTTTAGTTGTATTAGCCGCGATCTTTCTTTTGTAGCTCGTATAAAGAATGAAAATCTTAATATAGTTCAAATGATGAACTAATCTTAACGTGCAAATTGCTCGTTTTAACCATGTCCTCATTTATCCGTGCTTCGTATTAAACGAGTTCGACTGTACCTTGTTGCACGAAAAACTATTTAGTTAAAAGAACTAAAAAATAGCAACATCCAAATATTTGGTTTGACTGACCAAACGAATTTTGTTAGTTTAATAAAATTTTACTGAACTAACGAAACCATTTCAGTCCAACCAACATTTTACCAGTCCAACTAAATATTTGGATGGGCAAATATATGGTTGGACTAACCAAAGGATTTTGTTAGTTCCATAAAATTTTATTGAACTAATAAAATCATTTGATTAGTAGAACCAACATTTGGTCAGCCCAACCAAATATTTGGATGAAGCTACATCAACCAAACATTTAGGTCACACAACTATTTTTTTGTTCTTTTAACTAAACGAGGTGGAACCCGTCGAATTTCGACGAAAGAAAATGTTTACTTAGGAAATGTTGCATCAAATTTATAATACATCGACAACAATAATTACAATAAAAAAATCCATCTTACTCTTGTTAATTTAACTCTCCAAAGACATATTTTAACCTAAGATTAATAAAATACTTTTTTCGTAAACTTCAACTGTTAAAATTATTGGAAAATTAAACTTTATTCATATACGTAATCAGTAACGTATAATCAAGGTAAGTAATTTTGATTAAGTTATCAATTGATGCTTGGTATTACGGAATGAAAAAATCAGCAAAAAGGATTTCACCTTGACATAATCATAGAATCCCCCCCCCCTTTAAATCTAAACAAATCAAGTCATTTTCAACGTTTCACATCAATATTAACCATTTAAAAACATTTTAACGTGCAATAGGTTATTTATAAATATATTTTCAAGCTTTAAGTCACGTTTGTCAACTATTACAACTTGCTATGTTAAAATTCCCACTCGTGATTTGAGGTCTTATAACAATCTCTGTACCTGCGCGTAAAAATTCCAGAAATTTATAACTTTTAGACGTATTCATGGGGAAATATCTCGTTTTATCAAATAAAATTATCGGTTTCTTTTAAATATGACGTCATTTTCAGTCGCTGAAATATTTTGCCTATTGTCTCAAACTCAAAGTCTTCGAAATGAAAAAATAGTGAAATATAACAGCATCATCAGGGAAATTGTGTCTTTTTTAAAGCGTAACGTCATTTTCTGTTCAAATTTTTAAAAAATATATTTTTAATTGTAATGAGAAAATGGCATCAGTAAGAATATAATCAATAAAGATAACTAAACCACTTTTAATAGAAATGAAGTACTTCAGTTGCCACGATTAGAAAATTGGTATTAAAAACTATAAAAAAATTAATATCTCAAAAATAAATTGAGGTACAGCTTTCAAACAAATTGCATTTAAATGTGCATTTTTTTCTGCATACGACGGTGTAAACATTTAAAACGTGGTATGTTTAGAAGTTTAAAATTTTGCAGTAGCGAAAATTGCAAAACCAAATTTTTATTTCAAATTTCAAAGTGTTGCCATTCGCAGAATGACGTATGCGTTACGCACAGATATGTTTGTCCTTTATAATATAGATAGTTTTCCACGTATATATACATTTTTCACGGTGACTCGACTGGCGCTATTGAAAAGACCAAAAGAATTGCAACTATAATGCTTTTTTTCGAATTTTATGCAAATATTAAAAGATTTCTTTTAAATAAAGTTGGTGCAGAAACATGTTTTTTTTTCTTTTTTTTTTTCCTTACGTGGTGTGCCATTCAAGCAAACATCGTTAACTGCCAAAGTCGCACCTAAGCACAGGTAATCCCGACGTTTCTCACTCCTCTTATGCTTACAAGAAAGGAATGAATGTACCAATGATTATGCGCAATATAGTGGGACTTTTCAAGACGAAACTGTTAAAAACTACAAATATTTTAAAGACCATAAATAGGTATCAAAAACCAATTAATTGGGGGGGGGGGATGACAACAATATAACAATATTCTATTATTAAATACATTTAAACAGTAACTAACTCTTTTACATGTTGTTTGATAAAACTTACGTCATTTATTGATGTTTTATTGACTTCTTGAATCCGTAAAATATGCAACTAATAAATGTATAATCATACTAGGGGGCTCTGCCCCCTGCAAGCTACGCTCGCCAACCCCCGTTCAGACACTGTAGAATCTAAAAGTACGCTAATCTGATCGATTTTAAAAAGATTTGAGAAGATTGAATTATACTGCAAAAACCTGGTAGCGATCTCCCTGTAAACGGGTTTCCATTCAATTCCCTTTGATTGCAAAAATTTAAGGTAGAATCAGTTGCTGTTAAGACATCCAATGGCTGTTTTCATGTTTGGTTAAAGAAGACCAATTAAACATTTGAAAAGAAGCTAAAATAAAATGAATTAAGTAAACAGAGTCTTTGTCTCTCGTAATTTTTTAACAGCGTTATAAAACGATTGACATAATACAATTACTAAAATTTGCTGCTTTAACCCCTTCAAGGGCGGTGGTTCATTTTTGGACCACTTAATTTTAATTCTTAAATGCCACATTAGCATCAAAATATTGGGATGAAAATTTCCCTTTTATTAAGTAAGTGAACAAAAGGCGGCTCCTGGAGATATTTTTGAGGTTGTTAGGAGGATTGTGACTAGAGCGGGCAGACATAACTGGCTATTGGACATGGATAAGAAAAGTTTTGATTATCTTTTGGCACGTCGTAGGATTTGTATAGACATGGAGAGGTACCGCATGGTTGAGTATATACCAATTGTGCGATGCTATAAATGTCAAGCTTTTGGTCATGTTGCAAATAGATGTGCTGGGGATCTAAAATGTGTAAAATGTGCAGGAAAGCACAACATAAAGGATTGCACCGTGGACACAGTTACTTGCAGTAATTGCTTCTTTCAGGATGATGAAATTGATCATTCCCATCGTGCCGATAGCCCGAACTGTCCGTCTTTTAAGGCTTACAGGGATGGACTTTTAGCCAAACGATTGTGATAGTTGTCTCGGGCTCTTCGGCTGATGATCACGGATTAAATTTTGTCCAGATAAATCTTCATCACTGTGCGGACGCCACTGATGCTCTTATTAAATACGTATTTTCTTTTAACGTACATTTTGTACTTTGTCAAGATCCATATTTGGTTAACGGTTGTTTTGTTGGTCTTCCTCCTGACTGGGTTTACTTTATTTCTTTTGGTGGTACTGCAGCTATTATTTCAACTTTGTCAGGACATGCATGTGTGAAAAGTTTTGAGTCGAGAAATAGTATTTTTGTAAACTTGCAAACAGCAAAAGGTTTCATTATTATTGGTTCAGTGTACTCACCACCTTCTGGAAATTTTCAAGATGACATGGACCCATGGACTGACTTTTATCCAGATTTTTCCAGGCATGTGATTGGAGGAGACTTCAACGTCCCGCTTAAGATGATGGGATATACTTGCGACAGTGATAGGGCTGAGCCTCTTTTGGAGTTACTAATGTCTCACAGCCTATTTATTCTAAATGACCCAGAGGCACCTCATAGTTACGTTCAAGACGACCGTAAGGGCCGTCCAGATCTTACGCTGGGCGGTAACGAAATTGTACAGGTTTTGGATGGTTGGTCTGTAGATGATAGTGTCTTTTCATACAGTGATCATCGCTACATCAGGTTTCACCTTGTTCTTGATCCCTCATTTAAGACTTATACAAGATATAAAACAAAAAACAAGAGTTTATATAGTTTCAACAAAAGACTCTTGGAGTATCTTCCTCAGTTGATGAACACTTTACGTAGAGTTTTTAGTCCTGATGCACTAGAAGATTGGACGGCTAATTTTTATGACCTTTTGTATGAGATTATGAGTGCTTGTTTTAAAAGAGGTTCATTATCATATAAACCTACGGCAAAATGGTATACAGAAATTCTTAGGGTTGAAAGAAACAAAGTTAACGCCTTGTATAAGCGTTATAGGAAGAATTTGAATAGAGAAGATTACAAGGATAAATATCTGACTGCTAGAAGACAATACAAAAGTAATTTACGTCGTGCAAAACGACAGGGTTGGCTGTCATTCTGTGAACGCACTGATAATGCCTATGGGTCTCTATACAGACATGTCTCAGGTAAAACCCTGAAACATAACGACATGATCTTTACTACATTAGAAGAATCTTCTGTGTTTGACACATATGATAGCGTAGCACATAGTCTTATGTCTGGTCATTTTGACGTGGATTATCGACCTTCTGTCCCTTATGAGTACATTAGCTCATTCAATTATTCCTCATCACCTGATTTTATTCCATTTAAAGAAAAAGAACTCTTTCATGTACTGCGCCTTCAGGACATAAATAAAGCTCCAGGACCGGACGATATTGATGGAATAATTATTAAAAATTTGTGTAACAGATTTACAACTCTTATGTTGACGCTATTTAATACTTGTCTTTTACTTGGTCACTTCCCAAAATGTTGGAAACGAGGAATGATCATCTTTTTTCGAAAACGTAATAGGACAGCTGAAAAAATTAATTCGTATCGACCTATTACTCTTCTCCCTATGATGGGTAAGTTATATGAAAGACTTTTAAAACTTCGAGTTATTACGATGCTGGAGTCTTCTAATTATCTTGATGATGGACAACATGGCTTTCGTGAGGGACGGAGCACCTTGACAGCACTTTCTGCGTTAAAGAATATCATTGGAGAAACATTATCAGTATATAAATACTGTGCAATGATTTCTTTTGATATCAGTGGTGCCTTCGACGTTTTGGATTGGCGTATTGTAGCCGATATCATAAATATCTTACCTATTTTTGATTACATGAAGTCTACACTTAAAAATTACATGAGTCATAGGCTTATTTGTTTTAAATATACGCATGGATTAACATGGTTTCATGTATTCCGTGGGTGCCCGCAGGGGTCATGTCTTGGGCCGTTTATCTGGACACTAGTTGCTGACAGGATTTTAAAGAGTTGCAAGCAGAGAGGATTACTGATTATTTCTTATGCTGATGATAGCGTTATTATAGAGGGCGCAGATACGCGCTCTGCGCTAGAACATAAAATTAATACTAGTGTTCATCACTTTTCGGATATCTGTTCTATACATCATTTGCAAATTAGTGCAGAGAAGTCAGCCGCAATGCTGTTTGGGAGCCACACTCTTAGTAAAAGAAGACCAATTTTTAAACATAATGGCAAAAGTATCAGTGTAAAGGACAATATTCTTTATTTGGGATTTCTACTTAGCAATTTTCGCTGGATGGATCACCTAGATATGATTAGAACTAGGCTTAACGATTTCACGTGTAAAATGCGCCAAACCAGAATCCGTGATAGAGGCCTTCCTTCTATTTATCTTAAAATATGGTACAATACCGTCTTGAAGAAACGTATTTCATATGGGCATGAGATCTGGATGCCTGACTTAAATCAACATGGAATAACAAGATTACTCTCATGTCAACGTCTATGTCTGCTATCTGTCTTAAAGGCATATCGTACGATTTCTAATGACGCATTGTGTGTTTTGGTGGGTGCTCCACCACTTGACATAGAACTGAATTTGTCTTCTAAGCGTTATAATATCATTTATGGAAATGGTACAGTCTTGATTGACAATATGTGTTTTAAAGGTGAAGATTTTATGAATAAACTGAGGACATATAATTATCCTTACTTCTTTGAAAACTTAAATATAAAATTTGTTAAGCCAGTGGTTGATACAGTACCAGTGGTGAATCATCCGATACTGTATACTGACGGTTCTCGAATGATGAACAGTGTAGGAGCTGCATTTACGGTTTGGTATAGGGATTCTTTTATGCTAGACATGAGATTAAAATTACATGACTATAACTCTGTTTTTCAAGCAGAATTGGCTGCGATAGACGAGGCTATCAGTTGGTGCATCGACTCCCCGCATGATTCATTTCATCTTTATACTGACAGCTTGTCATCAATTTACGCTCTTCAGCGCTTATTTCCATCTAACGGTCAGCTTTTTAATATCTTCAACTCTTTGCGCCTGTTACATAATAAAGTCATATATATTGGCTGGATAAAATCGCATGTTGGAATATCAGGAAATGAAAGAGCGGACATGTTGGCAAAATCAGTTATTATAAATGATCTGTATGATAAAGTTCTACGCATTCCTGCACCAACTTCTATTTTAAAGCGTCATTTTAAAACACTTCTACATGATCAATGGCAGGTTTCTTGGGAAAATTCGGAGAAGGGAAGAGATACTTATGCGATATTAAACAAGGTTAACGATTTATTTCTATGTGAATCCCAGGTGATAGGTTATTTTCTTTCTTCACATGGTGCATTTCCACAGTATCTGTTTAAAATAGGAAAACGCCCAGATAACAGGTGTAACTGTGGTGAAGTAGGAAGTATACAACATTATTTGTTTGGACATTGTCCGTTAATGCCTTGTACATTTAAATTCAACAGGAATTGTACACTGAGATGGAATATTCGAAACGTTCTCACCACCCGTTCAAACTATAGAAAACTGTGTGCTATGTACAACGCACTTAATAGGGAATACTCATTTATTAGGTATAAATTTTGATAATTTTTACACTTGTAACTTTTTACTTCTATCATACTGTTAATACTCATCAGTGGTTCGCTACGGACATTACGTGGTTTTCTGACACTACATCAAAGGCTCAACATTGTGCCTTTTATAGTAACTGTCCTTTGTCTGACATTTTTGTTGGCGGTGATTTTCTCTTGAGGTCTGAACATTATGGTGATCTTTCTTCAAGTTAGTTTATCTTATATAAAACTTTTATGAACATTTTTCTTTCGAACACTGAACTCATTTGAACATTAGTGAACAGTGAACTTTTATGAACATTTACACTTCATAATCTTGAACAAGGATTTATAGTCTTAACTTTTGTTATACATTTAAGTCACTTCACTTTTGTTTTTATTTTTATTATTATGATGAAAGCAACATCAATTGTTTTGTAAATTTACGATTTACTATGTAAGTTCGTCAGAATATGTGCCTTTTCCCTGTTATTTTGGGTGCTTTCCGATGTCCGGCATCGGTGATTGTTGTGGGGATTTTCCACCGGAGCGTTACATCCTATGCCATTCTTTGGTTGGTGCTCCGGTCGGGTGATCAAGTAAGTGAACAAAAGCATTTTTGTATTTCGAAATTTGTTTGTAAATTCTGGTGCCATTCACTGATTTCAAGATTTTACGAATAGAAGTGCCTTGTCCGTGAAAGGGTTAAACGCTTATTAATGTATTTATTATTTTAAAGTTTCCTTTCCCTTTTAATATTCACGTGTAAATACAATTTTCAGGACATAATTTTCAATATTTTCCTGCCTTTAACACGTACTCATTTAATAGTAATTTTAAAGGAGTGTTTTTTCTGTTTTTAATAGTCACGTGAAAATAAATTTTTAATCGTTAGGAAATATTATTCTTTGCGCTGTTTTAAAAATTGAAAACAATCTCTATAATAATAGCCTAAGTCATGTGACTATCATCAATAGCTCCAGGCGGATCCCTTCGCTTTTTATATTCCAGGCGACCATTTTGGAACTTTAATATTAGCCAGCCACAGGTGTGATAAGTCGCCGAATATTATTCTATCCCCATTATTTCGTTTATATTATAATAGTCCAAGTCATGTAACTGCCATAAACAACGGGCTGATTCCTTTGCTTTTCATAAGAAAGGTTTCCATTTTTATTAAAGAATCAAAATTATTTTTTCGAATAAAACTACATGAAAGTTCCCATGATCATAAAGAATTCCTGGTACTTTTATGTTAGCCGGGTGAAAATCTCGCCAATAGATTTTTTTTAACTCGCCAGTTAGCATTTTTTTATTTTTCGAGTGGTAAATTAAAACGATGCTACTTGGTTATCCCATCGACCAAAAATCTGTCGCCAAATTATAAGATTAAATGCCAATAATGGTTGATCGTAAATGTCACATTCACTTGACTTTAAGGAAGTTACGCATGTTCACGCCACCAAGTGATTATTATTTCGACGTTTTATTTGTATTTTTATTAATGTTATACTAATTTATTTGTTCTTTTGTTATTTAAAATAAAAAAATATGTCAATTTGTATAATTTGGCGAAATTGATCGACGGAGAAGTAATAACATTAAAACGTTGCTTTGAATTGGAAATTAAATCTCATGATTTGTTGCATTGTCACATACGCACCGGGTTTGGCGTGATTTTTTTTTTTTTTTTTTTTTTTTTTTTTTTTTTTTTTAACGACAATTTGGCGAAAACCTCGTTTTCAAATACCTGTTACATATGTATTTTTAAATTATTTTCTGTTATTTTTAAAATGAAATAACAATAAATAAAAAAAAATTAATTAATAACTATAGAACAAAACATTTTATAACATTTTTTGTAAATAAAAAGAAAATAAATTTAAATAAACATTTATTAATAAATAAGCAACAATAGCCGGGTTACCATGTCAGGCAAAATACCGCCATTTTGGCGCCAATTAGGTACCCCCTTGCGTAGATGACATCTCTGTCTAATATTTTTCTTTTCGTTTCGTTTAAAAAAAAAGAATGAAGTAAAAGCCATTTATTTTAAAGGTTTCAGTTTTAAATGAAAGTTTTGTATTAAATAAAATGATAATGAAATACAAATTGAATTCTGAAAAAAAGTAACATGATGCATTTCTTAGCATACATTTAAGGGAGGCCAAACTCGTCGACAAATTAATTTAAAATAACCTTTTCTAAAATATGAAAAAAAAATATTTGTTATGATTAAGATTTGAGTTGCCATCATTAGAAAAAAAAGTATTTAAAATTAGAAAAAAATTAATATTTCGAAAACTAATTCTAATTTTAAAATTCTAATACCAGTTTTGAGATCTGTGCATCAATACGGATTTTTGGTATTAATTTCATCGCAAAGTATTCCATATTTTAGGAGAAATCGCCATGAAACGTAATCAGTTGTTTAATCAGTCGTTTCATAGAATCGTTACATAAATTCGTTTCAATTCGATTCATTAGGATTTTATATATACGAGTTGGAACCCGTCGAAATTCGACGAACTAAAATGTTAGAAAGGAACATCAGATCGAATTCATAATAAACCTACAAAAATAATTACAATAAAAAATTCATCTAACATTGGTTGTCTCACTCTTAAAACAAATAATATTTTTAACTTAAAATTGCCAAAATATTATTTCCACAAACTTCAACTGCTTAAATTATTGAAAAATTAAACTCAATTAGAATACGTACTCAAGATGAGTAATTATGATGAATTTATCGATTGAGGCTCTTATGTTTGTTTTACGGGATGAAAAATCAGTAAAAAGGATTTCGCTTTGTCACATCATAAAATTTTCCCCCATAAAATGTAAACTGTACGTTATTTTCACATTCTCATAATTTACATTACGCACCACTCAAATTCACAATTTGAAAGTATTTTAACGCACAATACATTATTAATGAATGTATTTCCAAACTTAAAGTCACGTTTGTCCGATACAACTTTTCATTTGAACATTCGCACAAACTTTAAGTTCTAATCTCAATACCCGCGAAAAAAAAAAAAAAAAAAAAAAAAAAAAAATCAGAAATTTGCCTTTAGTTGTCATAGTATTGGGCATTTAGCATTGGTCAAATATTTAGTTTTATCAAAATAAATGATCGCATTGTTTTAAATATGACATAATTTTTACTCACTGAATCATTTTGCCTAGCGTCTCAAACTCAGTATCAGCGTAATGTAAAAATATTGAAATGTAACTGATTTATGAAGAAGAATGCATGTTCTTTTTTAAGATTTGACATCATTTTCTGTTAAAAAGTTATAAAAAAGTTACTTTTATTTGTAATGTGAAAATGGCATCAATAAGGATATAATCAATAAAAATAATAAACCATGACTATTTTCCATTCACTTTCAATATAAATGGAGTACTTTAGTTGCCACAATTACAAAATCTGTATTAAAAACTACAAAATAATTAATATCTCAAAAATAAATTGAGATACAGCTTTCAAACAAATTGCGTTTAAAAGAGCATTTTTTTCCTTATACGACGGTGTTAAAATTTAAAATGTGCGATGTTTATAAGTTTAAAAATTTGCCGTAGATGTAATTGCAAAACCGAAATTTTATTTCAAATTTGAAAGTATTGCCATTCGCAAAATGACGTATGCGTTACGCACAGATATGTTTGTCCTTTAGAATATAGATAGGGTAGACTTGTATATCACTGTAAGCGTATAAAAAGAAGGAACAAGAATCTAAAACTAAAATAATTTTTAGACATTCATAACGATATTCTCGGATGAGGGGGGGTTGACGAATGATAACGTCTGATATCGTAAGCGGGGGGGGGTCCAAAATTTTTATAACGTTGCATATGTAATAGACCCAAAGTATGAATGGGTATACCATAAAAGTTAAAAGAGATAGGAAGCCTAAATAATATCAAATATTGCTATTCTGTATAACTCTTTTTTAATCTTATCCTAACTTTTTTTTCTTTTTTGTGAACTTAATTCGGTACTGACAATAAAAGTAGTGCATATTTAAACTTAAAACTAAATTCATAAAACTAAATTTAGCGTGGTAATAAATAATCTTTTCTTTTTACAGTGTAGCAAAAACAAAACCCTTGTTCAAAGTTTAAACATGGCATTGTGCTAAGCGTGTTTCGAAAGGAGGTCGCAAAGTTGCAATGCCACCTTGGTTCGTGCCGCGTTTTTCCACACAGGTTTTTAATTAACATTTAAGGCGTATTGAGAGATCCATTCGATGGAAAGTAGTCGCGAATCCTATAGTATTTATGTGATTAATTCTAATTAAATTAGTCTGTTTTTAACAATTCGACGTTTGTTTCGTTTATACTGCTATTGGGCATTGCATTACACATGTATATGATTAAAAGTTGTTGTCTAGGCTTTAAAAGCTGATAGTACATAGAGTACGCCGCCCTGTCATTATGCATGTCCAAACCGTCCGTAACTTTAAGGGTTAATATCTCGGCTAATTACCGACGAATTTTTGCGCAAATCATGATCAACAATGCTCTTATACTTCTGCTACGATAGGTACATCCAGAGTTCCGCAACACATTTGCTGAATGCCCTTCAAATCGGCGTTTGTGTGTAACAGAAGAATGAGCTTTTCTCAAAAACCATGCGACCTAAGGCAATCACTATAATTTTCCTGCAATGTTTAAATTACCGCCTATACCCTCTAATTTTTTCATAATTGTAGTTTCAGTAGATTCGAAAATAGATGAAGGGGGTGGGGGAGAGAATATATTTTCGCACTTCATTTTCGACGATATCTTTCAAAATATAATACCTAAAATTAAAAGAAATGTATTTTTGAGTTCAGCATTACAAAATCTTTCACACGATATACAGGGAATTTTTTTTTCAAGTAACTTAATTAGCCCCTCTATATCTGTCCTAAATATATTTGTGAATGTAATAATTTGTAAATATGTGGGCCAATAATCTTTATTACTTCCCTCAATCTGAACTTTAGAAGTTCCATAGTTTACAAGTAAAATGGCTGTGAGACGTACAGACAGACACAGGAGTGATCTTATAATGGTTCCGTTTTCACTTTTTGAGTAGGGAACCCTAAAAAAAGACAAATTTCAGTAAAATGAAATATTACTATGTTAAATAGCATACAGAACAAACAGTTCTTCATACATGAAAAATAGTTTGATTTTAAATTTTGTCATTAACGTAAATTTTCTATTGACTTAGAAAAAAAATATATATTATTAATTTTCGTTTCTTTTCCGTAACTTTTCAGAATTAGAACAAGAATACTGTTTTTCATATATCAAAAACACTTACATTTTAAATTAGTCAATGATGTAAAAATTATTTCTGATACAAGAGATAAAATAAATAAACATTTTCTTTTCTCAACCTTTCCAAATCATTAAGTTTAAATTGTTGAGAGTAATAATAGTTCCCGAAAGAACAGTTATACTATGTGCTGATTTTCTTTAAGGGATTACACCACCTTAGCGCTCGAAAATATAGCTCTAAATATATATATATAATAATAAATTTGAAATCACAAATATATGAAAAAATTGATAAAGTTCTAAAGATGATTTAGAAATGAAGATATGAAACCAGTATGTAAAATAAGAAACTATGAATGACTCACAGAATCATCAGAGGAGCTTGTGAGTTCATTCATAGAAGATGCGTTATGTCATCCAATTTTGTCGGCATTAAGCCTAAAATGACAAAATTTAGCTCCTTATAACACAAACATTACAGAAAATAGATTGGATCTGGATTAATAAATTGGAACTGGATTAATAACAATAATGTTTAGAGTTGCCATCTTAAGTCCAAATAAATAAATAAATAAATAATATATATATTGCGTAATTATTACATATGTACAAACAGGAAGCAGCAATTTTGCTTTTTCAGAATTTAGTGTCGCCCCCCGATGAGGGAAAAAATTATTATTACTAACCGTCCTTGGCGACCAATTTGGTCTCCCTTAAAATTTATGTTTGGGAAAGCATGCTAAGCAAAGTATCATGCTACTTTTATTCATAATTTAATTTACTTGGACTCCTTTAAATATAATTAATATAATCCCTTTAGCTATTATTAATTTTTTTTTTGCATTAAAATATCTCAGTTTGTTGATTTTCTCTAAGGAAGTAAACCCTATTGATTTACAAAGGAAGTCTATGGGAATTTGGCGAAATATTAGAGATATCGCCAAGTTGGCGTCACTTTTAGCGATTAATTTTGGTCGCCAAGTTGGCGACAAACTTAGCGGTGTTTGGCGACAGAACAGGGTCCCCCTATGGTAACCCCCCCTTATTAGGTATGGATATACATTAAATGCTGTTCAATAACCAATGAGATGCGTTTCATTCGGGCGTTGTCATTAAACAATTTACAAATAATCGCGATTTCTGTGCCACTTACTATAGCGTAATATATAGATAGATTACGAAGTGGAACCCGTCGAATTTCGACGAAAAAAAATGTTTAAGAATTAACTGTTTCATTAATTTATAATAAACCCACAAAATTTGTTACAATAAAAAATGCAACTTATATTGATTAGTCTAACTCTCAAACAAATATTATTTTAACCTAAAAACACTCTAAATTTTTGTAAAGCTTTGCGCTGTATCAGTGTGTGATTTCAATTGCGTTATTTTCAAAAGTGAGACATTTCGGGATGATTTTAGGAGCTACATCATCAAAGGTTTTGCAAGCATCTCAAAAGTGCTTCTCTCGTTTTTGGCGCAGGTTTTAGCTAATATCTTGGGGTTTTACATATTTTCCAGCAGAGGGCATAGTTGTAAATTTGGGAAGAACATTTCTTTAATTGGTTGATTAGCTTTTGATTGATTGTCCGGGATGAGATGCCAGAGTTGGGCTTGGCTCGCCCGGGTATGAGCTAACCACACATGGCTACAAAATTTGCAACTCAGCTATTTTTACTCCTAAAGATCGTCCGAAAATGATATCTGAAAGTAATAAGATGTATTGCTGGGAAACAAAGTTATAAGGGGTAAAACTGGTTTTAGAATGAGATTTAAAGTTAGAAGAAAGAGGCTTCGGATTTAAATTTTTGAAATTTAATTTCAATTTTGAATTTTAAAAGGGTTTTTATCCTTTCATATATATATACATATATATATGTAACGAATATTGGGAGCGTTCCGGACTTGTATAGAGGTTGTCGCGTTCACTTTCCGGCATGGTGTCCGTGCAGCCGGTTTCTCATATAAAAGGACATCTTGAGGTTGACAGAAATTGTAGATAATAATTTGGAGAATAATTGGACTCAGAAACCTCTTGTTGGACCGAACTCATTTATTTCGTCGCTCCATCGTACAATTCGATCGCGAGTCCGGTCATAGGCCCTCGAGCCCGTTACGTTGACGATTTTAGGAGCTACATCGTCATAGGTTTTGCAAGCTTCTCAAAATTGCAAGTTCTCTCGTTTTTGGCGCGGGTTATTGCTAATATCTTAGGGTTTAACATATTTTCCAGCAGAGGGCATAGTTGCAAAATTGGGAGGAATATTTATTTAATTGGTTGATTAGCTTTTGATTGATTGTCCAGGCTCAGATGCAAGACCTGGGCTTGGCCGGCCCGGGAATCGGCTAACCACAACTGAATGAGAATATTCCGTACGTCAGCATTTTTACTCTTAAAGATCGTGCGAAAATGATATCTGAAAGTAATACGATGTATTGCTGGGAAACAAAGTTACAAGGGGTAAGACTGGTTTTAGAATGAGATTTAAAGTTAGAAGAAAGAAACTTCGGATTTTAATTTAAATTTTTGAAATTTTATTTGGAATTTCGAATTTTAAAAGGGTTTTTATCCTTTCATATCCCCCCCCCCCCTCCAAGAAGAGGTCCACCCGGAATTGTCTGCAAATCCGGAGGGACTCGCACGGAGAATGGCGAATACAAAAACAGATAAGTGCGACATTACAGATTAGGGTTAAAGTTAAATCTAAAGGTAAATTTAAATTAAATGTACCGTTAAAGTTAAGTTTGCTAAGATATGAGGACTGAATTTTACTGCTGGAAAATATTTTTTAAAATTTTACCTTTTGTGTTGTAAACTTTAAGGAAAAATTTAAGATTTTAAATTTTAATGCAAAAATATCCAAGTTTGGGATATGGCTCTTGGGACAACCTGACCGAACTTTACATAATACTTGAAAAATTTAATGACATAAAATATAAGAATACCATAAAATATAAAGAAAAGCTGAAAAACCATAAACAACAATAATAATAATATAAGATATATATGGGAAAACACAATAATAAAATAATAGAGTTTAACTTTAAAATGTAAGTACTCGGGAGCGCGTTCTGGACTTGTATAGTAGAAGCTTGCAAAACCTATGACGATGTAACTCCTAAAATCATCAACGTAACGGGCTCGAGGGCCTATGACCGGACTCGCGATCGAATTGTACGATGGAGCGGCGAAATAAATGAGTTCGGTCCAACAAGAGGTTTCTGAGTCCAATTATTCTCCAAATTATTATCTATAATTTCTGTCAACATCAAGATGTCCTTTTATATGAGAAACCGGCTGCACGGACACCATCCCGGAAAGTGAACGCGACAACCTCTATACAAGTCCGGAACGCTCCCGATATTCGTTACATTTTTAAGTATTTCTCTAAGTTCAATATTTTTATATTTTGCTGTACATTGTTTTTATTTGAATACTATTTACATATTTTGAAAATAGATGAAGAATTCCAGTTTTTCATCTATAATTATGGTTAATAATTTTTCCTATGTTTACGTGCAATTTCCAATATTATATTTGTAAATAAATTTATATTTTTACATATTTTAATTTTATATAAAAATGTGAAATTGTGTGCTCAAAGACGTTAACAAAAAAGCACAAACTTCTTGACCAGAGGACTTCGAAACAAGAAAAAAATTATGGTCAATACTGAAACTATATTATTTTATTATTGTGTTTTCTCATATATTTCTTATATTATTATTATTGTAGTTTGTTTTTCAGCTTTTCTTTATATTTTATGGTATTCTTACATTTTATGTCATTAAATTTTTCAAGTATTATGTAAAGTTTGGTCAGGTTGTCCCAAGAGCCATATCCCAAACTTAGATATTTTTCCATTAAAACTTAAAATCTAAAATTTTTTCCTTAAAGTTTACAACTCAAAGTTAAATTTTAAATATGTTTTCCAGCAGCAAAATTCAGCCCTCACGTCTTAGCAAACTTTACTTTAACATTATATTTACTTTAAATTTTACTTTAGACTTAACTTTAAGTTTAACCTTAATCTGTAGCGTTGCCCAAACAAATTCTTTCTTATCTAATTTTGTATTCACCATTTTCCTGGGTGAGTACCCCCAGATTTGCAGGCGAATTTGGTGGACCTCTTCTTGGAGGGGGGGGGGGGATATGAAAGGATAAAAACCCTTTTAAAATTCGAAATCCCAAATTAGATGTCGAAAATTTAAATTAAAATCCGAAGTTTCTTTCTCCTAACTTTAAATCTATTTCTAAAATCAGTTTTACCCCTTGAAACTTTGTTTCCCAGCAATACATTATATTACTTTCAGATATCATTTTCGGACGATCTTTAAGAGTAAAAATGCTGACGTACGGAATATTCTCATTCACTTGTGGTTAGCCGATTCCCGGGTCGTCCAGGCCCAGGTCTTGCATCTGAGCCTGGACAATCAATCAAAAGCTCATCAACCAATTAAAGAAATGTTCCTCCCAATTTTACAACTGTGCCCTCTGCTGGAAAATATGTTAAACCCCAAGATATTAGCTAAAACCCGCGCCAAAAACGAGAGATTTTGCAATTTTGAGATGCCGGCAAAACTCATGTCAATGTAGCTCCTAAAGTCAGCGACATAAGTGGCTCGAGGGACCCGCGGCCGAACTCGCGAATTAGACTGTAAGAGGAGTGGCTAAATAAATGAGTTCGGTCGAACAAGAGGTTTCCGAGTCCAATTATTCTCCAAATTTTTTATCTACAAGTTCTGTCAATTCCAAGATGTTCTGACTAATTAACGCCGGCGATACGACGATCAACTGACGGGAAGTGAACCGGCCGCGACTACCGTCTACAAGTCCGGACGCTCCCGATATTCGTTACATATATATATATATATATATAATGCCGGAGATGTAAACCATCAGACCTTCTTTTGAAAATTCCTGCTGATGGTGTAATTATTTTCTCTCTGAGGCACCGCCTAAAAAATAAGAATAACATTTTTTTCTTAATTACAAAGATAATAAGCTAAGGTGTAGCATAGAGTTTTTTTTTCTTTTTTGTAGAAATGCCAGCGGTTTGAAAAAAAAAAAAACTTTGATTTGTATCAAAATTTTGAGCTTTAAAAATTTATAAAAAATAAATTCGACAATTTTTAAAAAATACTATGCAACATCTTAAATCCTTATCCTTATCCTTATCTATACTCCTATTATAAAGAGGAAAAAATTGTTTATTTGTCGGGGGTAAGCTCTGGAACTACCGAACCGATTCCAAAAGTAATGGTATCAAAATGATGGTGTTAGTCCAACTTAGAACATAGGCTATATCTTATGTCCGTGCCACTGGCCAAAAGGGGGTGCAGGAGCAAAAAACGTTCCAAAAATGCTATTTTTGCGTTACTGAAGGGCCTAGAATCATGAAATTTGGAATTTTAGTTGCTTATTAAATATAAAGTATTTCTAAGAACAGTTCTTAAAAAATTCGAAATTTAAAAGGGGTGAAAATGCGCGAAAAGCGTTCTAAAAACGTTCTGAATGGGGGTTTCCGCACAATCTCAGGAAATACCAAACCGATATAAAAAATAATGGTGTCAAAATAATGGTGACAACCCTTGCTCTAACATAGGCTATGTTTTATGTCTGTGCCACTACCCCAAAGGGGGTGCAGCAGCAAAAAACTTTCTAAAAATGCGATGTATACACTCAGAAGGGCCTAGAAATATGAAATTTGAAATATTAGTTACGTATTATATATAAAGGATTTCTAAGAACAGTTCTTAAAAAATTCGAAATTTAAAAGGGGTGAAAATGCGCGAAAAGCGTTCTAAAAAACGTTCTAAATGGTGGTTTCTGCGCAATCTCAGGAAATACCAAACCGATTTAAAAAATAATGGCGTCAAAATGATGTTGACAACCGTTGCTCCACGATAGGCTATATTGTATGTGGGTGCCATAACCCCAAAGGGGGTGCAGGAGCAAAAAGAGTTCTAAAAATGCGATTTATATGTTACTGAAGGGCCTAGAAATATGAAATTTGAAATAATTATTACTTATTAGATATAAAGGATTTCTAAGAACAGCTCTTAAAAAATTCGAAATTTAAATGGGGTGAAAATGCGCGAAAAGCGTTCTAAAAAACGTCTAAATGAGGATTTCTACACAATCTCAGGAAATACCAAACCGATTTAAAAAATAATGGTGTCAAAATGGTGGTGATAACCCTTGCTCCAAGATAGGCTATATTTTATGTCGATGCCACTACCCCAACCCCAACGGTGGTGCAGGAGCAAAAAACGTTCTAAAAATGTGATTTTTGCGTTACTGAAGGGCCTAGAATAGAGTTGGTGAACCTTTTTATAACCGCGTGCCATTACCCCCCCCCCCCCCAAAAAAAAAAAAAAAAATATTTTATATGAACTTGACGTGCCAACTGATGAAAAAGTTTAGTGGATTGAAAAATCATGAATAAAAGTTACACATTAAGATTTCTAAATTATTTGCAACATACATGAAGGTATTACACTATAGTGATCGTAAAAACAAATGTATTTTAGAAATTAATTAAAAAAATTATATGATTAATTTTGTTATTGTATCTTAGATGAAAAATAATTAATATCAGATTTATACTTATTAGTTAATTTCAATAGAATGCAAACTGAACTGGATTTATCTGACAGATGCATTTTTTATTGATTGTTTCGTATAATTGATTTGCGAAAATAATGACCTTTCGGACATAAATATAAGAAAAAAATATTAAGAGGGCAAACGCTATTTTCTTTGAATAGCTTCGAAATTAATTTCCAAATTGCTGCAATTTTACTATTGGTATTTTAACTATATGCGGTTATTTACGGTATTTTAAAAAGCAGCAATTAAAATTCTTTAATTTCTAATTAATCGAATTTAGAAAAAGATCAGATTTGCTTTAGTAATCATATTTTCATCATAAGTTCGTGTCCTTTATGCAATATTACCGTATACTGAATTAGAACCACAAGCAACACCGTGGAAAATTATTCTTTCGCGTGCCACTTTTGGCACGCGTGCCATAAGTTCGCCGTCCCTGGCCTAGAATCATGAAATTTACTTACTACATGAAATTTACTACCATGAAATCATGGTAGTTACTTATGAGATATTAATGATCTCTAAGAACATTTCCTAAAAAAATCGAAATTTAAAAGGGGGGGAAATGCGCGAAAAGCATTGTAAAAAACTTTCTAAATTGCGATTTCTATGTAATCTCAGGAAGTACTGAACCGAATTAAAACATAATGGTATAAAAATTATGGTGACAGCTCTTGCTCCAAGATAGTCTATATTTTTATCTATTTCCACCACCCCAGAGGAAATGCAGGACCAAAAACGGTTCTAAAAATGCGATTTTTGAATTGTGGGAGGATCTAGATTCATGAAATTTTGCTTGGTATATATTTATTAGACATATATGATCTCTAAGAACATTTCTTTAAAAATTAGAAATTTAAAAGGTACGAAAATGCGCAAAAAACGTTCTAAATGCCGATTTGTGAGCCATCTCAGGAAGAATCAAACAGATTTCAAAAGTAATGGTAGGAAATTGATGCTGACAGCCTCTGCTCTAACATAGACGCTATTTCATGTCGGTGTCACTATCACCTGGAGGTTGCAGGAGCAAAAAACATTCTAAATTTCGATTTTTGTGATCGGTAGGGGCTAGCAACTTGAAATTAGCAAGGTACATATTTATTAGATATAAATTATCTTTAAGAACAGTTTCGAAAAAAATTGGAAATTTAAAAGGGGTGAAAATGGACGAAAAGCGTTCTAAAAACTTCCTAAATTGCGATTTCTACTCAATCTCAGAAAATACCAACCCTATTTCAAAAGTAATGGTTGCAAATTGATGGTGTCAGTCCCTGCTCCAACAAAGGCTATATTTTATGTTGCTGTCACTACCATCTGGGGGTTGCAAGAGCAAAACGTGATTTAATTTGCGTTTTTTTGCACAACGGAGGGGTCAAACATTTTGAAATATGGCATAGTATTTAATTATAAGATGCAACTGCTTTCTAAGAACAGTCGAAAGAAAATTCCAAATTTAAAAGGATGAAGTGAGCGAAAAGCGTTCTAAAAACGTTCTAAATTACAATTTTGGTGCAATCGTATCAAATGCTAAACCGATTTAAAAAATAATGGTGACGAATTGTTGGTGATAGAGCCGGCTCAAACATAAGCTATATTTTATGTCTGTGCCACTACCACTAGAGAGTTGCAGGAGCAAAAAACTTTCTAAGTTGCGATGTGATACTGAAGAGGCTAGAAACTTTAAATATGGCATGGTAGTTACTTATAAAATATAAATGCCCTCGAAGGACTGTTGAAAATATATTCGAACTAAAAAGGGGTAAAGCGAAGGGGAGGAATGAAAAGCGTTCTAAAAAAAGTCTTAAATTACGATTTCTATGCAATTTCAGGGATTATAAACCGATTATAAAAGTAATAGTTGCGAATCAGTGGTAACAGTCTCTGATCCTACACAGGCTATATTTTATGCCAATGATTCTACCACCTGGGGTTCACAGGAACAACAAACTTTCTAAAAAAGGCCTTTAAAAGCTTTCTAAATTACGTTTCTGTGGAATATTAGGAAATAACAAACCGATTGAAAAATTAATGTTGACAAATTAATAATGACAGTTCCTATTTCAACATAGCCCTTTATGTTGAGAGAGGTGGTAGGACTTGGAATTTGACATGATGGTTAAATTTAAGATGTAAGAAGATGGTTTCTAAATAATTCAAAACTTCAAATGAATACTGAAATGAGCGTATTAATGGAGCATAAAAGTTTCAAAATAATTTCTAAATTATCCTTTATTTAGTTTTAGTTCTTTTTATTAATTTAAGTCTCATTTCTGCCTAATGCAGTGTAATAATAAAGTTTAGTCAAACTGTATTTTAAATAGTAATTTTTGAATTATTCCTAAAAGTATAATTTCTTTTAATAAAAAATTAGACATATAAATATCACTTGGCATATTTAAAATATTACGCGAGCAAAGCCGCGGGGTTTGCTAGTAATATTATAAATGTCAATGTGTGTCCGAATGTTTGAATGAAGTCAGCATCTAAACGGATGAATTAATGCTTTTGTATTTTTCTGATATAGATGGATTACAACCCGGAAATGAACATAGGCTATAGTTTATTTAATTTATTCAAATAATTATCTTAATAATTCAAAATTTCATTCTTTTTCATGCAGAATCAATTGACATTTTCCCGATAAATTTAACCATCTTTCTTTCTTGTTGCCAAGAAAAACTAAATCTGGAATAATAACTTCTCCTCTACAGTTAATTAAAAATTAAAATAAAAAGAATTCAAAAGAAAATAAATATGACGTCATACTTGAAACAAAAAATGGGGTATTTTTTATTATGCATGAAAGATGAATATCGGTTACGTTAATAAGGGGTTTTCTGCCAAAAATGGTGTCATAATTAGAAGGAAAAAGAATAATATTATTAATAAAGTTATTCGATTGGAAAAATATGACGTCAAATTTGAAATAAAAGAGGTATTTCCAAGTATTCGTTAAAAATACAATGGGCATCAATATCAGTAACTAATGAAAAATAGATAAATAATGACGTCATATCAAAACGAATAACAGAAATATTTTTTACAAATGGACCCTATTCTCGCTTTTGATTCGAGGCTATAAAAACCGCTATTTTACCAATTGTGACGTCACAGGAATACTGTCCATACTGATTAAAAAGTTTGAATGTAAGTTACATACAAATGAGAGTTTTCTTTTCAAAATTCACGTTATGATTATCAGGAGAAGATATTTTTGGTGGAAAAAGGGGGAATTAAAACGGATTAATATATTTTATGACGCTATTTCCTCATTAAAATTAAAAAGAATTGAATTTCAATTAGTATAAATGGTGCAAAAACTTGATTAAATTAAATTTTCCAAAATTGAAAACATATTTACACACATCGAAACTTCGTGAATGAATTTATTCCGCAGAAACAAAAATCGTCTGTCGACATATTGACGCAACCAAGGAGTAAATATAACTTCTGTGCATTTAAGGGGATAGTTATTGCCCACTATTCATACGAATTAAAATTAAAATCAAGACTCCCTTATCAGGAGGCCTTGATTAAAATAATCATATACTATTTTAATTGATTAATTTTAAAAGATGGCAGTTAAAACATGCCACAAAGGCGTTTTTAGTAAAAGCTTTTATCGGTTAAAAATGATGTAATATTTTTTCATAGAAAGCATTAATTTTAATACGAAAACATTAACATAGATTTATTTTAATTTCGTCAAAGCGATGTCGTCTTCATTACACCAGCTTCGAAAGTTAAAACGAAATCTTAAAATAACAATATACTTTTCAGAAATAAAATTTTGCATCAAAAGTCGCATTCTTTGAAAATGAAATTTTAGCTTACATTTTAAATACATTTTCTTACATGAAATTTAGTATATTTAAAAAAATTATTTTTCAATGTTTTTCTAAATGTACAATAATATTGGATTTCATTAATCGGTTTCCCCTTTTTTAAATTAATTAAAATGCATAGTTTTAAATGATTCATGAAGTGAAAGAATATATATATATATTTATTTATTTCGACAAGTAACATTCCGTAGGAAAAACTAACCTAGTGTCGTCATATTTTAAATCATTAAACTAATGCCAGGCGGACGTCTTTTTGCACGCTTTTTTCCTCACGTATATGCCGCTAGCATTGTGTAGGGATAATACGCAAGGAAAAAAGCGTGCAAAAGACGTTCGTCTGACATTAGTCTTAGCTGCTTTTCTTTCAGAAAATATTAGCATTTTATAGCAGTTTTTATACAAAATGGCGTGGTTTGCACAGAATTTAACAATCGCAAATACATAAGTTTAACATCCTTTTACAGTACAATCTCCCATAACACTGGTTTCAATAAAATTTAATAAATGGCACAGGAAAGTCAACTTAAAAAAGTTTAGCAAGTAATTTCAATTTGAGATTAGGCTTTACATGTGACATCATTTACGTGTACACAAGAGCCAAAACCTTAACTAAGCAATAAATTTGCTTTTCACTTCACATCCCTCTAATGTATAAAGGCACCGTGTTTATCGAAAAGCGCAAAGGAAGAAGGGAAATTTTCTTTAGATTTTAAATTATTGAAATCTATAGTTAAAAATCTCTCTGAAACACAATCTATCACTGTTACCCCATTGCAGCATATTCCTGCAAATTTCAAAGCTTTCATAAGCCAAAATACAACACACAATAGATATGAAAATGTTTATTCATAATTGTGGTGCTTTTACATAAATCGATTTATTCCTCGAAAGCAATAAGTAACTCTATTGCTTTAATAATAAGTATTTAGGCTCAAGAGTCTTTGGAGCGTGATAAACATTTTGATATTATTGGTAGATCTAGAGCTCATAAAAGTGTGGTACAGTGAAATTAAAATGTAATAAATATTTGAAAATTAAAGATATTTCCCGTGCTCTTATTATTTATTTTTGAACTTTGATTATTTTTTTACTTTGAACTTTGATTATTTTATCACCACGTTTGATTATTTTTTAATACCATTTATCTTTTCTTTTCTCTTCCAATATGTGATTTTTTGGAATATAACCATAATGGTGCATGTTGATTTTTCGCTTATTCTAATCATATCAAAGTCACGTCTGAAGTGACCTACTAATAACCACTTTTCTTTAAAATTCTTTATTAATATATATCTTTAAATTATATTTTTTGTCTCGAAAACATAAATTAAATCAATATCCTTGAACGGAATAAATATAAATAATAAAATAGAATAACAGAGATGTAAATTTATTCCTCATTTAATCTTAGAAAAGGTGTATAAAATTTCATGCTCACAAAAGAAATTTAAATGGTCCTATATGCATAAACAAAAATAAGCAAATTAGGATCATCAGAAGCGTTTCTACTATAAAATGTGATAAAAGGTTAATTATATATGCTTTTAAATATCGAAATTTTTTGCTTAATTGATGAATTTCTTCTTCTTTAAATGTTACGTGAACGCAGTCACGGGTAACAGCTAGTAATATTATATAGAATATGCGATTTAAATTTCGTTAACATCGGTAAGGTAGCTATTGAGATATCTTCTACACCAATTTGAAAAGAGTAGTTTAAAAAAAAAACGCAAAAGGAAAAAAAAGTGCCGCATCAGCGAAACCAAATACATAGATATTTTAAACTATCTTCAATATGACAATTGTTGACCTCTTCCAGTGATGAAGCGATGTCCTCCGACTTAGACCGGAATGTGGCTGCATAAACCATCACCTCATCGAGTTTTGTGTAATCCTGGAATTTCAGCTCTCTCGATGAGTTGATGGTCTGTGCAATTGCTTTCCGGTCTAACTCCTTTTGAGTAGGGTCAGGTGAAGTAATTATGACCGCTGTCATATTGCAGAAAACAGGGTGTATGGTAAAATTTTGTTTCAAGCTTAGATATTAACCTCATAATGTATATTTCATCTTAGATCTTCTTTATTACTAGTCTGAAGCCTTTGTTGAGATAAGAATAGCAATTTGAAACTAAGTCTATAAAATGTTTGATAAACGGATTTGTCACTTTGGAGTTCGAAGTGGTCACAATTACCCCAAACAAATGTGTATTGGCAAGTATAAAGAGGACATATAGTGGTCATAATTTCCCCACTAGTGGTCTTAATTAGCCCAAACTTATGTGATTGTGAGTTTTTGGTGGGGTAATTATAACCATCCTTTTAACTTAAAAAACAAAAACAAAATAAAACAGCTATGAGAATTAAAACTTTTAAAAGGTGTTCCTTAAAGGATCAAAGTTACTTCCTATGTACTAAAAACATCACTTTTCCAAACAGAAATAAGCAATAAATAAATAAATAAATAAGTAACAATGTTGAAAATGTAAAAAGTGGTCATAATTACCCCTACTGACTACAGCTTTTATCGATTTTCTGGACTCTTTATTCTGTTCTTTCATGTTGGCTGTGATACTCGCTGAGAATCTAAGTTCTCGGAAATTCGCAGCGCAACTCAGGAAATAATTTAAATTTTGAAATGGTTAAATGCTTCAAATATTCCTAAAAGTATCTCGAGATGGTGTAACCCCTCAATATTTATAATTCACATATAATATTTTACAATTCATTTATAATTCGCCTTCAAAATTGATGCTTCTTCATACTTGCGAGTAACAGGATACACTGATCCGCACTGTAACAAAAATCTGTAATTTTTACAGAAAAGAATTGTATTTTTTTTTTTTTAACTGCTTTTCTTCAAAACAGTTTTTTTCCATAAAAGAAACTGAATTTTGTAATTTTTGCAGAACAAATCTGTATTTTTTACAGAAAAAAAAAACTGTTTTACTGAAAAATTACAGCTTTTTTCTATAAATTAAACGGTTTTTTACTGGCGCCAAAATTGCAGTGTTTTCCTGTCAATTTGACAGATTTTTTTTTACAGTGCGTGTAAAAACTTAAACTGCTGTTTTATTCGGAAACAAACACACAGTTGAAAGTTAATTTAACGGAAAAGCAGCAAATTCTGACACTGATACTTCATACGTTCCATTCTGTTTTAAGCGGAAAAATAAAAGTCTAACTTAAAAGTAAAGTCATTTGTCAAATACTATTGATCGTTCGGAGTTTATAGTATTGAAACAATCCACTGTAATTTATTATCGATAAATAATTAGCCATCTTCAGATATAATTTCAAAAGCAAAGTGATCATTCGAAACTTCTTATAGTGAAATACGATATCAATAAAATGAGACAGAAAAATTTTAAATTAACAAAGTCTAAGTACAGCTCATTAACAGGATCATAATTCAGAAGCCATCAATTTTAAGTTATTCACAAAATTAAAGCGCACTACTTTTAAGAATTTTACATTGCGCATTATCGAAAGTGTAATAAGACGCAAAAAATAAAAAATCTCCGACAGAAATCATAATCTACTATTTGAATGATTTCTGGAGTAATATCTTCTAAAAAATGAGTAGTAAAAGGTTACATTAAAAAATTCGTGCTTAGTTGGAAATTCAATTATTTAGTTACATATTCTTGTTCAGGAAACTACTACTGAACTCTCTTACCCTTTACTCGTACCTTCTGAATGCCAACAGCTGATAAAAAAGGTGTAATAGTAAAGTAACTATTGACTCGTCGATAAGATTGCTCACACCGCCCACTAGCGGTAAAATTAGAAGTTAGCACGCTTATCTCGAAAACTATATGCGATACGGGAAAATAGTAAATTACGAAGTTAAAGAGCAGCATCGATTTAGTTTGCGCTCGTAAAAGCTGAGAAATAAAATAACGTAAAATATTCATTTGTTTATTCGAGACTTTCTACACCAACAAATGTGAATTTGCATATCCTATTCTTTGCCTTTTAAAGTGCATTTTCGTAATATATGGTTCAACAGCTTTTTAATGGAATATTTTCCATTATCTCATACAGTAATCGAGATCGGCACGTTAACTCCTAATTTTACCACTAGAGAGAACTACAAACAGTCTTTGACTAGCGCATGATCACTTTACTATATCTAAGCATAATTTTTATCACTATAGTTGTCGGCATTTAAAACTTAGGACGGGAGAATGGAAAGAGTTCCCTGAATTAGAATATGGAATTTCATATCATGTTTACATTTTTGTTATAAACAACTGAATTTTTAATCTCCTGTGATTTTTTTTTTTATTTCTGTAACTTATAAACCCCCGGTATACTATTTCTTTCTCTCAGCTACTAAAATGACGTCTCTAAAAAATAACGCTCCGTTGTATAAGCCAGCCGTAAAACAAAGCAGATGTATCATTGAACCGTTAAATACTCTACTGCAATTTTTTAAACTTCTAAGCATCGTACATTTTCAATTTTTATACCGTCGTATTGGGAAAAAAAGTATTTTTAAATGCAATTTGTTTGAAAACTGCATCTCAATTTATTTTTGAAATATTAATTTTTTTGTAGTTTTTAGACCATTTGTTTAATTTTGGCAACTCAAGTACTCCATTTCTGTATAAAGTACAGGAAAAATAGTTGGAAAATAGTAATTATATATTTTTGTTGCCATTTTCTCATAACAGCTTTTAAAAAATAATGTAATTAAAAAATGTGCTATTTTGAAAAAATATAAATGAATGATTTCTGATAAAACAGAGAGCTATTATAAACCAAGTTAAATTTTAAGTATGTATATTAATATTACAAACAAATGTAGGCGTATGAATCATTAGATAGCCGATTTTTTTGTCGAATTTCTGAAATGACTGCATCTGTTTCTTTTCTTTTCTTTTTTTTTTTTTTTTTTTATTTGTGTATTATTCAGCGATAGTGACGTCCTTTGCATACTTTACAGTGGATGTTGTTTAAGACTGGATCGTAAATGAAGAATTCTTCAGCGGATGCGAGTGACGTCATTTTACATAAAATAAAAGCGTGTGTTTTAGCTCAAAACTGAAATATGTTTTGTACTATCTATATTTTTATACATATATCTTTTTTTTCTTCGGGGGGACACTAAATTCTGAAAACGCAGAATTCCTGTTTTCTAGTAATTTATTAGTACTCATGTTTTTGGAAAACGTTGCACCAATGATCTTTCAAATTGGTTGACTAAGATTTTTGCCCTAACTAAATAACTTATTGTACTCGACTATTATCTGTAAATTAAAAATTCGCCAGCAGACAACAGAGATCATTGTACGTCGTGTAATACTATGTTCACACTACGAGACTTAAGATACCTTTGTTCGCCGAACTCTCTTAATTTTGAGGTGGTACCCTCCCGGAATTGGAAACCTGTTCACATGGAAAAACTCACTTAAGATAACTCAGTGAACGTCACTGTGTTGTTTGCGCATGCGCTTAAGATAAAACCGCCCGCAACACCCAATCAGTTAATGCGAAGCTTTACAGCCAGCGAGAGTGAACGGTCGTGACTGTCTCTAGCCCGAAGAAAGTTCAAACTCTCTCAGAGAGTTTGTGGAACTTCCTCAGAGAGTTCGGAGGTTTAAGATAGTTCCGATAACGCAGTGTGAACGGGGTATTAGCCTCTGACAAATCCTTTTTATTCAATTCCTACTATTAGTTCACACTCTCCCTATATTTATTTATTTATTTATTTATTTATATATATGTATATCTTGTTCAAATTTTCAGTCGTTAATAAAATACTCATTATTCATCCTATCAAGTTGAAATAATTTTTTTTCAAACTTGTACTGGATGACAATTGATGTTAATACAGTTTTTTCAAATATTAATTAATTAATTAAATTTTAATTAATTAATTTTAGTTTTACAGGGGAGACAAAATGGCGGCCATTGGTTATTGAAGCATTTAATCCATCTTCATATCTATAAGGGGGGGGTTACCATAGGGGGACCCTGTTCTGTCGCCAAACACCGCCAAGTTTGTCGCCAAATTTGGCAGCCAAAATAACTCGCCAAAAGGGACGCCAACTTGGCGATATCTCTAATATTTCGCCAAATTCCCATAGAGTTTCATTGTAAACCTACTTGCTTATAGAAAATCAACAAATTGAGATATTTTAATGCAACAAAAACTAATATTAGCTTAAGGGATTATATTAAATTTTTCTTTGATGACCTAAGTAAGAATTGACTTTAAAAACAAAATTTTTATATTACTTGTACTTGAATAATATTAGTATAGATAAAATAAGTTTATTTTAAACAACTGATGGCCATTCACTAAAATTTGGGAAGAACTTCGTTTTTCATTAGAAATGAAGATCCGATGAGTCTCCAAAAAATAAAATTGTTTTACCATGTTTTGGGGGACAAAAGGGGGGAATTTTTAACCCAGGGAGGATGGCGAATTCAAAAAAATTCAAGCAGATCAAGCGAGGTATCGTTTATTAAGAATTTTTAATTCTAAATCGAATGACACCATCCGCAAGACGATACGATTATTTTTTACAAAGTTAGAGCAGGTTTTATAAATGTAAAGTCGAAAATTATACTTTATGCAGATAAAATAGGTTTTTACAGTAACAACTGATGACCATTCGTGAAATTTTGGAAAGAACATAGTTTTGGCACTAGAAAGGAAGATCCGATGTGTCCCCAAAAAATAAAGTTGTTTTGCTGTATTTGGGGGGGAAAGAGGGTCAAAATTAACTCGTGGTGGGAAATTCAACTCTTTGTAATTAGGTCAATTGAGGTATCGTTTGCTATGTATTTTTTAATTCTAAATCGAATGACACCATCCGCAAGTCGATACGATCATTCATTACAAAGTCATGGTAGGTTTTATAAATACAAAGTCGAAAATTATATATTACTGAGAACAGCTTTGTCACATTTATTTTACGTTCAAAACAGGTTTTTATATCATATAAAAAAATCTCAAACTTGTTAAATATCCTCAAAATAGAAATAATCGAAATCAAGATCATTTGAGCCTTTTTCAAGGTTATTAAATTTGTCAAAATCCGTTTATTCATAATTTTGTATTCGTAAACCATTCATGACTTTGTATTCCTAAACAGTGCCTAACTTTGTAACGAATGATCGTATCAACTTGTGAATGGTGTCATTTGATTCAGAATTAAGAAGTACGTAATAAACGATACCCCCACTTAACCAAATTAAAGAAAGTTCAATTTTCCTCCCCTCTCGAATTAAAATTCCTCCCCCCCCCCCATAAAAAAAACAACTTTAATTTTTGAGCACTCATCGAACCTTCGTTTCTAGTGCCAAAACGAAGTTCTTCCTAAATTTTCGTGAATGGCCATCAATTGTTTCTGTAAAAACTTATTTTACCTGCATAAAGTATAATTCTCGACTTTGTATTCGTGAAACCTGCCATAACTTTGTAAAAAATTATCGTATCGACTTGAGGAGGGTGTCATTCGTTACAGAACTAAACAATACAAAATAAACGATACCCCACTTGACCTATTTAAAAAAAATTATTTTTTCCCTCCTCGAGGTAACCCCCCCCCCCCCCAACACACACACACACACAAAATAACTTTATTTTTGGGAACTCCTCGGGTATTCATTTCTAGTGCCAAAATGAAGTTTTTCCCAAATTTTCGTGAATGGCCATCAGTTGTTGTATTTTACTCAATTTTTGGTTTATTTTACATTGAAAATAAAAATTAAGGATTTAATTATTACTAGTATTAATTCTGCTACCAAGATTTACATGAAAGGGTTTTTCAAGTATTTGATTCTGAATAAAATTAATTACTACATTTCTTTATTCATTTGCATTTTTTACAAAATGGTGTTTTTCGAGTTATGACGTTGTCGTATTTGATGAGTGATACATCAGTTTTCGTAAAATTCGAGTTTTTCAACGCAATCTGATACTCTGATAAATCGCACAGTCACTGAGGCCATTACGTTAAAGAAATAAAAAGAAATATATAAAATTAGAATATGATTCTTGTTTTTATCGAGACATGTATGGAAATGTTTGAAATTCAAGCTTCCCTCCCTTAGCTTGAAAAATAATGGGCTGTGTTAGCAATTACTGCGTTTTAGCTCTTTTTTCTTCTTCTTTTTCTTTCTTTTAAGCAGCCTTTTCTTTTTCTATTCTAGGAAAAAAAGAGAGTGACATCGGATATCCAGATTTTTATATACACGACAAAAGTTTTGAAATGTTTCCTATTTAGATATTTTTCAACAACACATATAACAATACATTCAAATCTGCCACGCACAAAAGAATCAGCTTTTTTTTATTATTTCATTTTCTTTTCTGATTTATTCACTTTTATTATCTGCGTAAAAATAGAGTATTAAGACGGTATAAGAGTAGGACTCCCGTATATTTTAACTTAACATCACAACTCAAAAGCTGAAAATTTTCAGTTATGCGATTAAGGGTGCCAGGTAAACAAAATTTGGAAAAAAAATCGATTTTTACTTTTTTATATCATTAAATAGTTTAAACTTTTATCTTTCCAACGATGCGTCACACATGTTTAGGTATATAAAAAATAAGTGTTGGAATTATTCATTCTTTCTAAGAGTACTTCACAGCTTAATGGCCATTTAAATCTTTAAACTTTTTCTCAAAACTTGGATTTTTCATGTTTGTGTTCCTTTTTTTCAATATCTATTACACTTAAGAACTCAGATTTTTTTTTAATACTTATGCTATATTGTATACTTTAACACAGGGATTTCATTGTTGAGAATTATTTTTTTTAGGCGGTGAAATCTTACCAAAAATGCTAATTTAAAAATGACTTTCAACAAATAATTAATAATTAATTTTCAGTTTCACTTAGAAAGAAAATGGTCTGTTAAAATACGTAAATCATGTTCTTCTAACTACCCTAAAAAATATAGACCTCTATCTTTCACCATTTCTAAGAAAAAGGTACATAAAGTTGGTGAATTTAACATGGCGGAGGTAGGGCTTTCCCGGTCCCCTTAAAAAACAACATCAGCTTGCCTGTTTATATTTATCAGCTATAAACAAATAAAGTAATGTAAAATCTCAACATTGGTATGGTAATGTTTTAGCACTGTGGTGTGGAATCAGAATCTGATTTACAGATCTCTGCTCAACTCGGAAAAGGAAACCCCAAAATCTAAAATATATCTAATAAGGGAATCTAAAACTATTGTAGCGATGTCTTCTCATCTGAACTGTATATAGTGAATTACCAACTTAGAGTAAGTGGCTTGGCCTTTTGCTCGACGATATGTCTCTCGACGACTGTTCATGAAGTCCCAGTTCCGATCCTCGCTAACGTCTATCCGACCTCCACAGCATATAAAGTATTCTTGGGACTGCTAAAAATTAAGTGTGTTCAGGCTCTCCCAGTTGATAAATCGGTCCTGCGTGGGATAGTAGTTTGATGTAAGAGGATCTTGGGTGTGCTGACAAAATTTGCAACGATCATAAATTAAAATACAATGAAAAGGTAAATGCACTTATAGTGTAATAGGGCCACTAATTTTTAAGGTTTAAAAAAAAGACCACAACACATTTCTGAAAAACAAATGAAAGAAATTTGATTGACTAACACCCTTAACTGTTAACTACCCATAAACTGTTAGAAATAGTAGTTGTTTTCTTCTGTTGCTGCATAAGTTTTTATTTAAAACTTTTTTCTTTAATATTATGTTTTGTTTTGAATTAAACTGTCGTTTATGTACTCTAATAAACTGTAAATAATTTGTTACATAAGCTTAAAACTTAGAAAGTGAGAGAATCACTGTAAAAAAAAAAAAAAAAAAAAAAAAAAAAAACTATGTGAGTGTGAACTGTGTGAGTAAACACTGTGAAAAAAAAAATCTCAAATTGACAGGAAAAACTGTCGATTTTGGCGCCAGTGGGAAAAAAAAAAATTCGTTTAATTTACAGAAAATATCTGGAATTTTTCATTAAAACAGTTTGTTTCTGTAAAAAAATATAGATTTTTTCTGTAAAAATTACAAAATTCAACTTTTCTTTTACAGAAAAAACTGTTTTTCTTTAAAACAGTTTTTTTTTGTAAAAATTACAGATTTTTTTTTCAGTGTATTAATTTTGAGGGTTGGGCCACTTCTGGTTCATTGTTTTTTAAACTATACCCATAGTGGCCATGGAGATCCACCATTGGAACGTATGCCAAATTTTATATGTATGTTTAATTTATTTTAATTAAGTATATTTTGTAGTTCTAAGCCTTTGTATATAATTTATTTAGATTTTTGTTCATCAGAACCAGTAGTGGGGCCGCGGCCCACTATTGATGCACAAGTGGCCCAATTCTGGAGCAGCGAAAATGTAACTTCACTAAGCTATCAGGCATGTGATTATTAAAAGAAGTTAATATCTGAAATACTTCAAAGTTGGTTGATTGTTTGGTTGGTTAAACTTTCGTTATAGAATGTTTATAAGAGTTTTAAATATAAATTAATGAAAAAAGTATATACCTATTAACTTGCATTAAGTTTTTGCTGCATTACTAAAATTCAGAATTTGTTTTATTTCTGTTCCAATCAGATGCAAAAAGTTTCAGAATATTAAATATTGAATAATATTTCCAATGGACAGAAAAACACAATTTAAATTAAATTTAACAATAAAATTTTTCCAGAATTGGTTCTGCTGTAAATACAGATATAAATTCGCAAGGCTGCAAATAAAAAACAATAAAATGTCGACATTCTTTGGATCCTAAAATATCTTGTTTCGTAAGAAATCTTATAACCCTTTCGGGTCTGGTGTACTATTAATAGTATATGTCTTTTCATCGAGTATTATTTTGTCTTAACAATTACTTTTGTTAGTTGTACTAGGGTGGCTCCGTCCCCTTGCTCGCTACGCTCACCAACCCCCGTGTAATCGCTTCGCGATTCCATTCGGCATCGCGAAGCAATCCCTATTTTCTAGCCAACCCCAGACGTAATTGTTTCCCGTTTCCATTCTGGATCGATTCGCGATCCCTTATTTTCTACGCATTCAACTTTTAGATTCCACTTGGTAAAAACGCGTTCCTTCCCAACTCCTAACAATTTTATTTCCTTATTTCCAAGCATATAATCATTAGAGCTTAGAGAGTTTCATAATTATAAGCATTATTAAATACAAAATCATTAAAAAAGGTGAAATTTATAATTTATTTGAATAATTACAAATTAAATAAATTTATAATTAAATAAAATTATTAATTAATAGAAAATTTAAAAAAAAAATATTGTAAATTTAAAAAGTAACAAATTTATTAAAGTTATTTGGAATTTTTTTTCCTTATCTTTATAATGAAGTCACTGATTTGTAGTTACAGGAAATAATCATATAAATTTCCTCTCCTCAGAAATTTTCATTTGGCCGCCTTTTCTCCGCCATCATATATCTATAAAATTATATATATAGTGTTACGAATATTGTAAATAGTTAGTGTTTGTGCTTAAAAATAATGCAAATAGTTCAATTAAACTCTATTCATAAGCTAATGTTAGTTTTTGTTGCACTGATATACCTCAATTTGTTGATTTTCTGCAAGCAAGTAAACCCTATTGGATTTCAATGGGAGTCTAGGGAAATTTGGCGAAATACTGGAAATGGCGCCAAGTTGGCGTCACTTTAGGCAACTAATTTTGGTCGCCAAATTTAGCGATATATCGCCATGTTGGCAAAAATCTTGGCGACGTTTGGGGACAGAGCCGGGTTCCCCCCCCCCTCCTTGGTAACCCCTTAAGCGTCAGAAAGCTCTGACCAATCACATGCATTTCGCGGTATCTACGCAGATTTTCATTGGTACATTTCCAAAGCGTAACTTTTTTTTATATATAGAAGGAGATTATATATATAGTGTTACGAATATTGTAAATAGTTAGTGTTGTGCTTAAAAATAATGTAAATAGTTTAATTAAACTCTATTCATAAGCTAATGTTAGTTTTTGTTGCATTGAAATACCTCAATTTGTTGATTTTCTGCAAGCAAGTAAACCCTATTGGATTTCAATAGGAGTCTAGGGAAATTTGGCGAAATACTGGAAATAGCGCCAAGTTGGCGTCACTTTAGGCGACTAATTTTGGTCGTCAAATTTGGCGATATATCGCCATGTTGGCAAAAATCTTGGCGACGTTTGGGGACAGAGTCGGGTCCCTTCCTCTCCTTGGTAACCCCCTTAAGTGTCAGAAAGCTCTGACCAATCAGATGCGTTTTGCGGTATCTACGCAGATTTTCATTGGTCCATTTCCACAGCGTTACTTTTTTTTATATATAGAAGGATACATATAGTAACGATAGTATATGCCTATGCATTTCTTATTATGGCTTCATTTATGTTTGTCATTTAGTAATAATAATAATAATAATAAAAGTTTCCTTAATTCTCTCTGCCCCGTTGTGGATTCCTTTATTTTAAACATATATTTTATCCTTTAAATTTAAAATACAGGTTGCTTTTCTGAACGCATATTGTGCAATAAAACGCAAACAATATTAGAAATTTCTAATATCTGTTAAATACACTGTTAAAACACTATTCTTAAAAATAAGTAAATTGTACTAATTATTGAGCACTTCCCGATCTTAAAATAGCTCCGAGTATTTAACTCTTAAATTTGAAAAACGCATGTACTCATTTTTTGAGTACATACAGGAACTCGAAAATAAGTATGTATAGAAACACACACACACTATAAGAAAAAAAAAGCGAAATTACAGAGAACTGACAAATCACCATTTTTAATTGCGAAGAACTACAATCTTTGGAGTAAAGAACAACGTATTTACTATTTTAATTCTTGAAATTTTGTGTATGAGCCGCCCCGTGATTTGAACCCGAGTCCTCTAGGTGGGAGATAAGTATTGTACTGACTGTGCTGTAAGAGCAGTTACCAGCTGCTTCCAAATGACACCTTTTATGAATCCGCGACGGAAGATCGCTAACAGCAGAGATGAATTTTCTCTTTCTTAAATATTCTAATTTCTAATAAAACAATTTTTAAACTAAATTTTCTTCTTTAACATTTCTAATGAAATTGTAAATAAATTTGAAAAGTGTGTGTTATAAATTAAAAATTATAACAAAGATAGACATATCTTTAAATAAAACCTTGGAAATCCCTACTGTCAATTCGGTATAAGAAAAGGGTTTATCAGAAAACCCATATTTTTGAGCACATAGGATTTAAACATGAATATTAAGACTTTAAAATACAAAATATATGTATTCATTTCTGCATACATTTATAAATCAAGTATAAGTATACACAACTTCAAAATACCATGTACTCGTTTCTGAATTAATTGTACTTAAAAAAAATCGAGTACAAAGAAATTTTCATTTTTAAGTAGATTAATGCTCCTTTTTGAAGCAATTGTACTTAAAAAATATGAGTACATAGAAATGCTCATTTTTAAGTAGATTGTTTTAACGATATACTTCTTTTTGAAACAATTGTACTTAAAAAAATACGAGTACATGGAAGTTCTCATTTTTAAGTAAATTATTTTTGAGAGTGTACGACCTCTAATACGATGTTTTCCAAACGTCTCCAAAAACTCTTTCTTAGCCCACTGCCATATTTATATGAATTGAATTGTACGAAAAGTAACTACATTCGTCTGATTTCAGACAATGAGATATTCTTTAAATTTCAGTAAATCTATTTGGATAGCTACGATTAACATTATTAACATAAATGTAATTTTGTTCTCAAAATTGAAAAAAAAATCGGACCTGAAAGGGTTAAGAGAAAAAAAAAACATTTCTAATAGATAAATTAATGATTTAAACCAGTTATTTAAAAAAGCAGTTTTCAACATTCATGTGGCGGTCGCATGGAAGAAAATTACTATTCTGCGACAAACTTCATCAACACCAAAAATCTTTCTGCAGGAATAATCTCAAAATAAAAAAATAAAATAAAAAAGGGGGAATATTTTTTGCTTTACCTCTCCCCCTCCTTCCCCCCCATAAGTAGATAATTGTCTTATTATTTATTCTTACTGCAAAGTTAAATAGGACAGAATTTTTTTTAAGTTGCGGAATTTTAAAGGCTTTTGGGAAACACTAAACAGAAGCAGAAATTACGATGAGAAGGAAATAGTAATTTAGATGATAGTTTATTTTTTGTTACCACAAAGTATCAAACCGGACAGAAAATGTAATATATTTTTTATATGTTGTATGCTGAAGAAGGCAAAGGAGAAATGAAAATTATGACAAGAGGAAGGGATGAGAATTTCAAAAGATTTTTTTTCAAGCAGAAATCTGCCGAAACACAGAACATTCTCTTCTGAAAGCAGAAATTATCAAAAGAGAAAACAAAAGAATACTTGGAGAAAAAATTACGCCTTTCGACAAAAAAGTTTGCTCTAATGCTTACTATTTGCATTGGTAGAAATTGATAAATTCCATATTTTTTCCCCTTGAACATTAGTATCATTCTGGTATTTAAAAAACCCGACATTTTTAGTGTCAGAAAGCGTAAAAAATTAACAAAGTTCTATGTATCATAACTTGCTAAATTTTGGTCGTCGAAGATTTTTTTTTTCACTGTTTAACTTGTTAGAGCATGGAAGACATTTCCAGGCGCATATAAAATTTTAAATTTCGTAACTTTAAAAAAATGTAACTATTTTGATGAAAATGGATTTTTATATGACGAAAAACAACGCTTGAAATATTTTTGCAATTAAAATTATACCTCAAAAACTAGCTTCTTGGAAATTAGCTATTGATCAGCGATAAGAAGGACACCCTACATACAACTTAAAAAAAATTACATTGCAGATTGTAGAACATTAGCTATTATGTAATGTGAGACCAAAATAAAATCGATTTTCAGAACTGAAGTTCAGGTCCCTGATCTGCAGATTTAATAGTGGAATTATTTTACGAAATCATCTAAACTTCTAAGTACGACTTCAGTATTGTGTACAGTTAATTCTAGAACTGTAAAAAAAAAAAATTATAAAACATTCTAAAAACTATTCCACCACTCAAAATCAGACATTTGTATCAACAACTTTAGGGGAGGGGGGGGGGGGGAATATTTTGATCATGATTATGAAATGGTTCCAACTTCCTTAAAAATTTTAGTGCAAGTGCTGGGAAACTAGAGCCACACTTTTGTTTGATAAATTCAAGACCTATGTTCTTCTTTTCTTTTATAACATCAATTCCGGGGTTAGAAATTAACATCGATAGGCTTAAAATAAATGCAGTAAAGTGTGCGTCTATTAATGATTGTTCATATCTCTGTTTATATACTGATAGACTGTCTTATTGTTTGATGTTGATGCTTCTTTTAGCTTCAATTCCAGCTTTTTCCATGCTAATACACATTCAGCGAGGGAGCAATTGTTCCTTTTGCACAAAATAAATAGTTTTGGCTATTGGTTTCAGAATCATAATCATGTCCTGTACATTTCTTTTTACCCGACTGCCAAGAAGGGTTATGTGCGTATCTGGATATGTAGATTTCTTTATACCCTCGAAACATCCCAGCGGCTGGATGGATTTTAATGAATGAGGTCTCTATCGATTCGTCTTAACCGTCCGATGGTTATGGGCTAGGTTTTATTTTTATAAATTCAAAATGGCGGCCGTAAAATGCAAAATGGTTGTCGAGCCGAAAAAATGTTTTACGCACTGTATTGAGTGGCATATCATTGGATACGTCTTTCAAAATGAAGACTATATTTCATTGACTATTTTACAGTCAGAAGCTTCGTTTAAATATTATGCGACCTGAAAGTTGTGTAGGTAGTATCTCTAGCTTTACAGCAACTCCAACCTTCATAGACATCTATAGGCCTCATCAAAACAATGTTTATAGATAGGAACTAACAATTAAACACAACTTAAAAGTCATCAATGCAAGTAAATAAAAATATAAAAAATAGTTTCACATTGATGAGAAATAATTAATTAGTTCGCTTTTTACGCAGTCGGGTTTTTTGATTTTTTTTAAGTTATTAAACCAATTTTTAAGATTTTACTGGAGATGTCTCTGTCTATCTCAGATCTGTGACCTTCACAAACTTTCTGAGAATTGACCAATTTTTAATATAAGATTCATGAGAGTCACAATAAGTATTCCATCGTATCTCTAGAGGAAGAACCAATGCCCTTCCACCTTCTGCGTGATGCAATGTTTTCGAAAGGTGATGATTGCGAAAATATTTTACATATTTTTGTGACATATTTTGTTACAACAGTTTTAACCAAGTCTTTGGGTAGCATGTTTAAAATATGGGCACTGCAGCTATATGGAAGTTCCGAAAAACTAAGCTCTTCATCCCGAATCTTTCTGGCAGAAACCATATTTGAAGTATTCTCTGTAACAAAAAGTGATATTTTACATTTGAAGTTTTCTTCTGTTGCCTTTACTGAATTCAAAACCAAATTTTCTAAATAATTTCCAGTGTGTGATGAGCCGGATGTGTCAATAGTATCAACGAGGATGACTTTAACACACTTTTTGATTACACTCACACACACAATTGGTTCATTATGAATGTTCGACCATCCATCGATTGCCATGCAAACTGTCTTGTTTTCTAATTCAGCTTGGCATCCCTAAAGCTCATCATTGTAAATCTTGGGTAATCATTTAGCAGCTAAATCGGCACTATTATGAACATTTTACACACTCATTTATGAATATGTGCCTTTGCCAAAGTTTGTTTTATTTATTTTTAACATTAAAAGGGGGGGGGGGCTCATTTTATTTTTAGTCCAGGCATTAGGTACTCAAAAAGGTGAAATAAAGGAAAGCTTTGGTGTAGTTTTGATATTTGGTGCCTTTATGTTTTGTGGGCCGCTGAACACGAATCTGAGGTTTGCCAACAAATTTTTTTCCTAGAAACACATTTTTTTTTTTTTTTTTTGCAAAAAACGTGTAAAAAACGACTTTTGTTTGTTTTTTCAAAATAACTCCAACACTATTCATTTTACGTAAAAGTCGGCAATTCATAAATTAAAGCAGACAAAATTTCCTACATTTTATGTATTAAAAGTTTGTTTCCCCTGATCAATGATTTAGCCGTGACAGTGCGGAAAAATGGCTGTGAAAAGCGAAAAAATTTCAAAAACGGTAATTACGGCGCCATACGTCGGTTTAACATGAAACTAACCATTTTACGCAAACATTGACTATTAATGATACTAAAGGTTATATGATGGACAACATTTTACAATGAAGTTGCTGTTGATAAACATGACGACTCATTATGAATCAATATTTAATTATAAATAATTATCTACATTAGTAAGTACATTTACTTAAAAAACAAAAATTTTATTTCTGCTTTCTTTTAGTTGAAGGTCCCTGCTTTTCACCGATATCCGTAAGATAGAAAATAGACTTATGGAAAAAGTGGATGTTTTTATTACTATCAATATTATAAAATAAATGTTTTCTTAATATTAAGTATTTGGTACCGTGTGACATGACTTTTTCCTGTTCATTGGGTCCACGGGTTCATTGGGTGGGTAACCCATTTCCAGCTCCGTTTCAAGGTCTAGCTTGTTCTCCTTGTCTTGACACACTACTGCGATGTTGTTGCAATTCCCTTGGCAGTTGTGGCGAATGTTGGAGCAAGAAAGCCCTGCCTTCTTGCACCCACATCAATTCCGTTGGCAGTTCTTTCTGCACTTGCAGGATACAAGCTTCAACAAAGCAGGGGGTAATACAGTGAACACAGGCTCAAGACCAGCATTTGTTTTCTTCCATCCCCACTCTTCAGACTTTTTTCAACCCCCACCCATTGCTGGACCTGGTGAAATATTCTTAAAGAGTTCTGTTGTGCTGCAGTTGCAGATGGTGGTAAAGGAGGAATATTCGAATTGTAGCTAAAGGCTGACTTCCTGTACGAAATATACCTTAGATGGTTTAGCGAAGGCACATTTATCCCACTATAACCATACAGTGAGACAAGGAATCGTTCCTTAGCAGCTGCAATCCTCTCCTGAGTAGCGTTCGAGTCGTTGAATACTTTAACAACGCCGAGAAGATGTGGATTCTTCACAAGAGTTATGAGGTACTTCATTTTCCCTCGCATAAACAGTGCTGACGTTGTATCGCAACCGCTCATAGCATGTAGGAAGAGGATGTTTTCCGCAACAGTTGAACTCACAGCATTGCTTGGAGAAAATGTCACTGGAGAAATGGTGTCCTTCCCTGGTTTTGAAAAGAAAACTTTTTCATCCAAGAGACCTATCAAAATGACTAAAATATCTACATCCTCCCCAACTATAATTACCGTCTCATTTGATGAAGCCACAAAGCAGTGTTTATAATCAAAGTGTCTGCGTCGTCTTTTGCTTGCTTGCATGTAATATTTGCTGATGAGAACTTGCCAGTCATAATATATACTAACCGACTTTTGTTTTTTGGGTTAACAAGAAACTTTTCTTTGTAAATGGTTGGTATCATTGTTTCGTCAAACAATATGTCGGTTGAAGTATGTTTTCTTGATCGTCTCATATGCTCAGCAGTTTTTGTACCACCTTGTACATCATCAGGGTAGCTATGAAAAATAACTACTGCCTGGGGTTATTTTGACTGCACATACTGAACATATTTGTCGCAGATTGAAAAAAAGACTGATTCTTAAGCCAAACAACTCTATGTAATAAAAATAAACATCAATGACGAATTGAACCTTGCCGCTGAACCCTTGTAAGGGGTTTGAATGCCTTATTGAGAGTAGATTTGTGTCCTTTTCTTAAGTCATTGTCAAATAAGAACAAGAAATAAGGGCTTAGATCGTACGTCAAAAACTCCTCAAGGTCTTCATCCGAATGCTTTACAACCGATATTTGTTGGAACAAAGTTGTGGGATTGACAGAAACCAACTCCTTGTCCGCCTGTATTATACTGGTCATTACAGGAAGGAGTTTTACTCTGTTGCTCCGTTTAAATTTGACACTTCCAAAGTCATCAACAACAACTCTGCTACCAATGACTGATTCCCAAGACTTATGTCAGTTAATTCGTCCATCATCCAAAACACCAGTGCTTATTGAGTATAAATCAGGGTTTTCAGGAAATAGAAATGCTGGAGTAACCATTCGTACATCTTGGTGCCATTCATGTTGTCCCGTACAACTGTAGAATCTTTCAGGATTACATGCTGTTCAGAATAGTGAAATTGAACACCACAGTAATTTTCGATTTGTTCAGAAACATGAAGGAAACAATGAACCCCAGATCCATAAAATGTAATCAATCCTATAATCTTTAGTATCATTCATGGTCAAAGTTAGTGTAAAAGGGTTTAGTTTTCATGTGCCACTGTCACGCCTAAACCTTCGATCAAAGAAAATACTTTTAATACATAAAATGTAGGAAATTTTATCCTCTTTAATTTATGCATTGCCAACTTTTACGTAAAATGCATAATTTTGAAGTTATTTTGAAAAAACAAAGAAAATTCCGGGTTTTTGCACGGTTTTTGCAAAAAAGAAAAAAAAAACGTGTATCAAGGGAAAAATTTTGTTGGCAAACTTCAGATTCGTGTTCAGAGATCCCAAAAACATAAAGGCATCAAATACCAAAACTGCACCAAAACTTTCTTTTATTTTCTACCAAATGATTGGATTATCGTCTGTTTTGCTCATAAAAGATTAGTCTAAAATTTAATTTGCTTTCAGTTTCAATGTACTCTCAAAAATAAAGATATAAAAGGTACATGCTGCATCAATTCAATGAAATTTACTGGTCTATGAATTGCATTATATCTTTAAATGTGAATTAAAAAAATTAAATAACTTTTTTAATCTGCATAAATAATTATATTACATTAAAACAGATAATTTTCTATATGTGAAAGAAATTGATTTAAATCAGTGATTGTTAAAAAAAAAATGAGTTGATTTAAATCAGCGATTTAAATCAACTGATTTAAATCACTACAACCCTGATGGCACTCTACTGAAATCCACGAATTTTCACTACCACGCAGTTTCAGTGCAATTACTTAAGGTGTCCGCCTACCTTTAAAATGTGATTTTCGGTCAAAAATCCGATTTTCTATATTTCGTTTAATAGTAAAACTAGACATTTTAGCTTTCTAAATCAGTTTGAATTTATTTTCTATCTTGCTTAGAACTTGAGTTATAAGCATTTTAATATCAGTCAGAACGTTTTAGAAGCTAAAAGTAGCCTTTCGCTAGCGGAAGTGACCGTAAATGTTTGCACATAAATGAAGAAAAATTTTTAAAACCATCAAGAAAAAAGAATAATTGTTGTAAATAACACAGATGATGAACTTTATAAATCAGGAGCTTTTTTAAACTAGATTTTTCATTTAATAGGTAAAATCTCGTTTTTAATTACATTTTCTGCTTTTTTCTCAAAATGAGATTTTTAACGTTTTGCCTTATCGCAAAACATCATAACTCGAAAAATTATAATTGTAACATTATGAAACTTTGCAAAAATACTCTAAAGGAGTTTATCTAGGTAATGTTCCGCTATTATGATTACAGTTAGTTATTGTATCATATTTTAGTTGATAGAAGTTAGGAATTGTCATTTATTTTCTTGATTTTTCTGTGTATAAAAACGTTAATTTCTATATTTTTACTAATAACATAGTTATAGTTATGAAAATGCTTCAGTACCTCACGAAAGTTTCATTAATCATAATAAAATTTACAGAATAAAAATATCTATATTTAAATTTGAATTTTGATGTTTTGCAAAAGTAGCATTTATAGCACTTTTTATGTATGTTTTGAGCCTAAAAATCAAAATATTTAAAAATATACATATATTTTTACATGTTATTCACAACTTTTAGCTAGATTCTATAATACAATGCACATAAGTGGGCAATTTTTCAAATATTAAAAAAAAATCTCTTCCGAAGGTAAGTAGGCACCTAAAAGGATATTGTAGCAATTTCAAGTCCTTGTTAATAAAAGTTGGTAGCCTTGGGACAAGAAATTATCTAATTCTCTGAGCGAAGCGAAGACTAATACACAGCGGATTATTACTTTCCGGGGACATACAGCTACGATGGATATTAAACCCATGGCCTATTAAAAGAATGTCTAATAAAAATATTTCGTCAAGCATAACTCAAAAAATATTTGTCGGATTTAGTTTCTGATTGCATCAGAAGGTACTTATGAGGGTAACCTAATGAATGCGCCTACTATCAAAAATAAGTTCCAAATCCTTTAAAAATGATATTAAAAAAACATAAAAAACACAATTTATCTATATTTGTAAAACCTCCCAAAAGCGACCATGTTCCGTTCCAAAGGTCATGTTAAAATCTAGATTTTAATTGTTGAAAAAAATTAACAATTAGCGTTACTAAAATTTATTTTTCACATTAGGAAAAAATATAAAAATGTAAGTATCAAAACAAAAGTTAATTACATAAGTTACATACTGCAGAGTTTAAAAAATGAATACATTCACGTTTGCTTTGATTTTACGGTTTTATCTTTTGTAACTTTTATTTCCAAGTCTTCCCATCATCAGTAAATAAATGCAATTTTTTTTGGACGGAAACAAATAATGACGATTTCATTAATTTATCTATTTCTTTGAGAGTTTTGCGACAGAATAATGCAGGAGAGTTTATTGACCGTCATTCATAATTTGTCGTCAGAGTTAAATTCATTGCCTAAAAAGGCACAAAGGGGTTTAAAACAGTTAAAAGTTGCCATGATAAAAAAAAAATCTAAATTTAGTTTAGAATTTAATGAATAATGCGCTCTCCGGATTTATTTTTCTAATAAAACCTTCTTCAAGCGACTAGGAAAAAAACGGAATTTGTTTCATTTTCTGCAAAGAAATGGGTCGCTCATGGAGGGAGCTCAACTGGGATGGTCTCTGAATGGAGGTAAAATTAGTATTGAGCCTATGGGAATAAATTTCGTTCCGTGAAAAAATGGTCGTTCAGGGAGGTGGTCGCTTAATAGAGGTGGTCGCACATGGGGTTTTCACTGTACGTCAGAAAATGTAGTGTACGTCATTTTCACTGGCTGGATGTTTTCGTAGAAAATTGAATTACAGCAGATGGAGCAAAGAAAATATGCACGCACTAATTTTAAAGTATCATAAAACCTATTTAAACAGGAAAATAAATATGGATTTTTTTTCTATTTAAAAGAAAAAAGCCAAAATATCTTAATCTATACTAATATTATAAAGAAGTAAAGCTTGTTTGTTTGTTTGTAGGAGGTTATCTCTGGAACTACCGAACCGATTTCAAAAGTAATGGTATCAAAAAGATTGCGTTGGTCCACGTTCGAACATAGGCTATATCTTAAGTCGATGTCACTACGCCAAAGGGGGGTGCAGGAGCAAATAACGTTCTAAAAATGAGATTTTTGTGTTACTGAAGGGTCTAAAAAATGAAATTTGGAATATTAGTTAGTTATTAAATATAAAGGATTTCTAACAATGTTTCCTAAACAATTTAAAATTAAAAAGGGGTGAAAAGGAGCAAAAGGCGTTCTAGAAAACGTTCTAAATAGTGGTTTCTACGCAATATCAGGAAATACCAAACCGATTTAAAAAAAAATAATGGTATCAAAATGATGGTGAAACCCTTGCTCCAATATAGGCTATATTTTATGTTGGTGCCACTATTTCAAAGGGGGTGCAGGAGCAAAAAAGTTCTAAAAATTCGATTTTTGTGTTGCTGAAAGGCCTATTAATATGAAATTTGGAGTATTAGCTACTTATTAGGTATAAAAATTTTCTAAGAACACTTCTTAAAAAATTCGAAATTTAAAAGGGGTGATAATGCGCGAAGAGTATTCTAAAAAACGTTCTAAATCGCGATTTCTACGCAATTTTAGGAAGTATCAAATCGATTTGAAAAGTAATGGTTGTAAATTGATGGTGACAGCCCTTGCTCTAACATAGGCTCTATTTTATGTTTGTGTCACTACCACCTGGCACATTACAGGCATCTTTTAACTAATTTCTACACGTATAACTTTATGAAAAAGTTTAGGATGGTTCCAAATAGGTTTTTAAAAAGCACTGCCTTGATTTTAGAAATAAGATGGATACTTCAACATAGTAATTTTTGTCTTCTCAAAAGTTTCTTTCTCGTTGAACTTGTTCTTGGCCTACTAGTGGTGAAAAAAATTGGCTCCAAAAATAAAGATAAATGTCGAAGTTACCACTAGATGACATAACTTTGAAGAAAAAAATGATAATTTGAGTTTTTTTTTTTTTTTTTTGCTGTAGGAGTGTCAGTTACTCGTTAGATGTTAATAACTGGGGGGAGGGGGGGGCTCCGTGGCCGGGTGGTTAAGGCACCACGCCGCTAATCGCTTGAGAGCGTAGGAGGTCTGCGGGTTCGACTCCCGCTGGCTTCGTTGCACACTCCTTGTGGAGCTCCCGGTTGTATTTTTCTGGTGTTGTAAATTTCCTTGTGTCTATCTCGTCCTTGTATGTAATGGAAAAAGTAAATAAAAATTGTGGTTTGTGTTTGTGTATAATAACGATCATTCGAGGCGAACAGCCATAGTTACTATAGGCCCCAAAGCAATCTCCGCTACGGTGAACTTCAATGTCAATGTCAACTGGGGGGGAGGGTGGGGGGGGGTGTTGTGATCCTAGAATTTTTTGTAAATCTTCTTGAAAAACCTGGAAGGAAAAACTTGTCTTGAGTATGGACCCTGGTATTGATTGAGCTTTTTGAAAAATCTCGCTGTAAAGTAAAATTATTAGAAAACCAGAAACTGACTCTTCGCCTTGTCCTATCGGCAAAAAGAGGGCATAGGTTACAAAAGATAGAGATTACTAGATTTACAAACAATTCTAGGATCACATAGGGTCAACCCTCCCTCTCCCCCAGTTATTGACATCTAACCAGTAATTGACACTCCTCCAGCAAAAATCTAACTCAAATTAGCATTTTCTTCTTTATGTCATCTAATGGTAACTTCGACATTTATGTAAAAGGAGGTTCCCTAGGCACTCAACAATGATATAATTTTATTAGGGGGAAAAGTCTGCTTTTGATTGCCACCATTTTAAATCAGCGCTCAGGCTTGGTAATCAGAAGGCTATAGGAGACCTCTAATTTAAACAATCAGGAAGACGGAATTATTTTCCCAACTCTTACATTAGTCTCATATACACTGATCGAATAGAATAATCCTTTTTTTCGGAGTCGATTAAAAAATAACGAAGTACATTTTGTTTTTAGTAAAAGATAACTAAAAACAGCTTAATTGATTTCCAAAGCACGAAAAAAATATACGCTTGAAGTATGGAATGGTCTTCTTCCTAATGTAAGAACATGAAATTTTAGAACTGTTTGTGAAGGTCGTCTGTGTTTATATCTAATTTTTTTCTTCTATTATATCTAGCTTATTCAGTTTTCAGGGACAAAGATTGCATAACGTTACTTTATAAAAGCTTGCTAAGCGTTTATATAAGTATTATGATTACTTAAAGGTAAAAAGTTTTGCTTTTTGTTTCCTATACAACATACAAATGAATCTTGTTTTGAACTATATTTTCGTAGATGGATTAAATTTCACAATGCTTCAAAGCAAGCCAAGGTTTTTTTTTTTTTTTTTTTTTTTTTCTAACGAATAATCAAAATTTCTCATACACAGAATTCGTGAAAATTTCCATTTTATAATGCATCGTATTTTACGCACTTTTTGAGTAATATTTTACTACCAAAACTAGGAAGTGCGAAAAATATACACTTTTTACTTTAATGAGTATTAATTATTCTTCCCGACTAAAAACGCATAGCAACGAAATTAAGAGGAATATTATATCTATCTATATTACAAATGAAACATAGTCGGTTGTGGCAATCCCAAAACTTTCTTCTATCTCATACATGTTAATACTTCCTGAAAAATGCAGCATATCAGCACCACCGGTTAGGTGATTCACACCAAAATCTAATCAGCATCAACTTATGTTAACTTCTAACTGAACTGAAGGTTGATGAAAATCCGAGCATTAATTTTTGACATAGTGCTATTGCGGAAAGCGTAAAAAAATTCTGCATAGCAGAGACACCTGTTGGCTGACTTACACCAAAAACTAATCAGGACGAATTTACATCAGGGACTAACTGAATCTGAAGTTTGATGAAAATTCATGCATTGGTTCTTGAAATACAGCTATTGCGGAAATCGGGAAAAATGCAGTATAGCAGCGCCACCTGTTAAGCGATTTACACGAAAAAATAAACAACACTAATTTATATCAAGGACTAACTGAATCTGAAATTTTATGAAAATCCGTGCATTTGTTCTTGAGATATAGCTATTTCAAAAATCGTGAAAAAGGCAGCATAGCAACGCCACCCCTGTTGGGCGATTTACACCAAAAAGTAATCAGCGCTAATTTATATTTAGGGACTAACTGAATCTAAAGTTTTATTAAATTCCGTTCATTAGTTCTTGAGATAGAGCGCTCACAAAATTTGTGTTACATACAGACAGACAGACGGATAGACACACAGACAGACAGGCATTTTGTAAAAACATCATTTTCGGGATCTTTGACCCCTAAAGCGTGTAAATCCGTCAAAAATCGTAATTTGAAAATTTTCACGAATTCATTACTTTCTTCTTGTAAAGATAGAAGAAAGTTTTTATTTAACAAAATTTTGAGAAATTTTGAAGAAGATTAGATTTTGGCGTAAATCACCTAAGGACATTTTCCAGGAAGTATTAACATGGATGAGATAGAAGAAAGCTTTGGGATTGCCACGCCCGATTAGTTTTATTTATTTTAAATTGTTTTTTGTATATAAAGATGGAATTTTGTAATTGATTTTTCATTTCCTTACTTCCTGATATGCTAGAATTATAAAAAAATTAACAAGAATTATAAAAAAGCTTTTTTCCCCCCGCAGTTTTGCCAAATATTCCTTATGATTACAAGTTGCAACAACAATAAATTTATGAGATGTAAATTTCCAACTGGACGATATCGCGAATTTTGTCTATAACGCGCGGAAAAATTGCAAATTTCGTCGAAAAAATATTGAATTTCATCGATCTTGGCGCCGAAAAATCGCGAAATTTTTCGATTAGGCACGGAAAAATCGCGAATTTTGTCGATCGGTTTCGGAAAAATTGCGAATTTTGTTGATCACGCGTGGAAAAATTAAATTTTGCTGATCGGTCACTGAAAAATCGTGAATTTCGTTGATCAGGCATGAAAATTTTTCAAATTTCGTTGATCAGCTCCTCCACCCCCTTCGTTCATAAAATTCACATATTTTTTTCGGAACCAGCCACTTTCATGCCTATGTTTGTTTTTTAGCACTTTTAATAAAACAAAATTTACTTTTCTGAATAAAGTCAAGGAATAATATCACTTTTTGAACATAATCCTTACTATATCTGTTATAATCGGTGATTCATAAATATAGAAACAATAGGCTATCTCCTTAAATATTGCCCCTAGGCACATACTTCCAATTGCAAAGTTTCATAAAAAAGTGCAAAATTTGATGAGATACGTTTCAACTCCTTGGGGGGTCTATATGAGAAAATACAAAAATTAAATTTTTATACGGCCCCGTAGAGTAAAATTCCCAATCAGGAAATTTTTCCTTATCCATTCCTGAATTAATCACAAAAAAAATTCATCTCGATATCTTCAAAATTCGCAGAGATATCAAAATCCAAAATTCGTGACTTACACCATTTATACATGCCTCTGAGCAACGAGTTTTTGACTCATTTTGAATGCAAGATAGGGATCATCCACAAATTGTACATTATTAAAAGTCGATATAAGACAGTGCCTCTCCTTTGAACATAAAATAGGCAGCGTATAGATTTTACGCTAAACCTGTTTTCAAAGTATGCTGGTAGTCTGCACTAGAGGTCTACACGGGTCGAAATATCTAGGTCCGGACCCGAACCGACCCATAGGAAAAAAATTTCAGCCCTACATGGAAAAAAGTTCAAATCGTAGCCTGGACTGGCCTGACTGAATTTCTACATAGTTTTTTACATCGATATGGTTAAAAATTGTTTCGTATGGAGGAGTTCTGACCAAAAATACTTATTATATCTTTTCTTTTTTCATGTTTATAATTATTATTTTTAAAGAATCGCCAAAAGCTGTGATTATTTGTTTTATTAATGAATCTCTATTTATAAGTAAATGATTCACTTCTCCTTTAATATCGTTAATCCATATTCCATGTGTTGGAGACAATAAAAAATGCACAACAAAGTAAAATAAAAAAAACCAAAGTAAAATCTTTTAAGATGGAATCCCATAGGAAAGAAAAAAAAAAGCGTTATAGACAAGTTCCCTTCTTAGGAGTTGTAAATGTAGTCTATTTTTTCTCAGGTATTATTATATTCATTTTCCATGGATCAACATATTTTTCCGTTTAAGAAAGGATTCACAGGCAGATTTTTTTCACTAGTTTTACTGTATTTAATTTTTTTTTTTACCTTAAAATCTATCGTTTAAAAATATGAATTTTAAAGTTTTATTGTAAAATAATGGCCATATGTGCATTTTTTGCAAAAGTTTTTCGTCTGAGCCAAATTTTAGTTATTTTTGCACGGATTAGGTTAGTCAGAGATGAAGATTTTAATACGGGATGTCTCGAGACCGGGATTGAAAGTTTCGCCCAAGACAGTCCCGGTTCGATATAACCAGTGGTCGAGAGGTTCTACTCTCAAAGCAGATAGACGGGAGGTGATGGGTTCGAACCCAATCGCGCCCTTCGGTCCAATCGTTCGGAGTTTTCAGCGGTTTTCTTCGAACCTTCGTTATGCTTGCATAGATACGGGTTAGGTTACAATAGAAAGACCTCCACGGAAGGAACCCCCCTCCCGGGCCCATATCCTTCGAGTAGATAATTGGCCGTCATAAATCACATCAACACCCGGTTCGGTATCAAAAAATACGTTAAGCCCGGCCTGGATGAGTCTTCAGAAAAAAGTCTCCAATCCCGGGTCTGGCCTGGCCCCAGAATACACACTGTTTTAACGGCCTCGCCGGGACGATAAAACACTTGAATTTATGAGGGAGAAAATTATGAAAATCTCTTAATCGGCATGTTAGAAAAAACATTGTTTCAAATTACACATTTAACATTTATTTATGGACATTAAAATAGTACAAATAGTAGGTGGAAACAACAAAAATTAAGCGGAATCGGAAGTTTAAGCTGCAGAAAGAAGTTACTTTTTCACGTGCAATTTAAAAAAAAAGAATTTAAACCTTTTATTAGGAGCCAATCAATTTTTAAAACTTTAAATGCGTTTTTCTGCATGATGTTTTTTTTTTTTCCTTTTCACCATTTTTGGTCTTTAAATTATTATAAGTCAAGAATCGTAAATAAAAAAGGAATACAAACTTGGAAAATTGTCTTTTTTGATTATTTTACATTAATTTTGTTTCGGAAAATTTGAAAAAAAAATTACTTTTGAAAATATGATTTTTTTTCAAATAAGTTACATAATTTTTTAAATGAATATTTTTTAAATTAATATTTTAAAAAATTCTGAAACAAAACTAAAATTATACTTTCCTTTTTAATTAAATGAAAAAAATTTGAAATTTGATGATTAATGTTTTGAGTTATAAAGATTTTAAATTAAATCCGCTTAAAAAATACTAATCATTTAATTTTTTTTTTTAACTTTATGAGAAATATTAGGATGTGATTTTGTTTGCAAATTATATGGTTAACCATCACAAAAAAAAAGAAAATAAAATAAAAATTCTAAATCAACAAATATATTTTTTACATGTTTCTTAGAACTCTTAAAGTAACATTGTTTCTTGGATTGCACGCATTTCAATTTGCGTCTAATCCCTGAAAACCTGGTGAATTACTTAAACAGCCATAACTCTGCGAATTTTTCAGATATGAATTCATATCTGATGCAATTTTTTGTGTTTAATTCAGGAATGGATAAGGAAAGTTTTCCTGACTGGAATTTTTACGCTACGGGGGCCGTATAAAAATTTAATTTTCGTATTTTTTCAAATAGACCCCCCCCCCCCCATAGAGTTGCAACTCATGTCATTCAATTTTGCACCTTTTTTTATGAAACTTTGCAATTGGAAGTATGGGTCTAAAGGCAATATTTAAGGAAATAGCCTATTGTTTCGATATTTATGAATCACCCTGTATATACAAACGTAAACACAGTTACTGTTGATATATCCTTACCAACTGAATTGAGTATGTTGACTGGGTAAGGTAAGCTAGAGGGTTAAAACTCCCCCCCCCCCCCTCCGAAACCATATTTTTTATCTGATTATAAGGCATAGATCACCTCCTCGAAATAGAATTCTCTCCGTGTTACTGATATGGCCCTCAACAAACCAGACATTTTTGTAAGTGACCCTTCTTTTAAAAAAATAGTGCACCTCTAATCTAGGTGAGCATAAACTAGTCGGAAGTAGCAATCCCAAAACTTCCTTCTATCTCATACATGTTAATACTTCAAAATTCGCTATCACAGTGCCAAAATTAAATGGCAATCTATGCCTATCATGAGGATTCTAAAGGTATGAAATTCCATGCATTAGTTCCTGAGGTATGAATATCGCTAAAATCGTGTAAATCCTGCAAAATTCAACATAGCAGCGCCACCTATTGGACGATTAACACTAAAAGCTAATCAGCAACAACTTGTGTCAACGTCTAATTTAAGCCCAAGTTGGATGAAAATTCATGCATTAGTTCTTGAAGTTAGTTTTCTATGTATAAAAACGCTATTGCAGAAATCGCGAAAACTGCAGCATAGCAGCGCCACCTGATGGATAATTTACACCAAAACATAATCAACACTAATATTTATAGACAACACAATTTAGTCGGCAACGGCCCGCATCCGTAGGACACGAACACACATTCCGGCTTTAAATGGCCCCAATGGTATGGCCTACTCAAACACAGACAAGGCTGAGCTCATTGCTGACAGTCTTAGAAGCCAATTTAAACTCAACCATGATGTCATCAATATCAGAATGGTTGACATTGTCAACACTGAGGTTGATCTTTTCTTAAACACTACTCATGATAACACATACACTCCTGCAACTCCCTCTGAGGTGATTTCTTACATTGGGAATCTAAAAAAGAAAAAAATCGCCAGGCCTCGACCGCATCTCTACCAATATGCTCTTGCACCTCCCATTAACTTTATATTTTTTCCAACTATTTGAATTAATTGCATGTTAAACCTCTGTATGTTTCCTGATTGCTGGAAGAAGGCACTGATTGTCCCGATCCCAAAACCAGGACATGGCATTCATGCCCTTCTAGCTTCAGACCTCTTTCTATCTTGCTTGTCCAAGGTCTATGAATACATACTTACGATCCGTCTGAAAAAGTTTATTACCTCCAATTCGATAATTATACCAGAGCAGTTTGGGTTCAGACCCAAACACTCGACTCAACACCAGCTTTGAAGAGTAACTGAACTTATTCACGAGGGCTTCATACATAGTCATAAAACTAGTGCGGCATTCATAGATATTGCTAAAGCTTTCGATCGGGTGGCATTATGTACTTATTTATAAGTTGATTCTGCTCAAGGTCCCTCCCCAGCTTATTCTTATCTTCTGGGAATACCTTAAAGGTAGGACCTTCTGTGTTAAAGTTAATAATTCTCTATCCTCTTTTCGCATTATCGAGGCGGGCGTCCCTCAAGGAAGTCTTATTAGCCCCCGGCTGTTCAACCTCTATATTAATGATATTTCTCAGTGGATTCCCAACATCCTCTTAGCATTATATGCGGATGACACGGCCATCATGATCAGCAACAGTTCATTACACATTGTCTTGACTACTCCAAACTTACCTTTTGATTCTTTATGTCTGGCTTAGGAAATGGTGTATAAAAGTCAATGCAGCAAAAAGTGCCGCCATGATTTTTTCCAATAATTCTATCTCCCGAGAGAAGTTAACCTTTCTCTTATGGATGATGACATACCCTGAGTCACCAATTATAAATATCTAGGTATTTATCTAGACTCAAAATTAACCTGGGCTAGGCAGATTCAGGACATATTAGTCAAATCAGCCAAAGCTCAAGGATCCCTTAAATCTCTATTGGCTTATCACAGCTGTTTGTCACTTTCAAATAAATTATTACTATATAAATCCTTCATCAGATCAACCACGACCTACGGATCAGTTGTTTGGGGTTCTGTCTGCGAAACTCAGATGCAGAAAATTCAAACCTGCCAAAATTTTGTATTACGTAGGATTTGTAAGGCGGCAACGTTTGTGCGGAATGACGTCATTCACGCTGATCTCAGGATTAGGCCTATCTCACAATTTATAAAGAAACTTGTTCAAACTTTCCACAGAGATCGCATTCTCATACCCAACGAAGCGTTGCTGTCCATCTAACCATACAGCATAAATAGTGCTCGTAGAAGGAAAAGACCGCTTGCCATCTTGAGCAGAAATGACGACTTTGCACCGCCTAACAAACCGCCTAACAACGCCTAAGGAGGAGGGAGCCACCTTAAACGCATATTTGTGGAATTCCAAATTCTAAATTTAATGTATCACATCTTATTTAACTTATTACCATTAATTTTATTAGGACGTCTTCCAGCCTTGCTTTTGGCACCGGGTTTTGTTAACTTTCCTTCTTAGCTTCATGTTTTTTATTGTTAGGAAAAGAAAAAAAAAAAATTCTTAGTTGCATCTTTTAAACCTTTTATTGTACTTGTACCTTATTCTAAACTGTTTGCATCATATATCATATTAAAAATTGCTTATGCATCATTATCTTAGTGGAAAAAAATTAGAAAATGTATTGCTCTGTTTTGGCCCATTTCCCACACCCCCTTTCCTATTATTGCTCACCTTTCCTGACTATCTGACAATGATCAAAGCACATCTACAAAAAGCTCCTGTCGCCATCAGCTTCATTCCACCGCAGTCTGCTGCAAGATGAACTTTCTATCTTACAGAAAATCCTGATGCTTTCTGCATAGACTGTTCCCATATAGTAGATTTGAAGTAAACGTTTACCCTACGCCCCACGTAGACATTCAAGAAACAATCGTCTTTGATCTTTGACCAATATTTATCAAGGTATACCTGAAGTTTGATTAAAATTCGTGCATTAGTTCTTCAGATAGCGCTATTGCAGTAATCATGAAAAATGCAGCATAGAAGCCTCACCTGATGGGTGATGTACACCAAAACATAAATAGCACCAATTCATGTCAAGGACTAGCTGAATCTGATGTTTGGTGAAAATCCGTACGATAGATGCCTTGCGATAGAGCTATTGCTGAAATCGTGAAAAATGAAGCATAGCAGCGCCACCTGTCGTACTATTTACGGCAAAAACTAATCAGCACCAATTTATATCATGGACTATCTGATTATAAATTTTTATTAAATTCCGTGCATTAGTTCTTAAGATAGAGCGCCCACAAAATTTGTGTCACATACAGACAGACGGATAGACACACAAGCAGACAGGCATTTTATAAAAACATGCTTTTCGTGATCTCTGACCCCTAAAACGTGTAAATCCGTCGAAAATAAGAACTCGAAAATTTTGACGAATACAATACTTTCTTCTTGTAAAGATAGAAGAAAGTAAAAAAGTTGTTTAATGAAATCTATGTGAATTGAACTGGGCGAAGCCTTTGGAATAATATTTGTAGCATTGGTGAGTTTCTGGGTATGTCGAATTTAGAAGACTCTTCTCGAATGAATGGGGACCTGAAATGACACTGTCTGTTATGTGACACAAATTTTGTGGGCGCTCTGTCTCAAGAACTAATGCACGGAATTTAATAAAAATTTATATTCAGTTAGCCCCTGATATAAATTTGTGCTGATTAGTTTTTTGTGTAAATTACCCAACAGGGGCGCTACTATGCTGCATTTTTCACGATTTCCGCATTAGCTCTATCTGAAGAACTAATACACGGATTTTCATCAAACTTCAGATTCAGTTATACCTTGATAAATATTGGTGCTGATTATATTTTGGTGCAAATCGCCCAATAGGTAGCGCTGCTATGCTAGATTGTTCACGATTTTTTAAATAGTTTCTATCTCAAAAGCTAATGCACTGATTTTTATCAAACTTCAGATTCAATTAGACATTGACATAAGTTGTTGCTCATTAGGTTTTAGTGTAAATCACCCAACTGGTGGCGCTTCTATGCTGCATTTTGCAAGATTTACACGATTTTAGCAATAGTCACATCTCAAGAACAAGGTAATTTCATATGTTTAGAATCCTCATCATGGGCATAGATTGCCATTTATTTCTGACACTGTGGTAGCGAATTTTGAAGTATTAACATGTATAAGATAGAAGAAAGTTTTGGGATTGGCACATCGGACTACTTCATATTCGAAATGGAATTTTTACACAGTACTGTGATAAAAAAGTATCAAAAATGCTTCGTTTAAATTACAACTATAGTAGATATATCGTCTGCAAACATTTATCAAACATTATTACGGCTTCTAAAATCATCTGGAAACAGTCAAGAATTTATTTCATTTTATCGTCTGAAAATAAATTTGTTTTGCTTTGAAAACCAGGTTTTTTTTTTCGAGCTCAGCCTTCGTAGAAGTAGGTTGCTGCCTGGCTGCGTGCGGTAAGTTTGGTATCCCCGTTGCAGTCTGTCACTATAGATCGTAGTTTGTTTGTTTTTTTTTTGGGGGGGGGGTTATTTGTAGGGAGTTGTTTGTTGTGTATTAACCTTTTATTTCATACTGTTTGTAGTTTTATAGTGTTTTTCCCCCGCACTGTGTTGCAGTGGTAGTGGTTTCTTATTAATTATGTCGTCAAAATTTAATATTACGGATGCAAGTGCTAATGACTCAGAGGTTTTTGTGCAAGAAGTTCTTACTACCTCTGAACAAGTTCAGTTCAACACGCTTTTGCAAACGGTATCTCTCAGATATGTATTTTTCTTGAACCACAAGAGGGCCATATCCCTCAAAAGCTTTGAAAGCGGAAGTTGATGACAAAGTTGGCTCTAATGCTCCTCTCAAACTTACATTTTCTATGACTGGTAAACTTATAATGGAAATTAGTGATGTTAAGTGCGCTCAAGCAGTTGCTGATATTAAGAGTTTATTGCATGTTCCTATTAAAACGTATATACAACAGGAAACGATTACGTCTCGCTTTGTACTGCATAACATTGATAAAAACATCAGCTTAGAGGAATTAAAACAGGAAATTCAAGAAGAAATCCCATTAAGATAAAAGAGTTACGCCGTTTCACAAAAAAAAAAAGACCACTCCGTTGTTCTCCTAACTGAAACTGTCCTTGTAACAACTTATGGCACAATTATTCCCAGGCACATCAAACTTTTTAACATGCTTGAGAGGATCAGACCGTTTTACGATAGACAGCGTCAGCGCCTGAATTCTTGGCGTTTTGATCATGCTACAGGTGGTAAATGTAAAAACGAAACGGTATGTAGAAAGTGCAGTGATAATCATGCAGCGGCCGCCTGCAGTGGTGTCGATATCATGTGCTCTAACTGTCAAGCTGCCCATTTAGCTTCAGACTTGCAATGCCCGGCCCGTTCAAAATAAGTGGATTTTTTGAAATACAAATTCCACAATCATCCTTCTATAGGCTTTTAGACTATGTACCAAGGCTGCTAAGAAAAAAGGTAAGGCGGAAACTATCAAACCTGCTATAGACTTAATCCCTCATGCTATGTATGTAACTAAAACTGATCTTGAGCAAACTTTAGAACTTTTCTTCCAGCGTACTCAAGAGTCCATCCTTCAACTTATGCAGTAACAAACTGAGCTTTTCTTACAAGCCATTCAGGGTTTAGTCAGCTCCATCATTATGGCTTGTGCAGGCATGATCCAGTCAACAGTTCCCCCCACTGAAACGGTTACACCTCCCCGAAAACAGACAAATAGACCCAAAAAGATAAAATGAACGAATTCATAGCTTTCCTTAAAGAACTTTTTAAACCAAAACCAAAGCATGTCGAGTGAAAATGTACTTGTTTCGACACCGGGAGCTGTGGACAATTCTTACAGCGACGGCATGGAAGATGATTAAAGCCTCTCTCTCTGTTTGTGTTTCTTTCGTTCGTTGCGTCCCCCCTTTTGTTATTTGTGTTGATGTTAATCCTTTATCTTACTCCCTGCTTTTTTTTGGGTTTGTCCTTCATGGCTATTTTTTCCGTGCCTTTATCAGTGATCCAGTGCAACGTTAGGGGTATTAAGAACAAAATTCAGTGGTTTAAATGTCCCCCCCTTTTCGAAGGCTGAGGTTTTCGTTTTTCAGGAATTCTTTCTCAAGGATGGCGACTCTTTTTCTTACCCTGGAATGATGATTTATTGGCAGGACAAAACCAGTAGAGGTGGTGGGCTTGTTACTACAGTTAACGACAAGTTTACTTCTGCTCAAATTGACTTAGCATCTCTTAATACCCAGGGAGTTGAAGCCCTTGGGGTTAAAATTTGAATTAACAGGCGTTGGGTGACTATTATTAACATCTATGCTCCCGAGGGAAGAATCGGTGAATCATGGCTTCAACATCTGACTAATATTATCCACCATCCTTTCCTCATCCTTGGCGACTTTAATCAAAATCATTACTTGGGGCAGCATGGTTAACACTCCGGGTTCTGAAGAAATCTTTAACTTGCTCATCAATAACAACGTGTGTATTTTGAATAGCAACCAACCCACTCACGCTGCCTATTCTGGCTCATTCTCCTTGATTGACCTTTCTTTTTCAAGCGCTGACATATTTAGAATCACACACACACCTGTGTGCATCCTGACCTGTTTGACTCTGATCATTGCCCGATAATTTATAATATTACCTACACCACGTCAACTCACTTGCATACCTCTACAGACTGGGTGGGGTTGAGGGTTGCCTTAACAGGAACCTGGACTGTCACTCTCCAACCTCTCTTGAGGACCTCCATAAGAACTTTCAAGAAGCGGTTCATGGTAACTCTGTCAAGCGTAGGGTGCAGTGGCGAAATAATCCTCCTTGGTGGATTGTTGCCACGTTGTGCGTGGCTCCTCGGCTAAAAGCTGAAATTCCTGGTAATGTCTAAAACCAACTTATCGAGAGACTGCTGGAAATTGTACAAGTCCTATGTCGCCAAGCTTAAACGTTATATGAATTACCAGGCTCGTAACTACTGGGATGGTCTCTGTGAAAAGGCTGCCAAAGGTAGCATCTATCAAATTATCAAGGCTTTAGCTAAGACAGTTAGCTCGGAGTCAAATTTCTTTCTGATGGATGAAACTGGAGAGATACTCGACAGTACTGACCAAGACAATACCTTTGTTGAGCAATTTAGAAGCGCCGCGCCTACAGTCTCTGTAGTATTCCTTTTGGCCTTAGCAGCTCGGATGACCACTGGAACAAGCCGATTACGTTTGATGAGTTGAACCGTGCGATTTAGGATACCAAGAATACCACCCCCGGCGAAGACGGCATTCCGGCTCGTGTCTATAAAGCTATCACTAATGAAAACAAACAAAAGTTGCTCCGGCTTTTCAATGACAACTTCACGTCCGGCAGTGTTCCCAAAAGCTGGAGAGCTGCATTGATTTTGCCTGTTTGGAGGATTGGAAAGCCTAAAGCGACTCTAAGCAGCTATCGTCCTATCGCTCTTACGGCTGTGGGGTGTAAAATTATGGAGCGCATCCTCCTTAAGAGAATTCTCGATTGGGTTCTGCCAGACAACTATTTAATGATAGAGACTTTAAATTTCTCCCCAATAGTGATTGCACGAAGGCTTTAAAGCTTTTCTACTCAGACATTAAGCAAGCCAGATCGGAAAAGAAGTACCATAGGCGTAGAGTTATATGGGCCCGTGGGGCTCGGGCCCCCCCAATAATATTTTCAGATGGGCTGTATTTTTTTACGCCAACTGACATAGAAAAAAAAATCAGATTTTGGAATTTCATATAATTTACAAAAGTTTTTAGCATATAATGTTTTCGATGATAATTGTTCTTCCGCGAAATTCGCTGTTTACTTTTATTCTTTATAAACAAGTAAAACTGCAAAATTTTAGCACGGCCTGTGGGAAAAAACTAAGCACTCTCCATGGTGGGGTTTTCTTTCTTCTTTGGATACAAGGCCGATATGATCTGATTAGAGCACAGATAAGATGGTTTGCCGTTTCCCGAACCTACAAAGAAAGTGGCTCTAATTTACGAACTTGGAAGAACTCGGGGGGGGGGGGGGGTCAGAGAAGTTAAGTTTTGTTCCAAATGACCAAACGCGAAGCCAGTGTCTCCGAAGCATAAGGGTAAGCTCTTTGTCTCTAAATCCTGCATAAAGCTCATATTTATTAAAATTTTCCAAATCTATCGAGCAGTCTCTCTGCAGTAACTGATAATTCACCAGGATCTGATAGCAATAAGCAGTGCATATTCAATTGAAGAGCTGAGTGGATGAACATGTTATGCCACATTTTCTAAAAAACAATTTTATCTTCTGGATGAAAGCGTTTTGAGGTATCCTATCACATGGTGAAGCTAAAATACTAAGATTCCATTTAGTCTTGAAGGTTTAAAACATTATTCATTAATATTTAATATTTTAATATTTAATAATGTCAATAATATTAATAAATTCTAATATTTGAAAATTAAATATGAATAAGTTTTTCTGAGAGAGTTTAGTACCATACCTGTTAATATTTTAAACACATGATATTAAATAGAAAATAAATCATTAAAATTGACAGCAAAAACTTTCACTTCAGATTTCTTCAAATGTAATTTTTGCTACTTAACATGTTCTTCCACTTAGCTCTTCAAGTGTTCTTATTCGGGCCGAGAAGAAACCCAATCTCAGGCCCATTTTCTTTTATTAATATCAGGCTGGGTAGGGACCGCGTCTAATTTTTTTTTTCTGTAAACCCGGGACAGGCCTAAACTTCATATTTTTTCGTGCCGTTTCGGACTGACACTTGATTCAATTTTCGTGTACGTTCAAACTTTTCTAATGTTCATATAAAGGTATCTATCTATCTGTACATGCGCGCATTCATGGCAAAAACAGGAGGCCGCTTTTGCGTGCCCAACCCTGTAGTATATATATTATACACTAACTATGCTGACATGCCCGGCGTCGTCCGGTCCGTCGAAAAATAGTACGAAACACAAAAAATCGCGAAAATTAAAAAAAAAGCTGCACCAATTCCAAATAAATTTAAACGAAAAGAAAACAAAATTTACTATTTTAGGTAGAAGATAACTGCATTCCTTTTACTAATTTGGATAAATTGTAGCAAATCGCGAAAAAAACTAAAAATCGCTAAAAATTCAAAAATCGCAGATGACAAAATTTATTATTATAGGCTAAAAGATTAAAACAGGATTCCTTTTACGAATTTAGAAAAATCGTCGCGGAACGCAAAAAATGTCTAAACAATGCGTAAAAAATGTCAATGCATAAGAAATTGCTGTACGAATTTTGAATAAATTTTATTGAAATTATAACAAAATATTTTATATTGGGCTAAAAGTTTGAAACCCAATTTCTTTTACACCTATCAAAAGATAGTAGTAGTATCTAAACATCGCATAAAAAATCGATAAAAAATCAAAAATTACAGAGGAAAAAAGTTAGTACAGCGTGTTACAAGTTTGAAACGAATTCCTTCTATATAAATGTAAAACAAAAAGGCACGGAACGCGTGAAAACGCTAAAAATCATGATGAAATGCGGAAATTCTTTTTAAGAAATCGCGGAGGAGAAAATTTGTTATGTTAGGCTGAAAGTTTGAAACAGAAAAATATTATGAATGCCAAAAAATTGCTACGGAATGAGGAAAAAGCGCAAAAAAGAACATTAAAAATTCAAATCTCGTTGAAAACAAAATCCACTATAGTGGGCTAAAACAATCGGAATTTTTTCACGAATGTCAAAAAATCTCCACGGAACGCGAAAAATCGCAGTAACAATCGCTCAAAGTGCAAAACTCACGAAGAAAAAAAATTACTATGTACTTTAGGCTAAAAGCTTAAAACCGAGTTCCTTTTACCAATGTAAAAAAGTCACTGCGGAACGCGGAAAACCGCTGAAAATTGCATTAAAAATCGCTAAAATTTCCAAAAGTTGCAAAGGCCAAAAATTACTATAGTGCTCTAAAATATTTTAACCGGAATTCTTTCATGCGTGTCAAAACTCGTTGCGAAAAATCGCAAAAAAACTCGCATTAAAAATCGAATTAAAAATTCAAAAATTTCGGAGGACAAAATTTACTGTATAAGGCTAAAAGTTTGAAACCGAATTTCTTTTTTCAATATAAAAAAAATCACTGCGAAACACGAAATAACGCTAAAAATCGCATGGAAAATTTTTCGAAAAATTCAAAAATAGCTCTACGAATTCCAAATAAACTTTTTTGAAAATAGGACAAAATTTACTATATTATACGCTTAAAAGATTGAAGTCTGATTTATTTGAATAATGTAAAAAATATCGCTCGGACCGGGAAAAAACATTAAAAATTGCATTAAAAATTATATTGAAAGTCTGAAACCGGGCTTTGAGGTGCATAACTAAATACATAGAGGTACCTTCATACCAAATTTTGTATCTCTGCATGCAGCGGTTTTTTCATATAGCCGACAAACTTCTTTCCTTATTATTATTATAGACTAGCTGACTCGCTCGGCGTTCCCCGGGCCCGTTATAATAACCTTAAATAAACCATAAATTTGTATGATTTTATACCTTTAATCCGATTTTGCCCGAATTTATATTTTTAAATGAAAAAAATCGCAAAAACTATTGACTTTTAATCGTAAAAGCGCCCATAAGAAATCTTTTTCTGTTTTTCACGTAGGGTCGCTTCATCTATTTTAAAATTTTCGAATTCCAGTTTTCAACGAATTTACACTTTTTAGAGTTCAGAGATCCGAAAAACATGTTTTTACAATATGTCGATTTGTGAATCTGTCTGTCTGTATGCGACACAAATTTTGTGGGTGCTCTATCTCAAGAACTAATGCACTGGATTTTCATAAAACATCGGATTCAGTTATACCTTGATATGAGTTCGTGCTGATTACGTTATCGTGTAAATCGACCAACAGGTGGTGCTGCTATGCTCCATTTTTCAGAATTTTCGCAATAACTCCATCTCAAGAACTAGTGCACGTATTTTCATCAAACTTCAGATTCGGTTATTCCGTGATATGAGTTGGTGCTGATTACTTTTCAGTTAGACGTTGACATATGTTGTCCTTTATTATATTTTGGTGTAAATCGCGCGATAGGTGGCGCTGCTATGCTGCATTTTTGCACGATTTCTGCAATTGTTCTATCTCAAAAACTAATGCAAGGGATTTAGTCAAACTTCATATTCTGTTACACTTTCACATAAATAGATCTTGTATACAGCGCGACAGGTGTCGCTTTTATGCTCTTTAAGCTGAGAATTTTTGTTGCAGACATCTAACAGGGTGGATGCCGAGTTTCAAAGAAGATATGCTGTATCTCCTTTTAAAATGCATACAATTTAACGAGCCTATATCATGAGAATCCTTATGATGGAGATGAGCATAGATTGACATTTAATTTTGGTCCGTTATTAAAAAATTAAAAATCTGAGCCTCAATCAGGACCCACATTGGACTATTCTCATATAAATTTTCCGACCTCTGCGTGTAGTAGATTTTCATAGCACACACACAAACAGCGATCTTGTCTTTTATTAGTATAGATATATAGATATTTATGTTATATGTAGTGTAAAACCCATCAAAACGGAATCTGTCTATGACAGAATACTGTCTTAAATGGAAATTTTCCATGCTCCAGAGAAGGAAAGATTGCCATACAATTTTACTTAATTAGCCAGAAAACTGTCTTAAACGGAATATTTTTTCGGTCGCTTGCGATTGCTTTTACAAAGGTTTTACTGTATTGATATAAGATTAATCTGTGTAAACGGAATCTGCCTACAACAAAATATTGTCTTATGGCAAGCATTTCATGATCCCAACGAAAGGAACACTTTGAATTTTTACTTGCTAAGGTAGACGAAAACCTGTATAAAGCGGAAACTTTCAGCGGTTATTTGTAATTTTATCTTTGCCGCTTTTACTGTTTTTGTATTCATTATTTAGTAAATTAATTCCCTGTTCCAGGGGCTGCAGACCCCCTTGTTTGCGCTACTGTCTGAGCCCCTACAATAATTTTGAAAACTCTATGCCTATGAGAAGTACACCATTGCACTCAAACTGTACAGTCGTGGGAAAAAAAAGTAAACACCCCCTACTAACTCCTCAACAAATTATCGTAGAAGAAAGTTACTGGTACCGAACGATTGGAAATAAAGTCTACTTTTAAATAATGTGTATAAAATTTGCTTAGGGGGCCATCTACATATTAAAACGAACCCAAACTTTATTTTTTTCAATGGCAATAGCCAATTTCAACAAGATATTTCAAATCTTCGGTTCAAACTATGCCTAGACACCAAATTTCAAGTCATTTGAATGAAATTTTTTTGAATTATAAGCGTTCAAAATTTAGTGCTTGTAATGTTAAATTACATTTTCATATTTTTATTAATATCTCCTGAAATTATACTCCGAATGTGCTAATTTTTTGTGTAGCAATAATACTAATATACCCAAACATAAATACGTTGAATTTGCAATTTTTACAATTTTATGATATGAATTATGAATTATGGAATTAATACTCGAAAAAATTATGAATTGCAACCTACAATTTTTTGACGGATTTAGATTCATCAAGTTCTGCTTTATGGAAATCCAAAATTTCACATTTTTATTCCAAGTAGTTTTCAAATTATGCTTAAAAAGCTGCAAAATGATGGTTTAAGGGGCCGTCTATGATAGAAGTGACTAGATATTTTGAAATTTCTTATGCTATCCGGTAATCTAGCCGTCTTCAATGATTGCTTGAGTGGCGCCTTGATCAAGAAGCGGGCTCTCTCGGTCAACAGTGGAGTACCGAACTTCAATTTGGATACAGCCCTTAAAATGTGCTCGTTTTAAAATCATTAATTTCTCGGAAACTTATCGCACGAATTGTATAAAAACTTGTTTTTAGCCTAATTGAAGGGTGTAGAGTTCATTTATGTTGTCAGAATTGTGTACTACTATTGAAAAAAAAAACAAAGTTATGATTCGTTTTAATATGTAGATGGCCCCCTAAGCCAATTTTATATACATCATTTAAAAGTAGACTTTATTACCAATCGTGTGGTACCAGTAACTTTCTTCTACGATAATTTTTTACAGAGTTAGTAGGAAGTGTTTACTTTTTTTTCCACGACTGTACATCCACGCGGCTTACGACTCTATATGTTGGGATGAGCTAATCTACAAGATGGCCAGCGTTGGCATTGCGGGCAGGACTGCCTTGTGGATTTTAAAGTGGATCGGGACCAGGAAGATTAAGGTTAAGTGGAGAGCTGTTTTTTCTGGTCCGGTGGATTCGTACCGTGGCGTGCCTCAGGGCAGCGTCCTTTCGCCCATCTTGTTTATGATTTTTTGTGGGATTTGTTTGAAGCTGTTGATTCTGTGGTTCAAATTATTGTTTATGCAGACGACATCCTTCTTTACTTTTCGGATTTTTCCTTGGAAAATGTCATTTCTAAACTTCAGGAAATACTAAACAGAATCAACACATGGTGCAATCATTGGAAGCTTGAGCTCCGGTCCGATAAATGTTCTGCAATAAACTTCTCTCGTCAAAAGGACGAAATTTCAGTCTTCATGGATCAGATATCCCCTGGCAGAATACTACAAAAATCCTGGGTGTTATTTTTTCTCATAACCTTTTCTTCAACCAGCATATTGATTATATACGTAAAAAATGCATGAAGCGTCTGAAAAGCTGTAGCCAGCCCTGAGTGGGGAGCGAAAACTGTCCATCTCATCCCTTTAGTCAATTCTCTCATTCGAGGCGTTATTGATTATGCTTGTCCAGTGTATGGCATTGTTGCTAAGACTTCTCTAAAGAATCTGGACGTCGTGTACAATGCGGCTCTCTGTTTTGCGACCGGCCTACCTAAGTGGACTCCCATCTTCAAGTTATACCGTGAATCTAATCAAGAGCCTCTTAGTTTTTGACGCAGTTATTTAACCTCTTCCTTTTATATCTGTTGTACTCCTACCGTAAATTTTGGTCGGCCCTGCGCCAACTTTTTTCCTGATGGGTTTTCCTGCCTACAGACCATGCTGTATTGACGCTCAAATGCTGATAACTTCCTACTGGCCTTACGGGAGCTTAAAGGATTATTGTGAGATTATAGTTGACGAGTTGCCGTTTCAAACTAAAAACCCCCCACCCATCAAAATCAGTCAGTGTTTCAATTTATACATGGGTGATTTCCAACATCTTAGTAACTTTTGTTTATCGCTACGGATGCTTCGAAAAACGACTTTAAAACCTCTATCGCTGCTGTAAATATTACTGAAAATACATCCTGCGCTTACCTCATTCATCATTTGAACTCAACTTTTACTGCAGAAGTTTTAGCCCTTAATCTAACTTTCCAGCGCTTTCTCATCCGGAACTAGAACTACATTATATTATCGGATAGTAAATCTGTCCTTGAAGCTTTGAAACACGTAAATTATAAATCCCCTGCGGTCATCTTACACCTTTTTCAGACGTTGCGCAGGGTTCGAGGTACTGTGGGAAATATTACTTTGATTTGGGTCCCTGAACATGTTGGTATATCTCCTAACGAAAGAGCTGATAGTCTGGCAAGAAATGGCCTTTACGCGGCCAGTACTTATGGCAGAGTGACCTCTGAAGATTTAAAATGTCATTTAAAGGACCAACTTCATGCTAGCTTTCAGCGCTGGTGGGACAATTGTAAATATGCAGTTGATTCGCCGTATCTTGGTCGGAAGATTTACAAATGGACGCATAACCGAAAAGAGGATATTTTTATTGCTCGATTTCGGGCTCAAACGGCCGTCACTGATAAAAGATTACATATCTTTAAGTTAAATAATTCTCCCACCTGCTCTCTATGTTCTGCGGAGGATGGGACGGAATTCCATTATGTGTTCAAGTGCCGTGCTTTTGATGCTGGAAGGGCAATGTTACGGGATGTTATGATCTCTGTTAATTCGGCTTTTGATGACTGGATTGACATTTGGGACCGTGTTAATTCTAATCGTCAATGTTTTCGTCTGTTCATCAATCTCTTTCTCGGGGGTGGGCGCTTTTAGTCACATCTTTCTGCACTTTTTACTTTTTCACAACTTTTGTTTAATGGCGAGATTAACATGTTGAATTAGTGCTGTTGGTCTGGATGAGTTGAATGGTTCCTTTGTTCTAGGATGCATCTGTTTATTTTTGCTGTTTAGGGTGCGTTTAGTTGTGCTTTTTCTCTTCTGTTTGTGTTTTCGGCTCGTGGTGTATTTTGTGTTTGCTGTCCCACTGTGGTTTCTTTTTTCGATCTGTTTTTCTTACTGTTTCGACTGTTTCGTTGTAGGGGTCTATGTGATCATTTGAGGTCACGCCGGCACGGAGCTGCAGCACCTATCACAAAGTTCTAATAATAATAATAATAAGAAGAAGAAGAAGAAATTTGTTTTTAATGAGATAAGATTTTTCACTCTGTCGATTTTCCGAAATGGCGAATGTTATTGGAGCAAAGAACATCTATTAAATTTTGTTTTCAAAATGAAATTTCTGCTGAAAAATCTTTCGAGATGTTAAAAAAAGCTTTTAAAGACGACTATTTATAAGAAACAATAGTATTTGATTGATAGAAAAATTTAAAGATGGCAGCGAATCCGTCGTAGATGATCCGCGATCTGCTAGAAGCTAGACCATCCACTTCGATTAATGATCAAGATATCGGAAACGTCAGATAATAAGTGCTTGGTGACCGTCGTTTCACAATAACAGATATTATTGAACAAGTTCCTATATCATTTGGCTCCTGAGAAGCAATTTTAAAATATCATTTAAAGTTGCGACAGGTCGCTTCTCGAGTTGTTCCAAGAACTTTGAATTTGTTCGAAAAACAACAACGTGCTCAAGTGACCTGAGAGATACTTTCTCAAGGTGCTTCCTTTCCAAAATGCATTATTACCAGTGACAAAACTTAGATGTCTTTTGATACAGAAGCAGCTTAACAATCGAATGGCGCTTGAAGCCTGAAGCAAGAACGAAAATACCGACCATGCCAAAGTCGCTCAAAAATCAGGGTAATATTAACTGTTTTATTTCATTGTCGTGGTGTTGTAAATTATCAATTTCAACTAACTGGCCAGACAGACAATAAAAATTATTATTTATTTTGCGCCGTTTGCGTGAAGCAGTTCGTCGAAAACGACCTGATGTGGGGAGAGAATAATCATGGGTTTTGCACCACGATAATGTGCCTTCTCACATCAGTGCAATTATTATTCGTGAGTTTTTAACCAAACATTCAACAAATACGGCTCCACAAACTCCGCATTCACATGATATGGTACCGTGTGACTTTTTCTTATTTACACGGTTGAAACTGCCTATTCGTGGTCACCGTTTTGAGTCCGTTAATTCGATAAAAGAAAATTTCCGACGAACTCTGAAGGAGTTTCACGTAAACGACTTTAAGGTTATGTTTTGATGATTGGAAGAAACGTTGGCAGAAGTGCATTGCAGTCGCGGGGAGAATACTTTGAAGTAGATGCAATAAATTGGTATCTTTTGTTTTATGCTACTATTTCGGGTACTTTATGATCACAATAGTATGTCATTTCCCCTTAAATCACAAAATATTCGGGAACCTAAGGTCAAAATTTCCTGAAAATCTCAAGTCAAAAGACTTAAATTTCGTCAAATAACAGAAAAATTTTCGAATCACAGGGGTGTTTCGGTAATTTGATGCAGTGCATTTACTAGTTTTGACGATTCTTTTATTTATTTTTTTATTTTTATTTTTATTTTTATTATTATTATTATTATTATTATTATTTTGAGAATGTAGGGTTTCTCATACCTTCTCTGGACTCCTTTCTTCGGAGGGTTCGAAACTGCACTTGAACTACTTTCAATGTCGGCGTTTTTTCTTGTGGTTACGCGGCGATTTTCATCTTTAACCCTCTCGCTGCGCAATCCGAGAGTTTCTCGGGGATGCATTTTTCCGTCTAATTAATCCTCCTTGATTATTTCCATCAGTTTTTTTTTCTTTGCCTTATTTAATCGGAGCAATTTCCCGATTAAATTCGACAAAAATTTTTGTTTTCAAAAACCGGTGACAAAAGAACTATTTTAATTATTTTGAAGCTATTTTAATAAAACAATTACGCAGCGAGAGGGTTAATGGCTTTACAAGGAAAGTACTGGACATTCTGCAGGAGATAAAAGTTTCCTTCATGTTCGTTCTATATATAATCTCCTTATATCTTTTTCATCGTTAAACTCATTACGTTCGTTCTATATATAATCTCCTTATATCTTTTTCATCATTAAAATCATTGTTGAATTTCCCGTCAGTTTGTTAAAAACCACATTTTATTGCTTTAGCATGAGAATAAGCGCTTTTCCTTTCTAAACGCAGTCTTAGTCCTTTAAACCTTTGAGGGGCGGTCGAATATATTATATTGTGGTGGAATATATTATATCCCATCTAATTTTAATCATGATTTGCATCAGAAACTTTTAATTAAATTTTACTTTTTAAACTTTGGTGGAAAAAAGACGAAAAATTGCTTTTCCTTATTTATAAATATTTTTTCCTCCAAAATTCCGGTGTGAATTCAACATTACAGAAACACAATTATCTGCCCCTGAAAGGGTTAACTGGGACTTGCACACCAGGTTTTAGTTAATTACAATATACAGCTGATTCTCGATAGGATTTTGACATCCAAAGACTTTAAAATTTAAATCGTTTATTTTCCCATCACAGTGCTACTTTTTAACTAACTTGTCTTTATGTGTATAAAATTGGAATAAATTCAAGGTATTTTTGTGTATTTTTAACGCGTCTAAATTTTGAAAGTTCCTGTGACCTTTTATTATTTTTATTTTTTATTTATTTTATTTTATTTATTTATTTTTAGGAACTTTAATTAATTTTTATGTGTTAAAATTCAGACTCCTGAATTACACCTAAAGCAATTTTTTTAATCCTAAATCTTGTGAGAGAAATACAATTAAAGATGGAAATTGTACTAATACAGTATAGCATTGAATACTATAGAGAAATATTGATCAAACATAAGTAAAATATTTGACAGTTGTTGAATATTACATCAATATCGGACTGTTTAAATTTTGGAAAAGGTTTCAAATTTTTCTTAGGAATATTTTATCAGTATTTGAAAATATTGTTATAAAGCTATACAAATTCTCCAGTGCTGTAAATGTTTCAAATGTAGATAAGATAAATACAATCTGATGGAATGAGATTATTATTATTATAAAAATATCTTATATCTTTTTTAACCTACATATTTCTTTCTCTTAATTCTTTTGTAACGTGGCTTATTTTTATCACAAAGATTTTCAACAAGGTGATAAATTTTATCTCATAATAGTGGCAGTGAATATGAGATAATAAAAAAAGGAAGCATCTTTATTGTATTGTAATAGTAATTTTTATCGTATTGGAGAATCATCTTTAGATTGATAAAAATGTACCTTTATGTCAATGTAATTTAGTCGAATCATCCTGACACCACTGAAAAAGACACCAGTAGATTTTTTTTTTTTTTTTTTTTTTTTTTTTTTTGCGAGAAAATGCGTAATTCAAGTAAAATATGTAATACGTGATTTATCACATTGCTACTAGACCGGGAGTAGGCAGCATAGACAATCACCTCATCGAGTTCACGGATGAAATCCTAGAATTAGTTATATCTTGATTCGCATATTAAAACGCAATCGGTCTGCCAAGTCATATATTGGTGGAAAACACCTGAAATCCCGATTTTAGCGGCTGACTCGTAGGTTTACCATTGTGTTTTCTTGCTCCCAGTCCTCCATGTTTTCGTACTTTTTGGTGCAGGAAAACACAATGGTAAACCTACGAGTCAGCCGCTAAAATCGGGTTTTCAGGTGTTTTCCACCAAGATATGACTTGGCAGACCGATTGCGTTTTAATATGCGAATCAAGATTTAACTTATCCTAGAATTTCATCCGTGAACTCGATGAAATGATTGTCTGTGCTGCCGGCTCCTGGTCTATAACTAAGCGTAGAACCAACAGAGAGAAAAATGCCCAAGCCGGGAATCGAACCCGGAACCCTTGGAATAGCGCTCCATGTGCTCTACTAATGAAGCTACGAGGACGATAACCAGCTTAGCATCTCTCACTCACATATGTTGGAAATTATATGGAAAATTATTTAAAATTATATCAAGTAAAATATATACAGAATAATGAAAAAATCATTGAAGTAAAAAAAAAAAAAATCCCATACATTAAAAGCAATAATTATACCTATTAATATACAGGTCAAATATCTCCTACTACACATACCAAAAGTATCCAGTTAAGCATCAACCTCACATTTACTATATGAAAAAAAAAATTAAAAATACTAAAATGCAAACAATAAATTTGAAAAGAACGCTACTATTAGTTCGCTTTTACAAATGCAATTTGTTTCAAAAAGCTGTATTACAAATTGTTTCTAAACAGTATCGCAATTTATTCATTTTTTATGTTTTTAAAAATAATTTTGAAGCATGATTTTTAAAAAATGTATATCGCGGTGCAGACGATTATGAAATATAAATACATTTGTACCTTAAGTTAACATAAATAGTTCAGCATTTGTTTCCGGCTGATATCCCATAACGAAGTTTAAAGCTTCCTCAATAAAATAAAATATGTAAATAAAACAGAAATTTAACAGACATGTAATCGAACTGCGTATTTAAACAACTGAAATGATCAGAATGGCTACTGTAAGTAGCAAAATCATAGTCAATTTCTTCGGCTATTGACTCATACGAAAGTATCGCTTTTTAATAAATTTCAAGACTTTATTTGAATGCAAAATTGGTACTTTTCAAATAAAAATTCTTTTTGGTGTTGTTAGTAGGCAATCTAAAAAAATATATATTAATCTAAAATAAAAAGAAAAGTGACCAGTTAAACTGATGGCATTGAGCTCACAGGCTATTCACACTAATTGTATATTATACTCTTATTTCAAAGAATAATGTACCTCAAAAAATAAATGAAGGGGGAATATCCCCCTTTCCTCCCTTTATACTTAACTAATGAACCTCCAAATTTAATCAGGGAAGCTCCTTAACATAATAAACCAGTATACCAAAATTGATGCAAATCAGATAATACTGCATGAAAAAACTATATCGCTAAATTAAGGGGGGTCTAACCCCCCTTTAACCCTTTTATACTTAACTTATGAACCTCAAAATCTAATCAGGAAAACTCCTTATCAGAATGAACATCGAAAAAAAAATTAAAGTAAATTGGATAATTCTGCATGAAAATCCATTTATCTAAATTAAGAGGAGGGGACTTGCTCCCTTTTATACTTAACCAATGAGCCTCCAAATCTAATGAAGGAAGTGCCATATCGGAATAAACCGGTATATCAAATTTGAAGCAAATCGAATAATTTTGCATGAAAAACCCATTTATCTAAATTAAGGGGAAGACTAGCCCCTCCCTTTATACTTAACCCATAAACCTCCAAATACAATCAAGGCAGCTTCTTAACATAATAAACCGGTATACCAAATTTGGAGCAAATCGAATAATTCTGCATGAAAAACCCATTTATCTAAATTAAGGGAGTGTCTAGCTCCCCTTTCCCCCCTTTATACTTAACTAATGAACCTCCAAATTTAATTAGGGAAGCTCCTTAACATAATAAACCGGTATACCAAATTTGGAGCAAATCGAATAAATCTGCATTAAAAACCCATTTATCTAAATTAAGAGGGGGTACAGCTTCTCTTTTCCTCCCCTTTATATTTAATCAATTACCAATGAACCCCCCAAAACTAATGAGGGAAGCGCCTTATCAGAATGATCATAGAGAAAAAATTGAAGCAAATCGGACATTTCTATCAAGAGTTATCGCGTTACATATATATATACGTACGTACGTACATACATATACAGAACCGGCGGGCACATTAGCTCTCAGGCTTTGATAGCCTGTGAACTAAAAATGGTTTCTCTTACATTCTGTCTGTAACCCGGAAGCTGCTGGTTGGATATTCTACTTGTTTTCCCCCAGGGACTGCACTAATTCTACTACAGGGTCGACAAACCTTTTTACATCCGGGTGCCCATTTTTTTTTCAAAAAAGATTTTACGTGACCGTGACGTGCCAAGAACCAAAAAATAATATAATGGATCAAAATTATTTCATCAAAATTTCTGGATTTTATTGTTTATTGGGATTTAAAAATATGGGCTAACATAACATACATCATGTAATAATTGGACTATAATCTATACTCCTATTATAAAGAGGAAAAAATTGTTTATTTGTCGGAGGTAAGCTCTGGAACTATCGAACCGATTCCAAAAGTAATGGTATCAAAATGATGGTGTTAGTCCAACTTAGAACATAGGCTATATCTTATGTCGGTGCCACTAACCCAAAGGGAGTGTAGGAGCAAAAAACGTTCTAAAAATGCGATTTTAGCATTACGGAAGGGCCTAGAAATATGAAATTTTGAATATTAGTTACTTATAAGATATAAATAATGTCTAAGAACAGTTCTTAAACAATTAGGAATATAAAGCGGTGAAAATGCACAAAAAGCGTTCTATAAAACGTTCTAAATGGTAGTTTCTAAACAGTCTCAGGAAATACCAAACCGATTTAAAAAATATTGGTGTCAAAATGATGGTGACAACGCTTGCTCCAAGATAGGCTATGTGTTATGTCGGTGCCACTACCCCAAAGGGGGTGCAGGAGCTGAAAACGTTCTAAAAATGCGTCTTTAGCGTTACTGAAGAGCCTAGAAATATGAAATTTTGAATATTAGTTACATATAAGATATAAATGATGTCTGAAAACAGTTCTTAAACAATTCAAAATTTAAAAGGGTTGAAAATGCACAAAAAGCGTTCTAAAAAACGTTCTAAATGGTAGTTTCTACACAATCTCAGGAAATACCAAACCGATTTAAAAAATATCGGTATCAAAATGATGGTTACAACGCTTGCTCCAAGATAGGCTATGTTTTATGTCGGTGCCACTACACCAAAGGGGGTGCAGGAGCAAAAAACGTTCTAAAAATGCGATTTATGTGTTACTGAAAGGCCTAGAAATATGAAATTTGAAATATTAGCTACTTATTAGATATAAAGGATTTCTAAGAACTGTTCTAAAACAATTCGAAATTTGAAAGGGGTGAAAATGCGCGAAAATCGTTCTAAAAAACGTTCTAAATGGTGGTTTCTACACAATCTCTGGAAATACCAAACCGATTTAAAAAATAATGGTGTCAAAATAAGGGTGTCAAAATGACGGTGACAACCCTTGCTCAGACATAGGCTATGTTTTATGTCGGTGCCACTACCCGAAAGGGGGTGCTGGGGCAAAAAACGTTCTAAAAATGCGATTTTTGAGTTACCGAAGGGCATAGAAATATGAAATTTGAAATATTAGCTACTTATTAGATATAAAGGATTTCTAAGAACAGTTCTTAAACAATTAGAAATTTAAAAGGGGTGAAAATGCGAGAAAAGCGTTCTGAAAAACGTTCTAATGGTTGTTTCTACACAATCTCAGGAAATACCAAACCGATCTAAAAAATAATGGCGTCAAAATAATGGAGAAAACCCTTGCTCTAACATAGGTGATGTTTTATGTCGGTGCCACTACCCCAAAGGGGGTGTAGGAGCAAAAAACGTTCTAAATTGCAGCTTTTGCGTTACGGAAGGGCCTAGAATCGTTAAATTTGGAATGGTAGTTAGTTATAAGATATCAATGATCTCTAAGGACATTTCCTAAAAAAATCGAAATTTAAAAGGGGGTCAAAATGCGCAAAAAGCATTGTAAAAAACTTTCTAAATTGCGATTTCTATGCAATCTCAGGAAGTAGTGAATCCATTTCAAATATAATGGTGTAAAAATGATGGTGACAGATCTTGCTTCAAGATAAGTTATATTTTATATCTGTTTCCACTACCCCAGAGGAGATGCAGGAGCAAAATGCGCGAAAAGCGTTCTGAAAACGTTTTAAATGCCGATTTGTCGGCAATATCTCAGAAAGAATGAATCTGATTTCAAACGTAATGGTAGGAAATTGATGCTGACCGCCTCTGCTCTAACATAGACGCTATTTTATGTCGGTATTACTATCACCAAGACGTTGCAGGAGCAAAAAACGTTCTAAATTTCGATTTTTGTGATCGGTAGTGGCTCGCAAGTTAAAATTAGGCCAGGTACATATGTGTTACATAACAGTTTCGAAAAAATTGGAAGTTTAAAAAGGGGTGAAAATGCGCAAAAAGCGTCCTAAAAACGTTCTAAATTGCGATTTCTACTCAATCTAAGGAAATACCAAAGCTATTTCAAAAGTAATGGTTGCAAATCAATGGTGACAGTCCCTGCTATAACATAGGTTATATTTTATGTTGCTGTCACTACTATCTGAGGGTTTCAAAAGCAAAACATGTTCTAAATTGCATTTTTTGCACAACTGAGGGGTCTAACACTTTGAAGTATGGCATGGTATTTACTTACAAGATGCAACTGCTTTCTAAGAGCAGTCGAAAGAAAATTCCAAATTTAAAAAAAATGAAGTGAGTGAAAAGCGTTATAAATTACAATTTTTAAGCAAACTTATAAATTACCAAACCGATTAAAAAAATAATGATGACAAATTTTGGTGATACAACCTGCTCAAACATAAGCTATATTTTATGTCTGTTCCACTACCACCAGAGGGTTGCAGGAGCTAAAAACTTTCTAAATTGCGATTTCTGTGATACTGAAAAGGCTAGAAACTTTAAATATGACATGGTAGTTACTTATAAAATAAAAATGCCCTCGAAGGAACGTCGAAAATAAATTTGAATTAAAAAGGGGTGAAGCGAAGCGGAGGTGCGAAAAGCATTCTAAAAAAGTTCGAAATTACGATTCTATGCAAATTCAGGGAATATAAACCGATGATAAAAGTAATAGTTGCGAATCAATGGTAACAGTCTCTGATCCTACACAGGCTGTAAGTTATGCCGGTGATTCTACCACCTGGGGTTCACAGGAACAACAAACGTTCTAAAAAGGGCTTTAAAAGCTTTTTATATTACGCTTCTGTGGAATATTAGGAAATAACAAACCGATTTCAAAATGAATGTTGGCAAATTAATGGGGACAGTTCCTGTTTCAACATAGCCCTTTATGTTGAGAGAGGTGGTAGGACTTGGAATTTGACATGATGGTTAATTTTAAGATGTAAGAAGATGGTTTCTATAAAATTCAAAACTTCAAATGAATACTGAAATGAGTGTATTAATTGAGCATAAAAGTTTCGAAATATTTTCTAAACTATCATTTATTTAGTTTTATTTCATTTTATTAATTTAAATCTCATTTCTGCCTAATACAGTGTAATAATGATGTTTAGTCAAATTGTGTTATAAATAGTAATTTTTGAATTATTCCTAAAAGTAATAAGTACATTTCTAATAAAAAGAAACCTTTAATAAAATAAAATATTACCTTTTAATAAAATAAAACTTTAGTTAGTACCTTTTGATAAAAATTAGACATATAAATATCACTTGGCATATTTCAAATATTACGCGAGCAAAGCCGCGGGGTTTGCTAGTATTTTATAAAGTAATAAAATGGTAATGCGATGTCGGTTATGCAAAATATTAGTATGGGATTCAACCAAGATACTTTTAACGGGATGCAAGCTGAATTCGAGTCATTTATCAAGTGGTTTCTAATATTTAAAATTTTCGTATCATTCTTTTCCGAAGATAATGACCAGCAAGAACAAATAGAAGGAACAATTGTGAAAATTGCAAATTTTATACCGAGTCGCTATAATTTAATCATTGACATTTTTTCTTATAATGCCTGATATTTTTTACTTTTTAGCTCACAGGCTATCAAAGCCTGAGAGCTAATGAGCCCGGCGGTTCTGTATGTACAGTCGTGAAAAAAAAAAGTAAATACCCCCTACTAACTCCTCAACAAATTATCGTAGAAGAAAGTTACTAGTACCGAACGATTGGAAATAAAGTCTACTTTTAAAGGATGTATATAAAATTTGTTTAGGGGGCATTCTACAAATTAAAACGAACCATAACTTTGTTTTTTTCAATAGCAGTACCCAATTCTGACAGCATAAATGAACTCTACACCCTTCAATTAGCCTAAAAACGAATTTTTATGCAATTCGTACCATAAGTTTTTGAGAAATTAATTCTTTTAAAACGAGCGTATTTTAAGGGCTGTATCCAAATTGAAGTTCCGTACTGGATTGTTAACCGAGAGAGCCCCTTCCTTGATCAAGGCAACTTAAGCGCCTCTCAAGGAGTCAATGAAGCGTGTTAGATTACAGTACAGCAGAATAAATTTCAAAATGTCCACTCACTTCCATCATAGACGGCCCCTTAAACCATCATTTTGCCGTTTTTTAAGCATAATTTGAAAACTACTTGGAAGAAAAATGTGAAATTTTTGAATTTCCATAAAGCAGAACTTAATACATCTAAATCCATCAAAAAAATTGTAGGTTGCAATTCATAATTTTTTCGAATATTAATTCCATAATTCATAATTCATATCATAAAATTATAAAAATTGCAAATTCAGCTTATTTATGTTTGGGTATATCAGTATTATTACTACAAAAAAAATTAGCACATTAGAAGCATAATTTCGGGAGATATAGATAAAAATATGAAAATGTAATTTAACATTAGAAGCACTAAATTTTGAATGTTTATAATTCAAAAACTTATCATTCAAATGACTTAAAATTTGGTGTCTAGGCATAGTTTGAACCGAAGATTTGAAATATCTCGTTAAAATTGGGTATTGCCATTGAAAAAAAATGAAGTTCTGATTCGTTTTAATATGTAGATGACCCCCTAAGAAAATTTTATATGCATCATGTCACATTCGTGTGGCCCCCCGAACACTCTAACAACCTCGTACCCCTAATACATCTCTGGAATTTCGAAGTGGACTCTCCGCGGATGGGGGATGCGAGGGTTGCAAAGAAAATAAACATTGGAGGGTGAGAGCAGAGAGGCCCTTGAACTGGAAGGATGAACATATGTTTGGCCGCTGGTCGCAAAAACTGTGTTTGTTTTTTTATTATCGAATGCTCTGAAACCACGGGAGAGATAGGCAATGAGCCTAGCCCGTTGATGTATTAGAAACTGTAAATATTTTTTTTTCTTATTAAATGTTCTTTGTTTTGTTTAGAGGCATGATTACTCATTGGTCTCATCAATACTAATAACTATCGGGAACCGTTACACGAGAAGTCGTCTCGTGACATTGGCGTAGTCGGTACCGATAGACTGATGAGATCCACATTGCGTGCCTCTATGGATGCTTATGCCCAGTTAGGGCAGCAAAACAAAAAAGAACGTCGTGATGTATTGATGGTGAAGCTGATGGACATAGATGGAAGACGCCATAGCTGGTGAGAGGCTGGAAGAGATAGAAGCAAACCTTTTAGATCATCTGGACGGCATATTTATGGTGGAAGGAAGAAGCAAGCATACTGGGAATGACTGGTGAGTGGAGTTTATTTTGTTTTCATTGTACCAGAAACAGGGTTCTGTAAAAAAAAAAAAAAAAAAAAAAAAAAGGATAAGGGTATAATAGTAACGGGTTGTTTAATTTAATTGGTAATGTTAAAAGAAAAAAAAAGTGGTTGTGGTTGTCTGTCAGAAATGAGTGATGGTGGGATTAACCGGCATAATTGTATGTAAACGTATTCAGATATATATATTTTTTTAGTGTATTATTATTGTTATTATTATTGTATTATATGTTGTAAAAAATTTAATGCTCGGGATAAAATGGTTTTATGTCAGATTGAAATTTAGAATATATATATATATATATACAACTATATATAAATCTTGGGGCTAATTAAGTACCATAGAATTCTTTTGTTTGTTTGTTTTGTTTGGTTACTGAAAAGGGCTGGAAAATGACCTTTCTAATGAAAGGTAGTAGGGCAGATTTAGCTCAAGTAGTTGAGGAATTGGGTGAACAAGTGCCGGAAAAGGGAACCAAAATCCAACTCAGTAAAATTATTTTGGAACACGCGGATTATGAGGAAGCCATGATAAAAGAATTGCTAGAACAAATTATAAGTGAACGAAAAAAACTTGAGTGTGAGGAGAAAACGCGAAGCGCCCGCGAACATGAAATAAAACTTAAGGAACTCGAAATTCAACAACGACAGGGCTCGAGTGGGAATCAGAGGGAAATAATAAATAATTCTGAAGATGGACTAGCAAAATATTTACATATAGTAAGAGATCAAATGCCTCGCATTCCAGAAAAAACAGAAAATTGGGTTTTCTTTTTCCACCAGGCAGAAACCCTGTTTGAAATTTATTCAGTACCAGAGCAATATTGGGGTAAAATAATTCTGAACAGACTTGGAAACTTTATTAGAAGTCTAACGAATAGTTTGGGAACCGACCAATTATCTAATTATACCTCCATTAAGGAGTGTATCTTAGCGGAAAATGCGTTGACTCCATTACAACACAAAAAGAATTTTGAGGCATGTTCTAAACTAGTGATGGGCGATAACGAGATGTTTTTCTCGATTTTCTCGATTGTATGGACATCTCGATATTTTTCGATTGTATAAATTTTTTCTCGATGACTACAGTTTGCAAATTTTTTTTATAAATCATATATTATGTATTATATACGTCATACATTTATCAAGAATCGTCTGCGGGTGAACTGGAATGAGTCGATGTTAATAAAGACTAGGTGACTTCGACAGCTAGCGGGCCCCTCCTTTAATCGGGGCCCCTAATTTATACGTAATCTTGTAATATGAAATCACGAACAGGTTACCCGCTATATACGGCACTGATATATGATAGCAGGCGGGTGTGGTGTGCACGCACTACAAAATCTTGTAAAAAATATAATATCGAAACGAATGAACGTCGGACCAGATCTCTTGGGGGAGGGGTCAAAGCGAGCGGAGGGGCACAGCAGCTGCATAATATGATTAAGTCGTCACAGGTCTTTAGGCCTTTCCAACCATATGTCACATGAGAAGTCTGGATCTGAATTTATAAAAATGCCCTCCCCATGGGGGGAAAGGGGGGGAGGGGTGCGGGAGGTGAATAACATGAGTAAGTGGTCATAAGCCTTTCCAACAATATGTCACATGAGGGGTCTCGGCTAAATTTAGAAAAACACCCCCGTGGGGGAAAAGTGGGGGGGCGGTCACCGGAGGAGCATTACATCAATAAGTAGTCACAGACCTTTCCAACGATATCTCACATGTGGAGTCTTGGCTAAATTTGGAAAAGTGTCCCCCGGTGGGGGGGTTCAAAATAGGGGGATGGACACCGGAGGAGCATAACATCAATAAGTAGTCACGGACCTTCCCAACGATATCTCACATGAAGGGTCTTGGCTAAATTTGAAAAAGTGTCCCCCGGGAGGGGCAAATTGGGGGAGACTGTCACCGGAGGTGCATAACATCAATAAATAGTCACAGACCTTTCCAACGATATCTCACATGAGGGGTGTTGGCTAAATTTGGAGAAGTGCCCCCCCCCGGGGGGGAGTGGTGGTGGGGACACCGTAGGTACATAACATCAATAAGTAGTCACAGACCTTTCCAACGATATCTCACACGAGGGGTCTTGACTAAATTTGAAAAAGTGTCCCCCAGGGGGGCAAAGAGTGGGGGGGACTGTCACCGGAAGTGCATAACATCAATAAGTAGTCACAGACCTTTTCAACGATATCTCATAACAGGGGTACTGACTAAATTTGGAAAAGTGTCCTCCGGGGGGGCAAAGTGGAGGGGGGCGGCCACCGGAAGTGCATAGCACTAATAAGTAGTCACAAACCTTTCTAACGATATGTCACATGAGGGGTCTTGGCTAAATTTGGAAAAGTGTCCTGAAATTTCATATATTATAAATAATATTTAGCGGAGGGCTCCATAAAAAAATCCGATCTAAAATGATAAAAGCGGAAAAAACTACCCTCGCAGTGGGGGCCAAATTGGGGAGGGGAGGAAGAAAGTTTCATAATATGAAAGAGTGATCCGAGAGCTTACCGATGACATATCACATGACTGGTCCAAAAAAAGTTTGAAAATTGCTCCCCCTCTTTCCCCCCGTGGGCCCACTCTTTCACCCCGGAATTCACACAGCCGCCACTTTAAAATTTTTATGTTCAATAAATAATATTTACCGGAAGACTGCATAAAAAACCCATATTTAAAGTGATATTTAAATTTATTATAGAAATCGGCTATGGTTTTAAAAATTTGTTCGCCCCTTCCCCACCCCCCTTTGAGCGAAGAAAGGTTCATAGTATGAAAGAGTGGTCAAAGGGCTTTTCGATTATATGCCACAGGAAGGGTTCGGTAAAATTTTTAAAATTGTACCCCATGAGTCCACTCTCACGTCCCCTCCCTCGAAATCACCCGCCCCACCTTCCTCTTTGAAAATTTTATATTTAACAAATAATTTTTATCGGAGGGTTCCAGGTATGTGACATCTTGGTAGGGCTAAAATAAGAGAAACTTTGAAAATTAAAGCTTCATTTCACAGCTCATTGTCATGCCTTTTTCTCTATCTCGTCCCTTGGTACTCTCGATAAATTTTCTTACTTTTCTTCTCTGCCGAGGACGAGAGAAATCCTCGAAAAGCTTCTCATAGCGAAATGTTGAAAAGCGCGAGAGAAATCCTCGAAAGGCTTTTCATTGGGAGATTTCGAAAAGGACGAGAGTAACAAGCGAGAGGCTTCCCATCGGGAAAGGTTGAAAAGGGCGAGAGGAAACTCTCGAGAGACTTCCCATCCCGAAATGTTCAAAACCGCGAGAGAACCAACCATCGAGCAGCTTGCCATATGGAAGCGTCGAAATGCTGGAAAAATCACCGAGATGAGATTTGCCGAAATGCGAGATGGAAATGAAGCTTTTCAGAGTCAAACTTACCGCATTTCTGGTTTAAGTCATAATTTCTCAAAGGAGTCCATCTGCTTATCCAATCTCTTTTTAGCTCACAGGCTATCTAAGCCTGAGAGCTAATGTACCCGTCGGTTCTGTGTGTATGCATGTACTGTACGTACGTACGTACGTATGTATGTACGTAACGCGATAACTCTTGATTAAAATGTACGATTTGCTTCAATTTTTTTTTATGTTCATTCTGATAAGGTGTTCCGTTGTTTAGTTTTGACGGTTCATTGGTTAAGGATAAAGGGAGAGAAGGGGGGCTGGTCCCCCCCCCCCCCTCCTTAATTCAGATAAATAGGTTTTTCATGCAGAATTCTTCGATTTACTCCGAATTTCGTATACCGGTTTATTATGTTAAGGAGCTTCCCTGATTAAACTTGGAGGTTCATTAGTTAAGTATGAAGGGGGGAAAGGGGGATAGACCCCCTCCTTAATTTAGATAAATGGGTTTTTCATGCAGAATTATTCGATTTGCTCCAAATTTAGTATACCGGTTCATTATGTTAAGAAGTTGCCTTGATTAGATTTCGAGGTTTACGGGTTAAGTATAAAGGGGGAGAAGGGGGTTAGACCCCCCCCCCCTTAATTTAGATAAATGGGCTTTTCATGCAGAATTATTTGATTTGCTCATAATTTGATATACCAGTTTATTATGTTAAGGAGCTTCCCTGATTAAACTTGGAAGTTCATTGGTTAAGGATAAAGGGGGAGAAGGGGGGGCTGGTCCGCCCCCCCCTTAATTTAGATAAATGGGTTTTTCATGCAGAATTATTCGATTTGTTCCAAATTTGGTATACCGGTTTATTACGTTAAGAAGTTGCCTTGATTAGATTTGGAGGTTTACGGGTTAAGTATAAAGGGGGAGAAGGGGGGCTGGTCCCCCCTTAATTTAGATAAATGGGCTTTTCTTGCAGAATTATTTGATTTGCTCCAAATTTGGTATACCGGTTTATTATGTTAAGGAGCTTCCCTGATTAAACTTGGAAGTTCATTGGTTAAGGATAAAAGGGGAGAAGGGGGGCTGGTAACCCACTTAATTTAGATAAATGGGTTTTTCATGCAGAATTACTCGATTTGTTCCAAATTTGGTATACCGGTTTATTATGTTAAGGAGCTTCCCTGATTAAACTTAGAGGTTCATTAGTTAAGTATAAAGGGGGGAAAGGGGGGTAGACCCCCTCCTTAATTTAGATAAATGGGTTTTTCATGCAGAATTATTCGATTTGCTCCAAATTTGGGATACCGGTTTATTATGTTAAGAAGCTGCCTTGATTAGATTTGGAGGTTTATGGGTTAAGTATAAAGGGGAGGGGCTAGTCTCCCCTTAATTTAGATAAAAGGGTTTTTCATGCAGAATTATTGGATTTGCTTCAAATTTAATATACCGATGTATTCCGATATGGCGCTTCCTTCATTAGATTTGGAGGTTCATTGGTTAAGTATACAAGGGCGAAAAGGGGGCAAGTCCCCTTAATTTAGATAAATGGATTTTCATGGAGAATTATTCAATTTACTTTAATTTTTTTTTCTATGTTTGTTCTTATAAGGAGCTTTCCTGATTAGATTTGGGGGTTCACTAGTTAAGTATAAAAGGGTTAAAGGGGTTAGACCACCCTTAATTTAGCGATATGTTTCTTTTTTTCATGCAGAATTATCTGATTTGCTTCAAATTTGATATACTGATTTATTATAGTTAAGGAGTTTCCCTGATTAGATTTGGAGGTTCATTGGTTAAGTATAAAAGGGGCAAACGGGGGATATTTCCCTTCATTTATTTTTTGAGGGACATTATTCTTTGAAATAAGAGTATAATATGCAATTAGTGTGAATAACCTGTGAGCTCAATGCCATCAGTTTAACTGGCACTTATCATTTTATTGCTATTAACCGATGTGGGTTATGAAGCATAGTGGTTTATGTAATCAGTTATGTATAGTCCTAGTTTCAAACTTTACTGTTAAATTTAGTGTCATTTTGCCACGAATTTTCAATGTTTCTCTTATTTTAGCTCTGCCAAGCTGCCCCATACCTGGAGACTCAGAAATACTATTTATTAAATATAAAAAGTTCAAAGAGGAAGATGAGTGAATTCTGGGGTGCGCGAGAGTGCACAAAGGGAGGGGGGGCGGGTAATTTTCAAACTTTCACCAAACCTCTCCTTGACATATCATCGGAAAGTCCTTTCACCACTCTTTCATATTATGAACCTTTCTCCTCCCAGAGTTGAATTCCGGAAGGGGTTCGGGGGGGGGGGGGGAGGGAGCGGTGCGGGGGTGACTTTTTTTTTAATTGTAGAGTTTTCTACAATAAATATAATTAAATGAGGTTTTTTAATGGAGCTCTCCGATAAATATTATTTATTAAATATAAAATTTTAAAAGTGGGGCTGCGTGATTTCCGGGTATATTCTAGGATAAAAGAGGAAACCCACGTGGGAGGGGTAGATTTCAAACTTTTTTTGGACCAGTCATTTGATCTATCATCGGAAAGTTTTCGGTTATCATCGCAAAGTTACTCTTTCATATTATGAACCTTTCTTCTTCCTTTCTTAGTTTGGCGCCCCGAGAGAGGCACTTTTCGAACTTTTTTGAAATCGTAGCGTTTTTAAACATTTTAGATCGGATTTTTTTACGGAGCCCTCCGATAAATAATTTTTAATATATGAAAATTTCAAAGAGAAGGATGGGCAAGGTATATTTCAGGGGGGGGGGGGGCACGATAATGGGAATCCTGGGAGTTGGGACTCTTTTCTATCTTTTGCTGACACCCCTCATGTGATACATCATTGGAAAGCTCTGTGACTACTATTTCATTTTATATATCGCCCGCGAACCTCCCCTTACTTTGCCCCCGAGCGGGGGCACTTTACTACATTTAGCCGACACCCCTCATGTGCCATATCGTTGGAATGTCCTGTGACCACTAATTCATATTATGCACTTTCCTTGCCCCTCCCTCCTACTTTGCTCCCCGCGGGAGTTTGTTTAATGTATTCCAGTCGAAGACTTTATAAAAATGGGGAAATTAAAGATCCAATCTCAAATGACGTAGAAAAATCAATAAAAAATTTTGATACCTTTTATCATCCTTTAGTTCATATTTTTGCCACTAGGGGGTGTTTTTGATTCTTACTTCTTTGGCCATTTCGGTACTAATTGCCGAAAAATTCTAATTTTTGATACTTAAACTCCCCTTACCGCTTCATAGCTACTCGCGTTTTTCAGCTTTTTTCAACCAGGGGGCACCCTTACAAGACTTTTCCAGTCTTATGGCTTCTTTATAGTTTCCCTTTGGTTTGTTGTTTTTTTATTCCATCTGTTTTCAGTTACCCTATATTTAATAAAATCTGCCTTACATATTTGTAAAAACAATGATTTCAATAATCGATTCTAGAACATCTCCTTTGTAGATTCTCGAAAGTAATCGATGACTGTATCGATTGTGTATTTTACGATAACGATTTTTTTCGATTGGTAAATTTTCGAGAATCGCCCATCACTAAGCCCTATCACTACTATGAAATTGTCGTGTTTAATAGCTAAGTTTTCCAATAACTGTTTTTAGCTTTTCTCGTTATAATCGATTGTAAAACATCTCGATTGTAGATTCTATGAATTAATCGATGGCTGTATCGATTGTGATTTTTTACGATGACGATTTTTCTCGATTGTCGAATTTTCGAGAATCGCCCATCACTACGTGATACTTTTCATGAATGTTTTGAATTTTGTCTGAGTGCATATAGACATGTATTACTATTACAAGAGACATCGTTTGGAAAGGTAAGAAGATTTAGTCATTGGTTTCACCTATTTTGGACCATAAAATTACGAAATACTTAAATTATTTCGAAATTCCTAACTTCTTTAAGACCTACCCCATGAGGGATATCTCCCTGCACCCGAGCGCTCCGATCTGCGTCCGTGAACAAGCTCCTAGATATATTAAAATCTGAATGTGCGTGTGTGTATTTCACAACTACTCCTCCGAGAATTGAATGTTGAAAGGTGAAATTAATACCAGTTATTCTCATCGATTTAATGAGTCATATAAACTCTCAGAATTTTATCATTTCAGAGGTGCCAAATTATAGACATTGCCCGTAGAAAGTGTGTGCATACTGAACAGGATATCTTTGAACACCATTTGGTTGGAAAATTAGGGATGAAAAAATTGATAATTTGGTGACAATGTTTTCTGATTTTTATCATTTTAAAGAACTGGCGTTTCTCTAAATTACCTTCAGTTAGTTAATATTTAACCCAAATAAAATCTTAATAAAATCTAATAAAATCTTCTGGGAAAATTTTTAAAGAATCTGATTCTTACAGTTACGATATAGTAGACTGGGAGCCGGCAGCACAGACAATTACCTCATCGAGTTCACGGCTGAAATTCCAGAATTAGTTAAAACCCGATTCGCATATTAAAACGCAATCGGTCTGTCAAGTCATATCTTGGTGGAAAAGACCTAAAAAACCGATTTTAGCGGCTGACTCGTAGGTTTACCATTGTGTTTTCCTGCTCCCAGTCCTCCATGTTTTCATACCTTTGGGTGCAGGAAAACCTACGAGTCAACCGCTAAAATCGGGTTTTCAGGTGCTTTCCACCAAGATATGACTTGGCAGACCGACTGCGTTTTAATATGTGAATCCAGTTTTAACTAATGGAGGATATCCCGTCTACGTCATGATCACGTGGTCAAGGTAAAAACTTCTACCGTAAAGAAGGGAAAGCTCCATAGACGCAATGTAAATCCCTGCCAGCCAGTGAAACAGTTCTTGCAGAAAGCAGTAGTAGCTTCCCTTCTTATCAGTTAGAAGTTCTTTGGGTAAATTACCGGTACCACGTGACTTTTTCAGCCTCGAACCTTGATTTGGAATAAAGTCCATTCTAGAATTTCAGCCGTGAACTCGATGAGGTGATTGTCTGTGCTGTCGACTCCTGGTCTATTGATATCCATTAGGGTGACTCTATAAGAGAGTATCGACCAACGACATACAAGGCCAGTGCATGACGTTTAAAACGTCACACGGAGTGGATCCTCTTTACACGGTGATTGGTACAAAGCGGGTCATAATCTTTTTGTACCAATCGCTGTGTAAAGATGATCCACTCCGTATGATGTTTTAAAAGTCATGAACAGACCTTGTACGTCGATCGCGTTAGGGCACACGCTCAGAATGAAATTTTTGTCCAAACCATGGCAACCAATATTCCAGAAGAAAGGTTCATTTACATTATTCCCCCCTTCCAAGTGCAGAAATTTTCTCCCTCTAGAATAATCTACTTTTTTTGGAAGCATGCCGAGACCATTTTTTGAAAAATAGCTCAGTAGTACTCGAATCTAAGATTCACCTTAGTTTTTAGCTGTAAAAATCAGGAAATTTTCTACAAATTTGAAAATATATAAAGAAAATTTGAAGGAAAGGAAAAATTATGAAACTTAGCAAAATGTAGTAAATCCTAATTTTAATCTATCATGTATTTAAGATCCTATCTATAATTTTAATATATAATATATATTAAGATTATAGTAAATCCTAATAAAAAAAAAATTCCTCCACATTTATCGAAATTAGTATTTAGGTGAGTGAATTCTGGGGTGCGCGAGAGTGCACAAAGGGAGGGGGGGGCGGGTAATTTTCAAACTTTCACCAAACCTCTCCTTGACATATCATCGGAAAGTCCTTTCACCACTTTTTCATATTATGAACCTTTCTCCTCCCAGAGTTGAATTCCGGAAGGGGTTCGGGGGGGGGGGGGGGAGCGGTGCGGGGGTGACTTTTTTTTTAATTGTAGAGATTTCTACAATAAATATAATTAAATGAGGTTTTTTAATGGAGCTCTCCGATAAATATTATTTATTAAATATAAAATTTTAAAAGTGGGGCTGCGTGATTTCCGGGTATATTCTAGGATAAAAGAGGAAACCCACGTGGGAGGGGTAGATTTCAAACTTTTTTTGGACCAGTCATTTGATCTATCATCGGAAAGTTTTCGGTTATCATCGCAAAGTTACTCTTTCATATTATGAACCTTTCTTCTTCCTTTCTTAGTTTGGCGCCCCGAGAGAAGCACTTTTCGAACTTTTTTGAAATCGTAGCGTTTTTAAACATTTTAGATCGGATTTTTTTACGGAGCCCTCCGATAAATAATTTTTAATATATGAAAATTTCAAAGAGAAGGATGGGCGGGGTATATTTCGGGGGGGGGGGGGGGCACGATAATGGGAATCCTGGGAGTTGGGACTCTTTTCTATCTTTTGCTGACACCCCTCATGTGATACATCATTGGAAAGCTCTGTGACTACTATTTCATTTTATATATCGCCCGCGACCCTCCCCTTACTTTGCCCCCGAGTGGGGGCACTTTACTAAATTTAGCCGACACCCCTCATGTGCCATATCGTTGGAAAGTCCTGTGACCACTTATTCATATTATGCACTTTCCCTGCCCCTCCCTCCTACTTTGCTCCCCGCGGGAGTTCGTTTAATGTATTCCAGTCGAAGACTTTATAAAAATGGGGAAATTAAAGATCCAATCTCAAATGACGTAGAAAAATCAATAAAAAATTTTGATACCTTTTATCATCCTTTAGTTCATATTTTTGCCACTAGGGGGTGTTTTTGATTCTTACTTCTTTGGCCATTTTGGTACTAATTGCCGAAAAATTCTAATTTTTGATACTTAAACTCCCCTTACCGCTTCATAGCTACTCGCGTTTTTTCAGCTTTTTTCAACCAGGGGCACCCTTACAAGACTTTTCCAGTCTTATGGCTTCTTTATAGTTTCCCTTTGGTTTGTTGTTTTTTTATTCCATCTGTTTTCAGTTACCCTATATTTAATAAAATCTGCCTTACATATTTGTAAAAACAATGATTTCAATAATCGATTCTAGAACATCTCCTTTGTAGATTCTCGAAAGTAATCGATGACTGTATCGATTGTGTATTTTACGATAACGATTTTTTTCGATTGGTAAATTTTCGAGAATCGCCCATCACTAAGCCCTATCACTACTATGAAATTGTCGTGTTTAATAGCTAAGTTTTCCAATAACTGTTTTTAGCTTTTCTCGTTATAATCGATTGTAAAACATCTCGATTGTAGATTCTATGAATTAATCGATGGCTGTATCGATTGTGATTTTTTACGATGACGATTTTTCTCGATTGTCGAATTCTCGAGAATCGCCCATCACTATTATAAACAACATAACGAAAGTTACGTACAATGGGTAGCGAAGGCTAAAACCAACTTTGAATATTATTTAGAGAGCCGGGATGTGAAAGATTTCAAATCATTAAAAGATCTTATCATATCGGATAAAATTAAAGACTCGTTAACAGGCAGCATAAAATCACATATATTAGTGAAAGAGGGGTCCAATTGGGTGACACCGGTGGATCTTGCTAAGACACTAGATATATATGCAGAGGCCACTCCGTCATCGAAAGGGAGAGACTTATATCGGGAGAGAGATCAGAGAAGAGAATTTAAGCCATTCAGGCAGGAAAGGGTAACCCCAGTAGTGGAGAGAGGAAGTGCTCGCCCCTCCAGTAGCAGCGAGGGAGGAAGTAAGAACGGTGTGGGGAAAGAGAAACAAAAAGTGAAATGTTTCCTTTGCTCTGGTCCGCATTACAGATATCAGTGTCCACAGCGAAAGGAAATAACCCGCAATGAAGAGAGAAAAGTTAGTTGTGTTAAGGCAAAAGTGGGATTGAGCGCGGTGAATTCTAAGAAACATCAGATGAGGGAAGGGCAGGATAAAGAATTATTACCGATGGTAGAGCTTAATGTTGGGGGACAAAAAGTAGAGGGGATCTTGGACTCTGGGGCTGAAATTTGCGTGTTTCGGAAAGGCTTGATTCCGGATAAGTTTATGACTGGAGGTCACATTTATTTAATTCCTGCAATACGAGAAATGCAGAAAGCGGACTTTATCACATTACCTGTGGCATTATGGGAGGATAATCAGGCGATTTCTTCGGAAATTGATATAGTCGCTGCAGTAACGGAGAAATTAAACAGTCCGGCACTCATAACTCCGGCGGTCTATGATGAGTTGATAAAACAGGCAAAACTTTATAGCGTCACTGTAGGATTAGAGAATCTAGAAAATACGGGAAGGGAGGAAAATGTGAATAATATCCAAGCTAAAGAAACGGATGAGGTAACAACTAATAAGGAAGAAGGATTACCAATTGTGGGAGAAATAAAGGAAGATTCTCAGTCATTAGAAAAGGTCTCAAATTAGAATGCCGAGATTAATATGGAAGAAGGGAAACCTAGGGAATATGGGGGTCAATCAAAATTGTTTAGAGAACAACAGAGGGAATGTCCGACACTGCAAAGAGCCTGGGAGGAAGGTAGAAGTGGAAAGAATAACTACTTTGTGGAGGATGGATTATTATATAAAAAGAATCTAGTTATTAATGAAAGCGTTAAACAGTTAGTGGTTCCTCAGTGTAGAAGAAAAGAAATATTGAGACTTGCGCATAATCACTCAACAGGGGGTCATTTGGCGTCAGTAAAAACCTTAGAAAGGATTAAGCTATCATTTTTTTGGGAAGGTGTGAGGAAGGAAGTAAAGAAATATTGCGAAGCTTGTGAGGACTGTCAATTGAGGCGGAGAATTAAAGTGAGTGACAGGTCACCGATTCAACCGGTAGCCCGCCCTGAATTACCGTTTCAAGTTGTTAACGCTGATTTAATTGGACCTATTGAGCCAAATTCAGCCCGAGGTCATAAATATGTTCTATCGGTAGTAGATCAATACAGTAGATGGCCGGAAGCAATCCCAATACGATCTCTTTATGCTAAGGCAGCATGTCAAGCATTCCTTCAAATTTTTGTGCGAACAGGGATTCCCCAAGTTGTGGCGATGGATCAGGGAAGGAATTTTGCAGCTGAGTTGACTTCGGAGTTTTTAAACACCTGGGGGCGGCTCCCAGATTGAGCACTCCGGGGTATCCTTTAAGCAATGGACTTGTGGAGCGTTTTAATGGCTCAGTAAAGAATATGTTGCACCATGCAGTGAGAAAACATGGCAAAAATTGGGATCAAATACTGCCATTATTATTATGGGCTATGAGAGAAGTCCCAAATGAAACGACGGGGTTTCACCATTTCAACTAATGTATGGGAGGTTACCAAATGGTCCGTTGTCAGTTTTAAAGACTGGCTGGGAAGGGGAAACCGTCATACCTGAAGGTGTTGGAAATAATCTTACCGAATATTTAGAGCAATTAAAAAATAATTTAAAATCAGCAGCAGAATTCGCATCTAATGTGGCTAAGAGAAAGCAAAGCGATTATGCTAATCGATATAACTTGAGATCATCGTCTAGGAAATTTTCAGTAGGGGAAAAAGTAATAATTTTAATTCCCGATTCTACCAATAAGTTATACTCACGATGGACCGGTCCGGGAGTCATTGTGGATCAGAGAAATGAACATTCATTTTTTGTAGAATTACCAGATGGAAGTGTTAAGAATTTACACCAAAATAAGTTAAGACCGTATATCCATCCAGTAAATACGATAGGATTAGTATATGAGGCAGATGAAGAGTTTGGGGATATTCAACATGCTCCGGGGGGAGAGGTCGCTGAGAATGATAAGGAATTTCAGGAGATAATAGCAGAAAAATTAAATCACTTAGAGGAAGAGAAAAGGGAACAGTTAGAGAGAATCTTGAAAAAGAATAAAAAATTTTTTAGTGGGGAGGTAAAGCGGGCAAAAGTTGGAAGTCACGTAATTAGATTAAAACCTGATGTTGAGAGGAAGCAACCTCATATTTATAGGGTGCCCGAAATACTGAAAGCTGCAGTGGAAGAACAAATACAGGAGTTGCTAACTAAAGGATTAATAGAACCGTCCCAAGCAGAGATAGCGTACCCGATAGTTTGTGTAGCAAAAAAGGATGCGAGTATCAGGTTATGCGTTGATTACCGGGCCCTTAATGCAGCGACTAAAACGACCCCATTCCCAATGCAGAATGGCACTGAATTAAGGTATAAAGCGGGCGCCGCTAAATATGTTACAACTCTAGATATTTTAAAAGGATATTGGACTATTCCAATGGAGGAGGAGAGCAAAGAATTGACGTCTTTTATAGGTCCGAAGGGACAATATCAGTGGTTAGTAATGCCATATGGGTTGAATGGGAGTGCTGGAACATTTCAGAAAACGATGAATAGGGTGTTAATTGAGCATTCAGAATATGCTGATAGTTATATTGACGATATAATTGTCTTCTCAAAAACGTGGGACGAGCACTTAGAACATTTAGAAGCAGTGGTGGGTACTCTGGGTGAGCTTAATTTTACGGCTAATGTTATGAAATGTCATTTTGTCCAAAAAAAAGTTATGTATTTAGGGCATGTAGTAGGATCTGGAGAGCATGGGCCGGACCCCGAAAAGTTAAGAGTTATTGAAACTCTCCAGAGTCCCAAGAATAAAAAGCAGTTAAAATCAGCCCTGGGATTATTTAATTATTACTGAGAATATGTCCAAAATTTTGCTCAGATTGCTATACCGTTAACGGCTTTGACAAAGAAGAACATCCCTAATGAGATACCGTGGACTGAAAGGGAGGAGAAAGCGTTTCTAAATCTCAAATCAAAATTATGCAGAGCGGTGGCGTTAAATACACCAGATATAAAAAAAACCATTTGTGATTGCGTGCGACGCCTCAGAAGTGGGAATTGGGGCCTCTTTAGGCCAGTATGATGAAAGGGGAAAAATAATGCCAATCACTTTTGCCAGCCAAAAGTTGTCGGGGACCCAGGCACGGTGGTCAGCTATTGAGAGGGAGGCATTTGCGCTAATCTGGGCTTTAAAGAAATTTGAAACATGGATATTTGGGTCCAAAGTATATGTGTATACTGATCATAATCCATTAAAATATTTAACGGAAAGTGCACCGAGGAATGCAAAATTACAAAGATGGTTATTGGCACTTCAGCGTTATGACACGGTTATTAATTATAAACCAGGTCCTACAAACAAGGATGCAGATGCGCTTTCGCGTCTGGTGCCTATGGAATAATTTAAGTGGGAATTTGTTGAATATTTTTAAGAATGGTAATTTAGGTTATGAAATATTATTGTGGGTTTTTTTGTGTGTGTATTATTAATAATGGTATTTAACGTGTTTTAAATTGTATATTCTATGAGGGCAAAATATTTAATAAGTGATAAGTTTGTGTGAATATGATAATTAAGTATAACATGTAGAAATGAAATTATACAGCCAAATTGTAATGAAAATGAGTAGCTTGAGATTGATAATAGTGGAAATCTCATTTTCGTTAATGAATATTAAATTTAATTGTTGTATGATTTTTTAAATTGTAAGTCAACGATTAAATGTATAATATAATGTGGTGGATTATGCTAATTTGGCAGAATGAATGTAACAGATCACATAGTTGTGTGAGCTTATGGGAATTATACACTGATTCTAGGTATAAGCAGGATTGTTACATTGAATTTTAATTTGTTATCAAAGTGGATTTGATGTTGTAAAAACAAAGTAAGAGTAATGAAATTGAAGATTTCTTTAATAGTAATTGTGTTTTTATTTGTATATCTGTTTTTTTTAATGAAAGTAAGAAAAAAAAACTGGAATGATGTACTGAATGTTCACTGATAGGTATTAAGAAGTTTATGCGGTTCGATCCTATTATCACTCATGGGGGAAATGGATCTGGTACAAGGGAAATTAAACGATAACCTCCACTTGAGAACAATATTTACTTATTAAGGTGAAAAAAAAAACTGGTGTTATGGACTGATATCATGATATGGACTGACACCATGACTTCAGATAGTGATTATTTAGTGACTTTCCGTTCATCGGTTGAAAACAGATGAAAGAAAGTGGAAGGGAGGTGTCACATTCGTGTGGCCCCCGAACACTCTAACAACCTCGCACCCCTAATGCATCTCTGGAATTTCGAAGTGGACTCTCCGCGGATGGGGGATGCGAGGGTTGCAAAGAAAATAAACATTGGAGGGTGAGAGCAGAGAGGCCCTTGAACTGGAAGGATGAACATATGTTTGGCCGCTGGTCGCAAAAACTGTGTTTGTTTTTTTATTATCGAATGCTCTGAAACCACGGGAGAGATAGGCAATGAGCCTAGCCCGTTGATGTATTAGAAACTGTAAATATTTTTTTTTTCTTATTAAATGTTCTTTGTTTTGTTTAGAGGCATGATTACTCATTGGTCTCATCAGTACTAATAACTATCGGGAACCGTTACACGAGAAGACGTCTCGTGACACATCATTTAAAAGTAGACTTTATTTCCAATCGTTCAGTACCAGTAACTTTCTTCTACAATGATTTGTTGAGGAGTTAGTAGGGGGTGTTTACTTTTTTTTTCCACGACTGTACGTATGAACGTATGTACGTACGTAACGCGATAACTCTTGATAGAAACATCCGATTTGCTTCAATTTTTTTTTTCTAGGTTCATTCTGATAAGGCGCTTCCCTGATTAGTTTTGGGGGTTCATTGGTTAAGGATAAAAGGGGAAAAGGGGTCCTAGTCCAATCACCTTAATTTAGATAAATGGGTTTTCCATGCAGAATTATTCGATTTGCTTCAACTTTGATATACCAGTTTATTATGTTAAGGAGCTTCCCTGATTAGATTTGGAGGTTTATTGGTTAAGTATAAAGGGGTGAAACGGGGCTAATCCCCCTTCATTTATTTTTTGAGGAGCACTATTCTTTGAAATAAGAGTATAATATACAATTAGTGTGAATAGCCTGTGAGCTCAATGCCATCAGTTTAACTGGACGCTTTTCTTTTTATTGATATTCTCCAAACCTTCTCTTAATTTGATAACTTATTGAGCCCACATTGAAATAGTTTAGAAATTCAGTTAGTTGCTTTCAAATAAAGAAAAGAAAAGGAAGAAAAGCCCAGCTTGTATAAATTCGCGTGTTTTGTTTAACTTCGTTCTATTTTGTATTAGGATCTCAATCAAGGGCGTACCGAAAATATTCTATTGCGTGCCAATTTTGTCACGCGTGCTATATACGTTAGCCGTCCGTTCTCTAGTATTTCTTAAATCTTTAAATGTATGGCGGTTATCAGTTACTTATTTTATAACAATTACAATTTTTAAAAACTTAAAAGAACAAATAAACTTGGAGTTATGTTGTTTCTGTAGACAAAGGAATTTAAAGCCCTACATTAAAAAAAAATATATGTATTAATCACATTTTTATTAGGCATTTAACCCATTACCCGCTGGTATTGCGTTGACGCAATGGCCGAAATAATTGCTTATGCTTAAATTAATTGCTTTGCCACCATTATTTTAGAATTAAAAAAATTGCCTTATTTGTTGGCAGAAATTTTGCTATTTCAATAAAGCGAAAATTACCTTTTTGAATTTCTGGTGGGAAACAACTTTCAACAAGGAATTTGAAAATTACTAATTTATAGTTTTGGATGTTAATGGGTTAATAAAATGGACATAAATCATTTATGTGTGCATCTTGACCTTTAAATACTGGCGCAAATTCCCACAGCAAAACTTCTTGCGCTGTGTGTAATTTGCATACCATATATATTTCTAAATTTCTAGGACAATAAATTAATATTTTGATAAAATTAGTTTTAAATAAATTATAATTATCATGTAGGATAATATTATATATATATATATATAAATAAAACTCTAACATAAGCATATGTGACAATATTTTCGAACTCATTTTCCTTTTGGCGCATTTGAAACATGGCGTATTTAAAATTATACCGTCCAATGGTGTGCCAACGACAGTAATTACAGGTTAAGGCTGTTTGTTCTCAACTGCTCTGCTCAACAAGCGCAAAACGTTTTGACGCATTTACTAATTCATTTTTTAACGGAAAGATATTATAAAATGGGAAAGCCTGACCATGGAAGCGATTTGGAATCGAACTGTGTTTTCCATTTTTGGATCAATAAATTACCTATTGAGTTATAAGCGATTTTGATCACGGGACAAACACGTTTTTCGCTCTTTCTTGAGTGGATTTTCTACTTTCGCACGGAAATTTGGTTCAAAACGCCTACTTTGACATTATTTTCTGAAAGATCTATTGCGTTTGCAAAAAAATGGAAAAAACAACTCGATGACATAGTTTCTGAACAACAACACCAGCTAGTTTCATGCATTTTCGAACAAAAATAAATTAAAACTTATGTCAGGAAGTTGCCCTTTTGGATTTGAGAACAGCCTTAATGCACTTAGTCATATTCACCATCGCGTTCGGTCACATTTTCTTTTTGTTTTGTTGTTGGCCATTTGAATATATCTTAGTATTGTCATTGACTGTTATTTTTTCAATAAACGACAATTTTGAGTGGCAAGGAGGTAGATTTGTTCAAGTGGAGGTAAATTTGTTGCATTTATTTGATTGTTCCTTATAGGCCTTCATGTGTTTGTTTTACTAATCTAGTTAAAATACTCATATTTTTATTTATTCATTTCTAGGGCATTTTGGTGCTCAAGCACGACCGTTATTTCCCCACTCTAATTTGAAAATTGAAACGATTGCATTTGTGGGGAACGAAAGGGGGGGGGGGCTAGATTTATTGTACAGTGTGGACCAAACGTCTTGTCACCAGTGTTGTTAATTTAGCGGGGCTTTATTCAAAAATTCCCACTATTTCCGAATAGTAATATGCGCCTTTTTAAATCTGTCATTAAATGTACATAATATAACTACATATGTGGAAATAGAAGCAGATTCCAGAAAAAAAAAAACAAAAAAAAAACAATTTTGGCAGCACTGCTTGTCACTTCCTATGGAAAATTGCAAGAATATAGAATTGAAGCAGCGCATTACAGAAGGCTGTAATACCATCTCTGGAGCTACATTTAAAGCAGTTAGGAATGAATCTGCAGAGACTATTGCTGCCAACAAGTGGTAAAAAGTCGATCCTAGAGTTACGAAGGTTGGCACGTGAGGGGGACATTCTTCCCCGGAGCATCCAATCCACTCCCCAGGAAGATTTTAGATTAAAATTTATCTAGAAGTTCAATTTTCTCCCCTCCCCCGACGTAAAAGACAACCCTTCCGGGTGGGGGAGGGATGTCAGAATTCAACACTGATTTGAGTATGATTTGTTTCGGATTAATTTGGGTTATGCAAATAAAAGTTCACTTCTTCATAAAATTAGAGTTAAAAACTTTAATTAGCCTTAGCCATAACATATTCCTTAACCCCCTTCGCGTATACCTGACGCACAAGATAATCCTCAATTTTTCCTACCATTATTTTTAAAAGAAATTTTCATTTTCTTTAATAGGAGCATTTCTGCGATTAAATTCGGCAAAGATTTCCATTTGAAAATACTAATGTTTGAAAGATTAAAAATTGTTCTCGTCCAGAGAGAAGGGATTAAAAACGTCATAGGACAATGCCCCCCCCCCCCCCGCCCCCTAAATTGCTGGTCTTTATGAGTTATTTTCAGCAATAATGCCACAAGATCCTTCTTTCCATTTGAAATTCCAAAGTTCAGAATAAGTAGCAACAATTAGAGAAACACACGTACTTTATTTACTCAGTCGTAAAACAGTCATAAAGTACACGTTAGAGATAATACGCTATACCTTTACGTGAGAAACAAAGGAAAGGGATATATAGAAAGGTTCTTAAAAAAAATCCAGAAACTATACACCATCGTATAACCTGGCTTTTACTGCTGTTGTTTCTCACAGTGGTGAATTCAAGGGGTGGTACGGGGGGAGCAATAAGTTGTCCCCTCAGGAAGATTTGAGATTTTGCGTTTTCAATGGTCAAAAAGTGCAACCCCCCCCCCCAGGGCTCTATAATCCCCCCTGGAGCCACAGAAATCCCTCCCGGAGAAAAATGTCTCAATTCAACACTGATTTCTCACTCTCTCATTCATTGTACTGAAAAAAAGGGCTCCTTATAAAGCTTTGAAACAGTTGTATATTTAAAAAAAAATTTTAGTTGTTTATGCGTTTCATTATATTGTTTTTTTTTTTTTTAACATAGCAGTAATTTTGCATGTATCTTATCGGTTTTTTAAGTGCTTAGCTTTGGGAAGGATTTTAACCTCAAACCTGTACCATCTATTCCTTCCCTATTTGCTACTACGTTGATTAAAGTGAACAAAGTTTATTTTCTGTATATAGGTTTTTTAAATATTAAATAATATTTTCATGCGCGATTTGTGTTCAAATTTTCTAAAAATTATTTTATACCTATAATTTTGTCATTATTTTACATCTAAGGATAAATAAATTTCAACTAACTTCTTGTATTATATGATAGCAGGAAAAAAAAATATCTGCATTACTATATTTTATACACCACATTTTTTAATATTATATGCAGATAATTTTGCAATATAAAAAAATTTTTTAAAAGTTTGTTAAATAATGACTATTTCAAATATGGGGCATTCTCACAATCTTTTGACTTTTGGGAATAAAAATCTGGTGAAATTAAACTTGCTAAAATAACATTTTAATCTGATAGACGAATGCCTTAAGGATTCAAAATAAAGAAAAAATGGTCAGCAGCGAAAACTTTTTTATTTAACTGAGGTTTAAGTTAAACTTGCGAGTTTAATTTTCCTTACCATTTTACCACTATAACTTTTTATTTTCTTCTAAATTTTTACTTATAATGAATTTGCATAGTACCCACAGGACATTTAAATAAGAAATAATAAAAATGTAGTACTTTTAATGCAGAATTTTTGTATAACAGTGTCTTAAAGGGGCGTTAAAGAAGGGACGGTAAGGTAAAAAAGGGGGACGGTATAGGAAAAAAGGGACAAAATGGGAAAAAAAAGGGACGGTAAGGAAAATTACCACCTATTTTTAGGAAAATCATGTTAAGACTAAGTGATAGACACAATGCTCATTGATTTTTAGAAACAGTTGTTAACATTGTTTTTTTTTTTTTTTTGGTAACATTTTTTTTTTTTTTACCTCGAAAAGTGCAGGATTAAACCTTGGGGACGGTAAGACTACCAATAAAGCCACGATCTTGAAATTTATATTTAAATGCTGATTTAAATTCTGCAGCAAATTTCCTGGCAAAGAATTTTAGACATTCTTTCTCTAGCATACTTCTGCATGAGAAAAAAACTTGAAAAAAAATTCTGTGGCTGCATCTGAAGTGATTTTCTGTATAAGTTTAGCAAAGAGGGACGGTAAGGATGAAAAACCCAGGGACAGAGTTCAAAAAATGATATCAAACGTAAAAATATGTGCAGGTTAATTTTTTGCTACATATTTATATAAAACAATAGTCCCAGTTTCGGAAAAAAATTACACCGAATTACTTTTATTGAAACAATTTTATACAGGCAACTCCAAACTTAAAAATCAGCATCACGGACACGGGACGGTATAGGAGTTTTCCTGGTATTTGGACCCCCAACATCGTCCAAAACTTATTTATCTCGTTAATATTGTTATGCAATCATGCAATGGGATATTCCCCAGTATATGAAATTAAAAAACACACAAAAAAGTATTAAAATAAAAGTTATTATTCGGGGACATAAAAGTCAAAAGATTGTGAGAATGCCCCATATATGTATTTGGTTACCACTTAAAAAAAAAAAAAAAAAAAAAAAAAAAAACTTTTTGTTTACTACTAAGATAATTGCCATAATTAAATTTTCTGTATTCAGGCTTTTATTTAATACAAAGTTGATACATTTCTTTCGAACTACCAGCAAAATTTTAAAAATCAAGCTCACTTTTCTCTTTTGAAAAATTCTGATACTTTAAAATCCATTTTGGAAGATGCTTTCCCGGATTAGCGCATGCTCAATGATCTCGCCGGCAGAGCAGAGCAGGCTGCTATTCCGAATTTGAGTTATCATCACTCCTCCCTTACCGGCTCTTTGGACTGATCCAATGAGGAAAAAGAAATGAAGGTCAAGTGGGGGTATGTAAACAGTATTTAAAGGCGAGGATTGGTATTTTGATCTGCCTGTCGCGTGTAGCTTTTGGGTTTGTGTTTTTTGTTGCTTTGTTTTCATTGAACGTTTCACGATGTCTCTTAAAGCTAACAAGGATATCAAAATAAAATACACCCAAGTAAGAATTTTAATATTATTACAGATTATACAATATTGTTCAATGTTTCACTGAAGTTGTACATTAAATTCCCTCTAGTCAAGTCAACGCGGTGCTTAAGGAGTACCGACGCGGATCGCTATGTTTATGGTCGCAATATTTTGAAATCATATTCATAACTCAAATTTATTTAATTCATTATCGATTTTTAAATATGAATGAAGGCACAAATACGGAATTGTATGGGGTCTGGAGATCGAACACAGCAAATAAGAAAGTGGCACTGTTTTTAAGAAATACCTACCACTTTTTGTTCATTAATTGAAATTTAGAAAAACTCTCTGCTTTTTCAATATCATAATTTGCTTTTTCTTTTAATGTGCCTTTTGTTTCTATAAAAGGTAATTGTTTTTCTGAAAATTTGCTCTATAAACTGTTCGATCATTCAATTTTTTACGTTGTCTTATGTTTTATATTTATGTAGCACATTCGATTGCAAATTATCTTTCTCTCTCTTTTTTTTTTAATATATAGAGTAGATGTGGACACCCTTAAATCTTTTTGGTTTATAAAAAAATAACCAATAAAAATTTAGCTTTTTATTACTTTTTTCATAACTCCCCCTTTCATATTTTATTATCTTGCATTTTTGTTGATACTCTTAACCTTTAACTGATGTTACCGGTCTCTCAGACTGCGGCTTTTTTTCAATTTTTATAGTTTAACTACAAACACTACCGATATTTTGTTCTGTTTGGAACATTAGTACTATCACCAGGTACTTTTGAATAGGTGAATTTTAATTATAACAGTCCTGTACAAAAAGTTCAGTACTAAAACACCATTCTATGAGTTAATCGTGCCTTTTATTCATCTTTCGACGGAGCGGTCTCACGGACCGCTTCACACTAGTTATGTGACAATTTCTGTGACATCAGTTAAAGGTTAATCAAACCCAGGAAGCAGAAAATAATGTTTCGAAGTTCCACTGTTTTTCAGTGAAAATCTTAATGAACATGCTAAGAACTTTTATTTAATAAATTTATACCTATATTCTTTATTTTCTTGCAAAATTTGCAACTTTTTGTTTGATTAGTAATAGAAAACTTTGAATTTTATATTCTAATAGCTATTTAAAAAATTCCATTTATTTTTAAGGGTGCTGTCCATTACTGGGATGCTTAATTAGTCATTTTCCAGTAATGTACACCATCATGTAGACATTGCTAAAAATGCAATTTCAGTAATGTTTATAGTGCATAAAATATTTTGAATTAACTGAAAACCTAAATAATCAAATTTAATTTTTAAACCGTACTTATCAAAATGTAATAACACCAAAACTTTTATAAGTAGCTCCTTTTAAGTCATTTTATATGGTTAATAAAATTTCAATATTTTATTCTTTTTTTATGTATATAACTCTGCCTTGCATATTTTATATCTGGCAATCAAACCAGTCAAGAAGCAGAAAATATTGTTTAAGGGCACAGTCAAAGAGGGGCCCATAGGGCTTAATCCCTCCTCATTTAAATAAAAACAATTAAGTTACAGAAGTTGTTAAAAATATATTTTCTGTCTTAAATGTTTGCTTATTTATCTGACAAAAAAAAAAAAAAAAAAAAGGCAATATTAATGAAAGTTAATAATCATGAAACTAGTAAATCTGCAGATCAGTGGCCTCAAACATCAGTTCTACAGTTTTATTTTTAAATTATTTTATTTAGTATTTAAAATATCCAACTCATAGTACATCATTTCTTTCATACTTGTAATATTAGTTATTACAAGTAGCATATCAAGTAGTCTCTGGAAGTTTAATTGTTAAAAATAGTGAGATAAAACTATACACCAATACTTTTTTTTTTTTTAACCTTTTTAAATCCCTCACTGTCTCAATAATTTGATAGCTGCAATTGCCTGATATTTAGTATTGTAAACTATCCATCTAAAATAATTAAAATATCGATCATCTGATAGTTAAAATAATTGATGCAAACAGAAACAGTGAATGGTTATCACAAATATTTTAATAATTACTGGTATCCTAATTCTTAAATTTATTTGAAAATAACTATTTTGTTTCATTAGTATAAGCTTTCATCAAATTCCTGTTCTAAATACAGTTAGTTATAAAAACAATTATATTTATTACTTTTTATGGGGTGTCCATTACTGACATTTTAGGTGTTTTGATATTATTTGTTATTTACAATTAAATTTTGATTCATATTGGGAAATTAGATTATGAGAATCGTTAAATACTGTTGATAGATTAATATAATATTAAAAAAACTGAAATATAATAAATATAACTATTAGTTAAAAAAAAAATAAGAAATTTCTTAAGGGTGTCCATTACTGGCACATCTACAATATATATAGGGCAATTCCATCGTAACTGACGTAACATTTTATCCTCGAATTTTGTTTTCAAATCTATGCAGAAAATTTACTAATAAAGCTAGAACAATTTTTTACAATTCAAAATATTTCTTACTAAGGTCTTAATACCCAAATACCTGTAGATTATTTCAATCTCACTTTGAGTCCCAAAAATTGCAATTCAAAATTCTGTAACTGACGTAACATAAAATATACATTTTTTCTGCCTTCACTGAAGTGTAAAAATTATCAAAAGTATTCAGTTTAAAAAAGTGATTTAATGTTCTCAACAACACTAAGTAATGCCAAATTATAACAGTAATTTGTTTAATTTCTGAATAATAAAAAGAAAAAAAATGGCATTTACACGTGTAACTGACGTAACATTATGACTACAAATACAATAATGGTACTTAATTTGTAAACAGTAATTTACAATGCCTTTTTATTAGACTTTTTTCTATAGAATATAAAAATATCAAGTTTTCCAATCATACCCTTAAATTAAACACATAAATTTGATTCCCCCCCCCCCCAAAAAAAAAAAAATGATTTTCTGTGGAATTGCCCACTATTTGATATGTAATAATGTAATGTATTATTTAGAGGAGTATACATAAGTTTTTTTAGAAGCGATGTGATCTTTCATTCTTAATGGCACTCGAAAGAAAAAAATGCATTCCGGGTCACCATGGCAACCAAACCAAAGCCGCCTTTGAATATAAGTATACATTATTTTTCTGCGAAAAGATCGGACCAAAATTTTTATAAGCAACAAACTAATCAAATTACAACCCTTTTAATTAAAACGCGCTTTACTTTTTTACCTGTTGGAAGTTCGTAAGGAATGTAAATTGCAAAAGTATTCAAACTAAGGTAGAAAACAAGACTAGGGTAGGTGTGCCAGTAATGGACACCCTTTAATGTTTTAGATTCATAAAAAAAATAACCAATAAACATTTAGCTTTATTTTTTTCATGACTCCTCCCCTTGCATATTTTATAATTTGGGTTATTGCTGACACTGTTAATCAAACCAATCAGTTAGCAGGGTCCTCGCTAAGGGGGGAGCCCCCCCCCCCCCCCAAACATTCGCGAATGTTATTATTCTTGGCAAATTTGTTTAAAACTTTAATAAAAACTATAATATATTTTCTATTCCTGACAGACTTCGCAAAAATTAAAAAACTAATTGGGAATATTATTAAACTTTTAACAAATAAGAACTATATATTACTTTTTCTAACTGTAAGTTGGCAAAATTATAAAACGAGTTGGCAAATACTGAAATTTGACTTGGCAATTTAAGGTTCTCTCCTCCACCAGTAAAAGTCTTAGCGATGGCGCTGTCAGTAAGCAGAAAATAATGTTTCAAAGCTCTGTTCAATGAAGATGCTATGAGCTGGCTTCATTTAATAAATTTATATTTTCTTTATTTTCTTGCAAAATGTGAATGTTTTTGTCCGAGTATTAAAAGAAAACTTTGAATTTTATATACTAATGGCCATTTACAAAATTTCATTTATTTTTAAAGTTTTAAGACCCGTGTCCATTACTGGGACGCTTAATTAGCCAACTGACGCTTACATAAATAACTTATAAGTTGTTCAAATATAAACTATACACATTAAGATTAACAAAAAAACATTTTTTCATATTAGCATAGTTGTTTTAATTTGAGGATACAACTGCATTGTTAAAACAGCAGTAATATATGAAGAAAAGCTGCTCCACACTTGATATGGAGTGGCCCTTTAAGGGGACCGAGAAAGCAAAATTAAACCAAAAAATCGATTTTTACTTTTATATATCATAAAATAGTTTAAACTTTTATATTTCCAACGATGTGTCACACATGTTTATATATGAAAAAAAAGTGTTGAAATTATTCATTCTTTCTACGAGTACTTCACAGATTAATGGCCATTTAAATCTTTAATTGACTTTTTCTCAAAACTTGGATTTTTCATGTTTATGTTCCTTTTTTTCAATATCTATTAAATTTAAGAACTCGGATTTTTTTTAAATACTTTTATTATGTTATAGTGCATACTTTAACACAGTGATTTAATGATTTGTTGAGAATTATTTATTTTAGGCAGTGAAATCTTACCCTAAATGCTAATTTAAAAATGCCTTTCAATAAATAATTAATGCATAATTAATTTTGAGTTTCACTTAGAAAGAAAATGGTCTGTTAAAATACGTAAAGCATGTTAAAAAATCTAGACCTCTATCTTTCACCATTTGTAAGAAAAAGGTACATAAAGTTGGTGAATTTAACATGGCGGAGATAGGGCTTTCTCGGTCCCCTTAACCCCTTAGGGACGAGCGTCTTTTACAGATTTTTTAATCTTTAATCACCGGTTTTTTAAAACAGAAATTTTTGCCTAATTGAATAGGGAAAATACAGTGGAACCCGCTTAAGACGCTCACGGTTAATACGCGATCCCGCTTAATACGCGGATTTTTTCCGCTCCCTTGAACATCGCCCGTAAGACTAATGAAAAATATCACGTTTAAGACGCGAACGGTTATTACGCGATCCCGCTTAATACGCGAAAAAATTTCGGTCCTTTGTGGTAAAAAATCACGTTTAAGACGCGAATTCATTGGTGAAGATGCGAATTCCTTCTTTCTTCTCCAGCGTTTCCATTTTAGCGGATTTTTTTATTCATATAAAAAGCACTGTTTCTGTATGCTAATATTTACTTTATTTAATAACAGATCAGTTAAAGGAACATTTCAAAAATAGTGATAGATATTTGAATAAAAAAGCCCTCGAAATTAGCAACACTGCAATTCTTCTTTGATCCCATGTTCTAACATTCTTTGTGTCTCGTTTCGTGTATTTTTTATTGTAGTAGAGAGAGGAATCATACAGGGTACATAGAGGAATTCAGAATGCTCAGATATGTCATAAAATTATGATTAAAGATGATTATACCTGTCGTTAGTGAGTTTTTAAATGTATGTTATATCACTACTATGTTTTGTAACGCATGTTATATACAAAAAAAAAAAAAAAAAAAAAAAGAAAAGAAAAAGAAACTCGCATAGATTAAACAAATACGACTGCTGTTGTATAATTTTTTTTTATGTTTTCTATGTTTTCGTTACTTTTTGCTATGCTAACAATACTTACTCATTATCACAAGTACTAAATATGATTTTAACAACTGGATTATGTTTCAAAATTTTAATATTTTAATTCTTTCTATTAAAAAAAATTAGTGTAGCAGAAAAATTATTTTTGTTGTTTTATCTTTGGTTGTAGCGTATTATCGACAATAAAGCCCCATGTTTGAACCCATATTTATTTTCAGTTATTATTCCAGTCTGTCCTGTAAAAAAGATAGAATGAGTAAAGTTGAATACAATTAAATCTAAATATACGTATAAGACACAATTTTCGACCATAAACATATCAATGAAAACTCTAAAGTTCATTTAGACGATTAAATGTGTAAATAAGCCCAGTTCCTGCAACATTATACAAATCACGTTTAATACGCGATCCCGCTTAATACGCGACTTAGGTCCACTCCCTTGAAACGCGTCTTAACCGGGTTCGACTGTACTCGGATTAAATAAAGTAAAATTTACAATAAAAATTTACTGGTGAGGATAATCCCCGATTCTGAGCAACTTACGTGGCACGAATACAGGTCGCTCGTCCCCAAGGGGTTAACAGGTTTAAAAATCCAAACATTTCAAATGAATTTTAAGACCTTAGTAAGCTGCCCGGTTTTAATTATAAATAAGTAATAAATATAATGGATAATAAAAATCTCAACATTTTAAATTCTAGACTTAAGTAATTTGCCTGTTTAAAGGACATTCCATGAAAAACTGACAATGTCCTGCGCGCGACGCTTACATAAGTACCTATATCCAGTGGCGCCAACTTTTGAAAAAATATTGGGTGAACTCAAACATTTTTCGGGTAAATGGTTTCAACTGATGAATTTTTAAAGTATGCATTTGTAATTTCATTAAATTACATTTGCATCTGTACAGTAGAAATCTTTAAAGTTACTACATTAACACGTTGAGTGCCACGGTGACTAACACTGAAGCTGAAAAATGTACAATGTTTTAAGTAATTTTTAATAAAGTATAATCTGTAATAAATAAAAGTTAAGTAAATTTTCAAACAATTTTCAGTAATTACTTAAAACAATATCTATTTTTTTTTTAAGTTTTATATCATATTTTAGACCGTCAGTCAATGGTGAATGAAGCTTTCTAAACGGAAAGTTCAATGTCAGTCGCCGGTAACTGACGTGGCGCTTAACGTGTTAAATAGGCACTTCCGGGTTTGATCAAACGCTGAAAATGTTTGATCAAATATCGCGCACCGGCAAGAAAAGTGACACATCTCGACAAAAGTAAATTTCACAGGAGAGGCAAAAAGGGGGGTGGGGATTTACATGATTTAGCTGTAGCATGAAATTATAGCTCTTAGCTCTGCATGCAGGAATAAAAACTTGAGTAAAACCTTGAAAAATAAAGGCGTAGGACGAGATTTGGAGGGTTGGGTAATTTTACCTCCCCACACAATCCACCCTTCTTCTGTGGTCACAAATGGACATATAGCGTAATAAAGTGATTTTATGAAACTTTTTGTGCAACAAGACGTACCTATAGCGGTATTTAGAGCATACATTATTACACAGATAAGTCCACTGTTCAGAAAAAGAAAAGGGTCAATAAGTATAATGGAATATTTTGAACATCCCGCATGTGCCCAAAATAAAAACTATTGGTCACCTAAGTGTTTTTTTGGATGCCACAGTATTGAAATAGATTGTTGGGAAATTGTATTCACTGGTAAAGTAACAGTAAGCAGGAAATTTCTCTTTTGAGAGAAATTTAATTGTACGTACGCTACAGAGACTTTTATTGATCTTGCGTGTCTGTTACTGCTATTCTCGTTGTTTTTCCATTGAATGTCAATAGAAAGAAATGTTTGAGAAAAATGAAAAAATTAGTAAAATAAAATAAAATAAATAATGAAATAGAATAATAGAAATTGGGTGGGCTGAATGGAGCAAATTATTGGGTGGGTTCGAGCCCCATGGACCCATATAAGTTGGCGCCACTGCCTATATCTATTGGCTTATAAGTTGTTAAAACAGAAACTATACATTAAAAATAACAAAAATCTCTAGATTTTCATATTAGCATGGTTGTTTTAATTTGAGGGTATAATCTTATACTATAATGCGAGCAAAAATTGTGTGTGTGTATGTAAATTTTATATTGAAAACGGCTCTAACGATTTTGATTAAATTTTGCACCCTACCGTTTTCGGGCACGAAAAGACCATTGGGATGGGTCACGTGTTCGAGACAATTCGATTAGAGAGTCATTTTTGGGTCACTGTGGGTCAAGCTATTTTTATCTAAAAAACGGCTCTAACGATTTTCACGAAACTCTATATTTCAGAGTTTTGTATTAGAAGACCATTGGGCAAAGTCACATGTTCGAGAAAATTCGATTAGTGGGTCATTTTTGGGTCACAGTAGGTCAAGCTAAGTTTATCTAGATAACAGCTCTAATGATTTTGACGAAATTTTGCACCCTACTGTTTTCGGGCACGAAAAGACCATTGGGATGGGTCTCGTGTTCGAGAAAATTCGATTAGTGGGTCATAATGGGTCAGGGTCAAGCTAATCATATCTAGAGAACGGCTCAACCGATTTTGACTAAATTTTGTATCTAACCATTTTCGGGCACGAAAAGACCATTGGGATGGGTAACGTGTTCAAGAATATTCGATTAGCGGGTCATTTTTGGGTCACCGTGGGTCCAGCTAAGTTTATCTAGAAAACGGCTCTACGATTTTGCCGAAATTCTGTAATCTATCGTTTTCGGGCACGAAAAGACCATTGGGGTGGGTCACGTGTTCGAGAAAATTCGATTAGCGGGTCATTATGGGTCAGGGTCAAATTAATTACATCTAAAAAAGGGCTCAAGCTCAAGACATTTTCACAAATGTTTTTATTATACGGCCGTTTCTGGTCATGAGATGACCATTGGGCTAAGTCACATGTTCGAGAAAATTCTATTAGTGGATCATTTTGGGCCACAATGGGCCAGGGTCAAGCTATTGAATTTAAAAACATGTTCAAAACATTTTGACCAAATTTTATATTATACCGTTTCTGGGCATGAGAAGAGAATTGGGTTAAGTCACATGTTCGAGAAAATTCGATTAGTGGGTCATTTTGGATCACAATGGTTCAGGGTCCAGCTAATTGTATCTAAAAGAACGGCTTAAACGATTTTGACTAAATTTTGTATGTGATCGTTTTCGGGCTCAAGAAGACCATTGGGCTGGGTCGCATGTTCAAGAAAATTTGATTAGTGGGTCATTTTGGGTCACAATGGTCAAGCTAATTATCAAGGTCAGGGTCAAGCTAATTGTATTTAAAAAGCGCATCAAAACATTTTGACAAAATTTTGTATAATACCGTTTCCGGACATGAAAAGACCATTTGGCAGGGTCGCACGTTCAAGTAAATTCAATCAATGGGTCATTTTGGGTCCTAATGGATCAGGATCAAGCTAACTGTATCTAAAAAACGGCTCAAAAGATTTTGGCAAAACTTTGTACTACTACACCGTTTCTGGACAAGATAAAACTATTGGGCTGGGTCGCATGCTCAAGAAAATTCTATTAGTGGGTCATTTTAGTGGTAATTGGTCGGGATCAACCTAGCGGCATCTCAAACAGGTTCAAACAATTTTGACAATTTTTTTTTGTTATACCGTTTCACAGTACAAAAAGACCATTGAAATAGCTCACATGTTAGATAAATTTCGGTTAGTGGGATTTTGAATCAATGTACGTCAAGCTTATTTTATCTAGAAAACGACTAACGATTTTCACTAAATTTTGTATTCCATCGTTTTCAGGCTCGAGAAGAGCATTGTGTTAGGTCGTACATTCGAAAAGATTCGATTAGTGGGTCATTTTGGGTCACTGTCTCAGGGTCAAGCTAATTGCATCTAAAACAGCAAGAATGATTCAGTGGGAATAATATATCGAGATAAACACTAAGCTAAATTTGACCCTTTTTGAGATGCCGCTAGGTTGATCCCGACCAATTAACACTAAAATGACCCACTAATAGAATTTTCTTAAGCATGCGACCCAGCTCAGTGGTTTTATCTTGTCCAGAAACGGTGTCGTACAAAGTTTTGTCAAAATCTTTTGAGCCGTTTTTTAGATACAGTTAGCTTGATCCTGATCCATTAGAACCCAAAATGACCCATTGATTGAATTTTCTTGAACATGCGACCCTGCCCAGTGGTCTTTTCATGCCCGGAAACGGTATTATACAAAATTTTGTCAAAATGTTTTGATGCGCTTTTTAAACACAATTAGCTTGACTCTGACCCATTGTGACACAAAATGACCACTAATCGAATTTTCTTGAACATGCGACCTAGCCCAATGGTCTTCTTGAGCCCGAAAATGATAGAATACAAAATTTAGTCAAAATCGTTTAAGCCGTTCTTTTAGATACAATTAGCTGGACCCTGACCCATTGTGATCCAAAATGACCCACTAATCGAATTTTCTTGAACATGTGACTTAGCCCAATTCTCTTCTCATGCCCAGAAACGGTATAATATAAAATTTGGTCAAAATGTTTTGAACATGTTTTTAAATTCAATAGCTTGACCCTGGCCCATTGTGGCCCAAAATGATCCACTAATAGAATTTTCCCGAACATGTGACTTAGCCCAATGGTCATCTCATGACCAGAAACGGCCGTATAATAAAAACATTTGTGAAAATGTCTTGAGCCGTTTTTTAGATATAATTAGTTTGACCCTGACCCATAATGACCCGCTAATCGAATTTTCTCGAACACGTGACCTATCCCAATGGTCTTTTCGTGCCCGAAAACGATAGATTACAGAATTTCGTCAAAATCGTAGAGCCGTTATCTAGATAAACTTAGCTTGACCCACGGTGACCCAAAAATGATCCACTAATCGAATTTTCTCGAACATGTGACTTAGTCCAATGGTCTTCTCGTAATCCAAAACTGTAGAATATGGAGTTCAGTGAAAATCGTTAGAGCCGTTTTTTAGATAAAAATAGCTTGACCTACAGTGACCCAAAAATGACCCACTAATCGAATTTTCTCGAACACGTGACCCATTCCAATGGTCTTTTCGTGCCCGAAAATGGTTAGATACAAAATTTAGTCAAAATCGATTGAGTCGTTCTTTAGATATAATTAGCTTGACCCTGACCCAAAATGACCCAGTAATCTAATTTTCTCGAACACGAGACCCATCCCAATGGTCTTTTCGAGCCCGAAAACGGTAGGTTGCAAAATTTAATCAAAATCCTTAGAGCCATTTTCAAGATAAAATTAACACACACACACACACACACACACACACACACAATTTTTGCTATCACCATCGCCTAGAGGTCTGCACGGGCCCGTACCCGGCCCGGCGGAATGTAGGCGATTTTCCAACGGGCCGGGCTGGCAGAATTAGGGCAATTTTTTCAACGGGCCGGGCCGGGCGATAAAAAAAATTAATCGGGCGTATCAGCCCGATATAAGAATTCAAGCGAAGCAGATAAAATACGAGCCTTTTTCAATTAACATGGTTTTCTCGAGAAGTATAAATGTGCGTCACGAGCCGATGCGAGTTTAACAACATCAATACAGATATGTAACATGTCCATCATAGACATCGGCATCGTACAGTTACAAGATGGCTGATTCCGGGTTTAATTTTTTTTCAGCAGACTCGGGCCGGGGCGAAACCGGTCTTAACCGATCTCAGGAATTGTAGGACAGGCATTATGTTTTGTAAAAGTATTATTAGTGATAATGAACTTCTGTTAACAGTATCTTTGGAAATATATACCTTAAGGTGGTTCTCATATTCACTGCTCAACAATGCGAAACTTTCAGACACATTTTCTGACTCATTTTTAACTATAAAGGCATAAAATTGACAGGCCTGACTATTGAAAGTATTTGGAAAGGAATAGCTTTCTCCATATTTCATAAATTACTTACAGAGATAAGAGATTCTTGTCACGTGACTCTACGTTTTTCTCCTTTCCTGTGCTATCGCTTCCGGAAATTCGATTCAAAACGCTAACTTTGGCTGTATTTTCAGAGAAATATATATTGCTTTTATCTATGAAAATGACGGCATTTACATTGTTTCTGAATAAGAATACCTGCCAATCTTACGCGTTTCCGAAAAGAAATGAATTCATAAATGTGTTGAAATGTAGCTCCTTTGGATTTGAGAAAAGCCTTAAAAATGAGAGAAATATTTTCATAAATCTACTTTTTACTATACAGCTTCAAAAGTTATCATGTTTTTAATCCTTTATTCTGAACTACATTAAACTTTTAATGAATCCTTATTGGAATTTTGAATTGTCTGTAGAGACGATGACTAAAACACTGTGTAATCGTTAATGTTTACTATTGTGTGTTTTCTGTTTTGCGAACACATAGTAATCTAAAATATACTGTAAAATGTTCCCATAAATATGTATGTAGTATTCATTAAAAGAATCTTAATTGTTAATTATGTCAAGAAAAAACGGATTTTTTTTTTTTTTTTTTTTTTTTTTTTTTTTTTTTTTGTAGAAATCGGGCCGGGCCTGTTTTCAATGATTTTTGTACGGGCCGGGCCGAGAACTGTAAAAATGCAAACGGGCCGGGATCGGGCCAAACTTTCAATTTTTATACCGGGCCCGGAAATTGCAAACCTCTACCATCGCCACATATATATGTAAAAAAACATATTTCTATTTACTTTAAAACTGAATAATTCATATACGTGATTGATTCGTCCCATTGCTAACTAAGCGCACAACCAACAGAGTGAAAAATGTCCAAGCCGGGAATCGAACCCTTGGAATCGCTCAAAGTGCTCTATTACCGTTTAAGCTACGAGGACAATATCCAGCTTAGCATCTCTCACTCACATACGTTGGTAAGGCTGCAACTGCAGCACAAGATGGAATAGTCTTCCTGAGCACAAAATGCATCTTTATAAGCTGCGGCGAAACATGAGAATAAACCCATCATCGGTGAACACATATATAATTTTAATTAATTTTCAGCAGTGAAATTACGCTCGAACATATTGAATGTTCAATACGTGATTCCAGGGCCGAAACTAGCCTTTTTTTGCACCCGGGGCAAACATAGATTTTGCCCCCCCCCCCCCCTCTTCTGCAAAGTATATTTAAAAAGAGAATTTTAGTAATTTTCTAATAGGCGACTTATTTTAAAATTTAAAATATGTAATCGTAAAATATGTAATACTGAACAACGTAATCTACAATGGCGGATTCAAGGAGGAGGTCAAGGGGGTCATCAAAAAAGGCCGAATTCGGAATTAATTAGGGGAAAGCTGGAAATTGTTTTAATCCATTTAGTTTAGGTCTAGAATGTATATACTAAATTTTCCCCCTCGTAGTAGGTGTGCGTTAGAAAATATGTACAGATTTATAGTCGAAAACGGGTTTTTTTAATTACCATAACAATATCTCAAAAGATTTCAGATATTGCTACGGTATTTTTTAAAAAGTGTTTTTTGACTATAAATCTATACATATTTCCTAACGCTCACCTAGTTCACGCAGCATTTTGTCATTTCAAATTTTATGAAAATCGAATCAAAACTTAAAAAGATATTAATAAAAGTTTTCTTCATTCTATTAAATCCTATCATACCTGATTAATTCAACGATATCCCATGATAGGTAATGATTCTAGGTTGCCACGGTGATGGTGATGACGTCCTATTTAAGATGGAGTCGTATTATTTCCGTATTATTGAATTTAATATATATAATCGTAATTAATTTTGTATTCATGCATTTTTGCATAAGAGTGTAACAGCTATATTTCATCACGATCTGAATATATATAAAACTAGTTATAATAGGAACGCACTTTATTTGCCACGTTTAATATACTATTTCCGACTTGTTATTTATTGTTAACTACATTAATGCACATGGGTATTTGGGAATTGTAGTGATGAGAAGACAAGGTAGCTTGGCATAACTAATCTATGTAATTTTATTTAGTGCATAAATATATCCATCAAGAACAATTAAGAAGACTCTGCTTCTTCAGAGGCCTTTCGACCCCCCCCCCCCCTCACCCTGAAGCCCCTGTTTAAGATAACTTTGAAACACACAAACGTAGAAAGAAAACATAGTTAAATTGTCTTCTACGTGGGTTTCAGGGCGTAGAGCTTCATGTCGAAAAATGCTTATTTCTTGTTTGAGTCTCTTTGAATTCTTCTTAGTGTTTAATTATTTTATGTCACTTAGGAAGAATAAATTTTAGTATTTTTTTTTGTTTTGTTTTTGTTCAGATCATCAGAGGTAAAGTAAATTTAATTAAATTTCAAAATCCAAAGTGGGACAATGTCCGTATCTTGTTTTCTCCCTGCCGGCGCATATAGTATTTAATTTTTTTTTTTTTTTTTAAGTAGATGATTTCAAAATATCATAACATTAAAACCCTACAAAGATAAAGTATAAAAGCTGTTCCTGAAATTTATTAAACAAAATTAAGTTTAAATAAAGCAGAGTACTGTTATCAAAGTTTTGTTAGAGGAATATAGAGTGTATATGTATTTTTAAAAAAATGGTATAGCCTCTTACTGATATCCTACACAAGTCTAAGCCCGGCTTAAGTCTTCGGAAAAAATAAAACGCCGCCCGGCACGGCAATAGTGAAATCTAGGCCTGGTCCGACTCGAGTCAAAAGAAATTAATCTAGCCCGATCCAGACTCTATTTCGGGGCAGGCCATGGTCTATGCAGACCTCTAAATTCTTCCCCACGAGCGCATGTTGGGCTGGCTTTTTTAACCATTTGGAAAAATGGTTATTCTTCTCGTCAGGATGGGAAATCAAAAGCATATCTGAAGGATTTCATTGGTTTAATCTGCATTTTATTCGTTTTATGATTGGTCTATACAGTAATCTGTATTTCCCTTTAATTTCAACAACGATGGATACCTTCTGTTGCCACTATGACAAAGTAATAAAAACTACAAAAAAGAAAAATTAATAACTCGGAAACAAATTGAGATACAGCTTTCAAACAAATTGCATTTAAAAGTACATTTTTTTCTCTATCCGACGGTGTAAAAAGTAATATTGTCGGATGTTTAGAAGTTTAAGAATGAAATTTCATTTAAAATTGGCCGTCAGATTTCTTGGAAATCTGACGATGGAAAAGCCTTTTCCAGAACAGCCAATGAAATGCTTGGATATTTACGTAAGTTTCAAGTGGATAATACTTAAGTTTCATGAAATCTGACGGGTAGCAGGCGATTTTTTTTGGCTTGCAATTTTTACGTGTAATAACACTATTAATGTTTAATTCATGGCGTACGTAATGTATGATCAACTCCGTGCGATTTTTTATGTCTTAAATTTTAGTCTTCGAAAAAATCGTTTTCCAAATGGTCGTTGTAATTTGATAAATTGCTTTTTATTTATTTGTTTTTGTAAAAATTAAGTGATGTTGTACATATGTTTAGCGAAATTTTTATAAATTTAATTTTGTTTAATAAATTATATATTTTTTAATCTACCTTTTTTCTTTGTAGAGCTTTAAAATTATGATTTTCTTTTCCAATCTTTTTCTTTCATTCTGAACTACGTTGATTTTTCTTACTGAATCTTCAAATGAATGTAATTAATTCTTTTTAATCTGTGTTTGTGTACGTAATTGTCTAAGTGGTTATTAATATTGTTGATATTTTGTATTTCGTGCATTTCGAACGTAATCTGAAAATAAAATCTATACGTAAGTAAGTGTGCTTTTTGAATATTTTTAATTGTAGGATAATGTTGCTTCTGAAATATCGGCATGTTTTGTAGAAATTCAGTCGTGCCGAGCTCGAGCCGAACTTTTAGCCTTTATATCGGGCCTGGCTCGAGACGAGTTTTTATCTTTTATACCATACCGGACCTGGCCAATATTTTTTTTTTTTTTTTTTGCACGGGAGCCGGGTTCGGGCCAAACTTTTTTAACTTTTTATAAAAAAAAAAAAAAAATGCACGTGTTGGCCCTGAAAATTTTGACCCGTGCAGACCTCTAATTTCTGAACAATATTCCGATAGTGTTGGAAAGTGTTTCATAATCTGTCTGATGCATGATTTTTCGTTGTTTTTTCTTTCAAAGGAAGTTCTTGTGATATGATATCTTATTTTTATTTATTCTTACACGTGCATTGTACGCGAGCTCTTTTATTTCGTGGGGGGGAGTGAGGGGAGGTGGTGGTATCGAGTTTTGTTTATTATGAATACCGCTATAGAGGAGAAAAAATCGCGACGTGTTCTGACGAAATAAATTATAATACTTAAATAACCTCTTCAGATCACATTTTTGTCGGGATCGATAACCACCTACTTCAACCGCAAGCGCTTTTCTTCGAAAGCTTTTGTTGTAACTGCCCTAATAGATTTTTATTTCCCAAAATACGTTTCATAAAATGCTAAATTTGGTTGGCAGCATGGTTTAATTTTCAAAAGCGTTGCGCATATTAAAACTCTGAGTACCGTCGGTTTAATTATGGCCACCTTCTATGTATATATTTCCAAAAACATGGTAAAAAACAGCAGAAATTGAATAACATAAATGTAATGATGGAAATTTGTAGAACTTAGACAGAATCATCAGGTCCCAAATGCCTTAAGTTCCACAAATAAAATGTGTGGTTTCATCTTCATATTAGCCATAAATTAGCTAAAGAATATGAATTTGGGACTACCACCCGCAGAAAACCGAGAAATAAACCATTGAACACCAATTAAGTTCAGAATGAAACAAGATTAAAAAGGATAGAGGGGGAAAAATATTACCAAATTAAAATCCATACTGTCATAGCACTAGGTATAACAAATACATCACTCATTATGCATTTTATTCTCATTTAAGATAGTATACTATTAGAAATTAATATGATATTACCCTGAGTAGGCTAAAATTTAAATACAAGTTAATTGTTAACTTTATTAAATATTTATGAATATAAATTTAATATGAATTGATATATAAATATAACTACACCATTATACATATAAAAGTATCGAATCAACACCCATTATAAAATGTGTTTAGCAACGTAGTTATAAATCAAATGCCCCATTTATTTAATTTTTTTTATGTATGTATATATATATATATAATAAATTTGAAAGCGCAAATATATGAAAAAATTGGTAAAGTTCTAAAGATGAATTAGTTATATATAAAGCATATTCTCTTAAATCTTCATAGTTATAATAGAAAATGTATTAAGGCTTTATCTATAAATTCATAAAAAATAAAGGTTGTGCTGCAAGGAAAAGTATCTGGATTCTGTTGGTAACCCCCATCCCCAAAAAACTCATAACAGGTGCATAAATTGTGTATTTTTCCGCTGATTTGATCAGAGGAATCCAGTGGCGCCAGCTAATACATATTTAAATATTCACTAAAAATAAAGAGCTTTAGTTCGAATTAAACATTGACCACAGCAATCTCCAACAAAGTTTTTTTTTCGTTATTTGTTGTTATCTTTTAAGGGGACACAATACCTTGAAAATGGTCAAAATGTCGATTTTTTTTAATTATCGACTCAAGGTATAACTACATCTTTTAACTAGTATGTTTTGGCCATCACAAAACTTTCTTCTGTATAAATCACATAAACAGCACTAATTGATATCAAGGTATACCTGAATCTGCAGTTTGATGAAAATTCGTGTATTAGTTCTTGAGATAGAGCTATATTCTGAAAAATGCAGTATAGCAGCGCCACCTGTTGAGCGATTTACACCAAAACATAAACAGCTCTAATTCATATCCAGGTATATCTGAATCTGAAGTTTGATGAAAATTCGTACATTAGTTCTGGAGACTGAGCTCTTGCGGAAATCGTGAAAAATGTTGCATAGCAGCGCCACCTGTTGAGCGATTTACGCCCGAAATGTATAAAACGTCAAATCATGTCAAGGACTAACTGAATCTGAAGTTTGATGAAAATCCGTGCATTAGTTCTGGAGATTGAGCTATTGCGGAAATCGGGAAAAATGCTGCATAGCAGCGCCACCTGTTGAACGATTTACACCAACAACTAATCAGCACCAATTTATATCAGGGACTAACTGAATATAAATTTTTATTAAATTTCGTGCATTAGTTCTTGGGATAGAGCGCCCACAAAATTTGTGTCACATACAGACAGACATTTTGTAAAAACATGTTTTTCGGAATCTCTGACCCCTAAAACGTGTAAATCCTTCGAAAACCGAAAGTCGAAAATTTTCATGAATCTAATACTTTATTGTAAAGATAGATTAAAGTAAAAATATACTGGTGAAATTTAAAAGGTGCATCTTTAATAATAAAAAGTTATTGAAGAGTTTATGCGGGATGACAGAATTTAAAGGGCCCACTCAGCAATCCTGTTGCGAAAAGGCAGGGTATGATTGAACCGTACCTGTTTGAGTTGTTTACATCGGGCTTTTTTTTCTTCGTTTCTAAAATATTTTGTATGTAATTATCAATTAAATAAATTGAGCTGATGTACAATTTTTGTTATATTTTCTGACCATTATTAAGTATATATGTGTGTGTGTCAGAAAGAAAAGTTTGTCATTGATTTCCGTAAAAAATTAAACTGAAATAAAGAAAAATATTCATATAAGAACTATAAAAGACATTACCTTGATATCCAAGGCTTAATATTTAAAAAATGTATAAAAATGTAAAACTAAATTAAAGTAATAAAAAATGTATATTATAAATCGTTAGCTACATCAAGTTTCAAATTTAGGCTTTTAGAGAATGAGACTGATAAAAATAAAATTCATGGCAGTTTTTAATGGTCGTGTAGTTAAAAAAAATAATAGTAAATATTGTTATAAAAAAATGAGACCGTAGTAAGTAAAAACAAAAGTTCTACCCAATATTTTTAGTTAAATTTCTGATAAAAAGCAAGCGTAATTGGTTGTAAGTTATAAACTTAATTTTTTTTTTTTTCACTTCATAGTATAGGTTAGACTGACAGCACCATCTATCGTCTTAAATAAATAGGAATCACTTATCCAATATAGAAATTTGTCACAATTTCAATAATTAATTTAAAAGCAACTAACAAAAAATTCAAGCATTTTTCTAATGAAACATTAAAGTATATTTACCGTCAAATCTTGACGTGTACTATCTAGTATTTGCTTTATAGTATTAAATATAATGCCACTACATATACTGCAGTATAATTCAAAATTGAAAAAAATAGTTTAAAAGGTTATTGTGTCCTCTTAACGGTGTTCTTTGACGATTGAAAGCAATAACCAAATTTGTCGCTGGAAAAAATAAATATAGGACAACTATTTTAAACGGTACATGTAAAGAAAAAATAACAAATTTTCATTAGAGCTCGGCATTTTTCGTACGTGAATGTCTATAAAATGTGGAACATGGTAAATCCACTTCGAAGGTTTTATTTTATTCATGAAATCGACATTGAACAAACGGAGCCACTTAATAAAGAAAATCATCATTTCATTTACATTTGCCAATAGCTGAAAAGGAAAAAAGAAATTAACCCCCGACTTCATGGCTATTAGCAGTCATTTTATTTTGCGTTATTGTCAAATAAAAGCTTTATTTCTAAATAGCTATGTATAGAAGTTTAAAATTTCAGCTACATGTTTGAAGTATGTGATTCAGATTCAAACATAATAATTTTAATATTTATACTGCTAATTTTAGGAACATTGTGTGATCTTAAAAATTTCCCTCATCGCATAATTCGGCATTTTACCCTATATTATAATATGGGCAAATCTTGTGTGTGTGTATGCAAATTTTATCTTAAAAAGTGTTCTAACGATTTTGACTAAATTTTGTATCCTATACCGTATTCGGGTACAAGACCATTGGGTTAGGTCATATGTTCGAGAAAATTCGATTAGTGGGTCATTTTGGTGTCAATATGGGTCAATGCATTTTTGTGGGAATGAAGGTTCAGAGTCATTAAGTTGTTGAACAGTTGGCAGTAAACAAAATCGCAAAGTTGACAACAGTTCCCCAATTTGGCGAAATATTGACGACATAGGCGGGATTTGGCGGAAAAATAGATTTTGAAGATTACCAATGCAAAAGCTTGGCGCAAATGAAAGAATATCGCCAAATTTGGCGGTATTTGGCTAATTATTTGACTTTTAGAATAAAGAAATTTTCTAGAAATTCTAAATAGTATTCGAGATGCATGATTCAACAATCAGAGTCCATAGAACGTTCTCGAAAACAGAATTCAATCAGTCTGGGTACATAGAACTTTCTCAACACATGTTTGGCACCAAATGAAAGAATGTTGCCAAATTTGGCGAAATTTTCCTAAAGAAGTAGCTTTCAGAATCTGAAGGAATTTTCTAGGCTGTTATAAAATAAAATGATTTATAGCAATAATTCAGCTAAAATTTATAGTTATACCGAGTTGAACAAAGCGCTAATTTTAACTGAGAGTAGCTCAGTCGTCCCTGCTGGTATTATAAAACAAAGACATGTGCCTCAATATGTGCAGACGTCATAAAAATGGCGTCAACGACTTGCTTTCGCTTTTGCCGCACATATATTAATTTCTAAATGTCTCATAACTTCTATTTTTGCACTACCGAATAGAAAAAAAAAATGTTCTTTTTAACTTTAAACAAAGTGTATTTATCTAGATAACCCCCCCCCCCCCTTACTCTTTAAAACAGTGCGTAACTGTTTTACTATTATTTTTTTTTCAAACAAACATTCATAAGTAGACAAATATGCATCTAATATCAAATCTTTTAATTCATTTCATTGATAACATCACAAATATTGACTGAAAGTTTCTTAAATTAGATGATCTATTTTGATAATGGCGCATGGTGGCTATTTTTTTTTTTTAAATACTAGGGGGCTCTGCCCCCTACGAGCTACGCTCGCCAACCCCCGTCCAGACACCGTAGACTCTAAATGCACGCTAATTTGATCTGCTTTAAAAAGATTTCGAAAGATTGGATTATAATTTAAAAAACAGTGGCGATCTCTCTATAAACGGATTTCTATTCATTTCTCTTTGATTGGGGAATTTTAACGCCAAATCCGTTGCGGTACTACTTGATTATCCCGTCGACCAATTTCGCCAAATTATATAAATCGCCAAATTATACAAATTGACATAATTTTTATTTTAAATAACGAAAAAACAAATAAATTAGTACAACATTAATAAAAATACAAATAAAACGTCGAGATAAAAATAACTTGATGACGTAGATACGTGTAACAACATTTCAAAATAAGCTAATATAAAAGGAATTAAGTAAACAGTCAAAATCAGATATCTCCTGGTATTTACAAAAAAATAAAAATACAAATAAAACGTCGAAATAAAAATAACTTGATGACGTAGACACGTGTAACAACATTTCAAAATAAGCTAATATAAAAGGAATTAAGTAAACAGAGTCAAATCAGATATCTCCTGGTATTTTTTAACAAAGTGAAAAGAAAGATCTTTTAAATGAGACATTTTAAATTAATCGTTTTTAATCTGACGTAATTTTGACCACTTTCTCTTTTTAATATTCACGTGTATGTACTTGTGTTAGAAATGAAATATTATGTGCGCTTTCTTAACAAAAATAGTTGAAAAGCATACTCTTAACATATCAAATAAATGCCTAGCGCAATTTCTAAATTTAAACCGTTTTACAATATTATTTTGTGTTCATTTTATGTAATAACTGTAATGTGACGTAAATATGACGTAATTTCTCCTATTTAAGACTTCTAACGCATGTTAATAAATTTATTGTTTTACAAATTCCTTTCTCTCTTAAAATTCCCGTGTAATTATAGTTTTTATGACGTAATTTTTAATATGTTCCTGCTTTTTGTACATAATTATTTAATTCTAATTCCAAATGTTTTTTTTCTGTTTATAATAGTCACGTGTAAATAAATTTTTAATTTATTTACACGTATAAATATTTTTTTTTTAAAGCAAACATTATTGTTTCCGCTGTTTATAGAGTTGGCAACAGTTTAAATTAATATCACTTTCTAAAATCTGTTAAAAATATCTCTAGAAATGCTGAAAATCTGAATTTAAAATAGAAATAAAACCTCAAAAAATGAGTCAAAATAAAAAAATTAATGCAATCTGCACTCCGGCAAATTCTAACGCATAAAATGATCTAAAAATGACTAAATTCCTATGAACAGTTTTTGCTCCTATAAAACTTTTTTAGTGGAACGATTTTGTGCAACTTTAGCATTAAATATCTCTTAAAATAATTTTTCGATCTGAAAACTGTCTGCATCAGCGTGTTTATCAAACATTTCTGTATAATACTACCGATTTTCATATTTTTGTATGCATTATTTTTCTTAATATTAACGAAGAAAGACCTCCGGTCACAAAAAATTCAAAACCGGCGGCGGTGACAGCGGTAGTTACTTTTTTTTAGAATAGAGAGATTTTATATATAGATACCGGGTATCCTAAAATGAACTGGCTGATTTAAAATTTAATAACATACAAATGGTGACAGCAATTTAAAAAATTCTTACAGGAGGCTTATGCAAGATGTCAGGAATTTTGTTACTGCGATTTCCGGTTTTAGTTTCAAATACCAGAGATATATGGCGCTGCAAGCAATAGGCGCTGAATCGAGGCCAATATTTCGGCCTCTCTTCTCCCAGCATTGATGCGAAGGAAGGAGGTTAAATTTATGGAGTATGTCTCCGTCGCCAATGCAATCTTGTTCTTTGGGACCCACTCCATATATTTAGCCTCCTTCCTTCGCATCAATGTTGAGAGAAGAGCGAGGCCAAAAAATCGGGGCTCGATTTAGTGCATATTGCTTGCAGCGCCATCTATCGCTGATATTTGGGAACTAAAATCGGGAATCATAGTTTTAAAAAAAATGCCCCTGACCTCTTACATAACCCTCCTGCAATATTTTTTTTTCAATAGCTGTCACCATATGCAAATTATTGAATTTTAAAATCAGTCAGTTTTAGGACTCCCGTTATGATATCAAGAGTTAAGGATAACTTTGTTGCTTTTTTTCTTTTTTATGTAACTAAAAGCATATCTTTTATTGTTATTTTTTGATTTAGTCATTTTTTAAGTGTTGTGCGTTTCTTTTTAATAAACTAGGGGGCTCGGCCCCCTACGAGCTACGCTCGCCAACCCCCGTCCAGACACTGTAGACTCTAAATGCACGCTAATTTGATCGGCTTTAAAAAGATTTCGAAAGATTGAATTATAATTTAAAAAAGTGGCAATCTCCCTATAAACGAATTTCTATTCATTTCTCTTTGATTGGGGAATTTTAACGCCAAATCCGCTGCGGTACTACTTGATTATCCTGTCGACCAATTTCGCCAAATTATATAAATCGCCAAACCACTCGCCAAATTATACAAATTGATATAATTTTTATTTTAAATAACGAAAGAACAAATAAATTCGTACAACATTAATAAAAACACAAATAAAACGTCGAAATAAAAATAACTTGATGACGTAGACACGTGTAACAACATTTCAAAATAAGCTAATATAAAAGGAATTAAGTAAAGAGAGTCTTTGTCTCCTGGTGTTTTTTAACAAAGCGAAAAGAAAGTTCTTTTAAATGAGACATTTTAAATTAATTCTCAAAATATCAAATAAATGTCTAGCGCAATTTCTAAATTTAAACTTTTTTGCAATATTATTTTGTGTTCATTTTATGTAATAACTATAATGTGACGTAAATATGACGTAATTTCTCCTAAGACTTCTAACGCATGTTAATGAATTTATTATTTTACAACATCCTTTCTCTTTTAAAATTCACGTGTATACTTTTTATGACGTAATTTTTAATAAGTTCCTGCTTTTTATACGTAATTATTTAATTCTAATTTGAAAGTTTTTTTTCCTGTTTATAATAGTTACGTGTAAATAAATTTTTAATTTGAAGCAAACATTATTGCTTGCGCTTTTTATACAGTTGGCAACAGTTGAAATTAGTACAATTTTCTGAAATCTGTAAAAAATATATCTAGAAATGCTGAAAATTTGAATTTAAAATAGAAATAAAACCTGAAAAAATGAGTCAAAATAAAAAAATTAATGCAATCTGCACTCCGGCAAATTCTAACGCATAAAATGATCTAAAAATGATTACACTGTCATGTATAGTTTTTGCTGCTATAAAACTTTTTTAGTGGAACGATTTTGTCCAACTTTAGCATTAAATAACTCTTAAAATAATTCTTCGATTTGAAAACTGTCTGCATCAGCGTGTTTATCAAACATTTCTGTATAAAACCACCGATTTTCATATTTTTGTATGCATTATTTTTGTTAATGTTAACGAAGAAAGGCCTCCGGTCACAAAAAAATCAAAACCGGCGGCGGTGACAGCGGTAGTTACTTTTTTTTAGAATAGAGAGATAATTATTGTATCCCTCCCAGTTTGATAGAGGGGGGGGGGGACCCTGGGTCCACCGATGAAGAGAGGCCTCCTACAACTATAAACTTGATACAATTGTATTGGAAGAATTTTTTGGGACCTTTCAAAGTTTAAGTCGTATTGTGTAGAATGTTAGAAAAATTTGTGAGTCTAACAGTTTTTGGCGTGAATCCACACGCTCCTCACTAATTCATATACTATAAACGCAAACTGCGCGATGCCTCATCGCAACAATAAAAGAATAATTAAAGGCCTTACCTTCTATGTATAGATATCCGTTATTTAGCTCGCGGTTAGTCAGGGCGTCTAAGAATTATGGAGTATCCCGTATCATCATATATTCGTTTATCCTTACTCCTTCAGGTCACAGTGCATCAGGCTTAAAAAAGGAATCATGTAACAGACGGTGTATTGTGTGTGTGCTCCATTGAAACTACTCATATTGTAGGAAAGGAAAAAAGGAGAAGTTTAATTAGAGATACTAAGAAAGAGATTACATTTTGTACGTCTTCACTTGTGTGAGGACGTTTTAAAAGTGAATATTACATATGTTTTTCCGCGCGTGTTACATCATTAAAATTGATAACCATATGGATGTATTTTTGGCACTTTGAGGTAATCAACCAATTATACATAATTGGATATTTATGAAAGTTACAAGGAAGTAAAGTCTGATAAAATAGTGTTCAGTGTAACAGTCAATTATAATGTTTATAAGTTTATAACGCGAACCAGAACAGAACATAAGTGCTTGCGAGTCTGGTTAAAACATATCTCACATAAGGCGAAGAAAGATGAAGAGATGCAGTTTCTCTGGATTTTACATCTGTCGACTACTAAGTGTTTCTTTTTCACTATGAACTCTAATGATGTTTTTCTGCAGTAGAAAGAGGGAGAAAATGGGTATCCAAAAAATCTTGATAAGGGGATTATATGAATATATTTTCTATCATAGAATGATAATGAAAAACTAGTAGTATACAGCTTAAGCGTTTTAAGTTTGTTTTAAAACAGTTTTTCTAGATCCATGATTGATATCTCTCTCAAGGAAACGTACCCTGTAAAAATAATGCAATGCGTTATATGCAGAGCCGGAACAACCATTTGGCAAATTGGGGGGGGGGGGGGGAAACAGGCAGGGGCCTCGCTAAGGGAGGGACGGGGGAGCTTCCCCCCTAAAAACGTTGCCGAAAGGTGTTACACTTGGCAAATTTACAAACTTAGTTGACAAATTTGTTTGAAACTTTAATAAAAACTATAGTACACTTTCTATTTCCGATAGACTTGGCAAAAGTTACAAACCTAATTGGGAATATTATTAAACTTTTTACAAATAAGAACTATGTTACATTTTTTAATTGTGATAACTTGGCAAAATTGTAAAACTAGTTACAATTTACTGAAATTTGACTTGGCAATTTAAGATCCCCCCCCTCCAAAGAAAAGGCTTAGCGATGACGCACAGCTCCGGCTTCCCTGCAAAAATTACACTTTTGTTAACACGATAGCGTCCAAAATAGTTGTCGCATCGACACAAAAAATGAGCTGGACATCGGTAGCACCAAAAACTCGGCGCATATTGAAAATCCAAAATTATTCGTCAACTCTAACAGCCTGAAATGTCAGCTCAAAATTTTCCCCATAGAGATAACATTGTGAGTTTAAATCTATACATTTGAAACTTTGAAAGACAAGGTGGTTTTTTTTAGTCATCTACCTTGAGTTTTTTTTCTGAACTAATTTTAATAGTTCTTTTTTCTTTAATGAAAGCTGTTTCTTCGTAGATTTCCAGCACTAGCTATTTTTTTTTAAATATTCCAATTTTTATATTTAAATTTAAAATTTAAATGTTTTCTATGAATTTTTTTCAAAATGGTAGCCATTGGATTACTTCCATTGTTGTAAAGAAAGGAAAAATAATAAGGTTTGTTTATCTGTATTGATTCCATTTTCTCGTAAAAATTCAAAATAAATTTTCTAAAAAACCTGAACGAAAAATGACGTTGTGCTTTAAAAATCACGCATTTTTCCCTCAGAGGCTCTTACAAATCAATAACCTTTCGATTGCGCTGGTGCTGAGTTTGAGACATAATAATAATAATAATAAAAGATAAAGTACAAACTGACATATTTAAATTAAAGCGACAATTTTATATGATAAAACTAAATATTTTACTACGAATACCTCTCAAAGATATAAATTTCTGGAATTTTACACTCATGTTACACAGATTATAACTTCAAGTAAAGAGTGAGAACGTTCACGTGCAAAGTCGTAGCTGACAAACTTGATTTCAAGTTTGGAAATGTATCTATTATTAACCTATTGCGTATTGCAATAATATTACCTTCCAAATCAATTTATTTCGAATGCAATTTATTTCGAATTTTAAATTGAGAGAAATGAAAAGATATCGAGTAATGTGAATACGATTTTGCTTCTTTTTACATCAGTGTTTAAACTATGTTCTAATTTTCAGATGTTATAAATATTATGATTAAACATATTTAAAATGATTCACAACTCACACTTATTTATTCGTCGAACATCTTTTATTTTTTACAAAACAAAAACTGAAACTTTTGAGCTGTTGCCAACTCAACAAAACTAAATAAATTTAAGCCACAACAGTACTCTCCTCCGCAGTAACGAAGTTACGTTACAATATATACAAAAAAAAAAAAAAAAAAAAAAAAAAAAAAAAAATGCTAATTACAAAAATAACAATGCACTAAAATTTAAAATTTACTTAAAAATAAATATATATGTACTAATCTCGAAATCGCACCGGAAGTTTAATCGTTCGTCCCGAACGTGACTGTTTTTCAGGAAGTTTTTGGTCTTGAATATGTGAGTCCTGTGGTACTTTTGAAGGTTGTATTTTCTGTGTTGGTTGTTTTGTAGCAAAGTCTGGTGTTTGCAAGAAGTATGCAGGCTTTAACCTATCAATAGACACAGTTACAGTTTTGTCTTTGATTTTGAGCGTGAAATATTTTTTGTTTCTATGGTAAATGCTTTTATTTGTATATTTATTAATGTTATACCATTTTCTTTGTTCTTTCGTTATTTAAAATAAAAATTATGTCAATTTGTATAATTTGGCGAGTGGTTTGGCGATTTGTATAATTTGGCGAAACTGGTCGACGGAATAACTAACAAGTACCAAAAAATATTTATTTAGACAATAGCATCATCTCGAACGTCAACATTTGGAATATCGACATTTTTGAAAATATCATATCAACTTCATCGTAAAATATGTCACGCTTATCTTTTTATAATTGTTTCAATAAAAAATAAAATGAATACTTGGAGTAACGAAATTTTTTTTTATTGTCCGAGTGTTCATCTTTTAATAAAACTAGTTGGCATAGCAACCCACTGCGTTGCATTTAAATTGCACGAGATCTTACTATTTTTTTTTTGTTGTTGTTGGAAGTGTAAATCTAGTTTTATTATATATTTCGACAAAACTATAACATAAATTTGATTGAATAGTGAATTTCAAGTAATAAATATTATAATGTAGGTTAAAAGTTTATTAAATTAAAATACTTTTCCAAAATTCATTTATAAAAAAGCATTGCGTTCTTTTAAGATTTGACTTTTTATTTAGAAAATGCTGATAACACATGAAATCATTTTGACGAAATTGGATAAAAATGACGTCATTTGGCAAATCTAGAAGAATCATTTCAGATTTGTGAATTAAAATAAATATTTATCAAATGACATTTTTCTTGCTTAATCATTATGCCTATAGTGACTATGTGAAAAATTTTAAGCGCGTCATTTTTAAGAAAATGGTGTTTTTTGCTTAAATTTACTTGCTCTAAATTTAAGTCAATAGCATCATCATGAACGTCAACATTTCGAATATCAACATTTTAAAAAATATCATACATCAACTTCAACGTAAAATATGTAACTCTTATCGTTTTATAATTGTTTCAATAAAAAATAAAATGAATACATGGAGTAACGAAAAATTTTTTGTTGTCCGAATGTTCATCTTTTAATAAAACTAGTTGGCATAGCGACCCACAGAGTTGCATTTAAATTGCATGATTTTTTTTTTTTTTTTTTTTTTTTTTTTTTTTGTCGGAAGAGTAAATTTAGTTTTATTATACATTTCGACAAAACTATAACATAAATTTTATTGAATACTGAATTTCAAGTAATAAACAGTATTATAATGTAGATTAAAAGTTTATTTAATTAAAATACACTTTTCCAAAATTCATTTATAAAAAGCATTGCATTCTTTTAAGAGTTGACTTTTTATTTAGAAAATGCTGATAACACATGAAATCATTTTGACGAAATTGGATAAAAATGACATCATTTGGAAATTTGTGAATTAAAATAAATATTTGTCGAATGGCATTTTTCTTGCTTAATCATTATGCCTATAGTGACTTTGTGAAACATTTTAAGCGCGTCATTTTTAAGAAAAAGTCGTTTTTGTTTAAATTTACTTGCTCTATAAGCTCTATAATACTTGCTCTATATATAAGTCAATAATTCTATCGATGCATGCAAAAAACTTAAATTTGATTTTGTCCAGCCACCTTGGTTAAATATTTGTAATAATAATAAAAAAATCTATGATCTAATATTTGTAGATGACAATTTGTAAGCAGATAATTTTTTCTAGTTTAAATTAAGTTGCTTCGTGAAGATGAATGTGTAAAATCATGTTTTATTCCTCAGTTTTTATTTCTTATCCCTTCTTTCTATTTGATGCTATAATAATTTCAAAGGGTATAAATGAGCGAAAGCAAGATAGAAAATGTCGAAAATGCAAAGTTGTAGAACGGAGAATTAATTTAAAAATACAGTAAACATCTTTTTTTTTTTTTCATTTATGTTTCTCCTGTAATTCCCATTCTTATTTATTTCTTGTTTATTTCACGAAAAAAATGGTTAGCTTTCCTTTTTAACCATTTGGAAAAATGGTTATTGTCTTCGTCAGGGTAGGAAATCAAAAGCATGTCTGAAGCTTTTTATTGGTCGAATCCGCATTTTATTCGTTTTCTGATTGGTCTATACAGTAATCTGTATTTCCCTTTACTTTCAACAGAGATGGATACTTCTGTTGCCACTATGACAAAAAAGTAATAAAAACTACAAAAAAAAATATTAATAACTCGGAAACAAATTGAGATACAGCTTTCAAACAAATTGCATTTAAAAGTACATTTTTTTCTCTATACGACGGTGTAAAAAGTAATATTGTGGGATGTTTAGAAGTTTAAGAATGAAATTTCATTTAAAATGGGTCGTCAGATTTCTTGGACGATGGAAAAGCCTTTTCCCGAAAAGCCAATGAAATGCTTGGATAATACGTAAGTTTCAGGAAATCTGACGATTCGCAGGCGATTTTTGTCGCTTGCAATTTTTACGTGTAATAACACTTAATGTTTAATTCATGACGTACGTAATGTATGATCAACTCCGTGCGATTTTTTATGTCTTAAAATTTAGTCTTTGAAAAAATCATTTTCCAAATGGTCGTTGTAATTTGTTAAATTGCTTTTTTTTTTTTTAAATAGTTTTTTAGAAATTTTAACACTAATTTTAATAGCGCTTAAGACTCCTAATACGTAAAATGATATGCAGTTTTCAAACAAAATATATTTGGAAGTACACCTTCCCTGGTATTCGACGGTGTAAAGTTTGAAATTTTTGCGATTACATAGATGTTAATTTTTTGTTTTATTTATTTTATTGCATTGTTCATTTTAAAAGTTTGTTACAGAATATTAGCTCGAGACATTTTTATTATTAAAACTATTTATATTGCTTTAAGTGGTAATGGATCATTAATCTTTCATAATTAGAGCCTGCATGCAATAGAGATACATTTAAAAGAAATCGTGCTTAAAAATTAAATTTAAAACCATAAAAAATGAGTAAATTGAGGTACAGTTTTCAAACAAATTGCATTTGAAAGTAAATTTTTTCCCCACACGATTGTGTAAAAATTGAAAATGTGCGATATTTAGAAATTTAAACCAAATGACCTAGCATTTACCGAAAATTTCTGTGTGACTTAAAAATAAAACTTCCATTTTATAGATCATAATGATTAATTTATAATAAGACAATTTCAATTATAATTATTATTATAAGACACATTTAGTTACAATTTATACATATTTATGAAAAATGTGCATTTTCTGTTTAGAATGATGTCGATTTATAATGTTAAAATATATCAGGAGAATCTGAATTTTTATTGACTTATAAAAAAAAAAAAAAAAAAAAAAAAAAAAAAAAAAGTACACGTATTGTGCCTTTTTTAAAAAAATTATTGTGCTATTTTTAGGGTGTGGCAACACAAAAGAAAAGATTTAATTAGAAAATTAAAAAGGAGAGATTTCTATATTGTTAAATTATGGAAGATATAGCGCTATGTAAAGTTTAAATGGTTGCCATTCTTTTAATATTGGATATTTTTTGACCCGACCTTCGAAAGGCACATCGCTAAATTCAGAGCTTTCAAACAAGCTATTACTCATCAGTCACTGAATGTTTCGTGGTTTGGATTGCAATTGAATTGGTGCCTTTTCATCATGTTTCAAAACGTAAAAGATGCGGCTGAGCTCTCCAGTATCATACAGCACGATAGTGCTGTATAGTAAAGAAAAGGTCTCATGCTCACGAAGTCAGTTACATTTAACTGTTGCATACGTTGCCACCATACATAAATCCCAGAGTTTAACTTTATAAAAAAACTGCTGTAGACATTGGTTTAAAGGAATTGTCACATAAAAAGACTTATGTCACTTTTAGTATAGTTTATCGTTTAGAGGAAGTTCTCATTCAAACGCTTTTCGCTAAGGCCAGGCTTGATCAAATTAATAGTATGGGATCACTTGCTGACAGATTAGCATTTGAGCATTACCTGATGCAACTGACGACTGAATTAAACATTTTAAAATGAAGATTGATTGTTACTCCAAACTTACTTTTTATACTATTAAACAGTAATCATGAAAATAATTTTTTTATTATTATCTTTTAAGTTAATGCGTCTCCAAGGTCCGACATTTCGGCCTGACGGATGCTAGTATAATTATATTTTTGCTCTTTATTTGTTTTTAAATGTTTCTTCCTGAGAGAGAGTAGTAACTTTATTTCCTATAGGCAAAGTTGATATAATTGTGGAGGAACGTGTAGATATGATACTGAAAGTAACCGTGAACGCAAAAAATAAATAGTATTTAAAATATTGCATTCATTTTATTATCTATATTATCTATTATTCTAGGATATATGCAATTTAAAAAATAAATTTTATCAGCCCACAGTTGCAATATTCATGGGTTCAACTAATTCAGTTGTTTGCCAGGGCACCGCACGATGTTGCACCAGCCCTGGTTATATGCAATACTTCTATCTACTTTGGAATGGAAAATATCTTCCAGTTTGTTTCTCATAACACAAACATTATAGTTACATGTGCATATTATCTGGATAGTATGTATATGCTGCATAGAAATCCACAAATAGTGCAAACTTATTAATTAAAAGTTAATTTGATTTGAAAATGAAATTAATTAAAAAAAATAGGCTGTTATAAACATATAATCTAAATTAAAAATTAATTCAATAATAATGAATTTTTTATTAATACCTTCTGAAATTCCCTACATACAATGGGCGCACCCCCTATGAATCTTTATTCCCGGTGTCCAAATTGGCTCTTAGCGCCTCTAACTCTTCTCATACAATAGTTTAAAATAGAAATTGAATAAATGATAACCTTGAGCGTAATTACTGTTTCTTTGAACAAAATATAAATACAGGGTGCGTCAGAAGTTCGTGCAAATTTAGAAAATTCATAATAAAAGAAGAAATGCTCGGAAAAAAAAATCGGTTTGCGCGAATATGATCAGAGGAGGATATTAGATTTTTTTCCATGTATAAAAGAATGATTCCAAAAGTAACCGGAAGAGGGCGCCACTGCACTCTCCTCCTGTGACTGTTTCTGTGGTTCCACAGCTTCTTTCATTCTGGGTCCTTTCTTTTTCGAATAGCCTTACCTGAATCTTGCTGGAAAACATGTATAGTCACTACAGAACGGTATGTTACGCTTTTGCGTGATCACGCTGTGCGTGAATTGTAGATTGTAGGAAAGACATACCTTACCTGTCGCCACCTTCATGCAGGATGGTGCCCTGCCCCACTTTGCACATGAAGTCAAGACGTTATTATTAGGCACTTTCACTGAAGACCGAGTGACATTTCGAGGTTGTAAGTTTGACTGGCCAGGGAAGATACAATGCAAAGATATGCTTGTATTTCTTCCGTTTTAGCTCTTACTTCCACGGCAAGAAACATCCGGCAATTTGATTGGTCTACGTTTAACAGGTCTATGATATGATTGGCCTACGTCGCCAAGACGATTCCTGCAAAAATCACTATCGCAAAAATGTAGTGGTAAATTGGTTGACGGAAGTGTTTGTTTGTAAACATGCCCTTTCCTTATAACCGCTAATAGTTTTATAATTTAAACATTTTAATCTTAGGGATTCTTATCACTTACGAGTTTTTTTACATTAGAATCCAACATCTTGCAAAGGGGTTAAAAAAGAAGCCCACTCGTGCGAAGATTTCGCTGTTATGCCTGAAGCTGAATGTGGATACCGGGCTTTTACAAAGCATCATACTATGTTCACACTACGATATTTAAGATATCTTAGGCCGCCGAACTCTCTTAATTTTGAGGTGGTACCCTACCGGAATTGGAAGCCTGTTCACATGGAAAAACTCACTTAAGATAACTCAGTGAACGTCTCTGTGTTGTTTGCGCATGCGCTTAAGATAAAACCGCCCGCAACACCCGATCAGTTAATGCGAAGCTTTACAACCAGCGAGAGTGAATGGTCGTGACTGTCTCTAGCCCGAAGAAAGTTGAAACTCTCTCAGAGAGTTTGTGGAACTCCCTCAGAGAGTTCGGAGGTTTAAGATAGTTCCGATAACGCAGTGTGAACAGGGTATCACGTTACAAAGCATCGTCATCAAGCGATTGAAGACTAAGTCGAACGATGATTGGTCGGTTGTCCAAGGCATTGTAGGAGGAGCTTCGTACACTGGAAGAAGGAAGAAATGTTTCATTTCGTTGGGGAGTCATACTTTGCATATTCATATTTGCTTTATTGTCAATGATGCTTGGGACATAATAAACGCGTTCAACAAAAATTATTAACTTATTACTTTAAAAGAAAACAATCTATATGTGCAAGTACCATTTAATATGAAGCAGGTCGAAAGAGCAATCAAATATTTCAACTCTTGTTATACCTTTTTTTTATATATAAGAAAAACAACTCAATATTTTAACTGAAAAGGTAATTGAAAAATAATTTAAATAGTATTAATAATAATTTAAACTAGTATTTTACAAGAATGAAATTAAGTAAAGCAGAATTTTTTAACCATTTGGAAAAATGGTTATTGTCCTCGGTCAGGGTAGGAAATCAGAAACATATCTGAAGCGTTTTATTAGTTGAATCCCGCATTTTATTCGTTTTCTGATTGGTCTATACAGTAATCTCAGGGCTCTCAAATGGTCCGCCAACTGAATACCAATATTTTTTTAGAAAATTTTTCTTTTTAGATTTTTCTTACAAACCGCCCCGAAAACACCTTTGAAAGTTAATTCTAGCGCAAACCTGCCATAAAATTTTCTGTTAAATTTTATTGGTATTCAGTTGGTGGACCATTTGGGAGCCCTGTAATCTGTATTTTCAACAGAGATGGATATTTCTATTGCCACTATGACAAAAAAGTAATAAAAACTAAAAAAAAATTAATAACTCGGAAACAAATTGAGATACAGCTTTCAAACAAATTGCAATTAAAAATGCATTTTTTTTTTCTCTATACGACGATATAAAAAATATTGTGGGGATGTTTAAAAGTTTAAAAATGATATTTCATTTAAAATTGGTCCAGGAATATTAATGTTTAATCCATGGCGTACGTAATGTACGTAAAATTTACAATACCGAAAAATGTAAAACAGAAATTTCTTTTAAAATTTGTTCATATCATGATGGGTCCAGGAATGTTAATGTTTAATCCATGGCGTACGTAATGTAGGATCAACTTCGTGTGATTCTTTGTCTTAAATTTTAGTCTTCGAAAAAATCATTTTCCAAATGGTCGTTGTAATTTGTTAAAGTGCTTTTATTATTATTATTATTATTATTATTATTAACTGTCATATTGGTAATTGAGGTGAAAATATCAATAAATTTACCAAGTTATTAACAGCTTTTGAAACTGTTGTATGAAACTGACATACAGATAAATTGACATAAATAATGTAGTTTAATTTTTTATATTTGGGGAGAGGTAGAGGAACTCAAAGGTTTATTAAATAAATAATAGCTTATATTATATATAAGACACAGGACAAGGACACAACTTGTTAGCTAAAATTTCAAGTATGTTTCTATAACCACCATACCCTATAATTCACAAGCAAAACTAGCTTTCAATCATTAACCCCTTAATTCTCGCTCCCGTCATATTCACGCAGTGGCGTATCTAGGGGGTGGGCTGATGGGGCTTCAGCGCCATCCGAAATTTGTAGAAAATAAAGTTTATCAAAGTGTAATGAAACTTGCTAAGATAAAATTCAAAATGAACCAGAACAAATATTCCGTTTTAGACAGGTTTTCTTTTTAGAAAGTGTGTTATTTCACAAATGCCGTGCATGTATATGTTCCAAAATGAATCCAGGGATGTGTTGAGGGAGGTGGGGTAGATTGAGATTGCTTTTATATAATAAATGTGCTGTTTATTTCAGTTTTATTTACTATTCATTAAATACCTTTTAGTAGATAATTTTCAGTATTCCGTTTTAAAAAATGCTGTATAACAATGTAATTATACTTGTGAAGACAAAAACCTGCTACGACATTTTCCCCTGTCCCATGCGATTTCATCTTAGCAGATTTCACTGTATAATAGATGCGTTACCTGCTAATAAGATAAAAACCTGTTTAAAGCGAAAATATTCCCGTTTGTTGCGATTCCTTCTTAGAAGCTTTTACTGTATCTCAGCCTCCTCCGAAATTATAAGTCTAGATACGCCACTGTATTCACGGGCTGTGTCTTTTACTCAGATTGTTTGATTCCCACCAGTTTTATAAAATAGTGAAATTGGGTATATTTTGGTATCGTTTTTACTATCATTAAATAAGGTGAATATTTTTTTTCATAAAAGTGGTGCCAATAAGCAATTTGAATTATTCAATCGTAATTTAATTCGAGCGTTAAGGGGTTAAACAAAGTCGCTGGTTTACGTTTTTATTGAAATGATATCTAACTCCTCGCCCTGCAACTATGAACCATCTTTCAGCCAATCATCATTTACTCAATCGCGCTACGCGTGATGGATTGTAAAATCGCGACTTTTTCCTTGTTACTGAGCTAGTGATATTTGTAGTTTGGCAACAAGTTTTTTTCTTCTGTTTATTTACATTTACTAGTGAACTTGCCCGGCGTTGCCCGGGTACGTCAAAAAAAAGCAGGAATTGCGAAAATGGTCTGGAAATCACAATAAGATATCGTGAGAAAATTTTAAATCGCTGCACAAATTTCGAAAAGTGAAAAGAAATTATATATTGTGTTCGAAGATTGCAAGTTGATTCCTTTTACTAATGTGGAAAAATAGTAGCAAATCACTAAAATACACTAAAAATCACATACAAAATTCCCGAAATTCGAAAATTGCTATACGAAGTCCGAAAAAACTTTATTGAAATGAGGGCAGAATGTACTTTAGGTCAAAAATGGAATGTCAAAAAATTGCAGCAGATAGCGAAGAAACGTAAAAATCGAACAAAAATGAACTACAATGAACAAACAAAAATGAACTACACACCTCATTTGATGAACCTAATGGAACTAAATTAAACTTGATGCTGCAAGATTAATAAAACAACACTGCTATTACAGAATGTATTCACTTTTGATATTGTTAGAAGGTGCATTTTCTTTGATTTTTTTACATTCAATCAGAATATAGATAGCAAAAGTAATTTTTTCCTATACAATTCATTGGATGTTAGATATTTTTCTCAGCATTCAAAAAAACTTTATCAACACAATGATTCTTGTTTTTAACACTGAAATGTTTTTGGTCAATTACTGGTAGCTCACCCTAAGAGACTTATTGTAATAAACTGTGTTCATTTGTATGAGGATAGCATGTATACTCATAGAGAAATTAAGGTTTTTATAAAAACAGTTCGCCAAAGTTTTTTGCTTATAATTTGCAGAGTTCTTAATATAAAAAAAATGTTCTTATCAAAAAATATGACAAAAAACATTGTACACAATACTCTGCAATCAAAATTAAAAAATAATAAAAATTGGATGAAAAATGAGCAGGTTTACTAAATGTTTCACTGTGCATGCACAAATGCAATCAAAATATAATTTGCATAATGTATTAGCTAAATGTATAGAGCAACTTTTGTGGAAGTCATAAAAACATAGTTTGAAAAGTCTGAAAATTATCGTTGATAGAATAAGCTCGAAATCATTATTCCCAAAAGGGAGCAAAAAGATGAGGGGCTGTATTCAAATACAGTAGTAGTACGTGCAATATCGTGTATGCTATAGAGATCTGCACGGCCGGCCTCGGGCCGATTTTCATTCACGGCACTCGGGCCGGGCTGGGCCTTGTCTCCACTCTTTTTGGGCCGGGCCCGGGCCATACTTTATTTCTGAAGGCTCGGGCCAGGACGTGCCTAACTTATTTTTTCTGTACAGAGCCGGGACTGGTTTCATTCCTAGTCTTCATGGCCTAAAATTTTCAGTCCTAGTTTTGACCCGGCCCATATGAAAATCATTGTCTCAGCTTGGCCAGATCCATTCAAAAAACAGTTAAATTAGGACTGGCCCAAAAATTTTTGCAAAAAATGCATACATTTTTAAATTGCCATTATTCTACACTTTTTAAAGAATAGTAGATTTCTACGCCTATTAAAATATAGCTAAATTAAAATATAGTAAAACGTGTGAAAAGGAACCTGCCTATGACGGAACCCTATTTTAAACTGAAAAACGTGTTGATCTATGCAAAATTAATATACGTAAGAAAAAAAATATGATACATTTACACTTGCTAAGAAGGGAACTTGTCTATAACGTATTTTTTTTTTTTCTTTTCTATGCAATTCCGTCTTAGATGATTTTACTGTATAGCATTTTTCAGATTTTTAGCATACATGGAATACATGTATGTTAATACATGAAATATTGATTGACAATATTAATGATAACTGAAACGTTTACATACAAGAAATAGTGATTCGTTCTTTACATTTTTTGTTGATAAATTATGGATGTCAATTTTGTGCATTTGTATTTCTTTTTAATTTCATCATTTTTACATCTTTTTAAGTTGTGCTTCTAAATATTCAGAAACAAATGAAAATTTCTTTTTTTCTTTTTAGATTTTCATTAACAATGAGTTTCATAATTCAGCCAGTCAAAAGGTATTTCCAGTCATAAACCCATCAACAGGCGATAAAATATGTGACGTTCAAGAAGGAGACAAAGTAAGTATTGGACTAAGTAATTTACAAAAGTAATATATAACATAAGATAATGATCCCTAAACCAGGGGTGATTGTGTTCAGGTATGTACTGAATTCGGGTATTTATTTGATTTTCAGTACCGGAATTCTCTTTTTCTAGTACAGTACAAAGTCTAAAGTTCGGACACCCAAAGTTCGGACTTTCCAGTGACAGTAGGTATTCAAGAAAGGAGGGAAAAAACAAAATTGTTGAAACGAACAAAGAAAAAGAAGGTCTAGAGCAGGGTCGGCGAACCTATGGCATGCGTGCCACTTTCGGCACGCCAAGGAATAATTTTGCCACGGCGTGGCGTTGATTCTGTCTCTAAATGAGGATACAAGGATTTTACACAAGATACACGAACTTAGATGATCTTATTAGATTCTAAATTAGATTAATTTCAAATTGAAGAATCTTATTCAATATGGTTTCGAAAATTTATCAAACAAAGAAAATATTTGAAAACTCTCAAAAACGAAAGATTAGTACCGATGGTAAATTATGGCAACTTGGAAATTAATTTCAGAACTATTTAAATAAACTGCCTTTTTTCATTTTTAATAATTTTTTTAACACTATTTATATCTGTCATTTTCGCAAATTCGTCATTTTCGCAAATTTAGAACTTAAAAAATCAAGTAGAGTAGTTGCCATATAAATTCACTTGGTTTGCATTCTGTTGAAATTAATTGAACATGAACATATTACTTTTCATCCAAGATACAACAATTAATCACATTATGTTTTTAATTAATTTCTAAAATATTATTGCTTCTATAACACTGGGGAACACACATTTTGTTGACTTAGATCTGACACTTGTTTTTGGCTAATTAGTGGCATCTAAATCCAAAAATGACCCCAGTTTTTTTTCTATCACGTCAACTTTTTAAGCTACAGGATACCCCCAAAATCATACTTAATGTGGATACAAAGGAAAATAAAGAAAAAAGTATCAAATATATTATTCATGCAATGGCTGTATATACTTACTATACATTCACTGTAAAAAAAAAATTCCGTTAAAAAACGGAAATAGTTCTGGCAATCCAGACGCCAGTACTATTTCCGTTATTTAACGGGGAAAAAAAGTTCCGTAAATTCCAGAAAATTTTCCGTTTTTTCATATATCCTTATTTAAAATTTTCTGTTTCAAAGGCAAAAAAAAAAAAAAAAAAAAAAAAATCATATAACTTTTCGAGAAACTTACACCTTTATCAATTTCAACGGACACGTTTATCAAGGTAGCGTATCTCTAATTTATTCAAATAACAGTAATGAAAAAACACTTATCTAAAGTGGAATCGAACTGGGGAACCGGCCTCTACCAGATTAGCGCTCTTATCCACCATGCCATTGGGGACTCGAGTTACGTTTCCAAATATCGTTACTTATTTCAGATGCTTTTTATGAAGTAAAGGCACGATGTTAAACAAGGAACGTATTTTCGTTGGAGATATTTTTCAATTGGGTGTACAATTCTGAATATTTCCATAATTTTGGAAATTTAGCTTTTTAATTTCATGCTTTATAAAAAGAAAAAAATTAGTCTTTAAAATATTACGTGCATGAAAGAATGTAGTATTATAAGTAATAATTGCTTCTTTTTTGCAAGATTTAAAAAATTTTATTGTACTATTATTTTTATTTATTTATTTGTATATACATCTATAATTTCGTTATGTTTCAGATATGTTTTAAGTTTTATGTGCGAATCCGTTAAAGTGTATAGATTAAAAAATATTAAAATTAAAAATAGTTTTTCAATTTTTAAAAAAAAAGAATAATAAGTATTATTTTAAAAGCATTATAAAAAATAAACTGTAACATTTCCTTCTCAACTGTCTGAAACTTAAAAAGAATTAATAAAATTTATTTAAATATCATATTATTTTTTTAAATATTGTAAAAAAAAAATTAAAAACAATTTAAAAAGAAAGAAAGAAAGAAAAATACTACAGTGTTAAAATACTATATAGTTTAAATGTACATGCATAGATGGCGCCAAAACTTTTAGCGGTTTTACTTGAAAACCCATGTAAAACCGACACATTGGGAAATCATTGGATATATTTTCAATATAGAGCCACATTTAGCAAATATTGGAGTTTCATTGAAAATAATATCACTGTAAGACAAGTACATACAACCAGTGGCGGATCCAAGGGTCATGACCCCCCCCCCCCCCCCCAATCCCCGTTCAACAATCTGAATCGCTCTGGCTCATTAAAGCTCTACTCAAATCAAAATTAGGTAATTTCTGATACATCCCTGAAAATATTTTTAATCTCAAGAAATTTGAAAGTGCACTTATTCTGAAACTATGTGATTAAAAAGTGTTTTCTATTTTTCAATAAAAGCAAAGGATCTTTCCAAAAATTTCATAAAATTTGGCATTTTAAACAAAATTTACGGACGCGAATGCTAATTGCTCCCTCGTGACGACATTTCTCTGGCTCTCAAGTCCTAAAAATTGGCTTAAAATGCTAACTTGACAACATGTCTGAATCATTCTTCGCATTTATAAGAAAATGGGAAATGCTTCGATTTCTTGGTATCTGAATGAAATATATATATACAGTAAAACCTGTAAAGTTGACCACCCTTGTAAGTTGACCACCTGTCTATGTTGACCTCTGTTGTCAGGAACCAAATTTATCCCATACAAAACTATAAGATAAACCCTTTGTAACTTGACCACCTGTCTATCTTGTATCTTGACCACTGAAATTATACAAATTTGACGAACTATTATAAATTGAACATCAAAACCCTTTATAACTTGACCATCCAAAAAGCTAACAATTCATGAATTAAAAAAAAAGTAACTCTCCACGAAATTTTCTGTTTTTTCTATTTAACTAGAATTTCTAAAAGGGGGAAATAGTTCTTAGCCTGGGAAATTCTTTTAGCAGTGATAGGTGTAGGTAAATAATTCAAGGCTTATCTATTCTTACATTGTTGCTCTTGTGGATTTGGCTTTTCAACCCTCCCCCTCCATTCTTTGATTCTAGATTTCTTTCTTATATTTCCCATTCTCTTATCATTCCTTCCCTTCTTTCAACAACCCCAGGTGCTACTTGGTAAGCAGAAATATATATATATATATATATATATTTTATGTGTAATAACTAGTATAGTTTGAACACTCACTAATTGGCTGTATATTGATTGACTGTTTTTTTTTAAATAAATAGTAATACTAATTGATTTTCAAATTGATACAAAACTATTAATTCATTCTTGTAGTTAATCTTTTCTTTTATAAGGTGTTAGAAATATGCATGGTAATACAATATTATTTTAAAGCCTGTCAATAAATAAAATTTTTGTGGGAAAAAAATGATATGGTATGAATATTACGTAAAAAAAAATGTAAATTTATCATCACCCTTTATAAGTTGACCACTGAAGTGCGGCACCACAAGTGGTCAAGTATGTGTATATAATATATATATATATATATTATATATACACATTATATATATATATATATATTATCTATATACACATTATATATATATATATATATATATACTTACGAATACTAATGCAAATTTTTTGTATTTATGAATGAAAATGAATTCACGAAAGTATCAGAAAAATCGTCGGTTTTAATTTGGGAATAGCCTTCAATAAAAAAATTGATCATGAAATGATGCGACCCCCCCCCCCAAAAAAAAAGAGGCATACACCCCCCCCCACACACACACACCTCCCTATAAATTAAGGGCTGGATCCGTTCTTGCATACAACAATTAATTCCTTCACTTTCCAAACATGTCAGTTATTTCTAAACATCATTTACGGAAATTGTACTGTTTTGAAAGCGATACAGAAACATTCCGTAAAATTTACGGAAGACTTACTGTATTTACACGGATTTATAATCTCATAATGTCAATTACGGAAATTGTACTGTTTTCTTAGAAAGATGAAACTATTCCGTAAAATTTTAAGGAAAAGTTTGTGTATATTGACGGATTTTTTTTTTTTTTACAGTGTTACATTGTGTTCATACAAGAAGTAAAATCCTTTTACAAAACGAAAAAAAGTACATATTAAGGTAAAACTTTTCGCTTGTAGCTTTTCCTGGAGTGTTCAATTTGTGGACAATCTCGCTTGATGCTCCAACAATTGTCAGCCATCACATGTTCATCCCATCTTCCTTTAATACCGCTCTTCCATGACCTTAAAATTTTGGTGAAATCGCTCACCCTGCTCATCACTGACTAAAACAAGATTTTCTGGTAAGTCATCAAGATGGCTATGCAGAAAATGAAGTTTGATGCTCATGTTGCAACCAAGCCTTTTGAAGCTCTCTAAAAGTTGCTGGCTTCGGTGTAATTTCTACTTGCGTATTTCCAATAAAGTCTTTGACAAGGTTTTTGAATGCCAACTAAGCATTCTTTTGGAGTTCTGTCATTGCTAGGATGAAATGTTCATCTCTAATGAGCTAACGAAACTGTGGGCCGTCAAATACACGCCTTTATTATTTCAAGAGACAGGTTTTGAAATTTCGAAATGAGTTACGTGAAACAGTCTACTTCAATTGACAAAGCTTTCACGATCTGCTTCATTAGATTTTATATGCAGAGGTGGAAATATAATGTTCTATTGTCGGCAAGTGGCCGATGCAAAATGTTTGGATTTCCAAGTCTGGGGTTAGATCTTGAAGGCCAATTCGACTGGAACCAATGCTTCTCATGAGCTCTGCAGTCCCATATGCATAAAAAACAGGGATATGTGGTATAACACGTTGCTATCCAAGAAGGAAGCACACCATTTTGAGGTCAACACAGATGATCCACTCGTGAATGTGATAGTGCAATAAATCAATGGCTCTCTTTATCTCATAATCTTCTCTCAAATAAACTGAATGGCTTATTGGGACTGCTCCAAATTAATTTCCGTTGTGAAGGAGTACGCATTTCAAGCTCCTCTTTGAGCTATCGATGAACTGCCGCCATTCAGTCGCGGTATAGGATGGAATTCCCAACTCTCCCATTAAACCATGTACGTTATGGCAAATAACAAATCCATCGTTACTTCGAAAGTATTGAAGAAATTCACTTCCTCTTGATGGAAAATAGGATACTTTAGCTGACTTTTCAAGCAAAAATTTCTTGTGCTGTCTTGATGCTAAGAGTTCTGAAGCTTTTTTCTTCCTATGACTCACGTCCGATTCAGCGTAGAGTGGACACATTAATCTAAGCTGTAGAGAAAAAACTTGACGTGATAGAAGAAAACTAATTGCAGTTTTGAAATCAGTACGCTTTTTTGACTTAAAAACAGCTGAAACATTAAAGTCAACAGAAATTGAGATAAAAATTGTTCCCCAGTGTAATTATTGCAGTACAATATTTACATGTATGTTATTCTTTTTAGAAAATATCCTAATAAGTAATTTTCAAGTAGTTTTGATTCATTATATTTCAGTCCACTAAATTTGTTTTTTAGTTGGCACGTGAAGGTCAAGTAAAATATTTTTTGAAAAAAAAATTGGCATGCTACTATAAAAAGGTTCGCCAACCCTGGTCTAGAGCAAAGAAGCTTTATTACTGAATCTTAACTTATGTGTATGTACAGAATAAAAGAAAAACTTCTTAATGATAAACCTAAGTTAATAAAGCAGCGCACATTAACTGAAACCTTCAGCAGTTAAGTAAATTACAATTTTTTCTTAAATTGTATATTCCATTAAATGAATGATTCATTTTACTTTTTCTTTTATGATTTATTTGATGAAAATGAATGTTTAACTTCGTATTAATAGCTGTTATATGCAATTTTTAATATACGGATGTCTTATTTTGCCTTTTTAAATGGTTAAATTTATTTTTCTTAATGGAATGGCAATATTTTTGATGACCCAAAGTTCGAAAAAATCCGAAGTTCGGACTTGGTAAAGTCCCGAGGATTCCGAACTTTAGACTTTGTACTGTAGTTTAATTCATAAAATGTAAAATGACTAAAATATCAATTTCATATGATTGCTAAACATAATTAAAATTTAATATTTTTCATAATGAGAGGTTCCTGCAATAAATTATCTGTTATCTCGCCATGCAAAACTTTTTCTCGCTAAAACTCAGAGTATTTTTTCATGAATTCACAATCACCCCTGCTAATCATAAACACTTTCCTTTTACAATGGCCTTGGTATAACTTAGGCTAGAAAAGGTACAATGTCTTCCCAAATATTATAAAATAGCAACAAAAATTAAACTGGCCATTGATAAAATTTCTAATCCGTTCTAAATTTCTAATCATTATTTGATAATTCTTCTGGTCATAAAGTTTTTCTGCTAAATTTAACTTTTTCACTTCTAAAATTTGCCATAGACAGAGAAAAGTGCTTTACCGAGAGAGAAATATGCCACTTTCTGAAAGAGTCTGTGAAATTGGCTATTATATGCAATGTTGAATAAGAAAAGAAATAACTTGGATGGAGATGCAATTTCTAAGATTAAAAAAAAAAAATTAAATTAGGCTTCAGGTATGGATTATGAAATATTTTCCAACACTACTAAATTACGAGTATTGTTAAGAAATTTCATTTTTATTTATTTTTTTTTCTAAATAGAATGAAATGCGAATAAATAATTTAAAACACTCATAACACAATAAAAGCCCATTTTCAGCAATTGCTGTTCCTGTTCATAGCCAAATTTTCACAGGAGCAAAATTTTCAGTAGCCTCATACCCCACAAATGTTTAATCCAGCTCTGGACTGACCCCATTATCTAATATTATGTCATTGATCAGGCATTGTCTAAAAATTTAAACTTTAAGTCTATTCTCACACTTACCAATAAAGATCTGTGCTTATACTTTCTGTAGGTATCACTTTCTATTTCTCATCTACCAGAATTAAAATTTGTAGTTACTATTGGTTTTTAATTAAATTCATTCTTATTTTCTGGTGATTGTTTTTATTTTATTTATTTATTTTTTCATTATAAAAATAAACCCTTTTATTTAAATGAATGCTTTTTGAAACTGTCCAGTTTAAAAAGATATTCTTAGCTGTAAATGTGTGTACTAATATCAAAGCATGCAAAACTAGCCTGATACTGATCTATCTTTTGATGTTTAAAGCATATTTTATACCTTTTTTTATGACAATTTTTTCTTGCTGTGTCTAGAATATCCTGCAGTTAATGTTGTCCATTTGTAAAAATTTTAGTTTAAATTACAGTTGAATCTCGTTATCCCGACACTCTAATGACCAGAAAAAGTGTCGTCATAAGCGGAGTGTCGCGGAAACCGGAGTTGGAGAAAAATATGTTTACAAAAAGCAGTATTTTTAATTTCAGACAATTCATAACTGTTTTTTGCAGTTTTAAGCAGTAAAAGATTATTATTAAATAAAATAAAAACAAAATTGAAAAGGATAAAAAACAAATGTATAACTTTATTTTTATTGTTAGATGAAATATTGATGAATTAAGGTTTCCTTATCTCTAGATGTGCTTCCTACAATTCTTTTTTTTCAGTATTACACAATGAATTGTAATCAATATTAGTTGTTTCAGAAATGGATGTTAGATAATTTCTGATTGTTTCAATGCAATGCAATGCTTCGTTTTTAGTCAGATGGAAAGCGCCGTGAAGCAAGAAGCACCACGAAAACGCCGCCTGACCAGAACAAAATGACCGCGAGTAGACTGATACGTCAATCTGGAGCTTAAGTGGATCATTCATAGTGTGTGGGTTTATTTATTCCGATAAAGGATTGAAGTAAAATTTCTCATTTATCTCAATGGGTGTTTTAGACTTTTTTGTGAAAAGTTTAGCTAAGACATTTCTTACCGCTTAATTTCTGTGCTTATAAGATGGATTATGAAAAATGGACAATTTTCCTACACTGTCGGGATATCCGGAGTTGAAAATTATTCAACGACGTAAAGTCCGGAGTTTATTTACATTAAAATCATTACAAAAAAATCGGGACTATGAAAAACTGACGTGAAAACCGGGTGTCGGGATAACAAAGTCCGACTGCAATAGAAATGCAAATTAATCTTTATAAATAGATTTTTTGATGTTGTTTATTTTTACATCTTAGAAAACGCATAGAGAAGAGCGGGGCACATTTGATCACTTTTCACTATTAATTTTATCTGCTAAATTTTCATGAAATTGCAAAATATAAGAATATATTTATAATGTCCTAATTTTTGTAAAAATGCATATAAAAAATTGTAAATAATTATTTGTAGAAAAAAGTTGTTAAATGTGTGCCATCATGGGATACCTGTGGTAAGCTTATGGTGCATTTTTGATAATTTATTCGAAATAAAATAAAATGAGTTTTAAACATACATGTTACTATCTTTCGTAAATAAGATTTTAATATTAACTTCTAGTTGTTTTTATAGTGAGAAAAAGAACCAGACGTCCAAAAAAAAGGGGGGGGTTGGGGACATACAAAATAAAATAACATCAGTACTACTGATATGTACAAAGCCTATAAAATGCCCATTAAGGATATTTATAATTTTCGAAGAATATTAAATGCACTATTTATAGGATTGTATATTTGGACAAGTGTATAAGAAATTTCATTGCGGTAATCGCCTGCAAGTGATGGAGGCGGCAATTTAAGAAGGAATGTCTGGTTAATAAAACTTCCGTACATCATCTATTTTTTTTTTTTTTTTTTTTTTTTTTTTTTTTTTTTTTTATCAAATTCTTCTTTCCCTCCCCTCCCTATAATTCCTACAAATTGCCTGCAAGTTTTCTTCGTTGTAAATTTAACTAAAACATAGTCATTGCATCTCAGTGAAATCAATAGGAACATAAGTTGCAACTTGCAATGCAACGTCTACTGGACTGTCTGAAGTGTCATAATCATCATGAACTGAATAATTAACATTATTAAAGGTGTCCCATTTACAATGATCAAAAGTGTACCATATACCTATGTGGAATATTTTGTTCTATAACTTTTGCTTTAATAGTTGAAATGCATTTTCTAATTTTACAACTGATTTTGCTTTATTGCTCCGGTATATTATCAAAATTTTAACTTATTCCCTGTTTATATAAGAACCTCACAGAAGAAAATAAAAGGAATTTCATATAAAGATCAAAAACAAACTTATCTTTTTCATTTGAAGACAGATAGACAAAGTGAAAGAAAATAGTGTATCACAGTTGTGGTTCACAATTAGTAAAATGTTGAGTTAAAGGACGTTATCACTAGAATTATAGAAGTTTGCAAAATTTAAATTGATCGAAGGTAACCTCGTGGGGCAAATGTGTCCCACTCTTCCCTAGATTCTGTGGTAATTTAGCTATTGCTTGTAAAGTATTTTCTAAACATTTAATGGTTTTTATTTTATTTTTGATACTGCACTCAATTTCAACTCTATAGATCAGGGTTGGCGAACCTTTTTATAGTCGCGTGCCAATTTTTTTCACAAAATATTTTACATGACCTTGACGTGCCAACTAGAAAACAAATTTAGTGGATTAAAAAATAATGAATTAAAACTACTTGAAAATTACTTAAGATTTTTTATGATATGGGTAACATACATGTAAGTATGACACTGAAATACTTATAGAAACATTTATATTTTAGAAATTAATAAAATAAAAAAATAATGTGATTAATTGTGTTGTATCTTCAATGAAAAATAATTAATATAATTTTAACGCTCAGTTAATTTTAACAGAATGCAAACTAAAATGGATTTATCAGCAACTGCATTCTATTTGATTTTTTATATTATTCATTTCAGAAAATAATGACTCACAGGTATAAATAACAGGGAAAATTATTAAACTGAAAAAAAAGGAAGTTTATATTTAAATAGTTCTCAAATTAATTTTAAAGTTGCCATAATTTACCATCGGTATCTTAATTAATACATATAATAATCTTTCCTTTTTGGTAGTTTTCAAATATTTTCTTTGTTTGATAAATTTTCGAATTATATTGAATAAGATTAAAATTCTTCAATTTCCAATTAATCGAATTTAGAATTAAATCAGGTCGTCTAAATTTGTGTATTTTGTGTAAAATCAGTGTATCCTGATTTAGAGACATAATCAATGCCGCGCCGTGCCAAAATTATTCTTTTGCGTGCCAAAAGTGGCACGCGTGCCATAGGTTCGCCGACCCTGCTATAGATAATTAAATCTTAGGTGCATTTTATTTAAATTCATAATTTTTTTTATATGTGTGGCTTATAAATTTACACTTTTTCTTTTAAGGCTGATGTTGAAAAGGCAGTAGCAGCAGCAAAAAATGCTTTTAAAGTGGGTTCACAATGGCGCACCATGGATGCCTCAGATAGAGGACGTCTTTTGGAAAAGCTTGCCAGCTTAATAGAAAGGGATACAGAATACTTAGCTGTAAGAATTTAAAAAATAATAGTTTTACAAACTGGTATTTAAAATGATTTTATACTGTTGTAATTTTTTTCATGCTCTTTTGAAGTGAGACATGTTTGTTGAACTTCTGAATATTTGAATTTTATTTTAATCAGGGTTGTAGTGGGTAGCTGCCCGGGTACCCGCCCAGCTACCCACCCGGGCTGGGTTTTTTACAACAATAAGGGTTGTAGTGGGTAGCTGCCCGGGTACCCACCCAGCTAGCCGCCCGGGCTGGGTTTTTTTATAAAAAACCTGGGTTTTTTACAACCCTGATTTTAATGTATTTTCTGTTTTCTGAAAAAGAAAAAAAATTGAAGTTATTGATATATGAATAAAGTTTAGTACGTTAATTTGGGTGAGTTGTATGCTAGATTTTTTTTTATATATATATAATATTACTCTCTTGTTTTTGGACAAATAGAATAGAGTGGCCATGTGTATGAGTATCTGCTTCCATCTATAAGAGTAATTGCATTCATTATCTATCATTCCAATTTTTTTACTTTTTATCTGAGAAATTGGAGATCTCTCCTTAAAAACCCACTAGCATTCAGTTACCCTTAACACTTAATTCCCCCTCCTCTCTTGCCCTAATAATATATTGAATGATTTTCTAATAATTAACATAAATATAATTAAGCGTTTATTAGGGTCACTGGGGGTAAAACAGTCACAAAACAATAAAATCTAAACACTAAGTTAGTGCCATGAAGGAAATTTCACCTTGTTATTAATATAAAAGTTAAAAACATGCAAATAGTTACTTAAATGGAACTAAAAACTTATAAAGATGTTAGTTAGTATATCCCGAGATCTTTCGAACGTATGTGCGTTCGAAATGAAACGCCCCCTTGAAAATGAACGCAGGTGCATTCGAAGGATCTCGGGGCATACTAACATACATCTTTATAAGTTTTTAGCACTTTTTAAGTAATTATTTGCATGTTTTTAACTTTTATGCAGTCATAAAACTAAGTTATTTCTTGCTTTTCAGCTAAATTCAGAAAACAGTAACGGATAAATGTGCATTTTTTTTCTTTTTCAGAATATATACATTTGAATATTTTGGAAGAACTTTAAGTAGATTTTGTTTCTAACATTTATATAATTAGTGCCTAATTAGACCTTCTTTAACTACTCACTTTATATCCCATGTGAAGGAGTAAAGGAGGTAACACATGGGTAAAATTGTTATTACATGTAACTTATATTACTTTCAGATAAAATAAATATCAGAATTTAATTATTTATTTGCAAGAATGAATGCTTGCCTGCCATTATCTAAACTTGTTTCCTTTAACATCTGAATAATACTATTAACTTTTAATTATATCAACGTCATCAGTGTTTGGAAAAATACATATTTTTAGACCCTTTTTGTGACCCATTCCACTTTGTTCATGTCATCTTCTTTATCTAACTTGTCTAATAAGTTATTTTCTTCCAGTATATTTCACAATTATTTTTGTATGTGATTTGAAAACTTTCTGCAAGGACTTTTCCCAATTTTTTTTTTTTTTTTTTTTTTTTTTTTGCCCGCATTTGTTTAGGAGTAAAAACTTTTGAATGGTAGAATTTTGGGATATTTTTCTGTCTTTCTTGTTCTCAATCTTTTATCTTTCTTAATTTCTTGTTTGACAATTGTTGCTACTGTTCTTGTTTTGAATTTTGAAAAGCCATCGTAGTAGGAGATTATAATAAGGATAATGTATTGACAAGAACAATTTGAAATAAAGTTATACGATCAGCAAAGAAAACTCTTTTGAGATGAAGAGGAATAAACTAATTTTCTCTTTTGAGATGAAGAGGAATAAACTAATTTTCTCTTTTGAGATGAAGAGGAATAAACTAATTTTCTCTTTTGAGATGAAGAGGAATAAACTAATTTTCTCTTTTGAGATGAAGGGGAATAAACTAATTTTCTCTTTTGAGATGAAGGGGAATAAACTAATTTTCTCTTTTGAGATGAAGAGGAATAAACTAATTTTCTCTTTTGAGATGAAGAGGAATAAACTAATTTTCTCTTTTGAGATGAAGGGAAATAAACTAATTTTCTCTTTTGAGATGAAGGGGAATTAACTAATTTTCTCTTTTGAGATGAAGAGGAAATAACTAATTTTATAAATTTAGACCAGCCATACTCAACCTTTTTTTTTTTTTTTCTTGCAGGCTGCAAACATATGTGTTTGTGATGTTAGGCGAGCGAGCTGCAACACACTTATATAATAACGTAAAAAGATGGTAATTAAAATAATGAGATAACAAAGGTAGTATAACAGAGAATTCCAATAAAGTTAATATTAAAAGGGTTAAAATGTTAAGTTTGTCAAGAAAGAAATGTTACCAAAAATTTTATTACTATTTCCAAGCAATATGCTTTGTGATAGATTTCTATAGCAAATGTTGTAGGAATATTTTGCGAATATTGCTGTTAACTAGCAGTGTGAAGTTTTTTTGTGCTTTTTTTTCGTTGCCACATCAAACATTTATCCCCAATAAACAGTGTTAGCAATATAATAAATACGAAATGTAATAATATAACAATTCAGAATTTCTAAGTTCTAAAGAAAAGAAATCAGAATTCATTAAATGTCTTTTGGTCAATGCTAAAACTTTTATTTTTTAAATTTAAAAAGATATAAAGTGCAAATTTAATTTGGAATGATGTTTAATTTTGAAGATCAAGAAATGTATACACAACTGTAGCACAAAACTAGACTACATGTAAATAGAACTTTTGACTAAGTAAACAGTGTTTAAGATGTTTTAACAATTTTAAATTAATTACAAATAACAGGACAGATTTTGTCTGAACATGAACATATATAAAACACAATAATGCAGGTCTTAAATATCTTTTATACATATCAATTGATTTTATAAATATGGATTAATGATAAGCCTCAGGCCACTTAAAAAGGGCAATAATCCACATGAGGCCCACAGGTCGCTGATTAAGTATGGCTGTTTTAGACAGTGAAACAGACAAAAATAAAGTGTTGCCACTCAATTTTATTTTTTTTAATAATCTCAAAAACAAATATAATTTTAAGTGAAAATTGTCGACAGCAGGAACTAGAACACATACTATCTGTGGTATTTCTAATAAAAAATTAAGGCAGTTTTACAACTAGTAAAAAATATTTTTCTTTTAGATCAAATAGAATGAATTGATTTTATAAATTTAATATCATAGATCAGTTTCAACTGACGTCACACCCTAGCAACCAACTTGACAACCACGTTAATGTTTTTTGTTTGCGCGTCAATTTTCAAGGGTTTCTCTATTTTCATTGGTTGAGCACTAAAAAACGTGTGATTTTGATTGCTTGGTGGAAAATTGGTGGCATATGGTCACGTGGTTGAAACTGATCTATTGTTACTCAATTTTTTTATTTCTTAAAATAATACTTATAAAAAGTGAAAAAACAACAATTAAACCTTTTTTAATTTTCAGAATGTATTTTTCTGTTCTATTTTACCACGGTTGACCACTTTAGCCCCACAGACACAGCTTTTGTGTTTTTTACTGATGTTTGTTTACTGTTGTTTAGTGATTTTAAAGTGTTCATAATTTAATTTACATCTTAATCAGAACTCTTTCCTTCCTTTCATATAACTAGGGATTTTTAAATATGATCACAGATATCCTTGTTTATATAACAATATCAAGTTTGAAAGAAAAATTTTGTCATGCAATTAAAAATTTGCAGTGGGCATGATGAGAAATGCATTGTTATTGGTATTATATTGGTATTTAGTTATTATTAATGCATCAGCTATTGCTAAATGACTTTTTATGCATGAAACAACTACTGCGTTTTATAGAAAGCCTCTTAAATAATTGATTCAAAAATATTTATTTGTATCTTGCATTATAAAAACTGCTTATAACATTTGAAAAACAATATTCTGTGTATATTTTGTAATAAAAACAACTTTTTAACCTTAACAAGACTATTTTAAAATGATTAATGTTTATAATAAAAGTAGATTAACTTTTTTTGGTTGAGATCATATTGTTTCGAGCTTTAACTGTGCACTCAATGGATTGTTTGCCTCGTCTATATTTTTCTTCATCTTTATTTAAATCTCTCTTCAGATTGTGAGAATTAAAATAATGTAAAATTGCTTTTTCTCCAATTATATTTTTACATTCTATATACATAAGAAGGAAGTATTGGAATTATGAAAATTTTCGACTTTTTGTTTTTTATCGAGTTACATGTTTTGGGGTGTCTGAACACATTTTGACTATTTTTTGAAAATACTCTGTCTCCAAGTGACACAAATCTTGTGGTTACTCTATTTCAAGAACTAAAGCACGAAATTTTATGAAACTTCATATTCTGTTATACTATGACAAAAACAGGTGCTGATTAGGTTTGGGTGTATATCATTCAACATGTGGCACTGGTATGCTGTATTTTTCATGATTTCCGTGGCTACTTCTTGGCATCTATGTGATGGAATTTCATCAAAAGTCATATTCAGTTAAACATTAGTACATAAGGTTTCGTATATATATCCCAACAGTAAGAGCTGATGTGTTCCGTTAATTCATGACTTCTACAGTGGACTATCTAGGCAAAGTTTGAGGCATATTTTGGGCCCCTTCACAAAAATCCATTTAACTAAACAGGCTCCTTCACAAAATTTCTTTTAATAAAACAGGTCCCTTCACAAAAATCCATTCCATAAAACATACTCTTCCTTACAATTAACGATGAAAAAAGCTAGTGTGATACAATAAGGTCATAAAACCAGACCTGCTAACTGCTACTAAAAAATCGTAGTTGCTACGATTTGGACCTATACGCTACGATGCTACGAAAATCGGTCTTAAACTACGATTTTTTGCAAAAAACACAAACGCATTTTTTGTTTCTAGTTGCAATTTTTATACCGCGCATCATATTTTTCAGGAGTGATTCTGTTCCGAAATTTCCAAAATTTCAAAGTATTCATTTCCGAAAGTTTAAAAAAAATTGGTCATTAGTCCGAAAATTCGGACATTAAAAAATGCTCATAGGGGGGGGGGGGATGGCCTGCAAAACAAACTCCTTAACATAAAACTATCTTTATGTATATTAACCCACAAGTGAATGGTGTTTCTGTAAATATTTATACAGGAATTCCCTTCCTTAGAAACAGGGGTGCCATTTTAAGAATTTCTGGATGGGGGGGGGGGAGGTGGTTCTTTGAGGGGCAAGGTTTGAAATATTGTAGTGTGCAAAATCACACAATTTGCACACGAAAAAGGAGAATTCTGCATAATCAAAAATACTGTGCGGTTTTTCCCCCTGTAAATTATCCCACAGACCTATGATTCTTTTGCGAGTATACAGGGTGAGTCTAAAATCATGGGACAAACTTTGAGGGGTGGTAGAGCTCACAGTAACAAACAATTATTGTATAGGAATATATGAACGGCGTTGACGTACAAACACCAGGGGGTTAATTTGGTGCTTTTTTTTCAATTCCTACTATTAGCTCACACTCTCCCTATATTTATTTATATATTTATCTTGTACAAATTTTCAATCGTTAATAAAATACTCATTATTCATCCTATCATATTGAAATAAATTTTTTTAAACTTGTACTGGATGACAATTGATGTTAATAAAGTTTTTTCCAATATTAATTAATTAATTAAATTTTAATTAATTAATTATAGTTTTGCATGGGAAACAAAATGGCCGCCATTGGTTATTGAATTTCAATGAAAGTAAAAAATAAAAAATATATTACAATTCATCAGACATACAAGTAAAATTACATAAATACATTTAATACAATTAAAAAGCAAACGTTTCAAGCTAAATTTTAGTCCCTCATCAGTGCAAGAAAACATTCAAATGACAGAAAACTATATCAATGCAAAAACCCTTAACGGGTTAAAAGTTTGTGACGCAGCACTTTATCTTATGCTCTAAGAATTTTAAATATGAAACTTAAAAATAATGATATCAAATTTTGAGTGACGCTATGCTATTAATTATAATCTCTCTATATATTATTTATTTCATCTTTTTATTTTTTTATAATCGCATGTGCAAAAATTATGTTCAATTTAAAGAAATGTATAAAAGTTTATTCATTGATGCTTTAACATTTACACCTCTCATAAATCCCAAGTATGAGTTTTAAAAGATATGATATCAAAATTTTAGTGACGCTTTGATGTGGCTTTAAAAGATTTGTTTTAAAATTAAATTTAAATTGTTTTTGTTTTGGCTAAGATATATTCACACATCTAAATAATAGTTTTAATTTTCCAATATGCTTTAAATATGTCACTTTCACTGAATTTATATAATGCATTTAAATGTATTTATTTGAATAAATTGATTTATCCTTTGTCCAATGCTATTAAAAATTTAAAATAAGATTTGCGTAAATAATTTTGTTGCCTCATAGTATCCATTTGAATACATTTCCCTTAGTTTGGATACAATGACGCAAAAAAATTATTTACGCAAATCTTATTTTAAATTTTTAATAGCATTGGACAAAGGATAAATCAATTTATTCAAATAAATACATTTAAATGCATTATATAAATTCAGTGAAAGTGACATATTTAAAGCATATTGGAAAATTAAAACTATTATTTAGATGTGTGAATATATCTTAGCCAAAACAAAAACAATTTAAATTTAATTTTAAAACAAATCTTTTAAAGCCACATCAAAGCGTCACTAAAATTTTGATATCATATCTTTTAAAACTCATACTTGGGATTTATGAGAGGTGTAAATGTTAAAGCATCAATGAATAAACTTTTATACATTTCTTTAAATTGAACATAATTTTTGCACATGCAATTATAAAAAAAATAAAAAGATGAAATAAATAATATATAGAGAGATTATAATTAATAGCATAGCGTCACTCAAAATTTGATATCATTATTTTTAAGTTTCATATTTAAAATTCTTAGAGCATAAGATAAAGTGCTGCGTCACAAACTTTTAACCCGTTAAGGGTTTTTGCATTGATATCATTACTTTTTTGAGGTTATTGAAAAAAATAAATAAAACAATAAACACACACAAAAAAATTAAAGACCAATACAAAGAATTCATAGTCAGGATTTCAATTCACCTTCAGTCTCTTCCACCTCCCTCCCCGCAAAAAAGGATGACCATACTTCAATTTTAAAGAGCATCGTGCAATGAGATTTTTATAAGAACTCTTTGGTAAGATATGGAAGTAATGTACAACATGCATGTTTAGAGGGTATTTCTGTTGGTTTGCTTCAGAGATATAAAAAGCTATGTTAAATTTTACTATGTAAAAAAATTACTTTGTTAAGAAAAATAGCAAGAAATATTACTCTTTAAACCTTTATATATATATATATAACAATCATCGCTCACTTATAAAAGTAATTCCATACATTTATATTAAATCCAAAACTACAAATTTCTGCTTCTCCCTTTTCTCATTCCTAGTGCAAAAAAATTAAACATTCTTTAATTTTATATAAAATAATCTTTCACCATCCTATTTAAAATTCTTTATTAACAATAATAATAAATCATATAAAATAATCCCCTGAGCTCCGAAGATTCCACTTCTGCTTTTGCACCCACCTCTCCAGCTTACCTAAATAATAAAATCTTTCAAAAATTAGTTTGAAAAAAAAAAAAAAATCTGCAACATTTGTTGCTCACTAACATAAATAAATAAATAAGCTCTAACTTCCCTAATGTACAGTCATGGAAAAAAAAAAAGTAAACACCCCCTACTAACTCCTCAACAAATTACCGTAGAAGAAAGTTACTGGTACCGAACGATTGGAAATAAAGTCTACTTTTAAATGATGTATATAAAATTTGCTTAAGGGGTCATCTACATATTAAAACGAACCATAACTTTGTTTTATTCAATAGCAGTACACAATTTTTACAGCATAAATGAATTCTACACAATTTAATTAGCCTAAAAACAAATTTTTATGCAATTCGTACTATAAGTTTCCGAGAAATTAATTATTTTAAAACAAGCTTATTTTAAGGGCTGTATCCAAATTGAAGTTCGGTACTCGATTGTTAACCGAGAGAGCCCCCTTCTTGATCAAGGCACCTTAAGCGTCACTCAAGCAGTCAATGAAGTTTGCTAGATTACAGGACAGCGTAAGACATTTCAAAATATCTAGTCACTTCTATCATAGACGGCCCCTTAAACCATAATTTTGCCGTTTTTTAAGCATAATTTGAAAACTATTTGGAAGAAAAATGTGAAATTTTGGATTTCCATAAAGCAGGACTTAATAAATCTAAATCCATCAAAAAAATTGTAGGTTACAATTCATAATTTTTTCGAATATTAATTTCATAATTCATATCATAAAATTATAAAAATTGCAAATTCAACGTATTTATGTTTGGGTATGTTAGTATTACTGCAACACAAAAAATTAGCACATTAGGAGCATAATTTCAGGAGATATGAATGAAAATATGAAAATATAATTTAACATTAGAAGCACTAAATTTTGAATGTTTATATTTCAAAAACCTACTATTCAAATTACTTGAAATTTGGTGCCTAGGCATAGTTTGAACCGAAGATTTGAAATATCTCGTTAAAATTGGGTATTGCCATTGAAAAAAATGAAGTTTGGATTTGTTTTAATATGTAGATGGCCCCCTAAGCAAATTTTATATACATCATTTAAAAATAGACTTTATTTCCAATCGTTCGGTACCAATAACTTTCGTCTACGATAATAATTTGTTAAGGAGTTAGTAGCGGGTGTTTACTTTTTTTTTCCACGACTGTACATTTCACTTCTTCTCCCTCCCCCTACTCCCCAACATTAAAAAAATTTAAATCTTTAATTTTATACAGAAAATTCTTCTATATAAATTATCCTCCTATTCCTCAAAATTACCACTTTCCCACTCCAGCCTAGAGATTTCAATCTTTAAAGCTTTTTAGAAAATCGGATCTGCAAAGTCTGTTGCTTAATAATAAAATATATAATCATGTACACTTTTAATTATTTTTCACACAATCAATTGATGTCATGATAATAGTTGTTCTGAGCGAATATTGTGTTGGCTGGGCTGTCGTACAGATAGCTCAATTGGAAGAGTACTGGCAATTAAAGCCAAGTGTTATTAAAGTTCACTGTAATTCAAGATGTTTAACCCCTTCACGACAAGAGCACTTTGGTTAATTTTTAACCTTTTACTACAGGTTTTTAAAAACAGAAAATTTTCTGTAATTGAATCACGTAAATGCTCCCATTAAAGAAGGTAAACTTTACAATTAAAAATAAATGGTGAGAATAATGAAGGATTCTGAACACCTTAAGTGGCCAAGTATACCGGTCGCTCATTCCCAAGGGCTTAAAGATGCTTTTTTGCTATTATAACCTTTAGGATTTACAATATAAAAAAATCTTAACCACTTCTGAGGTAAATAAAGACAGTGGAAAAAAATCAAGATGGCTATGTTTTGATTGGCAAATTCTAAGCTGAATAATTTGTGCTACAGAATGAAAAAAAATATAAAGTTGTAATAATGTCCTCTTACAGATACTAAATCTTTAAGGTTTTTGATGTGTGAACTACATATGAACACAGCAGAAGATCTTTATAATGCACACCTTGGTATGAGAAGTTGTGCGTATTATAGAATTTTGCATTATATAGATCATATTTCATACATCGTTAAATTTACTTCGTATACATGCTTTAAATTACATTCCTTGGAACAAGAAAATGTGCAAATTATGAAATTTTACATAATAGGTATAGATCACACATTATTAAATTACCTTAAAGATATTACCTTGAAATATAACATCCAAATATGCCTGGGCAAAATCATTATAAAGTGGTAACTCATGACTGACAGTTTTGGGAACACTAAATGCATGGCTGGCCAATTTATTCTTTTTCACTATTTTTAATAACGAAATCTTTGCCTTATTTTTAGCAGAATTTTCTTCCATTAAATAAGGCAAAAATTTATAAAAAAAAAACAAACCAACAACAAAAAACTTTTGGAAAGCATGCATTTTAGTGCTGCAAGAAAAACCTGTCATGAGCTGCTCTGATTATAACACTCATTTACAAAAAAATTTAATATAATAACAATGTTTTCATTACTCCAAAATAATGTGTTAAAGGCGATAATGTATCATATTTAGTGTTCCAAGAAATAGCAATATTTGTAAAATACATGTGCTTCTTAACTGAAAAATTCATTGTTTATATCTGAGAAATACATTACATCTTCTGCATTAAAATTTTTTAGTGGCAGGCTTTTGTGATTGAACAAGGACTGCTTGCAGAGTGCTTTTAAGGATTTTACAATATAAAATTATGGCTCTTGAACTACTATTAATCAAATACAGTAATAGGGATAAAAAAAAATCATTAAATAGTTTATTTTAAAAAATTACTTGTATTTTCATCAGATATACTGATTATTACTACCATATGTTATGTGTAACATATTTATTAGAAAAGTTACAACTATTTTCATGAAGTTTTGGATTCCCCCCCCCCCCTGACATACTGTCAAATTTCGCGAGGTTTTTTTTTCTTGTGATGTTCCTCCCCCGACCGAGAATGAAGCGAGTTTTTTACAATCAACTGATTAATTTTGTTTTTCTTTTATTGCTACTTTTTTATGTTAGTGTGGTGATCTTTCAAATGCTATTGCACAACGAGGCGATAAACGCGCTACTCTGTAAGTGGCACGGCAACCCCCCAGTATACAGGTGGAATTGATAAAAAGAGTTTTTGTAGTCAGAATATGCGGAATGTTACAGAATAGTGACTGGTTTAATGAAAGCAGAATAAAAACTTAATATTTAATTTAAGATGCGAGTCAGATTAATATATTAATTGAAATGGTTACTGAGTAATCACTTTATTAGTTTATACAAAGTCTAATTATCATGACAGCTACAATGCAGCTGCTAATGAAATTTTGTGAAACCAATCTTTTCTAAATAGTAAGATGTTCTGAATTGTTCTTATTTACAATTATACTTCATTACCACAAATACCATATAAGGGAGCTGGCTACTTTTATATTTTTTAAAAGTAAATTATTTAAAGCTTTCTTTTAAGCATATTAACTTTAAAATTAAATAAAAACAAGTATCTTACTTTTGCAAAAAAGCTGTTTTATCTTATTTATCTATAAACTTTAATTACTAAATAAGGAAAAGTATCATGATGAAAATTTTTACTTTTAGGAGCTCAAAACAACCAGTCAGGATAAAATGGTTCATTTTGAGCTAATCGTGATAATTTAAGTATATAAAGTAGAATTTACTATCAGTCAAAAATATATCCAAGACTGAAATCAGTCCTGAGACTGAAGGTCTTGCACCCATGGCTGTAATCAATTAGCCTAAAAGAAATGCTTCAGGTGTTTGTTTTTTTTTTTCTGTTTTTCTTTTGTTACAGAGATAAACGGCAAGAATTTTTTTCCCCTTTAGGTTAAATTTTATAAAAATAAAGTACTACGATGCTTTAATTTTTGAAGCTGAAAATAGTTGTATAAAAAAAAAAATAAATAAACGAAAGATGTCATTTTAAGTCAATTTTCGTTTATAATATTATTAGAAACGATTCGCAAATGAATCATTTTATAAACGGGATTGGAAATCTTAATTTTGATTTCGTCATACCTTTTATTTAAATTGTGCGTTCTTTAAAAATGAAAGATTTTGTTTAATTTCTTTAAAAGAAAACTCAAAATTAAATTAGTAATCTATCTGTATTACACTCACATATCACAAGAAATACCTATGCCACACATGAACGTTATTTTGTAAGGAAAACAGTTATAAGTATTGATGAAAATAAAAACAATTCAGAACATTATACTAATTAGAAAGGATCGGTTGCAAAGAATGCTGTCTGGATAATTAGAAATTGTACTCACTTTCTCCCATTGGAATACCATTTCAAGATCTTTGATATTTCTTATTTCTTCAGTGAACTTCGCGTATCGCGTAGTGATACATGGCGAAGTCTTATGGCGAACGCGATGAATTTTAATTTCGATACGAGAATTTTCGATAAATATCGAATTTCGATACGAGAATCTTTTTAAAAATGTGAAATATTTTCTCCTTAAAAAATGTTTACTTACTATGAATAACAATGAAATAAAATACCTATAATTACAAAATACTGCTCCATTTAAAAAAATCAGTCTAAGTATTTTAAAGCACATAATAAACTGTTTTCGTAGTTTAAAAAAAGATTTATTGCCAATATTCAGATTTTTAACTGTGACCTAAACCGCGCAAAACCGATGTGCAACGTTCTGTCTGCTAGCCCATAGAATAACATGTAATCCGCGATCCTAAGAAGTCCATTTTTTCATGCGGATTATATAAAAATTAAGAGTTTTCCTAGATACTAGGTTAGTCTTATCCAGTTCGTCAAAAACAGATTCATTTTATATATTAATGTTTTTAAAAAAATCTAGACCGTTTCGGAGAAAAAAAAAAGACAAACTTACACCATCGAAATTGCTTTCAAAATGGGTTTACAGATCTGAAAATATACTGCACGTAGAATTGTAAAAAATTCAGAATAGGATTAGACTGCAGATATAAGACTGTTTTAAAAAAATCAGAACAATAGGACCTATATTTGATGAGTTATTAACAGGCGGCTTTTCGCATTTTCTTTGATGTCGAGTTAGCTGTATATATGAGTTCCGCCATCTACGAATTCTACGATACGATACGATACGATTTTAGGCTTAAGGCTGCGTCACTCGGAATACTACCGTCTTCCATGATATCATGTTTACAGTTAAAAATTATTAGCAGTTAAAATTAAATAAAGTATAAAATATTTTTAAAACAATGCTGAGTATTCAGGAGGAAGTGCACATGATTCATTTATCGGCGACGTTTGCTTACGAGTGAACACACCTTCCAGAAAAACTCTACTTTTAATATTATTGCAACCGGATCTTATAACTTTCATATTCGTGAAATCTGGGATATGGTCGGTATCCAAAGAATGCTGTACAATTTTAGACTGTAGGTTTCCAGATTTGTAAGTACGTTTATGCTCGGCAAGGCGAATGGCCAAATTACAAATCTGGAAACCTACAGTCTAAAATGGGGTAATCTCGCTCTGCACGCTTTAATTACCTTTTCCTCCCCAAAGGTCAAGAGGGGTGGGGTGTGAAAGTTGAAGGGACAGATATGGCGCATTTGTGTCTTGCTGCCTTTTTTTTCTTTGGCGGTCAGCGAACGGGGCTTCGCCAAAGCACTGAACTTTCCAAAGGCCGTACAGCAGAATTAGAACAATTTTTTAAACGAGCCGGGCCGACATAAAAATTTAAACGAAACCCATAAAATATGCAGGGCCCGACTAAGAGTATAGAAGACCCCGGGGCAAGCACCATTCTGCTGGTGTTGGTGGTTGGGGGGGGGGGGGGGCTTCTATCTAACTATAGAATTTTCTTGTGAATAATGTGGAAGTGGCTAGTACTAAACTTCATACATATATGTATGCATAAATTTTGTACCCGGTACTGCTCACATCTACATACAGGGTATCACAAAAAGATGGTCACAACTTTAAGGCTGTTCTCAACTGTTCTGCTCAACAAGCGCAAAACGTTTTGACACATTTATAGATTCATTTTTTAACGGAAAGATATAAAATTGGAAGACCTGACTATGGAAGCGATTTAGAATCGAACTGTGTTTTCGATTTCTTGATAAATAAATTACCTATTGAATTATAAGCGATTTTGATCACGTGACAAACACGCTTTTCATCCTTTCATGAGTGATTATTCTTCTTTCGCGCGGAAATTCAGTTCAAAACGCCAACTGGCGCACTTTGACACTACTTTCTGAAAGATCTATTGTGTTTGCAAAAAAAAAAGGGACAAAACAGCTTAAGAGGCTACTTCAGTCAAAGGAAAAGACCCGTTCGCTAATGCTAATTCTATGGAAGAAATTTATAAAAATATCTCGGTCGCATTTTAATATTTTTAAATGATTTCTTTTGCATTGAATAGTTGAGATTGATCTGTACAAAGGCCGTTTTTTACTTTTTCGATTTTGTTTGCAGATATTTCTTATGAGAACACTTTCATTTTCGGAACCGGTTTCGAAAGTAAAAGTATCCTCATAAAAAATATCTGCAGTCAAAATCGAAAAAGTAAAAAACGGCCTGCATACAGCTCGATCTCAACTATTCAATGCAAAAGAAATCATTTAAAAATATTGAAATGCGACCGAGATATCTTTATAAATTTCTTCCATAGGATTAGCATTGGCGAATGTGTCTTTTCATTTGACTGAAGTAGCCTCTTAATTACATAGTTTCTGAGCAACAATATCTGCTCGATTCATGCATTTCCGAACAAAAATAAGTTAAAACTTATGTCAAAGTTGTCCTTTTGGATTTGAGAAAAATACTAGTCGGACAATAGTAGAAAAAATGATAAATTGGTTGACACGAATATTTGTTTGCAAACTTTTAATTTGTATGTTATAAGATGTCTAAAAGAGAATGCCACAAATTGGTCATCATTAATGATTTAACATGCCACATTACGAGAAAAACGTTAAGAATGTTCTCAAATCCGAAATGGCAACTTTCTGACATAAGTTTTAATTTATCTTTGTTCGAAAATGCATGAAACTAGCTGGTGCTGTTGTTCAGAAACTATGTAATCGAGCTGTTTTTTTTTTTCTTTTTTTTCTTTTTTTTTTTTTTTTTTGAAACGCAATACATTTTTCGGAAAATAGAGTCAAAGTGGCCGTTTTGAACCAAATTTCCGCGCGAAAGGAGAAAAAACACTCAAGAGCGGGCCAAAAACGGGTTTGTCACGTGATCAAAATAGCTTATAACTCAATAGGTAATTTATTGATTAAAAAAAATGGAAAACACAGTTCAATTCCAAATCGCTTCCATGGTCAGTCTTTCCGTTAAAAAATGAATTTTTAAATGTGTTAAACGTTTTGCGCTTGTGGAGCAGAGCAGTTAAGAACAGCCTTAATGTAGAATTTCTTTTGAAAATGATGACATACTAATAAATTTTAATCATTAGTTTTCTAATGATGTAGTTTTTTTTTTGCATGGGTGTTGTGTGTGTGTGGGGGGGGGGGGGGCGTGTACTGGAAGCAGAAGGGGGACCACACTCCCTTCCTAAATGTTTGAAATATATGAATTTTGGTCACTTTTGGCTAATTTATATCATTTGACACCTTTTAATGAAAATCCTGATTACTCTCATGGGCCCCTTGGCGGCAGCCCCGCATGCCCCTACATAAGTCGGAAAATATGAAACTGAACATATGAATATGCTGACAATACTGAAAATATGAAACTTTTGTCATGGATATGACTTGGATATGATATGACTGATATGACATGGATATGACTGTTCTCAAATCTAAAAGGGGCAACTTTATGACACAAGTTTCAATTCATTTTTGTTCAGAAAGGTATAAAAATATGCATGTAGAATATAATTAATATAACTTTTATTGTAATATTTTTATTTCATTAAAACTTTACAAACAATAATTATTAAATACAATATGCAATTATTTGCCGCTGGATGTAATTGAAATTTTAAGTGAAAATTTCCTGTAAACTTTTACATAACATTTTATAAATATAGATTTATGTTTATTGTACAAAAAAAAAAAAAAAAAAAAAAAAAAAAGGGAAGTTCTTTTTATGCAATATAATATATCGTTTATCATACATTGTATATATATAAGGTAAGTTAACTTTTATTATTTAAATGTTAATAATGCATCGTAATTTAAATAATGATATTTAAAGCAGTAGTCTATTACTTTATTTTATGTTACTAAATTACTATTCTCATTAAATTATTAATGCAAATTGCTTACATAACATAATATTTTGAACTTAAATTAATTTTTAATTATATAAAAGTTACTCGCGTATTCTGCGATATTGGAACTTTTTATACCTCCTCAATCCTCCCTTTTTTGTTTGTTTGCGTCCTTAATTTCTTTATGTTTATTATTTCTGACTTACTAATCTGAAATTAATTCAAAGATAATTTAAATGAAGGTGAATGTCTTATATGATGAAAAAATTCAAAGCAATTTTATTAAAATAAGTATTAATTTAATTTCTGTATATTTTTTATGAACAAAAGTTTTCATGATTCAACCATGAATCATTTTTATCCTTTCATTTAGGAAAAAGAAGTATTACATATACCTAGAATAAGGCCTTATAGTGTAAGGCCCAGAACATAGAGTAAAGCTGCCTTTTGATGACAAACATATCTAAAAAATTAGTTTTAAACATCCATTTTCTTAGAATTTTTAAAGATTACTTGCAACCTCAATAAAATTATTTCCATAAATAGTTTACAAGTTTTTTAAAACTGCAATATTTTATTTCAGTAATGGTTGTTACTTTTTATCTGATAAAAGAAATAAAAATTATGCTCCGTTTGCATTTCAAAAATCTAACAAAAGGCCCTTATAAAAAATATCCCTGTATATCTAATAAAAAGAATAAATTTATATAAACTGAAATACTACACAATCAAAAACATGGCACAAACAGATATGATAGAGTACATGTAAAATTTATTACAACCTTTTTCCAGTCCCCACCCCTCCTCCACACACATATTTTTTAATTAATCAATATTTTTGTAATAGCATAAAACATGCCTGCAGGTTAAAAAAAGGGAGACACTTGTTTTAAATTCTAATTTCTACTAAATAAACATCCCTAATGTCAAATACAAATTAAAAATATAAAAGTCCTCTCCTCAAGCCCTAACTTTTCAACGGTTCCCATAACTGTTTTATTGCAGCGCATAAGATTTTATTTGCCTCTTTGATGTAAATCATATTTTTAAAATATTTCAAAACAAAAGTGCTCAATGATAAATTCAGGAGGTAGCCTTGGTTCGAGTGTGTGTGCATGTATGTATGTGTGTGTGTGTGTGGGGGGGGGGGGTAGCCTCACTGGAAGATTTTTAATTTATTCCGCAGGTTTATAATTCTCTCCGCAGGTTTCGCGTGCGAAAATTCAAAGCGTTCAAGTTCAAAAGGTTCACTTTGACAGTATTTTTGATAGATCTTTTGCTTTATCAAAAAATGGGCAACACCATTCCAGTACAAAGTTTCTGAATAAGAAAATCTGCCCATTTTATACATTTCTGGACAAGAATTAATTCAGAAATGTCTCAGAGAGTAGTTACTTTGGATTTGAGAACATCCATAATAAATTACAAAGAAATATTTTGAAAAATATACTTATATTATACAACTTCAAAAGTTATTATATTTTAACCTTCTTTTGTTCTAAGTTACATCAACTTTTTTAATGAATCTTTATTTGAATGTTGCAAAGTCTAGTTTCTAAGAAATAATTAATGTTGCTATTGTGTAATTCGTCTTGAAGATACATAATCTATAATATATTGAAAAACTTTCCTATAAATATGTACGCTGTAGTCGTGACCCGACCGAGCATATTTAATTGTTTATTTCATGGGCCGGAGCAGATCTGTTTTTACTTATTTTTGTACGGGCTGACCCTGAACTGTGAAAATATAAAAGAATCGGGTCCGGTCCGAACTTTTAATTTTACACTGACCGGGTCAGGAGAGTTTCCGTGCGGGCCTGGCTGGGCTGAACCCGGTCCTGGAAATTCGGCCCGTGCAGACTTCCAGCTCTGACCCAAATTTTCTCTCTGCTGATTGTTAGCGTGACAACGTCAAAATATGTTGCGACAAAAATGTTAATAAATTAAAGCAATAAAATATGGGTATACAATATAATTAATATAGCTTTTATTGTAAAGTTTTTATTTCATTAAAACTACACAAACAATAAATAAATACAATATGTAATTATTTGTCACTGGATGTGACTGAAATTTTAAGTGAAAACTTTCAATTACCTTTTATATAATATTTTATAAATATATATTTATGAAAGAAATATTATAAAAAAAAAGTTCATTTTTCTGCAATATAGTACAGTGTTTAGCATACATTGCATATATCAGTGAAGTTAGGTTTCATTATTTAAATGTAAATAATGTAACTAAATTTAAATATTGGTACTTAAAGTAGTAATCTATTATTTTATTTTATTAAATTACTATTCTCATTAGATTATTAATGTTCATTGCTTATATAACTTAATATTTTCAAATTAAATTAATTTTAAATTATATAAAAATTACTCTTGTATTCTGTGATATTAGAACTTTTTTCTACCTCTTCTCCCTTTCCTTTTTGGTTGTTTGCTTGTTTAATTTAAGTATTGCGCGGCAGCGCAATACTTATTTATTTCCAGTGTCACTTCTCAATGTTAATTTAACATGGAAAAGCCTATGGAGATGATAACTTTTTCATTTTTTCTTCCCACCTTTTTGTCCCTGATGCCACTCATTTTTTATCCTTTACTAATTCTAATGATATTATAAATTTAAAGTGTAAAAAAGTTTGCCTAACGTCAAGGTCAAAACGAATGGTAAAATGCCTTTGCATATGGATGAATTATAACATAGAGAGAAACATGGGCCATTCTTTTTTTAGATTATTCAAATATTTTTCTTAATAATTCCAATTTTCGCTTTTTTCATTGAAAATCAACGGACATTTTTCATAGAAAATGTAACATTTTTTCTTCATTGTTGCAAAAATTTCAAAAGCCGTAATAATAATTTATTTCTTTTTAGTTGAAAGATTTTCACGTGAAATATTAAATTGAGCTAGTTATTTTTTTCAAAAACTAAAAAGGTGAATATAGCGTCATAGTGGAAATAAAAAGGATATTTTCAGAATAAGTGTTTGCTTTGGTCAAGTTCATATTTTAGTAAAACGTTTCTAGTGGATAGCTATTTTTACGCAGGTAGTGAACTTAGTGGGGAATTACGTAACTTAAATTTTAAAATGTATTTTTTTTTTCCCGAGATGAGAACTATTTACACCGCAAGTTAAACTTAGGTAATAATTTTCGGATGTGTTTAGATCATCCTTTGGGAGAGAATGAGGTTTAAAAATTTAAGTAAAACTTTTATTTTTTAATTTCTACTGTATCACAGCTATAATATTGTTAAATATTAGCAGTAAAGATTCAACACAATTTACATTTACAATCATAGCGTTCCTGAGTGGGAAAATAGGGTATCTAAATTTAAGTGAAGTTAATTATTCATGTTTTGATTGTAGATTTTTTACTTTCAGATTAGAAGTTTTTGTCCAAACTTCCGCAAGCTGCATTACTACAATGGTGAAATATTTTGAATTACACATTGGTAAACTGCATCCCACATTGTGATGCAATACCGCATACATAAAAATCTGATGATGATACTCTCTATTAATTTTGAAATGCGTTCGTCTGAGTTCATTAGTTATTAAAAAACTTGACATATTAAACAAAAACATAATTTGAAGAACAAATTAAAAAAACAAAATTTATTTCCTACATTGTTTAAGCCCGAGAAGGGACAGATATTAAGTTATTTCATTCAATTAGTTCTACATTTAATGTTAAATTTTTGTAACAAATTAGTTAAGCCAATTGAAGATTAAAAAATAAAAATAAAATTCATACAATATGATATTTAAAACAGTCCTAAAAAATTAGCTTCCGTTCAAATGAAATCGAAAAAAATCTGAGACTTTTTTTTAAGTTGCATGCATCTTACCATTTTATGCACAATTGTCATAAACATAATACAAAATCTGCAATAAAAATATTTTCAATTAATAATGGAAAAAGTCTAAGATTTATTTCGATTTCATTTGAACGGAAGCTAATTTTTTAGGACTGTTTTAAGTATCATATTGTATGAATTTTATTTTTATTTTTTAATCTTCAATTGGCTTAACTAATTTGTTACAAAAATTTAACATTAAATGTAGAACTAATTGAATGAAATAACTTAATATCTGTCCCTTCTCGGGCTTAAACAATGTAGGAAATAAATTTTGTTTTTTTAATTTGTTCTTCAAATTATGTTTTTGTTTAATTTATTTATGTTTATTATTTTTGGCTGAATAATCTGAAATTAAATTAATTTTAGAGCAATTAAAAGTTACTCTTTTTGAAAGACAAAATAAAAAAATTAAATGAAGGTGAATGTCTTATATGATAAAGTACGAATCAAAGCAATTTTGTTCAAACAAGTATTATTTTAATTTCTGAATATTTTTTATGAACACAAGTTTTCATGTTTTAGCCAAGAATTATTTTTATCATTTCATTTAGGAAAAATATGTATTATTACATATACCTAGAATAAGACCTTATAAAATAGTGAAAGGCTCATTACATACAGTAAACCTACCTTTTCATGGCAAGCATATCTTAAAAATTAGTTTTAAGCATACATTTTGTCAGATTTTTTATTTAATTCCTTGACACCAGAATAAAATTATTTTGATAAATAATTTACAAGTTTTTTTAAAACTGAAATATTTTATTTCAGTAATAGTTGTTACTTTTTAACCTGATGAAATAAATAAAAATTATGTTCTGTTTTTCTAAACTCTAAAAAAGAGGGGGTCCTTATAAAATATATTCCTATACGTCTGATAAAAAGAATATATTTATATAAATTGATATATTGAACAATCAATAATACGGAACAGACATAATACAGTACACACAGTACACGTAAATTTACTGCAGTCTCCCCCCTACCCAGACACACACATTTTTTTTTTATTAATCAATATTTTTGTAATGGCATAAGACATACCAGGGTTTAAAAAAATGTGCATTTTCTTTAAATCCAAATTTCTACTAAATAACCATCCCTAATATTTCAAATATAAATAAAAAATATTATAAACAGTCATCTCCACAAGCCGCACTCCCAGAGTAAAACCTGCATTGCTGCAATGTAACTTTTCAACTGTTTTATTATAGATCACAGTACTTTGTTTCCTTGATGTAAAGCATATTTTAAAAATATTTCAAAACAAAAATTCTCAATGATAAATTCAGGAGATGGCTTTGGTGTGTGCATGTGAGTGTTTTTTTTTCTTTTTTATTTCTTTTTTATTTTTTTAGGTGGGGGGGGGGGGGGGGATATTTCTGGAAGTTTTGCTTGAGTTTAATGCTTATTAATGTAGTTTAAGTGCAAATCCTCCCTGCAACCACAGGAGCTTTAAAAGTTCCTCCTGGAGAAAAATGCCTGATTTTAACCCTAGAAATATTAAAGAAATATTAATGTTTCTAAATTACTTAACGCACTTAGTTTTTACTTATTCTCGTACTAAATGTGCCAAAAAGGGTATACATATAACATTAAATGAGTTAAAGGAAATATTTAAAAAAAAATTGCTAAAAAATTATTAAAATTTACAAATTACTTAACGCATTTAGTTTTTATTCATTCTCTTACTACATGTGGAGTAAGGGGAAAATAAAGGAGATTCATATAGCGCATTATAAAACATATTAAATGAGTTAAAAGAAAATTTTAAAAACGAAATTGCTAAAAAAGTTGTTAAAAAATGTACAAATTATTTGACATATTCAAATTTTATGAATAATTCTCTTAGAATTATTTACAAAAAATCTATATAACTATATGTTACAAAAACCAGACGTTGAAATTTTTTTCTCAAAAACAAAACTAATAAAAAGTTATGTTTTCTAAATAATTTAAGCATGTTTTTTTATTCTCTTGACAATTGTAAACACACACACACACGCATATATATATATACACACATATTACAAATTTGAGATGCATCAAATTTTCAAAATAGAAAACTGTAATATTCATTTTAATAAAATCATAATCAAAATACTTGCATTGTACTTATTGCATACAATTCTATATCATGTAACCCAAGCACATCTAAACAATAATATTTTTTTAATTGCAGATTATCTTAAATAAATCTTTTTCGGAACTTGTTCTTGCCCAGTATATTAATAAACATGAAATATTTATTAATAGAGAGAAGGTACAATTTTAAAAATAAAAATTTATTTTGTACGCGATTTTCTTTTCTAATTCGTTTTCTGGCGGGACCAATCCTATATGTTCATTATTTTCTATATAATAAATAATATTCAGTTAGCCAAACGAGGGATAAACTGCTTAATACAGTAACCCTACTCGTGCGCCGTAGATTAGGGGGCATTTAAAGCTGGGGAGAATTCTATTGTTCGTGTGACCCGTGCCCAGCGTAGTCTCACCGTCTAAAATTGTACGGCATTCTTTGGATACCGACCATATCCCAGATTTCACGAATATGAAAGTTATCAGATACGGTTGCAATAATATTAAAAGTAGAGTTTTTCTGGAAGGTGTGTTCACTCGTAAGCAAACGTCGCCGATAAATGAATCATGTGCACTTCCTCCTGAATACTCAGCATTGTTTTAAAAATATTTTATACTTTATTTAATTTTAACTGCTAATAATTTTTAACTGTAAACATGATATATAGTTTTCTGTCATTTGAATGTTTTCTTGCACTGATGAGAGGCTAAAATTTAGCTTGAAACGTTTGCTTTTTAATTGTATTAAATGTATTTATGTAATTTTACTTGTATGTCTGATGAATTGCAACATATTTTTCAATTCCTACTATTAGCTCACACCCTCCCTATATTTATTTATATATTTATCTTGTACAAATTTTCAATCGTTAATAAAATACTCATTATTCATCCTATCAGGTTGAAATAATTTTTTTTTAAACTTGTACTGGATGACAATTGATGTTAATAAAGTTTTTTCAAATATTAATTAATTAAATTTTAATTAATTAATTTTAGTTTTGCATGGGAAACAAAATGGCCGCCATTGGTTATTGAATTTCAATGAAAGTATTTTCAATAAGGGTTACCACAGGGGGGACCCTGTTCTGTCCCCAAATACCGCCAAGTTTGTCGCCAACTTGGCGATATATCGCCAAATTTGGCGGCCAAAATGAGTCGCCAAAAGTGACGCCAACTTGGCGATATCTGTAATATTTCGCCAAATTCCCATAGAGTTCCATTGTAAACCTACTTGCTTATAGAAAATCAACAAATTGAGATATTTTAATGCAACAAAAACTCATATTAGCTTGATTATATTAAATTTTTCTTTGATGGCCTAAGTAGGAATTGACTTTAAAAACAAAATTTTTATTCAAATATTAAAATAATATATATATATTATTTTATTCATTATATTTCTTTTTTTTATTCAAAATTTCTCATTCATACCAGAAAATTCATATACTATTATTTTCTTTATTTAAGACAGATATTCCAAAATTCCTTGAAAATTTCCGGTATGAAATCGAAATTTTGGAATTTAAAAAAAAAAACTCCATTTCTTTTGATGTATTTCCTGTGTTTGACAGATTTGCCAGTTTTGTTTCTTTTTATTCAAAAATTTCGATTTCCTACCGGAAATTTTCAAAGAATATTTTCTGTATGTAATCATGAAATGCCTGTCTCAAATAAAGAAAAGGATAGTATAAGAATTTTCTGGTATGAATGAGAAATTTTGCAATAGAAAAAAGTGCCAAATTAACCCCCTCTCCTGGTGTTTGTACCTCAACGCGTCACTTCCGGTCATGTATTCCTATACAATAATTGTATGTTATAGTGAGCTCTACCACCCCTCAAAGTTTGTCCCATAATTTTAGACTCACCCTGTATATTTTGAGATTTCTTGGAAGTTCGCGATTTTTTTTTCTTTTATGGAATTTCCCCCAAATTAATTCATGAATTGATCGCGGGAAAATTTGAGAATTTCTTCAAATGATTGTGTAAAAATGTCGGGTGTTTCGTCATAGATCTCAGAAACAAATAGTGATTATCTTCAATTGGTCGCTGAATAAAATCGCTAATTTCATTGAGAGTTCGGCACCACCAGTGGTCGAGAGATTCTGCTCTCGAAGCTGGTAGACGGGAGGTGCTGGGTTCGAACCTATTCGTGCCCGTCGGCCTAATCATTCGGAGTTTTTGTGGTTTTCTTCGAACCATGGATTTTCATGAGTAAATATGGGTTAGGTTCCCTTAGAAAGACACCCCACGAAGGGCACTTCCCCTGGGCCTATATCCCTCGAGTAGATAATTGGTCGTCAAAAATCAACCCTCATTGAGAGTTCAGGAAGAAATTGCGAATTTCGTCAAAAAATTGCGCAAAATATCACGAACTTCGATAAACTATCGAGGGGAAAATATCGCTAATTTCGTGAAAAGGTCGCGGAAACGAGTAGTGAATTTTGTTAATTGGTTGCGAAAAGATATTGAAAATTTTGCCGATCGGTTGCGATAACTATCGTGAATTTCGACAAATGACCGCGTAAAAATATCCATTTCGTCAATTGGTCGCAGAAGAAAATGAATTCCATCAAAGGATCGTGGTAGAAACGTCAATTTTGTCAAAATATCACAGAAACAAAACGCAAATGTCACCGAAAAATATCGCGGGAAGAATACACTTATTTCGTCAAAAGGATCGTGGTAAAAAACGTAAACTTCATTAAAGGATCGCGGTAAAAAATACGAATTTCGTCAAAAGTTCGTGGTAAAAAGTGCGATTTCAACAAAGAATCGTGATAGAAAAATGTGATTTACGATTGTGGGGGGGGGGGGGGGGGGGGGGGATGTGAATATCCTGAAATGATCGCAGAAAAAAAAAAATCGCGAATTTCATCAAATACTGCATTGGGCTAAAAAATTGGAACCAGGCTCTTTTTACAAATGTAAAAAAAAATCGTATAAAAATTTTCAGAGGAAAAAATTTACTATATTGAGTTGAAAGACTGAAACCTTATTCCTTTTACGAATGTCAAAAGATGGCTGCGAAACAGAAAAAATCAACCAACCTCCAGATTAATTTTAATTTTGTGTGCTACAATTTCTCATTTTCAAAGGTTGGCAGGTCTGTAAAACTTCTTAATGTTAAAACTACCGAGAGGAGTCAAATGACCCTTTTTTGGATTTTTTTCTTGAATTTCTCAAACTAAAATATTACGAAATTTCTTTATATTTCACGACTTTTATTAAAATATATGATCATATTATTCCTTAAAATGCCTCATCTCCGAGCTACTTTTTTTGCCTAGAAAAAAATATTTTAGGCTTAAGGGGTCATTCAAGGGGTCATTTGACCCCTGAATAAACTTATGTTAAATCATAAAGATATAAATGTTTTATTTTGTAAGAACATTAGTAAATTGCGTGTTTTTGTTATTGGATCATTTATTTTGCTGTATTACATCATATTTGTTAATGTCTGATGGTATAGTTAGAAATTGACTTTACTCCGAGTGAGATTCTAGTTTGAACATTTCAGGTTATATCGAGAACGAAATAATCTTAAAAATATGCGGTGAACGTAAAACAAATTTGCACAATTTTTTTTTTAATTTTTCAAATTTCTTGAAATAATTAATTTTTCTGAAAATTTTTGCGTAATTATATATATATTTTTTTTTACTTTAAGGGGTGTTAACTCTTAAAGCTTTAAAATTTTCAAAAGTTTAATTTTTTTTTAGATGTTAAACTTCTAACTTTTCTGAACATTTTGGTATAATTGTTTCCTTGAAATTCCCATTAGAACAGAAGTTATGGCTTTTAGAATTATACCTGCTCAATAGCTAAAGCGGCATTTCCGAAACTTTGAAGTCATTTTTCTCCAAATGACGTTTTTGGGCATAACGCGCACGATATCTCAAAAACTTCTAAACATTTTTTCATGAAATTTTCAAAACATATGTTGCATCCATCCAACATACATTGCAAACATTACATTCATGTCAGTCTGTATAAACTGAACCTAAAATTCTAAAAAATTTATTTTGTAATCCTGCGCGTAATCTGTTATGCCGATTTTCTGCTCGTCAAATGTCTGACAGTTTGGAGCTCCCTGTAAATACTAATTCTGCATCTTGCAAATTTTTAAATATTTGAAATGACAGAACATATATTTTTCATTCCCAATTAAATTTGTGTCTTAGAATCAAATACATTTTAAGATATTAAATGTTAAAAATGATCTTTTTTTTTTTCATTTTTTCCAATTTTAAGAGTTCTGAAACCCCTTAATAAATAAACAATTTGTAATAATTATATGAAAAAATTGTTTTATTCATACAACAAAGTGTATCAACTTGTATATTTTTCGCAAAACATAGTAAAATACATAACTTTTTATATAGGGGTTATTTGCCCCTTCCGGTAGGAATAGGTATAAAAAAAATATCTGTACGTTTAGTGTTAAAACACCATAAAATTTACAAATGCGAGTGTTGCTCCTGCTTTCAAACTAGAAGCACATACTTTTTTGCACCTAATGAAGGAAGACTAAGTTCTTTGGAAAGTTCTTGCACATTTGTAAATTTTATGGTGTTTTTAAGAGATTCTTTTTGATCTTACACTCTTCATTATTTTTATTTTTATAGGTTTTAAAATGCATAATTCAAAACAAAACAAGTTTACCAGAAAGGATAACTGCAGCAGAGTTTTAGTAATAAATGTTTGGTCCGAATTTGAGAGTTTGATTTCATCTTTCATTACAAAATATTATTTTTCACAAAAATATAATAAATTTCACAAAATAACTTTTGTTTTTTGCAAAATGGGCCCCAAGAAAAAAAAATTCTGCATCGACCCCTGTTCTGCGATAGCTACATCCCAGCATCTAAGGGATGGAATTTGATCAATATTCAGTTGGACTGTGATATAAATTGGTACTGATCAGGTTTAGATTCATCTTGCTCAACTTGCATCTATGGGATGGAATGTCACCAAATTTAATATATAAAATACTTATTAAAAATTATATTGATTAAATCTATTTTCACTCAATAGAGGACCTGTTATGTTTTTTATGATGAACGTTATGGTTGTATCTCGTTTTCTATTGGTTAGAAATGCATCAAATTTTATATTTGACATTATTAAACCTTTTTTTTTCCAATTTTGTATTTGAATCCCAACAGTTAGTGCTGTTGAACTGTTCTTTTTTTATTCGCTGATCACTATAACTCAAAGTTAAATTTAAAGAAATGCATTATACTTCATAATTGTTGGTGTGTGAAAAAAGTTTTGTGTTAGCCACAGCATACTAGTTATTTATTAAAGATATGCATGTTATTCAGTCTTAAACTCTTGTTTTTTATGTTTACTGTATTTACATTATTTCTCTCCTACCTCTAGAATTTAAATACCCTTGAAAATGGCAAAATATTTACAGATTCTATTGGGGATGTTATATTTGCTGTCAAAACACTAAGATACTATGCTGGATGTGCTGATAAAATTCATGGAAAAACCATACCCGCAGGTATACATATTTTATTAATGCAAATTCATCATTAAGGACTCCTTAAGACACCTATCGAAGTGCTAACATGATATACTGTGTTGCTCTCTTTTTTTAAATAAAGTTGTTTCACATAATTATTTTTATTTAATAGTTACAAGGTTTCATATTGGTAAACATTGCATGGATATCATTGTAAAACATAAAATTTTAATGTGTATTTGTTAAAAATAATTGTGACCAGAATCAACTTAGGTGGGTAAAGTTTTGTAATCGTCTAGGGTGGAAAGGACACTGCAGTGGCAATTGCACAAAACAAAACACTTGGATAAAACTTAGTTTTGCTGTCCGAGAAATGCTGATTCATAGTGATTCTAATTAAAAATTCTCAGATATAAAGTCTGATTTTATTGCACTAGTAAATCTCAATACTAGTAGGTTGTAGTGTTTATTTATTTATTTAAATGAAACATTCAAGTTTCTGAAACATCTATTCAGCATCTTTTTAATATTCCTTGCATAGTTTCTGTAAACAGAGTGTCTAGCCACCTGGATAACCTGGAAAAGACAGGAGAAAGTCGTGGAAATTCTCCATTCCCGTGGAAAAGTCAGGGAAATTTGATGATGCTCAAAGTGTGTTACCTGCAGAATGTTTAGCATGTAGAACAAATATTCTCATTAAGACATATAGGAACGCCAAGCAGTCATTAATCATGAAACAAATACTATCTTGATGTTCACTAATTTGTAATTTTGCAAAAATTTGTTTAAGGGTGTATTCAAATGCGAACTCTTTATTTTCTGAATTATTTTTAAATTCATTTTTGTCCTGAAACGCATCCAATTGGCAGATTCTCTTATTCAGAAACTATATAATGTGCCATGCTTGTCGATTTTTTGATAAAAGCAGAATATATTGTAAATAATGCTGTCAAAGTTGGCAATTTGAACTGAATTTCTTGAAGCGAAAGAGGTAGGAACGAATAAAAGGGTCATACTGAGAAAATAATTGTTTTTAAATAAAGTTCTAATTAAGTGGGTGAAAAATGAAAAAACACGACCGCTTATACACCTCTTCAAAAATCATGTCAGCAAGTTTCATGTTTTCACGTATAAGAGTCTCAAAATGTGGCCGAAAATTTTGAATTGTTGAGCATGAGAAAATATTTTGAGTATACCCTTAACAAATCAATAGTTTGTGCTTCAAAATCGGTTGTGAAAGTTCCACTCTCAAATTGACAACTTTTAAGTTTTTAACCATTTGGAAAAATGGTCTCTGTCCTCGTCAGGGTAGGAAATCAAAAACACATCTGAAGCTTTTTATTGGTTTAATCCGCATTTTATTCGTTTTTTGATTGGACTATACAGTAATCTGTATTTCCCTTTACTTTCAACAATGGTGGATACTTCTGTTGCCACTATGACAAAAAAGTAATAAAAACTACAAAAAAAAAAAAAAAATTTTTAATAACTCCGAAACAAATTGCGATACAGCTTTCAAACAAACTGCATTTAAAAGTACATTTTTTTCTCTATACAATGGTGTAAAAAGTAATATTGTCGGATGTTTAGAAGTTTAAGAACGAAGTTTCATTTAAAATGGGTCGTCGGATTTCTTGGAAATCTGACGATGGAAAAGCCTTTTCCCGAACAGCCAATGAAATGCTTGGATAATACGCAAGTTTCAGGTGGATAATACGTAAGTTTCAGGAAATCTGACGAGTCGCAGGCGATTTTTGTCGCTTGCAATTTTTACGTGTAATAACACTGTTAATGTTTAATTCATGGCGTACGTAATGTATGACCAACTTTTTTATGTCTTAAATTTTAGTCTTCGAAAAAATCATTTTCCAAATGATCGTTGTAATTTGTTAAATTGCTTTTTTTTTTTTTTTTTTTTTTTTGTATATGTAAAATCACAAAATCTTGATACCTGGAAAATTGATTTTATTGGTATGGAAAACCTCGAAATGTCTGGAAATTTTGTCACTTAGCCATGCTAGACATGTGCAAAAATATCTTATTCTCTTTTTTTTTTTTTTTTTTTTTTTTTTTTTAATATAACAGCACTAAAATTGTCTATACTTTAAGTTCACTTTGCCCCCACCCACCCTTAAATTGAACAATACCTGAAGAATTTTACCTTATGTAGTAAGTTTATATTAGTCCCATGCATGTTAGTTATGTGTTACTCAACTCATGACTTGAAATTTTCTCCTTCAGCTACTTTCTTAGCAATTAATGGCACATTGACATATGTAACATGCCTGATTCATATTAAAGGCAAATAAATATGAATATAATTCAAGACAATTTTGTTTTCTTTCATCCATGTTTTCTATTATAGTTTTGTATTGATATTTGAAATTGAAATAAAAATTGATAAGATTTGTGTCAAGGAAATAAAAATTCTACATTAATTTTCTTTTCCTTTAAAATTTTTATTTTCACCTGGAAATGAAGTGTATTTGATTAAAACTTTTAATGATAATCATTCTGCTTAAAATCTTCTTTAATGAAAGTATTTGGGAGATTCATCCTGTCACACTCAAAATTTTAACAAAAAAACTGCTTTGAGTTCTGAGAAAATTTGAACTGTAAAGTTTTTTTTTTTTTTTTTAACTCCTGTAGAAAAATGCAAAATAATTTTTAAGTATCAAAAATTAAAGTTATAAATTTATGATTTATGAAATACAAACTATAACTTGTATAAAAATTTATTAATTAAATTCTTCATATTCCGTTTTATGAAGTATTCCCCCCCCCCCCCCTCTCACAAAACTCTCATTGCAAAAAGATAAACTTGAATACTATCATAGCTTTAAGATCTCAGTAGTTATTACTTTACTATAATCATTGGTACATAACTATCTTTTTGAAATTTTAAAAATTGATTAAACACACGCAAATCTTCATATAATAAATTTTTCAGTGGTTTCTTGTAATGGAAAAAAAAAAAAAAAGTTGTTAGTTCTTATCAGAAATTTTTGCAGTACATTTTATTAGGAAAAAATAACAATAAAAATTCTTTAATTTTTGGTTTACTGTAATGTGACTAAGTTCTGATCAGAATTTTAAGGTAAATTAATCTTTGTTTTATTTAAAATTTACTGATGCTTAATATGTTTTAAAATATCTGTTTACACTCTAGAACAGGGGGGACAAATATTTTTGCATCAGGGTTGGGTTTCTTCCAGGACAGTGGAAGAAACTGGAAAAAATCAGAAGAAATGGAAAAAACTGGAAGAAATGGAAGAAACCAACAGATGCTCAAAATTGAAATGTATTACTATGTAAAAGAATCAAACTCAAAGTATAATTATATGACATCTAAATTGGAAATTTTAATTAATATTAAAAATATTATTTTTGGAAAAATAAGTTATTTTTTAATAACAACTTCAGGTTCAGCAGACATTTACAGGTGGATTACATTACATGGATTTTACAACTTTAGAGGTAGAGGGATGTTTTTTTTATTATGTCATTTATGTAATAAAAGAAAAAGACTACCTACAAATTCTTTATTTTTCATACAATATATTATTTTTATATACAAATGCATTATTTTTATATATAAAAATGCATTATTTTTAAACTGCACAGCACAGTAAATAAACAATTTTGTAATTATTTGTATTAGCATCTAGCATGCATATATCAATGCTGATTTTAAAAGACTAATGTTCTAAAAATATCTATGGGCATGTCAAAATACTTTTAAAACTTTCTTGAAGTTCTGTAGGACTCGAAAGAATTTTTTTCATATTGCAGTTACTCCAAAAAATACTATTGTGTGTGTGTGGGGGGGGGGGGGGGGAGCAAATATTGGGTGTACTTTAAATTTTAATAATTACTCTTATAATTTTTCATAAAAATAACATAAAGCTTTTAAATGGGAAGCTTCTTAACAATATGAATGTGCGTCATATCATGTTCAGTTTATGTTCATCTCTTTTTAGTAAGTTTTTCATAATTCAAAATTAACTTTTTATGAGGTGCAGGGTGTGAATGGACTTCTTAAATTTCTTAACTTATAAACAGTTTTCAAAGTTCTTAACTAAAAAATTCTTCTTAAATTATCATGAGGTAAAATTTATGCAGCTTTGAATATGTGTGTTATTACGGGGGAGATTATACATTGTGACAGCAAAATTCATAATATGTTTGCTGCTCTATTCAGCTGAAACATACTAGCCAAAAGTTGCAGCATAGTGGAAATTTTTTATTGTACTTTATTGCAGTGCTATTTTTGACTTTCATCATATATTTAATATAATACTGCCTTTTTAATCAACTTTCTTAAGTATGTGTGATATGTAAGAAATTAATCTTCTAAGGAAATAAGATAAAAAATTTTCCAATACTAAAGTGATTACTACCATTCTAAAATAAAATGAGAAGTTTGAAATAATTTGTTTACTAAGAAAGCAGACATTTATTTTACTTTATTATGATGTTGTCTTGACTTTTGTATGTATGTGTATTTATGTATTTATTTATTTTAATTGATGTTTTGTCTTTTAGATGGCAGCTCATTTAGTTATACTCGATTAGAGCCTGTTGGTGTTTGTGCTCTTATTATTCCAGTAAGATTCATTTTTATTTTGGAAATTTTATAAATAAGTTTAATATATTAATATTACAGTAGAAGATCTTTATAACGCAAACCTAAAAACGCAAGGTTGTGCGTTATATAGAATTTTGCGTTATATGGATCACATCATTAAATTCACCTTGTAAACATGGCCAAATATGTCTGAAATACATCAAAATACATTAAAATATCTTTATACTGCATTCCTTGTTACCAAGAGTTATCCAAATATAAATTTTTGCATAATATAGGTCAGACATTGTTAAATTTACTTTATAAACATGATCCAAATATAACTGACACAACCATTCCTTATATTAGACATTTTCATAAATGTTTATTGTAATAATAGCATTTTTTCAGTAAAAAGGTCTTAAATTAGAAGATAAAGTTGAACTAATGTATCAAATTTAGTCCTCTAGAGAGTAGCAATATTTTACAATGTGAAAGTGCAGGTGCTTTTTAACTGCAAAAATCATTGTTTACATCTGAGAAGTTGTGCGTTATATGGAGAATTGCGTTATATAGAATTGCGTTATAAAGATCTTCTACTGTATAACAATTGTTTAAACATTTGGGTAATGATCTACCCATTTATCATTTTCATAGTTTTACTTAGTTGCTGCAATGTTAAAAATGTTTCTTTAAACAACTTCTTTTTTGTTATTTTTCAATTATTTGAATGCAAATGAGAAATCCACAATTATACTAGTCAACAGCCATTTTGTATCCGATTTGTAATAAACATTTTTTATATATTTCTGCATGTAGAATCTGAATTGGCTATCAGAAATTTTCTATCATGTCAGGGTTTTATAAGATTTTCGGGTAAAATATGTTGTAAAATCTAAATTATAATTTACATTTTGGGTTAAATAATAAGAAAATGAATGAATATGTATTTTAAAATTTATTTGGATGCATTCTGCTGTAAAAAGTAACTATTAAAACATTCAGCACTGTCATCAAGAAAGACATCATCCTGTTTTGAAAAATAAAATAATTGTTATTAACATTATGGTATTTTATCCAAAAGTTTTGTGCTCGTATTACCTCATAGTTTGTAAAACTCATCTTTCATTTTTATAATGAATATAATATTGTGTATTTGTAAATGTCTCTCATTTTTCTTTTATCTAATTTGAGCTTTATAATCAAAATCTATGGTATATAATAAATATTATGTACTTTTAATAATGTGAAGACGGTATAGTAAACAATATTTGCTGATAAAAAAACTCTGTAAATATATAACAATGGTAGGTAATAAAGAAATATTTATTATATATGTGTCATCTAGTTGCAAAACCAGTCAACTCCTCAAAATTGGAAAATGTGTTTTTTCAGTTGTTTAAGTTCAAAGTAAACATTTCTACCATCTGCAAACAATAAACCATGCCAAAGCTGGTCAAATATACTGTCCTAATGACTATAAAACTAAAGAGTTTTGGTTCCAATATTATTTTGGCTAAGTGTGGCAAAAAAGTCAGCTTTCCCCAAAAATTTTATTTTTTAGAGATGGCCGGTTTTGCAACTAGACGACACATACACACACATACACACACACACACACACACACACACACACACACACACACACACATATATATATAGGTCTAAATCATATTTATGAAAGTTTAAATAACATTATGAAGCTTCAACTAATTACACAAAATATACTTAAGTTTTACTTTACTTTAACACATTCACGCCGGCGCGGTGGGTCACACTCGACAGTCTCAGAGCTGAAAAGTCTCCGGCTTTTTGGATACCAGTATTTTAATACAGAAAATGTTGCTTTATTTAATTAGAACAATTGAGCGATTTAAAGGAACAACATTTTCTCTAAAATAATAGTGGTGTGCAAAAAGCCGGAGACGTGACAACTCTGAGGCAGTCGAGTGTGACCCACCGCGCCGGCGTGAATGTGTTAAGAGTGTATTTGAAAAAATATTTTTCCACCCTCAACAGCTTTAAATTTTCTGAAATATTTTCACTCATTTTTAAAAGTAAAAACATGAAACTTGCTGAGGTGATTTTTGAAGAGATTTACAAGAGGCCTTGTGATTTCATTTTTCGCTCAATTAATTAGTTTGATTTTTAAACAATTATTTTCTCAGTATGACCATTTTTTTGTCATTCCCAAATCTCCTGCTTCAGAAAATTTGGTTCAAAACGCCAACTTTGACAGCATTTTTTGCAATATTTTCTGCATTTATTAAAAAATTGACAAGCACGGTTCATTATGTAGTTTCTAAAAGAGGATTTGCCAATTGGATGCATTTGAGAGCAAAAATGAATTTAAAAAATAAATTGGAAAATAAGCAGTTTGGATTGGAATACACCCTTAAGACTAAAGTTATAGGCAGATTAGCCTGTATTCAGGGGGAGGAAGGGTCATTATACATTTTGACTATAAGTATTTTATAGAATAAATTCTCAATCCCTTCAGAAAAATCTCATTTGAAATAATGGAACTGTGAATAATAATAACAATAATAATTTAAAATTAGATTACATAAATGTCATAGAATATAAAGAAAATAGAATTTATTGCATAAAATCTTTAATAATTTTAAGTTGACTCTAAGTTATATGAAGTTTAATCTCAATTGAGAAGAAAAAAAATAGGATTGTTTTGTCAGTGATGCTGGAAAAGTTTTGTAATTCTATGACCTAAATGTTTCTGAAATTGAGGGATTTTTGTTTTTTTTTTTTTGCTTTTTATAAAAATGTCCTAAATTTCTGTAATAAGACAATTTCAACATTAAAGTACATAACTACTACTTTTCACAAAAATCTGATAGTGTGTATTAAGCTAATAGTGTATGCATTTGTTTTGCAAATAAGTAGCATGTTTTTTAATTTGAAGAATCTCACTTTTTATGCAATTTTTTAAAATTTTAATATTAAGATTTTTTTTCATGCCATCTTTTAATTTATTATGATATTTTTGGTATTAATCTTTTAATATCTGATAATTCAACGACAACAAAAATTAGAGAAATGTAGTTTTAGTTATCTGGTAACTGTTTTTTTTTTTTTTTTTTAACTTTCAGTGGAATTTCCCAATCTTGCTTATCAGTAACAAGCTTGGACCTGCCATTGCAGCTGGTAATACTGTTATTGTCAAACCTGCAGAACAAACTCCTCTCTCTGCTTTATACATAGCAAGTCTTGTTAAAGAAGCAGGATTTCCTCCTGGTGTGATAAATATTGTACCTGGATATGGTCCAACTGCTGGTGGTTCGTTGACTGCTCATAATGATGTTGATAAAGTATCTTTTACAGGATCCACTGAAGTATGTATAATTAGGTTAAAAGAATTGCTGTTTTTTTTTTTTTCCTTTCTTTTAATTGTTAAGTTATATTTTTCTTCTTTCCAAATAGGTTGGAAAACTTATTCAACAAGCTGCTGGCCAAAGCAATACTAAAAGGGTTACGTTGGAAATGGGAGGAAAAAGTCCATTAGTTGTTTGTTCTGATGTTGATTGTAGGTATTTTTGTTCTAGACCAAACTTGTTTAGATTAGATATAGAGTGCATGTGATAAATTGGGATTTTTGCATCTTCTTATTTCAGGTATATTAATTTTCTAGTTATAATTTAATTATTTATATTCCTTCGGAATCATATCGAAGGAATATAAAGTTGGAGCAAATGTAATGTCCAGAGATGCAGTGGAAGGTATACGTGGTATATGCCATATACCTTTTGGATTTTTTAAAGAAATACCGTATACCCTTTATTTCTCAAATACTGTAGCATATACCCTCTGCCTAGAGCGTATACCCCCTGGTTTGTTTACAACTACATCACTGGTTATGGGCAGGGCCAAACCACTGAAGAAATTATGGTCTTCAATAACATAATTATATATATGTAAAGTTTCACTGGAAAAAGGATATACGAGACTGGGTCTGATGTACCACAGTGGCAAGCAGAGTTGTATAATATAGATGCACACGTGCACGCCGCCGTGCGCGGAAAATTTTCCACAAAATTCGGAACTTTGCGGAAAATTTCTTAGAAAAAAACCCATCATTTTTGTTCTTGTACTTTTTTTTTTTTTTTTAATACCGAAAAATTAAAAATGTTCCCCAATTTTATGTACGATTTATTTATTGTTTGCCAGGGGTGATTCTGTTCCGAATTTTCCGAAATTTTAAGACATTCGGATCCGAAAATTAAAAATCGGCCATCAGTCCAAAAATTCCGATAAAAAAAATATCACTGAAATATATTGCGGATTTCAACAAATGGTCGCCGAAAATAAACCAATTCCGTCAATCGTTCGCAGAAAAAATAACCAATTTTGCCAAAGCATCGCGGAAAAAACGCGAATTTCTTTAAAGAATCGTGGGAAAAAAATAATTTTGTCAAAGAATCGCAGGAAAAAAACGAATTTCGTAAAAGCATAGCGGAAAAGACGCGAATTTTGTCAAATGATCGCGAAAAAAAAAAACGCAAATTTCATAAAAGAATCGCGGAAAAAACTAATTTCGTCAAAGGACCGCGGAAAAAACGCGAATTTCTTTAAAGAATCGTGAAAAACAATTTTTGTCAAAGAATCGCAGAAAAAACGCAAATTATGTCAAAGAAGCACAGGAAAAAAACGAATTTCGTAAAAGCATAACGAAAAAAGAATTTTGTCAAAGGATCGCGAAAAAAACGCAAATTTCGCAAAAGAATCGTGGAAAAAAACTAATTTCGTCAAAGGATCGCGAAAGAAACAGGAATTTCGTAAAAGGGACGCGCAAAAAGAGCACATTTCGTCAAAGGATCGGGAAAAAACACAAATTTCGTCAAAAGGCCACAGAAAAAAACGCGAATTTCGTCAAAGGATCGCGAAAATAGCGAATTTCGTCAAAAAATTGCAGAAAAAGCAAATTTCGTCCAAAAAACGCAGGAAAAAACGAATTTCGTAAAAGCATAGCGGAAAAAGCACGAATTTTGTCAAAAGATCGCGAAAAAATGTAAATTTCGTCAAAGAACCACCGAAAAAAACTAATTTCGTCAAAGGATCGCGAAAAAAACGAGAATTTCGTCAAAACGCCGCGAAAAAAAGAGTGAATTGCGTGAAAACGCCGCGAAAAAAGCGTGAATTTCGTCAAAAGATCGCGAAAAAAGTGCAAATTTCGTCAATGGTTTGCGGGAAAGAAACTCATTTCGTCAAAGGATAGGAGAAAAAAACGCATTTTGTCAAAGGATCGTGCAAAAAACCGCGAATTTAGTCAAATAATCGCGAAAAAACGCAAATTTCGTCAAAAAATCGCGGAAAAACAGAAATTTCGCTAAATGATCGCGGAAAAAACAAGAATTTCGTCAAAGGGCTGCAATCAAAACTCATCGGTCTCTTTAATGATGATACCTATGAATGGACCTCTCCTTACAAAATGTGATTCAGTTATTTCCGAAGCAATGTCCATTATTTCTGTGAACAGAGTGATTGGCATTTTGTGAGAAGAGATCACAATATTAAGGATTGGGCTGTTTCTAAATCAATTGACAAAACAACTGATAAGAATTCACCCTTCTTATCATGGATTTTTAGCTTTACTATTTTTTTAACCAACATAATTATTCTGTAATTAATATTAATTTTTTATTTAAAAAACTGATGTTTTTAATTCATACCGTCAAAGTAATATAACATGTTATTTTATTAAACATTAAATTAATTTGCAGAAAGTTTTTGACCCAATATTTATGTGCGCAGAAAGTTTTTGGTTTTATACAAGTCTGGTGGCAAGAAAAAAATACAAGATACCAGGGAGACGAAGATTGCAGAATATCTGGAATTTTCCTATCCATGGATATAAAAATATAAAAAAAATCTGCTGATATGGGGATACCGAGATCAGTAATTTGCACCTTTTTTATGGTTTAAGCTGTGTAAAAGAAGAATATTAAAGTCTCGTTTTTTTTAGTTTTCCAAGCCCAGAAATTTTGGTTGCTTTAACTTCATATTGGTATTCTTTCAACATTATTGGTATTTCCATTCAACATACTTGAAACATTAAATGAATTACTTGAGAAACATCATTTTCAAAATTAAGCATGTGAAATAAGGAGATGCGAAGTTATTTTCAGTTTATCATATGTATCCTGTAACAATGAATAGTTATTTATATCAATGTTTCATTGTTAGCAATGAAACATTTGATTAGTATTAACATTTTAAAGTAGAAAACAAATAAAAATAAAGCCTGTTGTCACAAACTTTTTTCTTCCTAATATTTAGCGATCGGTGTCCCTGAATAGAGAAAATAGTCCAGGCAATAGAGACCGTATAGGGACTCTACCTAGCAAAATTAATGGTAGTATTGGAAATCGGCTTTCTAGATGTTTTTTGGGTTGCTGAATCCGAATTTGTAACTTCCCACCAAAATTTCTCCCGGCAACCCCCCAAAATTTTGGTAAAAAGCCCCACCAAAAAGGTTTTTATTAAAAAATTCCATTTTTTTTATTGTTTTAGGGGAAAAGTAGCTAGAAATTCAGAAAGTAGACAAAATTTGCAACAAATTAGATATATGACATTATGATTTAGGATGAAGGGGAAGGGGGATCTGCCTCGGAACATGCGCCGCAATGCTGCGTGGACTAAGTTGCGCAATTCCACTTAACCACTCACACGTTTACATTAACCCTCCCATCTTCCCTCAGAACTTTCTCTATAAGGTTTACTTTAAGTTTTTTGGGTCGCTGAATCCGAATTTTTAACTTACCCCCAAAATTCCCCCCCCCCCCCCAAATAGTTGTTTTTAACTTAAATTTCTTATTGTTTTAGGGGAAAAGCATTACAAAATTCAGAAACTAGACAAAATTTGCAACAAATAAGATATATGACATTATGACGTAGGATAAACGGGGAGAAAGGGGACTGCCTCGGAACATTCCCCGCGCGCTTTTCTCAAAAACCAAATTTTTTCCAAAAATCAATTTTTTGGGGGGTTGCCGGGTGAAATTTTCGTGGGAAGTTACAAATTCGGATTGAGCGACCCAAAAAACATCTAGAAAGCCGATTTCCAGTACTACCATTAATTTTGCCAGATAAAATCCCCTATTGCCTGGACTTCATCATTTAGTGCACGTAGCGCCGCAGTGCATGTTCCGAGGCAGCCCTCACCCTCCCCGTTCATCCTAATTCATAATTTCATATATCCTATTTGTTGCAAATTTTGTCTAGTTTCTGAATTTCGTAATGCTTTTCCCTTAAAACAATAAGAAATTTAAGTTAAAAACAACCATTTGGGGGGTTTCGGGGGGGGGGGGAATTTTTAGGGAAAGTTAAAAATTCGGATTCAGCGACCCAAAAATCTTAAAGTAAACCTTATAGAGAAAGTTCGGAGGGGATATGGGAGGGCGAATGTAAACGTGTGAGTGGTTAAGTGGAATTGCGCAACTTAGTTTACGCAGCACTGCGGCGCATGTTCCGAGGCAGATCCCCCCTTCCCCTTCATCCTAAGTCATTATGTCATACATCTAATTTGTTGGAAATTTTGTCTACTTTCTGAATTTCTAGATACTTTTCCCCTAAAACAATAAAAAAATGAAATTTTTTAATAAAAACCTTTTTGGTGGGGCTTTTTACCAAAATTTTGGGGGGGTTGCCGGGAGAAATTTTGGTGGGAAGTTACAAATTCAGATTCAGCGACCCAAAAAACATCTAGGAAGCCAATTTCCAGTACTACCTTTAATTTTGCTAGATAAAATTCCCTATTGCCTGGACTAAAATAAGAATCGTCTTTTCGAGCACTGCATTCTTGTTTTTCATGGAGAATTTTTCAGAGAGCCATTTTCTCTTTTGAAATTCTACAGTTTGTTCACGGAAACGAGAACAAAAGTAAACAAATGGGTTGCAGAAACATCACCGAGGAGTTGCACCTTTTGGCAAAAATCCCTAGTTTGGCAAATTTTATTTTTTCTTTTGATTTATTTTTTTTTTATATTGTTGAATTTTAAAACACTTACCTCAGAAATCACTTTCAGAAGATGTTGAAGTATTCGAGTAGAGATTAATCACCACGGAATCTACTATATTATATCTGTAGCATTGTCTAAATCTCATTTGTTTTTCCACTTCATTTGTTAAATGTTGAATGCATTTTTTTCCATTCTTCAATGCCAATTCTGCTGATACTTTGAATGCACAAATGTTTGACGTGAGGCATTTTAAATGTTTTGTTTTCTTTTACAGCGAAAACTAATTAGAGCTCAAAGCAATTAATGTTAAAATTGTCCTTAAATTTCTTGTGAAATAATCAAGAGTTGAAGTTTATTGAAAAAATCCCCACAAAATTATAAAATTTCTTATTGAGAAATTCAATTAGAAATTAAAATTAGATTGTTTCTTTATTGATATGTGCATATATGTTTGGCGAAGGAGAAATTGCTCAATATATTCTTTAAAATGTTCTCTTTGAATTTTTCTTCTAGTGGATGAAGCTGTTCTGATTGCTCATAATGCATTGTTTTTCAACCAAGGAGAATGCTGTTGTGCTGGTTCACGCACCATGGTTCATGAAGATATATATGATGCATTTGTTGCCAAAAGTAAAGAAATGGCTATGAAACGTATTGTTGGTGATCCTTTTGATGCTAAAACAACTCAGGGACCTCAGGTATAAATCCAAAAATTATATGAAAATAAACATAAATGCTATTTAATGTTTTTCTAATCATTGTTTTCTAATGCTTTCTATTCTTTAAATTAAAAAACTTGAGTATTTGGGAGATTTATCATTCAAGTACTTTTTTTTTCTTTTGGCATTATTGCAGTCTCATTATATTTGCTCTAATCATTACAGTGCTATCAAATCATTTGCTTTATTAAATCTTATTTTATGTACAGTACACCCTAAAAACAATCTGCACACTTTGGGAAATAAAGAGTTTTGGAGATTTCTAAATAGAATTGCATGGATTTTAGATCATTAGTTGAAGAGGAAAAGCAGAAAATCATTAAGAAAATTTTTGTTAACAGAAAATTAATAAGTTTTTGCTGACTGAAAATCATTAAGGAAATTCTTTTTGTCCTTGTGGAGCAAAGAATTTGCAAATTTCATGTCTGATCAGGGTTCTTGCTGCCGCTCGCCATTGCGCCAAATTGCGACAAAATGTTTCATTTGGCGAGTAAACTAACAATCAGACTCGCCAAATCGCGAGTGCTCAATTTCTGCTCTATTTGTGTGTGTGCCAATACTCTCGAGACTTATCAGCGTTTCTGAACGATAGATGTAACCTTACATGTTCAATCACAATGTGCCATTTACATTGCTCTATTTATAGAGATAGACTCAATATCAATTCAGTTTAGCAACAGCCAAACACACAAAAAGGATTATGCGATAGATTTTTGTCTGTTAATCACTGTCTTTGCGCGGGCGTCGCTCTGGCAAAAACATAAACAAAATTACTCGCAACAAGTGTCAAATATTGAAAAGTTTTGCTGGAATATGGTGTTGAAATTAGCCATACTATTTATTAGTTGTACGTAAAGTATCATTGGCCGGTCAGTTTTTTCTATCGGTTGAATTCTCATAGCAATTTTTAGTGTATGTTTTCAGAACGGTAAATCAAAGATAGTTGTTTTTAACTTTCATTCAGACTGCTAAAAGGATGTCTGAAACATTTACACATTTAGAATGCATTTATTTTTAATAGTTTCTGTAGCGGATAGTTTAATTTCTATTTTTTAAGTTATTACAAAAAATAGGTTATTTTAAAACATATTCAAAAGATGGATAAAATAAATGGTTAAAGATAGATTTTTCAGTGCTTCACGCCGAATCAATCTTGCTAATATTTATTTTCATTTGGCTACTGTTTTTTTATTTCTTATTCGCCAAATCGCTAATGTTGGTCAAAAGCCAGCGAGAACACTGTGTCTGATTAAGGAGATTTATATTTGATTGGCTTGTGGCTAATAGAATTTCACCTTTTTTTTTATCCACAATAAATTGGTGAAATTTTCAAATTTTTTTTCCCATGACTGTTTGCTGAAATTTGTTGTTTGTTTCCGTGACCTTTTTATGTAATTTGCCATTCTTTTTTGAGATCATTTGAAGAAATTTGCCCTTTGATTGGCTGACAAAACTTGCATTTTTTTACCTCATGATCAGTTGTCGAAGCTCGTTATTTGTTTCTGTGACCAATTAACAAAGTTCGCTATTTGTTTCTGCAATATTTTGATTCACGTTTAGTGTCGCCAGGTGTCCTGATTTACATGGGACCTCCAGAATTTCACAGGTTTAGAGACCTGTTCTGCAGAACCACTGCACAGGATGCCAAAAGTCCCAATTTTTCAAGATGCACAAATTAAAAAAAAATATATTTAGTACCATGCTGTTCATAAGTGTGCATCGACTGAACTTAATGCTGTAAAATGTCTGAAAACAGAACCTGTCTATAATGGAAAACTTTTATGATTCCCGAAAGAAATACCGCTAAGACTGAATATTTTTTTAGCCCTAGCTATTCTGTTTTTACAGGTTTTACAGTACTTTGTTCAGTAAAACTGTGAAAACGGAACCTATTTATAATCGAATCCTGTCTGAAATGTAAAAATTTCATAGTCTCTACGGAAGGAAAATCATGCAATTAACTGCTCAATCAAAGCCCTCTCCAAAACGAATTTTTTTTAACCATTTGATCCTCGTCAGGGTAAGAAATCAAAAGCATATCTGAAGCTTTTTATTGGTTTAATCCGCATTCTATTCGTTTTCTGATTGGTCTATACAGCAATCTCTATTTCCCTTTACTTTCAAAAGTGATGGATACTTTTGTTGCCACTATGACAAAAAAGTAATAAAAACTACAAAAAAAAATTTAATAACTCAAACAAATTGAGATACCGCTTTCAAACAAATTGCATTTAAAAGTACATTTTTTTCTCTATCCGACGGTGTAAAAAGTAATATTGTGGGATGTTTAGACGTTTAAGAATGAAATTTCATTTAAAATGGGTCGTCCGATTTCTTGGAAATCGGACAATTGAAAAGCCTTTTCCCGAACAGCCAATGAAATGCTTGGATAATACGTAAGTTTCAGGTGGATAATACATAAGTTTTAAGAAATCTGACGGGTTGCAGGCGATTTTTGTCGCTTGCAATTTTTACGTGTAATAACACTATTAATGTTTCATTCATGGCGTATGTAATGTATGATCAACTCCGTGCGATTTTTGGTCTTAAATTTTAGTCTTTGAAAAAATCATTTTCCAAATGGTCGTAATTTGTTAAATTGCTTTATTTATTTATTTATTTGTCCCCAACGATTCTGCTTTACAGATTTTACCATTGCTTATTTAGTACAGTAAAACCTAATAAGACTGGATCTCAAGTGACCGTTAAAAATTCCATTTTATACAAGTTTCTCTCTTAGTAGGTATAACTGTATGCTAATCCTTATGTAGGGACCGTGAAATTTCTTTATGTTTAAGGCAAGGTTCTATTATAGGCAAGTTCCATTTTGATAGGATTTACTATATTTTTATCTCAATTAAGAAGCTGTTGTCTTGCTTTTTTGTCTCCCTGTTCCACTTTATATGACAGTGGACCTGGCAACTTTATTCACGAATTTCTCTTGCAATCAACTAATGAAATTTGCAATTTTTTTTTTTTTTTTTTTTTTTTTTTTTTGCACTAGCAACTGGCAAAATTTACTTTTATTTTCTGTTATTCATTCATGAATCAATTTTGAATTCTGCAAAAAATAATTTTCGGAAGAATTGCATGCCTGTGAAAGAATTTAAGGGAGAAAATCATGTCCAGCATTTTTCATTATGCAGAATTTTTTCTTATTTGTGTGCGATTCGTGCAATCCCCCACACTGTTTCAAATCCTGTTTCCATGCTAGAAAATAGTTCTGTTTTCTAATAGTCATATTCAATCTTCGAAATCCTTGGTGGTCCGCTGGTCCGAGACCACCAAAAATTCAATCGGACCACTAATTTGAAAAATTTAATGGTCCGCAGGACCAGTAACTTTCCCCCTCTCTGACAGGTAAACGCAAACTTTCCTGTCCCTGAGAAAACTGCAACCAAACACAAATCACATAATTTTATTTTATTTAAAAAAATTAATTTTAAAAAATTGATTTAAACCGTAGTCAGTTGAAACAGATTATCTGAAATGAAATATTTAATTAATAATTGTATAGTTTTTCTTTTATGTACTGTTTAATGTTTAGCAAATTATAATTTTACATTTTATTATGAGGAAAATTTTGGATAACTGCAAAGGAAGTTTGATTTATATTCTAGGAGTGTGTGGGTGTGTGTGTGGGGGGGGGGGGGGTCACTCAAAGGGTTAAAGGGACTTTTTTATGTAGTAGGCCAGTGATGATTACTACGGACCAGTAAATTCTTATGTTTACTGGTCCTCGGGACCAATGACTTTTTTATATCAATTCTACCATTGATATTGTTATTGAATATTTCAAAATTTGATCAGTACAGAAGTTTCATGAAACCGGTCATCGGTAATAAATTGCAGCTTAAGGGTTAACTTTAATTTCTTATTCTTAAACTAATATTTATTTCAGAAAACTCTTAATACTAATAATACTTATATTAATACTTAATACTTAAATCAATTTTCAAAAGAAATATAGAAATCAGAAGACAATAAGTTTATATGAGGATAGATTTAAACTAAAATAATTAAGTCGTAATATACAGTCAAACTCTGTTAATACGAGAAGAAAGGGGAAGTACTCGTATTAACTGTTATTAGTAATACCCATGACAATAATAGTCTAAAAAAAATGCATATAATTGAACTAATTACTAATATTAAACTAAACCTGTGGCTATATGATAAATGAAGGATGAGGGCGTACAGTGCCAAACCCTGTTTACTTGACCCTCGGCACCAATATGTTATACGGCATATGTCCTAGTCAGGTAGTCGGCCCAGCACGAGACCCTCGCTGTTTAGTTCCAAGCAAGCTTAATACTCCTTTTATTGACCCCCAAAGGGATGAAAGGTTAAGTGAACCTTGCCCAGCTGTGAGTCTTAACTCGCGACCTGTAGTGTGGCAGACATGTGTGATGACCATTATGCCACTGGGCTTCAATTACTATTATTAATTGCTCTAATTATCTCGGTGCTAAAGTTAATATCCTAAAGTTAACATGAAATATTCAGTCTGTGTTTTTCTGTAGGCAGGTCTTTAGACAAAATAACAGTACTGAAGTCAAAGCTTGTAAAGAACTAGTAATTTCAGATGGCATGAATGACGTGATATACAACTGATTACTTTTTTCTCCAGAAAAACTCTACTAACATTTCAATAGTCACTGCAGTTTCTGAGCTATTAATTTCACATAATCTTTTCATTTTAACAGTGCAATAAGAGACATGAAAGGCTGGATTAATAAGGTGTAGAGTCTGGATTTACAAATAGCTATTAAAGATTCTGGGTTAAGAAACAAGTAAAGGATTTCTTCTATGCTCTTTCCTTTCCATGGCTTTGTTATAAATGTAAATTGATGGTATTTTAAATGTCTTATCTCCTTCCTCCTCCTGTCCAATGTCCTTCTTCCATTCTTGCAAGACCTCAGGACATTCCTTGCAGTTTTTTATTTTGTATGGGGGGGGGGGAGGGGGGATTCCTTGAATTTTGAAATTCTCTGTTAAATTACTACATTTTGACAGCTAGCTGTAGCATAAAAATATTGCTGAGAAACAAATGTTCGATAAGAAAGGATTTCTTTCCTAATTCTGCCGTATTTTTCACCAAAAATCTCATTGAAATGCAAGGTGTTTTACTTGTATTAATCCTGATCCTGCTTTTGTAGCTTGTGAAAAGCAAGAAAATCTTAATATATTTTAATGATGAACCAGTCTGTAATGTGCAAATTGCTAGTTTTAATCAGGGCTTAATTTCTAGCAAAATAAGTACCGGAGCCCTAATATTCTGCAATGCCAAAACCGTAGCGTACCTGCATATTTATAGTTCATACATTTTTTGCAAAATTTAAAACATCCTTTTTGTTTTCTTTAGCAAAATAAATATTTTAAATATATCTACCTGCATATACTTAACTGTAAACTATTCTACTTTTTAGTTTATCACTCTTTCCTAATAGAAATGTTTGCCTAATTTTAATGTTAATTAATCTCAGAATTCTGCAATTATATATGATTATGATTCGGAAATAGTGTTAACACAAAAAAGGAAGATTCGATACTTTTATAGAAAAAGGCAAAATACTGCTCGATTGCTTTCTATAAGAATAACAAACAATACATGGCAATTTATATCTACAAGGGAAAATTTTGAATGTAAGAGTTTGAGCTTGAGCCTGCTCACGCCCAAAGACTGATATAAAAATTGAGTCCATCTCCTACGTGTACGATACATTACGTGACATACAAGTGTTTTGATAGAAAATAATGGAAAAACTCTGTGATGAGAGGGAAAGGAGAAAAGGTAATTTAGGCTTCGGTTTTTCGGGAGAGGTATAGCTCTGGGCTCCGGAGCCCTCTATTTATGAGCTCCGGTGAATTTTGACAAATATTTAAATATTTACTAAAAACAGAGAAGTACCAGAGCTGAGCTCCGGTGGGCTCTGGTGCAAATTAAGCCCTGGTTTTAATCATGTCCTCATTTTATCCGTGCTCTTATTAAATAAGTTCGACTGTATTAGCTTTGTTAAGAAAGTAGTGATCACGAAATTTAAATCATTATTTGGAAAAATGCTGAAGTACAATTGATCATAAAATCAAAAATTCTTTAATTATTCAAAAATAAAATGAGTATAATTTTTTTCAATTTTCTTTTTAGATTGACGATGAGCAGTTTAATAAGATTCTGGAACTGATTGAATCTGGAAAAAAAGATGGAGCCAAATTAGAATGTGGTGGTTCCCGGCATGGAAACAAAGGTTATTTCGTACAACCCACAGTATTTTCTAATGTTACTGATAACATGCGAATAGCCAAAGAAGAAATCTTTGGACCAGTTATGCAAATAATGAAATTCAAGACTCTCGATGAAGCCATTGAGAGGTCTAATAATACTGAGTATGGACTTGCTGCAGGAATATTGACTAAAGATATCAACAAAGCTATTTTGTACTCTCAAGCTGTACGTGCTGGCACTGTTTGGTAAGTTTATTTTGCTAATATGCTCTGTATTGCTGGCTGGTTGATGTTGCCAATAAAATTATCTAAATGAATTGTGTTGGATGAGTGTTAGTTCTGGTAGCTCTATAGGCAGTGAGCTGGCAGAGCCAAAAGCCTTGTTTGGTCCCTGGCCTTGACATTTTTTTGCTCAGTTGGAAAATTTTCAATTCATACATCTTTACCAATCAGTATGGTAGTTAAAAATAATAAAGTGTATCTACGCATTCATTGTTTTATGAAGTTGCATTACCTGCAGTATATTCTGTTGAGCTATCTATATAGCAAGCTAGGTGCTTTTGCCAATAAGGTTATCTGAGTGAATTGTGCCGCCTGGTTGCTGGTTCAGGTTGCTCAATAAGCAGAGTGTTGGCAATTTAAGCCAGAGGTCACTTTTTCACTCAGTTGGAAAAATTTTTAATTTGTATATCTTTACCAATCTGTATGATTGAGTTAAAAATTATAAGAGTAAAATACACTTTAGTCTTAAAAAATATGGTCTTTCTATAGTTTTTAAAACTGAGATGGAAATAGCAAAAGATTTTTAAAATTTTCACCTAATTACCTTTGTCGAATATTAAACTTTACTAATTCAATTTTGATACTATATGTAATTAGTTTTTGGAATGAAAAGGCTTACATTCTCTCTTTCATTAAGATATGATGTTTTGGCTGATACATTTCTTTTAGTCATATTGTACAATATATTTTGTTTATTCTTTCAAATCTGGTATTTTATAAATTGTGCATCTTTGACATATTTAATCTTTTATTTTTTTATACACCATAAAAGGTTTTCTGCTTAACTTTTTTTTTTATTTAACATCCAAGTTTTACAAAGGTAATGATTTGGTGGTGAAGTGGAGAATGTTAGTTGTAGATTATATTACCACATATAAGATGTGCTTAGTAATATTTAAGGGTAAAGAAGGGGAAGAGTGGGGTTGAAAAAACTTTTATTTTATTGATAAATTGTCAAAATAAGATAGAACTCAACATATATGTAATGTAGCAGTGCAAGATTAAGTGACAATGTAAAGGGTAAGTGAAAAAGCATAAAAAATTTTAAGTCACCCTGTAAAAAGTTCTCAAGACTCTTAAAACTTTAAAATTTTCGAAATTTTAATTTTTTTAGATGTTAAACTCCTATCTTTTCTGAACATTTCGATATAATTGTTTCCTTGAAATTCCTATTAGAACTGAAGTTATGGCTTTTACATTTATACACATTCAATAGCTAAAGCGTCGTTTGGAAAACTTTGATACTATTTTTCTCCAAATGACGTTTCACGTTGGGCATAACGCGCACGATGTCTCAAAAACTTCTGAATATTTTTTCATGAAATTTTCAAAACATATATTTCATGTTAGTCTGTATAAACTGAACCTAAAATTTCCTTTTTATTGTTCAAAACAATATTTTTTTAGGTGATTTATACTGTTGAAATTTTCTTAATTTTGCATTAGCTAAATAGAACTTTGTATTAAAAATATAAAAAAGTTTTAAATACAAATTTATTTAGGTTCAGGGTAATTACTACAATTTGAAATATTAGTAGGTACCAAAATTTTCATTCTAGTTGCAATACTTATTTTATAATCGTGCGCGTAAGCTGTTATGCCGATTTTTTGCTCATCAAATGTCTAACAGTTTGGAGCCCCCTGTAAATGCTAATTCTGCATCTTATAATTTTTTAAATACATGAAATGAAAGAACATGCTTATATATTTTATTGCAATTAAAATTGTCTTAAAATCAAATACATTTTAAGATATTAAATGTTGAAAATAGTCTTTTTTTTTTTTCATTTTTTCCAATTTTAAGAGTCCTGAGACCCTTTAAAGTATTGTAAAATCAACTGACAAATGCTCGCACATGCCAACTCCATCCAACCTAATTTCAGTGTTTTCTTGATCTGAAACACCAGACACTATGATTTTATTTTATTCTTTCCTTGTATTCTTATATGTAAAGGACAATCTTTACCAAAGACTCCCCCTCACGATATTCATGAATTACAAGATCATGTTGGTGCTGTAGTGCAAACCATTGACGATATTGCTAAATGAGTCTGGGTGGAGTTTTATTATGCAGAATAATGAAGATTGCTTTCATTGAGCATATTTGTGAGTTAACTTTGCAATAACTATTGACACTCAAATTTGAACAGTTAGTTACATTACATGTGTTTGAAGTTATCTTATTTCGACAATGTATGGATAAAATATAGTGAATTTAAAATGTTCAGATCAGATTTTTTTTAAAACGCAATGTATGTGTGCTAATTGTTAATGAAAAGCTTTGTAAGATTAAATTAAGGTGGAAGAAAGAATCTGAAAGCTTTTAAAATATTATTTGCAGATAATACTAACTGCATCTATTTCTCTGGAAAATTAACAAAAATATACAATGATGCAACTCCTGCTAATTGTACTGGTTATTTCCAATAATATGAATTTATGAAAAGTATTCTATTCTTTAAAATAAAATAAAGTGTCTTTTCTATTCCACTTTTAATTTTCTGTATGGCTCAGACCATTCATACAAACAGTAGAGAATAGTAATTGGCAATAGTTTATTTTAATGCACTCAACAGTAATCCTCTAAAGTAATTTAAATGATGTCTTCAGTAATCTTCTAAATTTCTACAAGAAGACTATTTTAAAAGTTTGTGTGTGTGGGGAGGGGGATTCTATAAAATGAGTTAGCATGAATATTGCTTTTTGAAAACATTTAGCTGCTGTATTACAATTAGACACAAATTTTAATTGTCTTCTCTTAATGTATTTATAGGCAGAAGAATTGTAATAGAAAAGCATACTTGCTAGCTAGTGATCTTTAAAAGTTTATTTTTGAGCAGTTATGTTCAGTCATAGTCTACCTTATAGCAAGCATGTTGTTGCAAATTGTATGACGTGACTTTTTCTATACTTTGCTGTCATAAATGACGTGGAAATTAAAATCAGATTTTTACTACTGTTATCTATAATTGCTGTTCTAATACGTCTCTTATTACTATTTAGTACCTTGCATTTGGAATAGGCTGACTACTGTGTGCAAAAAATGCCAAGGGCTTGTGTATAAAATTTAAGCATGCTTGATGGATGGTTAAGAACAGTCTAATTGTATTTGACATTGGAAAGTCAGGCAAATGGTTAACTATATTTAAAAGAAAGGCATTACTAGTTTTTTAATGATAGTAAACATTAAATTTTATGAAAATTTTCTCCAACTTTTTGAAATAATTATTATAAAGTCGCAGTGTTCCTGACAGAGTTGGTTCAACGTCAACAAGTCTGCACCTAGCATAAGGAATCCCAAGAAGTATTTTGCGAAGCTACAAAATTTCAAACCCCTGAGTTGTATTTTATTTGAATTCTTTTGTTTCTTTTTAATATAAATTTAACTTGGACTTCAAATCTGAAATTAAGATATCAAACTGAGTTCTTAAGTTTTTGTTAATATGATTATTTTTTCAGGGTGAACTGTTTCTTTGCTGGATCTGTACAAACACCATTTGGAGGATATAAAATGTCTGGTCAAGGTCGAGAATTGTAAGTATCTATTATTATATTTCATTTTTTTTTATTTCTTCTTTTTTGCCTTTCTTGTAATCAAAGGTTTTAGATTAATAGATTATATTTACTATTTATTTAGTTGTAAAGAAATAATTGCTTTACTGAGAGCGAAGATAAAACTGAAAAATCTATACCTAATTAGTAAATCCAATATCTGCATTTAGTAGTTCAAGTTTTTAAGACTCAATTTGTATTTGTTGATGGATTTTTTTAATATTACAAATGTTGTACTGAGAAATAAATCATGGCACAAAGACAGTTAGAAGTTTTAAAGCATTACTTTTAGTGACTCTTTCATATTAAATTGGTGTATGTAATATTTGTATAAATATTCAGATTGCCATAACTTGCATACCTTCTAGCTTTTGTAAAGTTGAATAAACATACTTCGAGCCAAAAAGAAAATTATAATAAATGAAATCAAACAAGTATCTCATTAAAACAAGACACGTTTTATTAAATAAATTTTTTATTCAAAATATATTTATTCAACTTGAAAAAGGAAAAAACTGGAAGTGTTTGATAGCTATGCATTAGGTTTAAAACAGGCAAATTCTTTACAAAAGAAATTTTGTGAATGGTGATTATTCGGCATTTATAAAGGGGCTAATTTTAAAGTGTTTATATTATAGTACAAGCTATAATGCTGCATATTTTATTTAAGATACAGAATATATTTTGCCTTTTTAAAATTCTATTAACTGTGTGAATACAGTTATATGATCAATAAACTAATGGAGGTATCATGCAGTGTTTAAGTGATCTTTCCCTTTATTAAGCCATCTTTTCTTGAATAAAAAATATTTGATTTATTTTAGTAAAATGGGGGGGGGGGAGAGAAAACATGAAATTATTTGTGAAAAAGTGTAAAACAGTGGGATTTTTGAGCCATTTAAAAAATAAATAAAACTTTTGTAAATTTCAAATAATGCATGAAAATTGAAATTTAATACATAGTCTGTTGTTCAATGCATAATTAGTTTATTTAATATTGTACTTTTGTGTATGTATGTGTGTGTGTATATATATATATATATAGATAGATAGATATGTGGGATTGTAAATATTCTCAACAATGCAACTTGAATAATTCAAGGGTGTATTTAATGAATATGCAATCTTATATGAAATAAAAAGTACAACAGGAGGAGCATAAAATAAAGCTAAAAATGTGTGGCAACAGTTTGATTAAAAAATAAGATCAAGAGATGTTTGTTTAGAAGTTCCATAGTTTTTATTTCAACATAAAGGTTGAAGATTCGTTAAATGCCAAATAAAAGATTTGAGCAAGAATTCTAGGTGAATTCCTGTATTTATGTTTACAAATGTATTGTATTATTGATGTGGATGAATTGCTGTGATCTACTAAGCATATTATTTGTTCGAGTGAATAATAAATGCCGTATAAAATTAATAAGCTAATAGATGCATTTATTTATAGTTATAAGCCAAGTGAATCTTTAAGTAATTTTTAGACTAAATCCTACGTATATATTCTGTAATCACTTATACACTTTAGAATGCTTTGTTTCATTTTATATACTAATGATGAGAATTTTTTTTATTTTTAGTGGAACTGATGCTCTTCATGAGTATTGTGAAATCAAAACTGTAAGTATTCGAAACTTTAATTTCTGTACCGCTTTGTTCTAAGGGCTTGCGAGTGTGCGAGAGAAAACAGCGAAGTGTAAATTCGGAAAATGAAATTTTCAAAAGCACTTTCTAGCAACCTATATTTTTGAAAAATATAATCAGATTGTCATATCTTTTGTAAAATAACTGTTAATGTGTCAAATGCACAAACGATTTTTTTAAATATTTATAACATTTAATATATCCATTTTAAAAGCAATTTAATTTATACATAAATAAGCTATATAAGATTAGAAATGTTTGCATTAGTTGCCTTTCCATGTTTCATGATTGTTTGTAATATTTGGCACAAAATTTCATTTTCTTATGATTCAGTTATGCCAAGGCCCCTATAACAAAGAAGTACCTTCATTCCATTGTTACATAGCCTGTTCTGTTCCTAAAACATTAATCATGATCCTGTCATCTTCATAGTTGCCAAACTCCATATTTTTAAAAGAGAATCTAATACACTTTGTTACTATCTTTATTATTTTCTTTTTCAAGTTTTTAACATTTCAACTATAAAAAATGAGACAAATAAGAAAAAAGTACTTTTTATTCAAATTTCCATTCTGAAATTCATTGTGTCATTGTTGCAAATTTATTTTTAAGAAGAAATAATAAAAGATAAGAATTTATTTTTTAACTAGGGGGCTCTGCCCCCTGCAAGCTACGCTCGCCAACCCTGTTCAATCACTGCAGAATCTAAAAGCATGCTAATCTGATCGCTTTTAAAAAGATTAGAGAAGGTTGAATTATACTGAAAAAAAACCTGTAGTGATCTCCCTGTAAACGGGTTTCCTTTCAATTCCCTTTGATTGCAAAAATTTAAGGCAGAATCAGTTGCTGTTAAGACTTCCAATGGTTTTTTTCGTGTTTGATTTAGAATCTGCTGCCTGTTATACCTAAAATCTGTCACCAAACTATAAGATTAAATGTCAATAATGGTTGATCGTAAATGTCAGATTCACTTGAGTTTAAGGAAGTTACACGTGTTTACGCCATCAAGTGATTTTTATTTCAACGTTGCATTTTTATTAATGTTATACTAATTTATTTGTTCTTTCATTATTTAAAATAGAAAATTATGTCAATTTGTATAATTTGGCGAGTGGTTTGGCGATTTATATAATTTGACGAAATTGGTCGACCGGAGAATAGTACAATTAAAACATTGCTTTGAAGCTGAAATTAAATGTCATGATTTGTTGTATTGTCATATACGCACCGGGTTTGGCGTGCATTTTTTTTTTACGACAATTTGGCGAAAGTCTCGTTTTCAAATACCAGTTACATATGTATTTTTAAATTTTTTATTTTTTTTCTGTTATTTTTAAAATTAAATAACAATAAATTAAAAAAAAAAAAAAGTTTAATTAATAACTATAGAACAAAACAATTTATAACATTTTTTGTAAATAAAAAGAAAATAAATTCAAGTAAACATTTTATTAATAAATAAGCAACAATAGCCGGGTTACCATGTCAGGCAAAATAATGCCATTTTGGCACCAATTAGGTACAGCATTGCGTATATGATATCTGTGTCTAATATTTTTCTTTTCATTTCATTTAAAAAAAAGAAGTGAAAGCCATTTAATTTAAAGGTTTTAGTTTTAAATGAAAGTTTTGTATTAAATAAAATGATAATAAAATACAAATTGAATTATGAATAAAAGTAACATGATACATTTCTTAGCATATATTTAAGGGAGGCCAAACTGGTCGCCAGATTAGTTTAAAATAATAACCTTTTCTAAATATGAAAAAAAATATCTGTTATGATTAAAATTAAAATTTGCGTTGCCATCATTAGAGAAAAGTACATAAAATTTGAAAAAAATTAATATTTCGAAAACTAATTTGAATTTAAAAATTCTAATACCAGTTTTGAGATCTGTGGATCAATACGGATTTTTGGTGTTAATTTCATCACAATGTATTCCATATTTTAGGAGAAATCGCCGTGAAACATAATCAGTTGTTTAATCGGTCGTTTCATAGAATCGTTACATAAATTCGTTTCAATTCAGTCGTTTCATAATATCCGTTTCATAAATTCATTTCATTAGGATTTTATATATATATATAGGATAGATATTGACTCACAAAAAATGGTACAGTATACAAAATTAATTGCACAAAAGCAACATGTGTGGATGGAACCTTATAAATAAAGTCTGATGCTCATAAGTTAGGATCACTGTAATATATTCAGAATTTTTTTTATTATTAATTTGAGAACTTTTTGTTATAGTAAATGTTTTCATCATTGTTATAACGAAAATTTTGTAATGTGGATAATTTGATATTCAATCTAAACAGTTCTTTTCAGTATTTTGAGATGTTAGTTTTATTTATTTAAGTTGCCCCATTTGGAATTTTTGGATGAGCAATAACTTTTTTTAATGTACATTAAGAGAGCAAATGGAATTGCATTAAATTTTTTATGACATGTGCAACACATAGATTACAAAATATTTTTCCTCACTACAAGATCATCATTGTTGTGAAATAATTTTGTTTTAATATGGTAAAAAAAGGTTTGTAAATAAAATATTTGGTTCTTACTTAAAAGGAATGGTCTGATTGTAGGTCATTAAAAGTTGTCAGGAATGAATGTTTGCCTTTTTTCATAAATATAAAATTATAGCAAGTTTGTAACCATAAACATTTACTGTAATGGTTCAAGATTCATTTTACATTGTCACAATTACAGTAGGAAATTCTTTTTTGCAACTTCAGTTTATTTTTATTCTTGATCTCAGGATTGAGGTATACTTATATATTTTTAGGATTCCATACTTAAAAAGTAAAAACGAAACCATTATAAGATCACTCCTGTGTCTGTCTGTCCATCTGTCACAGTCATTTTACTCGTAAACTATGGAACGTGGAAAGTTCAAATTGGGGGACGTAATAAAGACTAATGATCCACATATTTTTTTATTAGTAAAGATTAAAAAATATTTTTACAGAAAATGTACAGGGGCTAATTAAGTTACTTGAAAAAAAAAATCCTTTGTATATCGTGTGGGGTATCATGTAAAAGCTTTCATAACGCTGGACTCAAAAATATATTTCATTTAATTTTAGGTATTATATTTTTAGAGATATAGTAAAAAATGTAGCATAAAAATATATCCCCCCCCCCCCCCACCCATCTATTTCCGAATCTACTGAAACTAAAATTATGAAAAAATTAGAGGTAGTAGAGGTTAATTTAAACCTTGCAGAAAAATTATAGCGATTATGCTACATAATGTAGTTTTTGATAAAAGTGCATTTTTCTGTTACACAATTTCGATTTGCGGGCATTCAGCAAAGGTGTTGAGGAGCGCTGGAGGTACCTATTGTAGCAGACATATAAAAACATTGTTGATAATAATTTTTGAAAGAAATCGCTGCTAATTAGTCGAGATATGAACCCTTAAAGACACAGACGGTTTGGACATACATAATGAAAGGAGTGGCATAATGTATACCTACAATCGGCTTTTTAGGCTCAGATAACAATTTTTAATCATATATTTGCGTAATGTAATGCACAATAGCAGTATAAAAGCAATAAATGTCAGATTGTTAAAAACTGACTAATTTAATTAGAATTAATCACATAAATACTATGGAATTCACAACTAGTTTGGATTGAGTGGATCTCTCAATACACCTCCTGTGTCTTTAAAAGTTAGTTAAAAACCTATCTGGAAAAACATGGCACGGACCATGGTGGCGTTGCAAATTTGCGACCTCCTTTCAAAGCGCACTTACCATAATGCCAAGTTTAAACTTTGAACAAGGGTTTTGTTTTAGCTACACTGTAAAAAGGAAATATTACTACGCTGAATTTAGCTCTATGAAATGCTGAATGAAGTATAAATTTGCACTACTTTTATTGTCTGCACCAAATTAATTTCGTCATAAACAGATTAGGATAATATTTTTTTTAAATGTTATACAGAATAGCAACATTTGATATTATTTATGTTTCATATCTCTTTGAACTTTTATGGTTTAACCATACAGGGGTCGCGCTAACCATTAACCTATTCGCCAAATGCGAATACATCGTGAAATTGGCGAGAAAAAAATTATTGTGGCGAAAAAGCTGGCGAATGATTTTTTTGAGACTCTTTTGTTGTTGTAATCATGTTTTGCAACGTAAATGAATTTCCGTTTTTAGCGCGAGTTCGCGTACGGCCGCATTTTCAGTCTATATCCCTTCTCTTCTTCTCGGCCGGCCAATTAAGGGTGATTCTATTCCAAATTTTTAGAAAATTTAAGGCATTCATTTCCGAAAATTTAAAAAAATCGATCATCAATCTGAAAATTCGGACATAAAAAATATCACGGATTTCGACAAATGGTCGTCGAAAAAAATTAATTTTGTCAATCGCTTGCAGAAAAATTGCGAATTTCGACAAAGGATCGAGAGAAAAACGCAAATTTCGTCAAAGAAGCACAGAAAAAACCAGAATTTTTGTCAAAAAATCACGAAAAAACTGCAAATTTCATCAAAAAATCGCGAAAAAACCCGCAAATTTTGTAAAAAGATCGCGAAAAAAAAAACTACAAAAGCTACTTATATATAATTATTACAATATATATACATAAATATACAATATTTAATACGGTCGCAGACGATTAGCCGAAAACCAAATAGCCGACAAGACATTTAGCAGACAGCACTTAGACGACAGGACGTTTAGCCGACAAGTACATTTAGTCGACACGTATATTTAGCAGACAGGACATGTAGCCGACAAGTACATTTAGCCGACAGGACAAATAGCCGAAACGTACGTATAGCATACAGGACAATTAGCCGAAAAGGACATTTAGCAGACAGACAATTGGACGACAGGCAATTGGCCGAACGTGACAATTAGCAGACAGGACATTTAGCAGACAGGACAATTAGCCGACAGGACAATAAGTCGACAAGACATTTGGCCGACAAGACAATTAGCCGACAGGACGTTTAGCCGACAAGACAATTAGCCGACAGGGCATTTAGCCGACAAGACAATTAGCCGACAGGACATTTAGCCGACAGGACGATTGGCCGACAGGACGATTAGCCGACAAGAAAAATTAGACGACAGGATATTTAGTTGAGAGGACGATTAGCCTAGTTAGGTTATGGTTAGGATACTTTTAGGTTACGGATAGATTATAATTAGTTTACGGTTACGTTAAACTTAGGTTACAGTTACGTTACGGTTGGGTTACAGTTAGATTACGGTTACGTCACAGTTATGTTAATTTTAGGTAACAATTAGGTTACGATTAAGTTACAGATAGGTTAAGGTTATGTTACGGATAGGTTACAGTTAGATTACGGTTAAGTTACGGATAGGTTACACTTAGATTACGGTTAAATTACGGAGATGTTACAGTTAGATTACGTTTCTGATACGATTAGGTTACGGATAGGTTACAGTTACGTTACAGTTTGGTTACAAATAGGATTACGGATAGGTTACAGTTAGATTACGGTTAGGTTCCGGATAGGTTACAGTAGGTTACGGATAGATTACAATTAGGTTACGGTTAGGTTACCGCCAGGCTACAGTTAGGTTGCGGTTAGGTTACAGTTAGGTTATAGTTACATCACAGTTAGGATACGGTTAGGTTATAATTAGGTTACGGTTAGCGTACCGTCATGTTACGTTTATTTTACAGATAGATTACTGTTAGGTTCCAGTTATTTTACAGTTAGGTTATGGTTAGGTTATAAGTAGGTTACGGTTACGTTACGGTTCGGTTACAGTTAGATTACGGTTAAGTTACGGATAGATTACAGTTAGATTACGTTTCTGCTACGATTAGGTTACGGATAGGATACAGTTACGTTACAGTTTGGTTACAAATAGGATTACGGATAGGTTACAATTAGATTACGGTTAGGTTCCGGATAGGTTACAGTAGGTTACGGATAGATTACAATTAGATCACGGTTAGGTTACCGCCAGGCTACAGCTAGGTTACGGTTTGGTTACATTTATGTTACAGTTAGGTTATAGTTACATCACAGTTAGGATACGGTTAGTTAATAATTAGGTTACGGTTAGCGTACCGTCATGTTACGTTTATTTTACAGATAGATTACTGTTAGGTTACAGTTATGTTACAGTTAGGTTATGGTTAGGTAATAAGTAGGTTACGGTTACGTTACGGTTAGGTTACGGTTATGTTCCATTTCCGTTACAGATAGGTTACGGTTAGATTATGGATAAGTTACAGTTACGTTACGGGGGATCTATGTCATTTAGCTGAAAACTAAATAGTCGACAAGACATTTAGCAGACACCAATTAGCCGACAGGGCGTTTAGCCGACAAGTACATTTAGCCGAAACGTACATTTACCCAACAGGACATTTACCCGACAGGACATTTAGCCAACAGGTCAAATAGCCGACAGGACGTTTAGCCGACAGGACGTTTAGCCGACAGGACGTTTAGCCGACAGGACAATTAGCCGACATGATATTTAGCCGACAAGACATTTAGTCGACATGACAATTAGCCGACAAGTCAAATAGCCGACATGACAATTAACCGACAGTTCAAATAGTCGATAAGTCAAATAACCGACAGGACATTTAGCCGACAGTTCTAATAGCCGACCTGACAATTAGCAGACGGGTCAAATAGCCGACAGGACAACTAGCAGACATGACAATTAGCCGACATGATATTTATCAGAAACATACATTTTGCCGAAAGAATTTAGAAGACACATTGATATGGGTCGGTGATATACCAACAATGTCAACCTCAATAACTCGTCACCATCATAATTCAACTTTTTAGCTCAGAGGCTATCAAAGTCAGAGAGCTGATGTGCCCGCCGTTCTGTATGTATGTAAGTATGTACGTACGTATTCACGTAACGAGGTAACTCTTGATAGAAACATCCGATTTGCTTCAATTTTTTTTTCTACGTTCATTCTTGAAAGGTGCTTCCCTGATTAGATTTGGAGTTTCATTAGTTAAAGATAAAGGGGGAAAAGGGGGCTAGTCCCTCCCCTTAATTTAGATAAATGAGTTTTTCATGCAGAATTATTCGATTTGCTCGAAATCTGATATACCGGTTTATTATGTTAAGGAGCTTCCCTGATTAGATTTGGAAGTTCATTAGTTAAGTATGAAGGGAAAGAGGGCTTCCCCCCCTTAATTTAGATACATGTTTTTTTCATTCAAAATTATTTGATTTGCTCCAAATTCGGTATACGGGTTTATTATGTTAAGGAGCTTCCCTGATTAGATTTGTAGGTTCATTAGTTAAGATTAAAGGGGGGATAGGGGAGCTACACCCCCCCCCCCTTAATTTAGATAAATGGGTTTTTCATGCAGACTTATTCGATTTGCTCCAAATTTGCTATACCGGTTTATCATGTTAAGGAGCTGCCTTGATTAGATTTGGAGGTTCATTAGTTAAGAATAAAGGGGGGAAAGGGGGCTACCCCCTATTAATTTAGATAAATGGTTTTTTCATGCAGAATTATTCGATTTGCTCCAAATTTGATATACCGGTTTACTATGTTAAGGAGCTGCCTTGATTAGATTTGGAGGTTCATTAGTTAAGAATAAAGGGGGATAGGGGAGCTAGTCCCCCCACCCCTTAATTTAGATAAATGGGTTTTTCATGCAGAGTTATTCGGTTTGCTCCAAATTTGCTATATCGATTTATCATGTTAAGGAGTTGCATTGATTAGATTTGGTGGTTCATTAGTTAAGAATAAAGAGGGGAAAGGGCGCTACCCCTATTAATTTAGATAAATGGGTTTTTCATGCAGAATTATTCGATTTGCTCCAAATTTGGTATACCGGTTTACTATGTTAAGGAGCTGCCTTGACTAGATTTGGAGGTTCATTAGTTAAGAATAAAGGGGGATAGGGGAGCTAGCCCCCCACCCCCTTAATTCAGATAAATTGGTTTTTGATGCAGAGTTATTCGATTTGTTCCAAATTTGCTATATCAGTTTATCATGTTAAGGAGCTGCATTGATTAGATTTGGTGGTTCATTAGTTAAGAATAAAGGGGGGAAAGAGGGCTATCCCCACTTAATTTAGATAAATGGGTTTTTCATGCAGAATTATTCGATTTGCTCCAAATTTGGTATACCGGTTTAATATGTTAAAGAGCTGCCTTGATTAGATTTGGAGGCTTATTGGTTAAGCATGAAGGGGGGACGGAGGTTAGTCTCCCCCATTAATTTAGATAAATGGGTTTTTCATGCAGAATTATTCGATTTGCTTCAAATTTGATATACCGGCTTATTCGGGTCTATGTCATTTAGCAGACAACCAAATAGCCGACAAGACATTTAGCAGACAGCAATTAGCCGACAGGACGTTTAGCCGACAAGTACATTTAGCTGACACGTACATTAGTACCAGTAGTACCAGTTGACAAGACAATTAGCCGACAGCGACAGTTAGCCGACAGAGACCATTAGCCGACAGGACAATTAACCGACAGTACGTTTAGCCGATAGGACATTTAGCCGACACTTAGGTTAAGTTAGGTCACAGATTACGTTTAGGTAACAATTAGGTTACTTTTAGGTTACAATTACGTTACAATTAAGTTATGGTTATGTTACGGTTACATTACGGATAGGTTACAGTTACGTTATAGTTAGGTTAGGGTAGGTTATAATTAGGTTACTATTACGGTTAGGCTATAATTAGTTATAACAAACAAATTTTTAAAAAAGTAACATTTTCTACAATAAATATTGTTTGAAATGGGGTTTTTTGACGGATAACTCCGAAAAATATTATTTTTTAAATATAAGAATTTAAAAGAGGGGATGCATGAATTAAGAGTGTATTCAGGTGGCTAAAGAGTGGACCCACAGGGGGCAATTTTCAAACTTTTTTCGGACCAGTTATGTGGTATATCACCGGAAAGACCACTTTTTCATGTTATAATTATTTCTTCTCCCCTCCCCTCAATTTAGCTCCCCAGGGGGCACTTTTCGAACTTTTTGAAATCGTAGCGTTTTCATCATTTTAGATTAGAATTTTTTACGTAGCCCTCCTATAAATATTATTTATAATATATAAAATTCCAAAGAGTGGGGGGTTATTGCAGAGGGGCGTGAGAGTTGGTGCACCGGTGGCGCTTTTCCAACTTTTGCAGACACCCCTCATGTGATATATCATTGAAAAACACTATAGCCACTATTTCATATTATACACCTCCCATGTTCCACCCCCCCCCCACACACACACACACACACACACTGCTTTGCCACCCCAAGGGGGAGGGATTTTTGAAATTTTTTGAAATCGTAGCGTTTTCATCATTTTAGATCGGAATTTTTTTACGTAACCCTCTGATAGATAATGTTTATAATATATAAAAAATTCAAAGAAAGGGAGGGTCTATTCTGAGGGGCGCGACTCCCTGGAGGGGCGCTTTTCTAACTTTTGCCGACACCCCACATGTGATATATCAATGTGATAAAGCACTGTGGTCACTTTTTCATATTATACACTTCCCATGTCCTTTAACCATCCATAAACTTCATTGATAATAAATATTAAGAAGTTCTTAAAAAAAAACGCTCAACTTTCCAAAACTTTCTAAAATATTCATGGAGACATTTTTATGCATAAAAACATCAAAATAAAATCCTTTATATCTAACTTCCTTTTATCAGTAATTTATTTATTTTGTTATTTATTTTTGACTAGATAATCGTAAATTTAAGAGCTGTTTATTTTTATTCCACCCTAATATTATTTATTCCAGACAGTGTTGCGCCAACATATGCGTATTTGGCGGAAGCATGATGCAACAGTTGAAAGGAGAAATCAATCATCATGTTTGGTCATTTCTTTATTCATTTCATTTTCTTCGGTTACTAACGAAAAAGAGCTATTATTTGATACCAATTTAGACGTGCAAATAAGTCTATTTTATACAAATAAAGCATATTATGGCATTAAACTGGATTATTCCTAATTTTCTCTTATTGATCAAGTTGAATTTAGACACTTTACTCCGTGAAGGATTGGATTTCTGTAGCTCCGGGGTGGGGGTGGGTGTGGAATTTGCACTTTTTGACCATTGAAAACACAAAATCTCAAATCATGCATGAGGACATTTATTCTCTGGGGAGAATGTCTCCCTCGAGTCACTCCATGAATTCAACACTGTTAATGATTTTTAAAAAAATTAGGACTCTTTCTCTTTCTGATTTAATTAAGAAATTTAAACATTTAAACACGGAATGTAAAAAAATATTTTGGAGAAACTATTATTTGTATAATGAATGCCATTGCTGGATCATATACACCTACGTTTACAAATGAACTGAAAATTTAATAGAATAATATTAAACTAGAGAACAGGAAAAGGGCTTTTTGAGAATTTAGTGTCGTCCCCGGCATTTCCATTACTTCATTTTCTTCTGATGGACTGATGGCTTCTATTATTATGAAACAGCCATTATAAATGAAGTGTTAGGTGACGATGAAAGAGCAGCCGTAAAAAGTTTGAGCTCTGATTTTCTGTCGGAATGGGGGAAAAAATGGCTATAATTTTTTTTTTTTTTTTTTTTTTTTTTTTTGAGGACTGCTTTTTCATCTTCCTCTAACACCTCATTTATAATGGCTGTTTCATAATAATAGAAGCCACCAATCCATCAGAAGAAAATAACTCGGTTAAGCGGGACTCTACTGCAGTACAAAACATATTTCAATTTTAAGACTTAAAGCACACGTTTTATTTTATGTAAAATGACGTCATTCGCATCCGCTTAAGAATTCCACATTTACGATCTACTCTTAAACATCTACAGTAAAGCATGCATAGCACATCACTATCGCGAAATAATGCACAAATGCAAAAAAATATTCCGTCATTCAAGGGGAAAAAAAAAAAAAAAAAAAAAACGGCGATCTAATGATTCATAGATACAATTAAATATAGTATATAATAGCTCCATTGTTTTAACAAAAATCATTCGTTTATATTTTTTTTTTCAAAATAGCACGTATTTTAATTACCATTTTCTTTCGGTTGTTACGAAAAAATGGCAACAAAAATATATAATTGCTATTTTAAAACTATTCTTCCTTTACTTTCTACAGAAATCGAGTTCTTCCGTTGCCAATATTAAGCAAATGGTGAATTAAAAACTCCAAAAAAATTAATATTTCAAAAATAAATGGAGATACAGTTTTCAAACAAAACGTATTTAAAAGAACTTTTTTTCTCCAATACGACGGTATAAAAATTGAAAATGCGCGATGCTTAGAAGTTTAAAAAATTGCTAAACAGTATTTAATCGTAATGCTTTCTTTTACGGCTAGCCTCTGTAAGGTAACGTTATTTTTTGGACACAAAATAAGCTAGGAGAAAGAAATAGCATACCGTACCGCAGGCTAATAACATTTTGTTTTAAACGTGATATATAATTTTAATTGTTTCACCAATTTTCAAGTTTATTGAGAACTTTTTACGTTTCATCCTTATTCCTCTATTTGTATTAACTTAATTTTTCAATAACGGTTTCTTTGTAATCAATAATACTCTAAAGTTAAAAAATATATGTTGAGAAAATTAAAAATATTTTTTTCAAATAATTCTAATTTAATTTGATATTCAAAATTTAAGAAAAGCATTTATCGAATTAGATATATATGGTAAGCATATAGAATTTTTCTTTAAATTTGAAGCTAGGTTCTCCTTTATATTAATAAAATTGGTTCTTATTTAATATTATTTTTTTCATTCTTGTTAATAAAGTTTGCATTTTTAGTCGTAGAATGTATCCAGCCTCAGCTAGGGATCTAACGAATTTCGTAAAGTATTAAGCAGAATATTGTAGATATTTAGAGGAATAAAATCAGGGTAATACATTTTTAGGTAGATTTCGTAATAAGAAATACTACATATTACATTTTATCAACATTTTTGCAGATCTACGCCGATCATGAAACCATAGAACACCAAACCACCCCCAGTTCAAAACTTTATCTAACTATCTATCCATATATATCACTTTTTTATGGACACGATAACTTCCATAACTCTGCACAAACCTCTTCCAAACTGATCAAGGCCATACCATACAATCAAGGGGCAGAAAATCTCGGTAAAGTTCGTTAATGGGCAAAACCGACCCAAGGGTATGGAAATAGGGAAGGATTTTGTGAAAACAGAAAAAAACAATAACTTCTTAATTATAATGCATATCAAATCAGTTTAAAGTTATTATTACTTCTAGGAAAAGGTCCAAAAAATTATGCATAACAGATTTTTGATATCATTAAAAATGGGCTCAAGGGGCAATGAAAATAGAGTTTTAAGAAGAAAAAAATTCATAACTTCGTCAATTCACAAGATATAAAATCCACTTAAATTTATTATAAATCTTCTTAATCTGACCTACAACTTTTATATTGACAAGTTTTTGATAGTACCAACTCTTACAGAGAAAAGGGAGAGGCTTAAAAAGAAAAAAAAAATCATAACTTCGTTAATTCACAAGATATCAAATCCGCTTAGATTTATTATAAATCTTCTTAATATTATCTACAACTTTTATATTGGCAAGATTTTGATAAAACCAACTCTTACACAAAAAAAGGAGGTTCAAGAAAAAAATATCGTATTAAGGCTGTTCTCAAATCCATAGGGGCAACTTTATGACATAAGTTTTAATTCCCTTTTCTTCGGAAACGCATGAAATTGGAAGGTGTTGTTATAAGGAAACTATGTAATTGAAAGACATTTTCCGTTTTTTTTTTTGTAAACACAATAGATGTTTCAGAAAATACTGTCACAGTTTGAACCAAATTTCCCAACAAATCTAAAAAAAAAAAAAAAAAAAAAAAAAAAACACTGAACGAAGGGAGAAAAATCTCTTGTAGTAGATCTGCCAATTTTATACAATTACGTTAAAAAATCTGTACGTCATTGTGTCAGAAAATATCAACCTTGTTGAGCAGTGTAGTTGAGAACACAGCCTTAACATGATTCTGATAAAACCAGTTTAGAAAAATGAAATTAAAAACTCGTCAAAAGCGACCAGAAAAAATTGTCAAACTGTGTTTATCTCTATTCTTGATTTAGCCTTTTTGGTGAAATTAGTACTTAACTTCGAAATCTACCTGTGCCTGCAGGCCGAGCCGGGAGTGATTTTTTTCTCTTTCTTTTCTTTCTTTTTTTTAAAATGATTTTCTCAAATCCAAATTGGCTATTTTCTAACGCATTCATATAAAACCATTTTTATTTCTTACAAGCACAAAATGTACAGCTATTTTCATTCAGATACTAAACAATCAAATTTAATTTTTTAGTGTGAGACTATTTTAAGAATCCATAATCTGCTTATTTGCCATACATTTTTATAATGAGGCTCCTAAAACTTCGCTTATCGGTGAGAATTTTAACTATTTTTTTTTTTTCATTTTGCACAAAAATATCATTATTTGATAAATTTTATAGCACAAATAATGTTCCGATACAACAGTTTGTTGAATTTTCATGATTTTTTTTGAAAAATAAACGGATATTTGCAATTGGCATTTAAAAAAAAAAATATTTTATGAACTGAGATAAGGATTACTACTGCAATTTGTTTATGTAGAAAAAGGTAAGTTATATAAACAAGGTTTTTTTAACAAATAATAATCTCTTTGTGATGTTTCAACATATTATATTAAACGTATAAAACAGTTAGACATATGAATAACGAAATCTATATCGAATTAAAAATAAAAAACAAACTGTGCGGTATGAATTTTTTGCTTGCTTTTTTTTAGTTCCCTACGTTACAACCAAATTTTATACAATGCAATTTTATATCACACTAGCTGACCCACCCGGCGTTTGCCTGGCCCATCATAATAACCTTAAATAAAACTCAAGTTTGTATGATTTTATATCCTTTGAAAATCTTTTAAATGAACCTAGTTTCGGTTGTTCCATTGCATTCCACAGCGTCTCGTATGTTTCCAACAAACTTCTTTCCGAACGAACCTGTAATCTGGGTCCTCGCTACCTAACACAGCATGTGCCGGAAGTGCTCCGCACATATCGTAAACAATTGAAAAAAAAGTCTAATAGTGAGCCAAACTTCGTAGTAATCAAGCCCATAGAACCGGAAAAACGAATGCATCATTAATGTTCGAAAATGTCGTTAACTGAAGTCTAAGATAAACTTTCATAATCACAGAAAGTAGTATTTTCACAGAAAGTAGCTGAATTGTAATCTAAGTTAAATAAACCAATTCCCGTTGAAATTGGGCCCTTATAACCCGAGGAAACAATTTATCCTTACGCGGTGGAAAGTTGCCTCCCTCCTCCTCTGTAAATTTCACGGTCTACTTTTAAAATTAACACGATATTATTTAATAAACGGATGAAATCCCTTTTCTGAAATTACCTTTAACCCTTTAGTGCGCAGGGACAAAGAACAGTTTTTTTTATGCAAAGAACAGTTTTTTTAAATTTAATAGATTTTTTTTATTCGTATATACCTAATTCACACCAGGAGATAAAAATAGCAATATTTGTTTTAATTAATAACAGACATTCCGTATTTTAAAAAAGCGAAATTAACCTTTGAAATTTTCTTGTGTAAAGTCAGATTCTCTTGCGTACGTAATTTCTAGAACGCATTCTATCATGGGAATTAAAGGGTTAAAGGTTAAGTTTTATAAAATAAATAATTATATAAAATAAGGTATTTGGAGACATAGGTATTAAAATATTTACTGATTTGCAATATTTTAGCGTAAAACAGCCACGCAACAGTAGTTATTATTTGTATTGCAGATGCGCAACAGAAGAAAAGAGTTCCGTATTATATGAAAAATGTATCTATTTTTTTTTCATTATTTTTCCTGAGTAATAAACCTTTCAGAGAATCATATATAATTTTTTTCGAAGCAAAATAAAAAATCGCGCATTTAAGGGTTAACGTAACGCGATTTTTATTTTTAATGTACGGATGTAGTGAGTAAACGTAAGCTGTTGCCGAAAAAGGAGATTAATATTCGAAAAAGGTGGTAGCTTGGGTATAAAGAAGGACCGGGCCCAGGGGGCAGGATATTAACTGGAATGTAGTTGGGTAAAGGAAAAATTTTTAATAGTTTTAAAGTAGCTGTAGGACGCAAGAACTATGAAGTAGAAAATTGTAATAGAGTAAGATCGTTTTTAAAGAAGCTACAACAAAGGCCCCAAGAAGGAGATTAATATTCAAAATTGGTGGTAGCTGAAGTGAGAAATTTTTTTGTCGTTCATGGAGTTGCTAGAAGACTTAACAAGTTGTTAGAAAAAAAGCTAATGAATCGGGTCATTTTTAAGGGAGCAACAATAAAGGGCCCAAAAGAGGCCAACTGATAGTTAAGAGCAGGGCCCTAACATGAAAATATGTTAAAAGATCTTAGATCTTCAATTATTCAAAATTAGCCATAGAGTTATGAATTATTCCTTAGAATAATAATTTAAAGAAATGCGCCAAAAATTGGGCAAATGCTTAAATGATTGTCCTAGGGCCCAAATAAAATATGAGAGTGTTGGTCCTGGGAGAAGTGTCCAATACTCAGTCTTAAAATTATGCACTGAGAAGGTGAGAAAATTAGAGGGTGAAAAATGCATGGCGCACAAAAAATTCAAGGGACCTACGGGACCCTAGGGGGGAGAATGGAGCAAGGGTCTTAACTAGGGTGTAGAAATGGGAGAATAACTAAATGAAAAAAGGATACCAAAAATGAAGATCGGATTAAAAGGAAGCAATTTATTAACAATTTAGGGCGCAAAAACTTTAAGGGGTGCTGTACCGGGTCCCAGGCTGCCAGGGTCTTAACTGGAATGTAGAAATGAGGGAATAACTAAATAGGGAATTGGCCCCAAGAACGAAGAAGATCGGATATAAAGGGAGTAAGTTATTAACAATTTAGAGCATAAAAACTTAGAGGACCACATTATATATATGACACATATCTATATGTAATATATATATATATGTATATATATCATGGTTATGTATACATAATATAATATATGCATAATATACTTTTGGCTAATAATAGATAAATTTGGCTAATGATTTTCAAATTTGGCTAGTGTGTTGGCTAATAGTCTTAATTTCTTAGCGCGGTCCGTGCCATACTTTTCAAGTATATACAGCTATACCCAACCCTGTTTTGTATACTTTTTAAAAAAGTCTTGTTATTCTTTTAGCAATGTTTCTTTTAATAATGCAGTGATTAATTCATATCTGGGAGCACGGCAGTGCGTCCGCCAAGTTCGCACAAGCCGTAAGCTACCTTTTCCTGAACCATTTCGGCATACTTTTCACCCCCTCGTAACGTCATTTTAGGGAGAGATATAGAAATTTTTCTTTTATACACATGTTCGTATGGTCAAACTGAACTAAGGTTCCACAATTTCATGTTTCTATATTGAGTAGTTTTCGAAATATTAAATTCCGAAAAAGCGCTTTTTTGTCACAGACTCACTTCGCATCATCAAATAACTAAGGTACTTCTAAAAGTCGTAGAATCATGAAATTTCACAAGTAAGTCGGGTTTGTAGCACAATTAACCAGAAAAATCTGAAAACACAGAATTTACGCCTCTAAACCTTTCAAACAGGGGGTGTTCATTTGGCCGTAAACAGTTCCTTAACACATTCAATTGTGCCAATGTTGGTCGCCAAAACTCGATTACAGAGTTATGAAGGGGGTCACGTGATTTCAAGCAGAATAACATTTTATATATATGCTTTTCCAAAGATGTTTGTTAATTAGGAAAAATGAATATACCTAAAAATTTTAATCAGTATAGGTTATGATATATTTACGATATTAATACAATAAAACATTTAACAAAATATAACCGCAATTCAGTACGTTTCCGATATGGTAGCCTTGGCGAAATACAGAAAATAGCCTTGACGAGAAAAGAAATTTGATAATAACGTATTTTCTGGCAACCTATTTACTATGTCATATACACACGCAATTTTTTCCATATGTATACAATTTATTTAATGCAAGGAACCCGTTTATTTATTTTTATATACCAACATAAATAATTTGTATATAAAAAATAATATTTTATACATGTATAAATAAAATGTTTATATGTATATAAACACATATATAAATTACATAAAAGTTCATCAGGTTTGTTTTCATAGTTGTTTATATCATTTGGCAACATATCTCAGTTTCTGAAGTCCGAATTGCGCCAAGATTTTAAAAAAATGCCAAGGTCCCTATAGTGGAAAAATATCCCAATTCCATATGAAAGTTTAAAAATCTCCTTTTAATTAAATGAAATGTGTAACTAATAAACTGTCTTTAACGATGTGCGACAGATGCGGCGTCCGAAGTCCGCTGCTAATGTTATTATATTGTATTATTAGCCTACTTACTGTTAATTTATTGTTAATTTTAAATCTGTAAAAGAAAGATTATAGTTATAGCTATGTTGGTCGCCAAAACCCTATTACAGAAAATTAGCCTGAGTTATAAAGGTGTTACATGATTTCAAGCTGAATGAATTTTTATATGCTTTTACAAAAATCTTAATAAGGCAAATCTTTCAGTTTATCTGTCCATCTTTATATCTTTTACTTCCTTAAAACAAATTTTATTAAAGACCGGGAGGCGTCTGCACAGATCATCGAGTTGAAGGCTGAAATTTTAGAATTAGTTAAATATCGATTAGCGTATTGAAATGTAACTGGTCTGCCAAGTCATATCTTTGTGGAAACCACCTACAGACCCGATTTTACGGGTTAATTGGTGGATTTTAGATTGTGTTTTCCTGCACCCATTCCTCCATGTTTCCAAACTTTTGGATGCAGGAAATTACAAAAGTAAACCTAACAGTTAACCATTAAAATTAGGTCTTCAGGTGGTTTCCACAGAGATATGACTTAACAGACCAGTTGCATTTAAATATGCTAATCTAGTTTTAACTAATCCTAAAATTTCAGCTCTAAACTCGATGAGGTAGGTGATGGTGTCTACAGGCGCTCCCCGGTCTATTATAAATGTCGGAATTCTAATCTCAATAGCACTCTGGTCAATCTGGCAATTATCCCTACTACTTATGGAACACTATTTCTTTAAGTGCGTTTTAGTGATGTTAATGAACTTATGCATATGCATCATACATATTATACATATGCATATAATACGTAATACATTTGCATCATACATATCATAGGTATGTGTATAATACATAATACATGTGCATCATTATGACGTCAGAATAAACAAAACATTTTTTGTCGCCAAATTTGAGAATTGACATGATATATTACCAAATTTAGCAAAACTTTGCTAAATGTCGCCAAGCTTGGCGAATATTTGACGCTAGTGGCTATTTTTCAGTGAGTTAACTATTAATTCGAGCCATCTTTTATTTTTCATCATATCATCTGAATAGTTAAATGATATAACTTACTAATATTTCCAAAATGCTAATAGTTTCGTCACTGCCCAAAACTTCTGCTATTGTTATTATTTGTACTGTTATTATATTTACTGTGACTATGTTGTTGATCTTTACACCGTTAAAACTTCTGTATTATATAAAGAGAATTTACGGAAACTATTAAAGCATTGAAACTGACAGTTCTCCTTATGGTTATTATAATTCTATAATATGTAACCTGTTAATCGATATGTACGTTAGAATGAATCTTCTATAATCCGGTTCCTCGCATTTTTGTTTTCAGGTTTTGAATAAAATTAGCTAAAATCTTAAAACCATGGCACATTGACTAATTCTTCAACACGATCAGATAAGAAGAATGATAGATTTTCAAATGGATCATGGCAGTGAGCCGGTAGACCTTCTATTCTTCCGTAATCGAGTCTATTGAAACGGTTAACGTGAAACAAAAAGATATTAGCATCAATATGGTTTAATGCAAATGCAGATATTGTCAAAGGATTTCATAAGAACCATTTCACTTGTACCCAGTCGTATCAGTTAAAATACAACAATTGGCAGTGAGAAAAGATTAGAAAAGATTACTTAATAGGATTAAAAATTTCCGCATTAGAGAACGAATTGTAACTGCTAAGGAAACATGCATAAGTGAGTTAAGAGATATTTGTCACGAAAGATGAAATACATAACAACACAAAATATATGATGTGCTTCCATGATCGTAAAGAGTTCTTGATTTCTCTATCAAAAGCTTCCGACTTGGCGAAAGAATGGGCAAGTAAATTAAATTATGAATAACAGTAACATGATGCAACGTTTAACATGGAATTAATACGGTAAATACTGCTTGCTAGAGGCGACTAGTACTTTAATATAAAAATAAATAAAGTATAAATTTGTAAAGCTCAGTAAAATAAATTTAGGTATTTTTATGTTTGCCGGGCGCAAGTGGCAAATCGCCAAATACTGTTCCCAACTCCATTGTTCATATTGCATTCATTTCATTTAAAGATATAAACTTTTCAGTCATCTCAATTAAAATAGATGCATTTCCCTCATTTTATTTAATAGAATATTTAACATAGAAATAAATAAATAAATAAATAAGAAATAATAACATAAACCAAAATGTTTTATTTGAAAATCAAAGCATTGTTTCTAATTTACACATCTGAAAAATGAAAACTGCTATTGGCGAAAAAACAAAAGGCTAATGAGGAGATTTGCTCCCGGCTAACATAAAAGTACCGAAATTTAAGTTTTTTCATATTAATATAGTGTAAAATAGCAAACTTGAAAAAAACATACAAAAAGTAGTGATATCCCAACAAAAAGTTTTCGCTAAAAAAAAAGCGCCAAGTTCTCTTTAATGTTTCGGCCAGAAAAAGTAGTGATATCTGAAGTTCGCACAAGTTAAAAGCCAAACATCCCAAATCTTTCATTGAAAATGGCTTCCTGCGACTTGGCCGTTAATGCCTTCGAGAGAGTTTTTCAAATTTTAAAATATGTACAAATAAGCTACATGCCAACTACATTTTTTTTTATTATTTTAGGCATTTTGTGGCACAGACTACAGAAATAAAATACACATTTGAAAAAAGCATTTAAACAACTTCAGTCTATTTAAATGTTTAGAAGTTAAAAATAACAAAATACTTGTATTCAGGAGATAATATCCCTAATTGCTAAAACATAATTAGTATCAGCTTTTAACAGTTTATAAAACGAATACCTCTTCATGTATGCAAACAAACTATAATAAATGTTCAAACGAAAAAAATCTCTTTCGTCAATACACAAAATTTCAATATTATACAATAAAATATAATGTAACATATTGTGAGATTTGAAGTCAGTAAATTTTGTTTTATTTCTTGGGTTTTACGTTAATGACTTTAGCTTTAGACCGTACAAAATGGCAATTAAACCACAAGTGGACTAAATGATCTGTAATTAAAACTAATGTTTGTTGAAACTGAATGGTATTTATCAGAAATCTTTTACTTATATTGCCTTTATGAGAATTTGCCTCTTCGTATTCTAATATTACTTTTAATATTTAAATAATTCATAAATGCGTAATTTCCAGTCATTAATTTTGAAATGCTGTAGAAGGCATTAACGGCCAAGTCACAGGAAGCCATTTTCAATGAAAGATTTGGGATGTCTGGCTTTTAACTTGTGCGAACTTCAGATATCACTACTTTTTCTGGCCGAAACATTAAAGAGAACTTGGCGCTTTTTTTTTTTAGCGAAAACTTTTTGTTGGGATATTTATTGTACAGGACCTTCTGAGCTACTCGCACTTGACCATTTATTTTAATTTGAGTATCTGTATAGTTTGTTTTCATAAGTTCTGGGGATTCTTTTCTTTTTTTTTTTTTCATTATACTTTCATTAAGAGAAAAAATATCTGGAGTGACCTCATTTGACTTTTCGAATCTTTTACAGAATAACAGAATACTATAAGTGTTCAAATTAATAAAAACTTAGATCTTAAATTTACAGAGTTGAATTGTTTGCGCTAGTGAAAATGACTTCATATTCTAAAGAAAATGTAACTTTATTTCATAAAGCTCACCGCCCCCCCCCCCTTTTTTCTTCTAAAATGCCATGATTTTAATAAACTTTCATTCCATCTGTGCTGAAATTAAAACCTCTTAATTAAATATTAAAATTTGAATTTACATAGTCAGGCTAAGGGGAGTTTAGTTTTATGTTATTTTAAATATAGATATTTTGCCCTTGTTCCTCGAGAAGATAACATATTTAAATTTTCCTACGTTTTTTCCAGATTAATAAAGCTCTCTAGTTTTTCTTCTTTTAAGAAAAAAAATATTCTACTAAATTAAGTTGCATTCAAATGAAATATGACTGTTATATCAAAATAAAATCAACATTAGTAATAAAAATATTTAATAGTGTTTTTAAGTGGATTTTTTCTTTATACACAAAATTGTTGAAAAATGTACCAAACCCATTGACTGATTTGTGTAAAAATTAATACAGCTCTTATGACAGTAGCCTGTAACATATTCATTAAATAAAAGTTCAGTCAAAACAAATTTGGACACAAAATGTTCACTTACACACGCATATATATATATATACATACATAGTGACACCACCAAAAAAAAATAATAATAATAATAATTATAATAATAATAATAATAATAAACATCAACAACAATCTCTGGGATACAGAAACTGATTTAAAAAATATAATGAAACATATACTATACACTTTAGGGATGCACCGAATAGTGATTTTGGCCGAATAAGGAAAGGGCATGTTTACAAACAAACACTTTCGTAAACCAATCTACCAACTATATTTTTGCCATAAAGATCATTGCAGGAATAGTCTTGGCGACGTAGGCCAATCATATCAGAGACGTGTTAAACGTAGACCAATCAAATTTCCCTAGCTCATGCGTACAGGTAGGAGTCATAAAGAACGGACAGGTTTTCTTGCTGAACCAACAGTAATTTGACCAACAGTGACGTCAGCTGCCCTTTCCTTATACCGAATATTTAGCCCTCAGGTGAACCGAATATTCGGCTAACCGAATAGTAACTGTTTGGCCGAATACCAAATATTCGCTGGTCGAAAAGTAAATTTGATATTGAAAAAAATCTGCTTTGAATTATTTAAGATATACAAACATTTAATACACATAATTAAAACAGACATTTTAAAATCAAAGAGAAATAGTGAAAAAATTGGAAGAAAAACTTTACAGGGTCATATACTATTTACTTGTCAGGAAGAGTCTAAAGTAAAAATAAATAATACAATCAACCCCAATAATGGCAACTCAGAGAGAATAACTTTACTACTCCCTTTGATTTAGCAAGTAAGTTTTTAAATGCATCCTAGGTCAGTGTCTGGAGTGGGAGATTATCTTCAGCAGGACTCTCACCGTTCCTAAAATTTTCGCACTTTGCTACCAGTATTTTAAAAAAGAATTATTCATAGATTCCTTTAACACCTATAGTGGAATTATACAACACAGATTATCACTTTAATTTAGTGGTAGTAAAGTGCGAAAATTTTAGGAACGCTGCGAGCCCTGTCTTCAGAGATTGTAAACATTCAGGTTGTCCCTAAAATCTTGCAACAAACTTTCAACAGGGATAATATGGTCAAAACAAACATTTTAACAAGAAACAATATCTCAATCCATTTATTCCATCAAAATTACAATACATTTAATAAAATATATTGGGTGCGAAACAAGCTGAAACTGAATTTTTATTTACAACTTTATCAATAATGAAGATTATTTTAACGAGATTTTCATCTTAATTTTGTTTCTATTGAATGTGATATCTTTGAAAACGACTGAAATTTGGTCAGTGACACAGTATTCAGGGTTGTAAAAAAACCCGGGTTTTTTATAAAAAAAAAAACCCAACCTGGGCGCGTAGCTGGGTGGGTACCCGGGCAGCTATCCACTACAGCCCTTAAGGTTGTAAAAAACCCGGGTTTTTTTTATAAAAAACCCAGCCTGGGCGGGTACCCGGGCAGCTACCCACTACAACTCTGGTATAAATACAATCAATCGGGTTCTGAATAAAGGAATATCTAGCTCATAGTTCTTTAGCTATGAATGGTGGCATTTTCCAACAGTTCTCATCATATCATATTTCACAGAAATCGAAGCAAGTCAGTTGAAAATATAGTTTATGATATCTTCATGATAAAGTAACAAACGAAAATCCAAGTTTAACGTCCAGTGAAATGAGATATGATGTATATATGACTGAATAAGTGGATTACGATTATGGTTTCCTGAACAAACATTGTCTGTCTTGATACCTATTATCAACCCCAGAAATTTTTCTATTTTGTTTTGAGACTCTTAATTTGTGAAAAAGTAAGAAACAGACTATTTACTAAACAAAATTTTGGGACATCATACATTTGTACATCATTAATTCCTTCTAAAAACCTAATTAATCATCCCCATTATTCATCATTTTAATCCTCCTCATGGTTAATTTTCTTAAGTTATACTTTACAAACAGCAAATAGATAATCTTAAAACATTCTATCTTATATGAATATGATTTTGTTTCTAATTATTTTAAATATATATATAAGTTGACAGTTAAAATTAGAAATTGTGAAATGTTTTTAAAAATGTGTTTTAAAAGGGTTTATTTTTTTAAGTATTCGGTTCGGCCAAATACTTTTATATTCGGCCAAACCGAATATTCAGCATGCAGAATAGTTTGATATTTGGCCTAACCGAATATTCGGTAACATGTCCAAATAGATACCGAATATTCGGTGCATCTCTAATACACTTATATATGTATGGAATCATTATTAAAATAGCGAAAATTGATTCAGGAAACCTCAAGATGTAAAATTATACTAATATTTCCGTAATCTGGTTTTTAACATGATTACAATAACTTTCTTAGATTATATGTGTACAGAAAGTAAAAAATATTATGTAATACTTATTTTTATATGTATGTGCTTATAAATGTTTTAAATTTTTATCAAATTACTAGCTGTTAAATATCAAACATGTTAAATACAGATTTTACTTTATATTTTATTACAATTCTGCATATTAAAAAAATTAGCAAGTTAAAAAAAAAAATAGCAAGTTAAAAAAAAAAAAATCTAAGCTATGTGCAAGATTTAAATCAATATCAAGGCAGTTCTAAAATCTTTACTTACAAGTAGAATATATTTCTTTTTAATTGCTTATAATTGATATTGTTTATACTTTTCTTTTCTTTTAAGGTTACCATCAAGATACCTCAGAAGAACTCTTAAATTTGTTGAAATATTTTGTGCTGTACCTTTTCTACAATTTTTACTCTTGTTTTTCATTAAAAGTCGATTTCCCAAGTTTGCACATTTTGATAAAAAATATTTTGTACTACATATTTTCTGTTACTTCTGCTGCTGTTCAATAAAATTTCATTGTTAACTTTCACACTTGTCTGTCTTTTTGATGTATTCAACTTACAATGGATTTGTGAACAGTATTTGAATTAATTTTTTTTTAACCAATGTCAATGCATACTTTAATAATAAATTTAGCATTTGAAGTAATTATTTCTTTTTAACCATTGTCAACGCATACTTTAACCTAGGCCTGTTCAACCTATCAGTTACCAGGGGCACACTTTAGCTGTTAGCAAACAATGAAGGGCGCCATTATTCACATGACTGGAAACATACGTCATCTTAAGTGAATAGTGTTAGTGACACATATTCATCTTCTGCAATGCACATACATCTCTCAGCAATAACTATGCCCATGTAAAAATAAACTGCAACAGAAATGTAGAATTGCATTTCCCTGAGAGGGGCTTATCTCAAAAACTTTTGTAGGATGAGGGCCAAAATCTTAATGCTGCGAACAATAGAAAAACATTCAAGTGTTAACAAAAAAACATTTTTTGAAAGGGGATTTTAGGTTTAAAACAACATAGTGTTATGTTGATAATTTGGGTTTTCCTAAATAAGTAATTAAAAAAAGAAAAGAAATACTATCTCTTAAGCTGTTTTATATAAATAATAGTTGGTCTTCTAACTTTAGAATAGCTCTTTTTTTTTGTCAGTCAATAGTTACAAATTACTCCATATTATATCTAAAATAGATAATTGTAATGTCCAATTAGCCCAGTGGTTAGGGGATTGAATTCGGAATTAATTAGGGGAAAGCAGGAAATTGTTTTAATTCCTTCAGTTTAGATCTAGAATGAATATGCTATGTTTTCCCCCTTGTACTAGGTGAGCGTTGGGAAATATGTATAGATTTATAGTCAAAAAACACGTTTTTTTTACATACCATAACAGTTATACATGTTTATGTATAACATGTTTATGTATATGTTATACATGTTTATGTATAACATGCAAAAGTTGTAGAGCTTAAAATTCTGAATAAAATGAGTACCATCATTAATATTTTTGTTCAACATTAAGGTCGAAATTCTACTTCAATTTTTTTTCAAATCAAGAGCTTGAAGCCAGGAGAGACCAAGTTAACTTAACAATATCTCAAAACTGCGCCCTTAATATTAAACAAAAATATTAGGTGTACGTACTCATTTTACTCAGAATTTTAGGCTCTACAACTTTTGTACTACCAATGTTTTTGATAGAGTTAGCTGTTTTGAGATATTGTTAAGTTAACTTGGTCTCTCCTGGCTTCAAGCTCTTGATTAGCGATTAAGGCAAAATTTTGAAATAGAATTGAGACCTTAATGTTGAACAAAAATATTAATGATGGTACTCATTTTATTCAAAATTTTAAGCTCTACAACATTTGTATTGACAATATTTTTTTTAGAGTTAGCTGTTTTGACATATTGTTAAGGTAATTAAAAAAAAAAGTGTTTTTCGAAAATAAATATGTACATATTTTCTAACATTCACTCAAGTACGAGGAAGAAAACAAAGTACATTCATTTTAGACCTAAACCAGGGGTCGCAGCGCATATAGGACAAATTGTATTGTTCTTACCAGTATATTTTATCAATAATTGTCAGGAGACATTTTTATAAGACATGCAATAGGACTATACCATGAAGATTATTGATAAATGTTACTGGTAAGAACAATAACATTTGTCCTATATGCTGCGACCTCTGCCTAAACTGAAGGGATTAAAACAATTTCCAGTTTTCTTCTAATTAATTCTGAGTTCAACCCCCTGACCACGGGTCTAAAATTTTAAACTATAATTGTGACCTTAATATTAAACAAAAATATTAAGTGTAGGTACTCATTTTACTCAGAATTTTAAGCTCTACAACATTTGTATTGACAGTGTTTTTGACAGAGTTAGCTGTTTGGAGATACTGTTATGGTATGTAAAAAAACATGTTTTTTTTTACTATAAATCTATACACATTTCCTAACGCTCACCTAGTACGAGGGGGAAAACATAGTATATTCATTCTAGACCTAAACTGAAGGGATTAAAACAATTTCCAGCTTTCCCCTAATTAATTCCTAATTCGGACTTTTTTTGCTCCCCTACCACTGGACTAAATAACATTTTGAGGAATTTTTTTTTTATGTTGGCTTGGCGCCCGCCAATGTAAAGACTTTTTCCTCGGAAATTTATGAATATTGTATGTGTAAAATATAAGTTTAAATATTTTTTTTTTTTTTTGGGGGGGGGGGGGCATTTTGAAACATTATAAAGTTACATCTAATTCGTAATTTAATCTTGAAAATATGTATTCAAATGTCAAAATATTATTTAAAAAGTTTTAGAGTTTCTGTTTGAAAACATATAAGCTTAATTTATTATTTCATTTTTACGAAACACGTGGTTCCGAAATGGCGATGTTTTTGGTATTTATCTGCGGCGATTGGACCACGTTTTACAAGCATTTAATACTCCTTTTAAATTGGAAAAATACTGTAAAAGAAAATATACTAAGTGTAATTTAAGCATCGATTAATTCATTTTTAAAAAGACTGTAAATAAATAGTAAAACATAACACTTTGATTTCCGGCGCGCAATTGGACTTTCTACCAATGTGTTACGTGAAAAAAGTGACGAAGCAAGGACATAAAAGAAGCACAGACTTTGTGAAAAGAAGCGGAGTTTCGCCGAAACGGGACTTCTTCTCTTGGTTAGATGGTGAGTGGTCTGGAAAGTTTGTGGAGCGAGGGAGATCGAAAGTCCGGAGGTTGGAGAATCGAGATGCTGCAAGGATGAAGGATTTGAGAGGCAAGTGTGCGGAATGATTTCGGCCAACGCCAACAGAAGAAAAGCCTCCGACAACTTTCCTGGAAATGCAGCTGAATATTTCATAACTATGTTCTAAATTTTTACAGAGGTACCTCTTTACTTTATTTCTCTGGAGAAATCTTAAATTTTCATGCATGTTTAAACTTCAATCAAATCTTTGTTAACTTTAAAAATAGATAAAAATGGCAAGTGCTAAAATGTTGTTGTAAATTTTACTTAGAAATATATTCTAAGATTAATTCAATTGCTTTTACTATTTTATTAAATGAATATTAATTTAATTCAGCATATAATCTCTGTAATTATTATTTCTTTCCCACAGCAGAATTGTTTTGTTTTGGTTTTTTTTAGGTTTTGTTATAGGGAAATGAAATACGATATATTTTAGCTATACGATCATATTTTATTTTCTCCAGGTAGTTTTATCACCCACGTGTTTGTGTCTACTTAGAAATGTTTTAGGTACGACGCAACACATTTTTGTTTATATGAATTTTCCTCTCTGTTACATTAGCTATTTTAATCCATAAATCTTTGTTGCCTTCATAGTTATAAATTCCATTCGCTACTAACAAAGAATTATTTAGAGATTTATTTGATGGCTGAACAAAAATTAAATTTTGAGTTTGTGGTAACCCATTAATTTTAATGTTGATAAATTGTTTAGATCTAGGTTCAATAACATTTTTATTTACCGTACTTCCTACACCTTCAAATTTATGTAAGTTAATTGAGTTAGCTTCTATATTTTTCAAATTGTTCCATAAAATTGTATGATTTAGATATTTTAAAGTTTCAGTTCTATAGTCGATGATAATATTATAGGATTTTAAAAATTCTGATCCAAGAATTGTATCATAATTAGCTTTTAGACTATTACTAATAAAGAAAGTTACGTCAAATTTAACTTCTTGGTCAGTTAAACAAAGTATAATTTTCCTATCTAAACCCATGACATCATTATTGACCCCAATGACTTGCATTGCACAAGGTTCAGCTTTATCGACCCCATTCGGTAAGTGTTTATTCAATATTTCAGTTGAGATTAAATTTATTGCAGCTCCCGAATCGACAAGACAGTCTATTTTCTTTTTATTTAGCTGAAGAGAAATTATAGGTAATTGTCCTACCTCAGCATCAATAGTGTCTATACGTACCATTTTAGGGGGAGAATCCAAAGACAGTGGTACATTCCCGTTTTGCCCCACTACCGGTTTAACAAACTTGGGTTAGAATTTTGTGACTGTTGTGTGGGTACCGATGGACAATTTATTTTTATGTGACCCGGTTGGTTACATTGAAAACATATAATATTTCTTCTAGGACGATAGTGCCTTCCCCCATATTGTGATGGACCTGCGATATTATGAACCCCATACCCCTGGAATTGAGATTGAGTGACCTGTAATAAAGTTTGCACCTGATTGCTAATTTCAGCAATTTTCCGGTCACTCTCACTGACCACATTTTGTATGAGACTCTTAATTTCTTGGAGTTCATTAGATGAACTATTATTAGCTTCGGCAATATTAATTGGAGCTTTGACTTGGCCATAATCCGCACATTTTTCCTGACATATTGCTAAGTCCCAAATTTGTTTGTAAGTGTTAGGGGAGTGCGGCATAACAAATTTCCTTACTTCCGGCAGCATACCCTGTAAGCATTTTTGCACAAGTAGTTTTCTCTAATGGCTTCCTGGTCCGCAAAACATTTGTATGATAGCCCCAATACTCTAGACAGGAATGTTCTGCTTGATTCCCTAGTATTTTGTCTCGCTGTTGTGAATTCTTGTAAGTGATATGCCTCATCTACAGTTTTACTGAAGCGACTAATTAAGGCTTCTTTTAAGGTTTGTAGGCTGTGTGTAGTTTTTAAGTGAGATTGAGATTTAACCCTTAAATTGCCTGATTTTTCAAAAATCATTGTAATAATGTTTTTCGGCTTTCATTTTTTAAATAAATCATGGGAAAAATGCTTTAAAAAATCATATTTTGTTTTAAGTATGGTTTACGGGTAAAAAAGTTTGTTACTAATCGGCAATACTGGTCTTTAATTGAAAAAATAATTTTCCTTGATAAAATTCTATAACATTAAACACACAAGAATTTTAGGAGCTATAATAAGATATAAATTTTACCCTATTTTGTTCTGCAGTGAGCAAGTATTTCGCAAGCTTCCAAACAAAGCAAAAAGAACAAGTAGCCACAAATGAAAAAATAAATCTTATCTTTATTTTTAAATAGCGCAAGTGTTGCCATCTACTTGTTGAAAATCGATTTAATAATGTTTTCAGAATGTATTTTATTGGCAACATTAGGCATTATAGCTTCAATAGTATTTTTGAGTCTAAATTGGGTATGTTGCCGAAAAGCAACACCCGGCATTTAAGGGATAATGAATGTTTGAGCCTCCCCTATGCATTTCATTTTGATAGCGAACACACATTGTTCTTCTTGCCATCCGGCAAAATCCCTAACCTCGATGATTTTATCGAGAAAATCAGCCACAGTTATTGCAGGGTTTTCTCCTGAGTAAGTTGGAATGTTTGTAATAAATTGGTTGAAGTTAAAAGTGAGGTTTGGTACCAGAGACACTGGTCCATGTGTATTCCTCCCCTGGCTGCCCGAACCCCTGACTGGTGATAAGATTGGTGGTGATCGGCTACTATCGAAAGACGTATTTGCTGAATTATTTTCCTTATTCTCCTTTTCAGACTTCCATTTCTCTACACCATTAATTCCCTCAATTAGAGTAGTATTCTGTTCATTCTTTGGCCCGACCTGTCCGGCCACCTGTTCTGGCTTTTCAAATCAGTATTCATTATTATAAACTACTGCAAGTTCCCCCCAAAATAATAATTGCAAATATAAATTACTATAACAAATATATAAAATACTTTAAAATAAAAATTTTATGCAATATGTGAAAAAGGAAAATCTAAGTCAAAGTTAACATTCCCTATACCCAAGGATCATGATAAAAAAAAAAAAAAAAAATCTAAACAAACCACTCCATTTACAATAATTTCTATTATCCACAGCAACAAGAAAGGGGAAAAAAAAATACAACAGGTGACGGCGCCGAATTTGGCCGAAAAACGCGGGATCGAACACGTGCCGCAACGCCAAAATGTCAAAGGTCACTAAGCACCAAAAATGTGTTGTGTCGTACGACACAAGCACGTGGGTGATAAAACTACCCAGAGAAAATAAAATATGATTGTATAGCTTTTCATTTACTTATAACAAAACCTAAAAGGGAAAAACAATGTTGCTGTGGGAAAGAAATAAAAATAATTACAGAGATTATATGCTGAATTAAATTAATATTTATCTAATAAAATAGTAAAAGCAATTTAATTAATCTTAGAATACATTTCTAAGTAAAATTTACAATTTTTTAGCGCTTGCCATTTTTATCTATTTTTAAAGTTAACAAAGATTTGATTGAAGGTTAAACATGCATGAAAATTTCAGATTTCTCCGGAGAAATAAAGTAAAGAGGTACCTCTGTAAAAATTTAGAACATAGTTATGAAATATTCAGCTGCATTTCCAGGAAAGTTGTCGGAGGCTTTTCTTCCGTTGGCCGAAATCATTCCGCACGCTTGCCTCTCAAATCCTTCACCCTTGCAGCATCTCGATTCTCCAACCTCCGGACTTTCGATCTCCCTCGCTCCACAAACTTTCCAGACCACTCACCATCTAACCAAGAGAAGTCCCGTTTCGGCGAAACTCGGTTTCTTTTATGTCCTTGCTTCGTCCCTTTTTTCGCGTAACGCATCGGTAAAAAGTCCGATTGCGCGCCGGAAATCAGTGTTATGTTTTACTATTCATTTACAGCCTTTTTAAAAATGAATTAATCGATGCTTAAATTACACTTAGTATATTTTCTTTTTCAGTATTTTTCCAATTTAAAAGGAGTATTAAATGCTTGTAAAACGTGGTCCGATCGCCGCGGATGAATACCTAAAACATCATCGTTTCGGAACCACGATGTTTCGTAAAAATGAAATAATAAATTAACTTATATATTTTGAAACAGAATAACTCTAAAAACTTTTTAAATAATATTTTGACATTTGAATTCATATTTTCAAGATTAAATTACGAATTAGCTATAACTTTAAATATTTTTTTTGACATTTTGAAACATTATAAACTTATATTTTACACATAAAATATTCATAAATTTCCGAGGAAAAAGTCGTTACATTGGCGGGCGCCAAGCCAACATAAAAAAAACTTCCTCAAAATGTTATTGGGCATTACAATAATCTATTTTAGATATAATAGAGTAATTTGTAACTATTGCCTGACAAAAAAGAGAGCTATTCTAAAGTTGGAAAAACAACTATTATTTATATAAAACAGCTTAAAAGAGAGTCTCTTCTTTTTTGGTGCCGTAACCAGTATATATATATATATATATAAATAAAAAATATATATATATAAATATATTCATATAAATAAAAATTGTCAGATAGCAAAAATTGAATTTGTTGAAGTAGTTAATGTCCAAAATACAACTGTAAACAATTTAGAAGTGGAAAATGAGATAACCGACTTTAATCCTTGTGGTGAGAAATTTGATTTAGATCATTTAATCGAATTACAAAAACAGGCAGTAGGCAGTCATGGAAGTTATAAATAAAAATAAAGCTATTTTTGCGCAGTCGGTTAAAGACTTAACAGGTTTTAACACAACCAGTCATCGAACTTATTTAACGGATGATATTCCAGTTCGTTCTAAACCTTATAGGACTCCATATGCTTTAAGAACAGAGTTAAAACAACAAATTGATGATCTATTTGAAGCTGACATAATTACCCCCTCTGATTCTCCTTATGCATCCCCGGTAATTTTGGTTAAAAAGAAAAATGGTTCCTACAGATTAGTCTGCAATTACCGAAAGCATAATTTAAAGACTAAGCCTTTACCATTTCCCCTTCCCCATATTTCGGATTTATTAGATAAATTAAATGGTGCTCATTACTATACATCTTTAGATTTATGCTCAGGATATTGGCAAATGGAATTACATCCTGAAGACAGACATAAAACCGCCTTTTGTACAAAATTTGGTTTGTTCGAGTGAACGAGATTGCCACAGATCAATGCTGCGGCTTCTTTTCAAGGGCTGGTTGCTACAATTTTATTAGGTTTAGATACTAATACTTACATTGATGACATAATTATTGGTTCTGCAACTTTTGAAGAACACATTCAAAAATTAGATCAGGTTTTTAAAAGACCCAATTCTCATAACCTGAAAATTAACCCTGAAAAAAGTCAAATAGCAAAAAATTCAATAACTTACCTTGGATTTCAAATTAAAAATGGTGTAGCCTCTTCAGATGAAAGAAGCGTAAAAGCTGTAGAAAACTTCCCAATACCAAAAAACAAAAAAGCTGTACGTAGTTTTATTGGTATATGTAATTTTTATAGAAAATTTATTGATCATTTTGCTGCCATCGGAAAGCCCTTTCAAATGAAGTCAGGAAACAGATTCAGCGTTTAACAAATTGAAAAGGTGTTTGATTTCTTACCCTTGTTTAATGTTGCCTGATGTTGAGCAACCCTTCTTTTTACATACTAATGCGTCTGGTTTCGCGTTAGGTGCTGTACTTAACCAAAAAGACGAATCAGGTGATTTGTATCTAGTCGCTTATGCTAGCAAAACTTTAAAGGATGCCGAGTCATACAGTACTTTTGAGAGAGAACTTCTCGGTGTAGTTTGGGGAAGTAGTAATTTTAGATATTATCTTTATGGGAGGGAATTTACTCTATATTGTGATCAGCAGGCAATTTCGCAGGTGTTGAGAATCCAAGATAGTAGTCGAGTTTCTCGTTGGGCTCATTCACTGCAAAATTATAATATAAAATACTGTCATACTCCAGGTAAATGTAATGTACCAGCTGATGTACTATCGAGAAATGTAAACGTGATTCAAGAAATAAATATCAACTCAAATTTTTCAACAGAATTTATTACATCATCACAAAATCAAGATGCAAAATGTAAAAACATAATTGAACAATTAAATAATATAAATTAAATACAACTAAATGATTTAACCTTCTTTTTAAAAGACAATGTATTATATTGCATTAACAAAAAAGATGCACATAATGACAATCAAACTAAATTAGTGATTCCTAAAACCTTAATTTCACACATTTTAAATTTAGCTCATGACTCAGTAACCTCAGCACATCCAGGATTTAAAAGAACATTAATTAAAACTAAGAAAAATTACTTTTGGTGGGGCAGTATAAACACACACTCAACCACATTAAATCTTGTGTACAGTGTGCCATTCGTAAAGAATATAAATCCAAACAGAAAGCACCATTACAGAGTCGAAATTACTTCGCGTCCTTTTGAAAAGATAGCTGTTGATGCGGTGGGTCCGTTAAGTACTATAGCAGAGGGAAACAGACACATTATTGTAATTACAGATTATTTTACAAGATGGGCTGAGGCATACCCTGTACCGAACTTACAATCTGAAGTTATAATATCTGTGTTAGAAAAATTCATTTCTACTCATGGGATTCCTGAACACCTCACTACAAACAAGGGCAAATCATTTATATCTGAGGCAATCCTAAGAGTATATGAGAAACTTCGCATTAAAAGGCATATACGACTAGTTATCCTCCGAGTGCAAACGGGGTTGTGGAACAGGCCAATGGCACGATAGTTAGTATGTTAAAACACTTAGTGGACTCTTCAAATGAAGATTGGGACAAAGTTTTACATTTTGCTTTATTGGCTTACAGAACAGCTTATCACGCTGCTATAGGAGATACCCCAGCACAATTAGTTTACGGTAGGGATTTACTATTACCTGTTGACCGCATAACCAAACCGATTCAAAGATCTTACACAGATACCCGTGAGTTAAGTGAAGATTTACATTTAAGGTTGAGCAAAATTTTTCGCATGGTTAAACAAAATTTAACTACAGCTGCAGAAAAACAGGAAGAGTATAGGTTAAAGTTTGCCACAGACAAAAATTTACAAGTGGGGTACTTGGAGCTTATGTACACCCCAGTAGTTAAGCCGGGGGCTAGTAAAAAACTTACACAGTTCAATAAAGGACCTTACCGTATAATTCAACAAACTAATACAGTAAATTTTAAAATTGTTCACATACAAAACCCCAAAGACGAGCAATTAGCACATGTTGATTGATTGACTAAAATCACTGAAAGAATTATTTTTCCTGCACTTTTTGAGGAAGAGAGTAGAAACAGGGAACAGGATACAGATCAAAACACTCAAGTTGGTATGGAGGTTAGGGATTCCCAGGTAGAAGAGATTGTTGATCAGTACCCAGTTTTCAATTTGATAAGTTATAGTGATAGTAGTAACAATCAAGCTCATGCACACAATAATGACATAAATATAAGCTTACCTAGTCAGTCACATTCAGGTTCTGGGCAAGCAGTGGCGCACCCAGGATTTCGCTTTGGGGGGGGGGGGGGGCTAGTATATTTGTATAACACTTGTGGACGGGTGATCAGTAGCCAGCCGCGTTTGCGTACTGCAAATGTCGCTGAAATTTACTGTAACCACTTCCAGGATTTCAAGTGCTGCGCAGATATGCGCAAATTGCTTCTTTTTTATATTTGCGCCAAGCCTGCGCCCAAAAGTATTTAGTACAGGCATGTGGATTCTCCCGCGATTTTCCGCTTTTTTGTCGTTTCTCGCAGGTTTCATCTGTTCCGAATTTTTAAAAAATCAGTCATCAATCCGAAAATTCGTACGTAAAAAATATCACGAATTTCGACAAATGGTAGCAGAAAAAAACAATTTTATGAATCGTTCGCAAAAAAATAGCTAATTTCGCAAAGAATCCCGGAAAAAAACCCGATTTTCGCAAACGATCGCAGAAAAAAAAATTTTCGACATAGTACCACTAAAAATACTCAAATTTCTTCTTTAGATCGCGGAAAAAACGAGGTATTTGTCAAAGGACTGCGGAAAAATAGCAACTTCGTCAAAGGATCGCGGAAAAACGCGAATTTCGTTAAAGGGGGAGCGACTAACGCGAATTTGTAAAATGATCGCAGAAAAAACGCGAATTTTATCAAAAGATCGAGGAAAAAACACGAATTTTGTCAACGGATGGCGGGAAAATGAGAATTTTTTCAAAAAATCTCAGAAAAATTGTGAATTTCGTCAAAAGATTGCAGAATAAACGCAAAATCTGTCAAATGATCGCGGCAAAAATGCTAATTTCGTCAAAAGATTGCGCAAAAAACTCAAATTTCGTCAAAAGATTGCGAAAAAACTCAAATTTCGTCAAAAGATTGCAAAAAAACGCGAATTTTGACAAAATATCGCTGAAAAAACGAGAATTCTGTTGAAGGATCTCAGAAAAAATGCGAATTCTGTCGAAGGATCTCCGGAAAAAATGCGAATTCCGTCAAAGTATCGCGGGAAAAAAGCAAATTTCGTCAAAGAATCGTGGAATAAATGTGAATTTCGTCAAAGGACCGCGGAAAAAAGTCTAGGAAAAACCGCGAATTTCGTCAAAAGATCACAGAATGAACGTGAATTCTGTCAAAGGATCTCAGAAAAAATGCGAATTTCATCAAAGGATCACAAAAACATGAATTCTTTCTAAAGATCGCGAATAAAATGTGAATTTCGGGAAAGGATCACGAAAAACAGCGAATTTCGTCTAAGGTTCGCTCAAACAACGCGCATTTCGTAAGGGATCGCAGAAAAATACGAAAATTTGTCAAAATATATCGGAAAACTTGAATTCCGTCAAAGAATCGCAGAAAATTTGTTGCGACATTGTTTTCATCGGATTTTTTTTTTTTTTTTTTTTCAGCTGAGTGCCAGGTTAAACATTAGCTTCCCATGTTTATTAACTGATATTTTGAGTGAAAGCATGTTAAAATTTAAATTCAAGAACTAGCTAAGATTGCTGTATAAAACATTGCATCAGAATTATGAACTTAAAATATAAACATTCATTTCACAATTACTTATAGTATTTGCATGAATTATTTTTTGATTGTCTCTCACCCAAAATAAAGCAAGATTTAAACAAAAGTATTGACAATGTTATTGCGAATAAAATATCCTTCTTAATTATCTTATGCATGTACTATTTTAACTAATCTCATTTTCCCATTTCAAATTCTTTTCCTCTTTTTTTTTCTATCTTTTTGCAATCTCATGCCTCCAAATAAACAAATTTTTTTTTCTGTTGCTTATTTTTCATTATTGTTGCAAATGTCGTCCCCCATTGTCGTTTAGAATGTTCACAGTTAGCAAAAAGTGAGGAGAAATTTCATCTGTTATTCTTTCAAATGTCAAAATATTTTCAAGATAGCAATCATTTTAATTTTTAGGAGTTTATTAGCATTAGAATTTCAATCTGGTCCCAAAACCGCTTTTATTGCTATAAAATTAGATTTTCACTGCTACAAAATCAGATTTCTACTGCTACAAAATTAGATTTTCATTTTTGCTGCTACGAAAATGGATTTTTGCTGCTCCAAAAATGGGTTTTACTGCTCCAAAATAAGATTTTTGCTGCTTCAAAAACGGATTTTATTGCTCTAAAATCAGATTTTTGCTGCTCCAAAATGTTTTTAGCCCCACCAGTGGCCGAGAGATTTTGCACTCGAAGCTAGTAGACGCACTGCAAATAGAGGCGTCTTAAATTAAGACACATATGTGACTGAAAAGGTATTTCAGACACTTAAGTATCTGAATCTGAAAATTCAGTCATGATAGATGTCTTAATTTAAAACATATAAGTGTCTTACTATGATCATGGTGTAAACGAACTGAGAACGGTGTCTTAAAAATCTGCAAGTGTCTACTTTTAAGACACTTTGTAACTCCGTTCCACATTAACCACCAGGCGGCACTCTAGTTGCGCATGCGTTTTAGATGCCTTTCGTTCGAATTGGATGTTCGTTTGTAATTCAAACTGAGCGTTTGTTTTATCTACGCGTACATTTTAACTAATAATTTATTTTGACTTGATTCGGTTTTTTCGGAATGTGAAGTTCCAGGATTTAATCCGTATCGACATAGTGATATTCCATATTAATGAAAGGTGTCAAGCAATAACAATAATATAGTGTTCTTCGTCTCGTCAAAGCAGGTAAAGAGAACTGTTGTCTGGCGGGCTATGTTTTTAGGATGGAAATATTCCATTCTTTTAACAGAGCTAGCCGGATGTGCAAAGGGATTTTTTTTTTAAATATCAAAGTGTGCTTAACTCACGGATACTAATGTAACCTCCAATCCGGACGTCGCCTGGGTGGATGTGATTTTGGAATAATCACACCTTTTTCCAGGTAAGTGGACCCTTCACTATGTATTGAAAACTCTCTGCGAATGTTTTCTCTTTAAATAGAGACCTCACACGAGTCTATAGCTTTATTAGTTCCTGAGTTATGCCAAAATTTGTTTAAAGCATTTTGCCTATGGGATTTCCATGTTAAAATTTTATCTTGCTAATATTTAAATTTCTACTATTCAAATCATCTGCAATCATGTTTCTGTATTATTTTACATCCGATGTTATCCTTAAAATAAGTTTTGGCAAGTCTGCATGATGTATTAGTTGTTACTGAATCTATTGAGATACACCATCCTAAGCCTTCTTTCTCTGTCTACTCGCACGCCATTACTTTAAAAATATCAGTGACAGCACCTGTTGATCGGCTCATAATTTCTTAATTACCATCAAGGCTATCTTAACAGCGTTTTCTGAGAGTAATTATTACACAAGAGTACCTTTTATATGGGTTTTATTTATGTATACAATATTTTTATAAGCATTTAATGCGACAACATTTGTAACGTTCACATCGGTTTGACATTTCCCATATGTTTAATATGTGATATGTACTGAAATTCCCAACTCTTTATAGTAAACATCCTTATTTAATTTTTATTTATTATGTATGCTTTTCATGTCTGATGACGTTTTCTTGCGTCTCGGATTTTATACACCGTGATAAATTTTAAGTTATTTAAAAGAATATAGTTCGAAAATCCTTCCATTTACCCATATCATTAATTCCCCCATACATACAGCGAATTACTTGTCTTCATTTATTAGATTAAACTGTTTTGACTGATAAAACTCAAATCCGGTCATGAAATCTGTTTTCCTTTCTGCTATATACTTTTGTTGTTTCCGAGCATTTTAGAAATATTCTATTTCCTATACTGAAAGTAGTCAACTTCAGATGTTTTCATTTTCAAGCCCGGTGATTCACACCACAATTTGAAGACTCATCAGAAATCGTCTGGAATCTGTAGACGTAAAGCGGAGAAAATTTTGTTGGCGTTTTCAATAAATCTTCTTATTTAACGATTTAGAAAATGTTCTCGCCTTATCTCTGTATTAGTCATAATGATTATTTGTAAATTCTTAAATTCATGTAATTATGTGCTGTTAACATAATTGTAAAAATACGGTAAATATATACAGCTATATTTCATTTGAAATCAATTATAATATTGATTTTTTGATTATTTTTAGTAAAAAAGAAATCTGAAATTTAAAATGAATATCAGTAAAAAAATAGAATTTTATACTATATGTACTTAAGTATAACTGGATTTTGTACTTAAAGCTGAATTATTCTATATTTACTGAATCACAATGCAGAGTTGGAATTTTTCTAGAAGGACTTGATTAAAGCAAGGGTAAACTTTGACATGTCCCCCCCCCCGCCCAGGCGCGGATCCACGGGGGGGGGCGATCGGGGCGATCGCCCCCCCCCAAAAATCCACCGATTGTCGCAAATTTCGACAAATGGTCGCCGAAAAAAATCAATTTCGTCAATCGTTCTCAGGTTAAAGGATCGCAAAAGGAACGCAAATTTCGTCAAAGAATCGCGCAAAAACGCCAATTTCGTCAAAGGATCGCGAAAAATCGCGAATTTCGTCAAAGAATTACGCAAAAAACGCTAATTTCCTCAACAGATCTCTAAAAAATGCGAATTTCTGCAAAGAATTGCGAAAAAAATGCGCGAATTTCGCGAAAGAATCGCTGAAAAACGCGAATTTCGTCAAAGGGTCGCCAAAATTAACGCACAATTAGCATTGGGAGGAGATTCCCCTAGGCGCGCATCCACCGGGGGGAGAGGGGTTAGATCGGGGCAAAGAAGGGAAGAACAAATTACCAAGTTGACAGCGAAACAGCACCGAAAAATGGCGATATGAAGCAATTAAAATAATAAAACTTTGTACAAAATCACCATAAAATAAAAGCAAAACATAGGACGCGTTTCGAGCTAAAAATATAACAGTTCGTCATCAGCTTCAGTAAACACGTGTCCGTAAGCGGACAAGGTCAAAAATGAACTGAAAGGGAGAGAATATTGCAAAGAATGCGACAGATGGCACTAGCTGAAAGGGGACCATACAGAAGAGAAAAGTGTTGCCAAAAAAATAGAAGAGAAATTAATAGGGAAAAAATGGAAATAAAAGAAATAAACAAAATTAAAATAAAATAAAATAAGTAAATTAAAAAATATAAATAATAATAATAAATAAAGAAATATAAAAGAATAAAACAAGAAAAAAACCAAAAGATCCTTTTTTTTTTTACAAAATAAAAAGAAAAGAAACAAGAGAAGATGGAAAAGAATTACAAAAGTAATTTCCACGCTGGAGATAGGAAAGGAGATGATGGGAGATCATTGACAAGATTAGCAGAATTTTTAGAAATAAAATATGCTTCATGAAAATCCAAATGAGAGGGAGAGGCAGGGGAAGAAATAATTTTGGCCATGGGGAAATTGAAACAATGACTGGAAGACCAACAGTGAGAAGCAATCGAAGATTTAGAGATTTCTTGATTTGCAATATACCTCTGATGCTCACCTAATCTGAATTTTAAAGCTCTCTTTGTTTGACCAATATAACCTAAATTGCAAGAGCAAGGAATAAAATATACACCCCACCGGTTCTCAGTTGGAATACAATCTTTTAGAGAAGAGAATTTAATTTTATTCATAGGTTTGAAGATAACTTTAAAATTAAAACGAGAAAGGATTTTAGCAATTTTAAAACAGAGAAGAGAATAAAAGGGCAGAACTATTATAGAGTTAAAATTTTCTTTTATTTCCATTTTTACCTATCAATTTCTCTTCTATTGTTTTGGCAACACTTTTCTCTTCTGTATGTTCCCCTTTCAGCTAGCGCCATCTGTCGCATTCTTTGCAACATTCTCTCCCTTTTAGTTCATTTTTGACCTTGTCCGTTTACGGACACGTGTTTACTGAAGCTGATGACGGGCTGTTATATTTTTAGCTCAAAACGCGTCCTATGTTTTGCTTTTATTTTATGGTGATTTTTTACAAAGTTTTATTATTTTAATTTAAATTACCTTGTTGGTTTTTAAGAAATCAACACACCATACTCATTTTAGCTTTTAACTGACTAGGATTAGGACATAATCATTTTTTTTTCATTCATGAAATACCCTTGAAATTTACCAATGTGGGTGGAAATAACAGTATATTTTAAACACATTATTGGTTTTCTTCAGAAAACATTAAGATGCTTGAATTTTTCAAAGGACCTTTCTTTTTCTTGTTTCTTTCTTTCTTTGGAAATTGCTATGAATCCCATTCTTTTCTCAAACAATAAAGCACTCCTCAAAAATATCGTTATACAGAAATTAGAATTGCAGCTTCTTTGAAAGAACGAAAAAGTTTCAACACTTTAAAGGGATCCGCATAACGTTGTCAATTTCTGTTATAGAGATTCAACAAAAGGTACACGAAATGGCATCGTCCCCACCTCAACCCATTAGTGTCAAAAATTATGGCGCCATATGCCTTTTGACAGTATATAATCCTATTTTGTCACTAACTGCCGAAACGTCAGTGAGGTTTACCATTGACACCTGAAAAGTATTTTCGTTTGCTTGTCTGTCTGTTCCGCGAAAACTGCCGATAAAAACATTGGATTTATATCTTGGAGGAACGACCCCCCCCCCCCCCCGTGGATGCGCACCTAGGGGAATCTCCTCCTGGTGCTACTTGTGCGTTTTTTCCGCGGACCTATGACGAAATTAGCTTATTTTTTCGCGATCCTTTGACGAAATTCGCATTTTTGTGCGATTCTTTCGCGAAATTAGCGTTTCTTTCGCAATTGGTTGGCGAAATTAGCGTTTCTTTCTGCGTTCCTTTGGCGAAATTTGCGTTTTTTCTGCGATCCTTTGGCGAAATTTGCGTTTTTTTCTGCGATCCTTTGACGAAATTCGCGTTTTTTTTTCGTGGTTCTTTACGAAATTCACGTTTTTTTTGTGGTCCTCTGATGAAATGTCCGATTTTTTGGCGAAATTCACGTTTTTTCCGCGCTTCTTTAATGAAATTCACGTTTATGCTCTATCCTTTGACGAAATTCGCGTTTTTTTTTATTTGCGAACGATTGACGAAATTGATTTTTTTCGGCGACCATTTGTCGAAATTCGCAATAATCGGTGGATTTATATTTTTTTATCCAAAGGGGGGGGGGGGCGATCTCTCCCCCCTTCCTTGGATCCGCGCCAGTGAAGAGGTATACACACCACTTAGATGACACATTTTGACTTTCTAGTATGTTAAAGGCCCGTCAGATTTCTGAAGGGGATCCTTTTTCAGAGATTATCCTCTTTCAGAAATCTGGTATTAAAAAATGGATGTGATGGTTATGTTTCTCAGCTTTCGATAATTGGTTCTTATGTATTTTTTAGTGCTGAATCCAAAAATGATCTTCATTTTTTACCATGTCATCACGTTAGGATTTTCCATAAATCGCAAATTTTTAAAAAGTCTTACATCAAAATCAATTATCAAAAGTTTAAAAAGATAATCATCGCAGGGTTGTGTTATTAACGTTGTTTACCATAACTAAAAGAACAAAAAATAAGAAAAATAATTACCATAGTATAAGAGTAAACAGAAAAAGAAAAAAAAAGACATTTAATAAATAAATTCTGTTATAACGTTTTTAATTTTACGACCTAATAAGTAACAATAAACGATATTTTGCGGAGAGGCCGGATTATAAAATAAAAGTGCTGGATAACCGATGTTTCGGTTAATCGGATGTCGGATAATCGAGAGTCTGTAATATTTTTAAATCGCATTAATTTCATATTCATTTAATAATTAACTGCAAGGAAGGATTTGAGCAACAGAAAGTATGACTACGTTGATTATATGTCACTCGGTATCGCCCCCCCCCAAAACGATTCTCTGGATCCGCCCCTGCCCCCGCCCCCCACCACCTACGATTTTTGTTGCCCCAAATTCGATATGCAATTTTTTTAAAGCTTATACGTTAAATGTGTTTCGACATTGTATATTGGTTATAATCAGTATTCTGAACTAAAAAGTAGAATAAGATTAAAAGTTAAGTACAAAAAATTTTAAATACAGTAAAAACTCTTAATCGCGGGCACCTTCAGAACGCTGAATCTGTCTGCTATTCGATTGTGTTAGCTTTTATGAGATAAATATACATACAGTGAAACCTCCCTGTGCGACCACCTCCATTAAGCGACCACCCCCTGAACGACCATTTTTTCATGGTACGAAATTTATTCTCATAGGCTCAATATTAATTTTACCTCTATTCAGAGACCACCCCAGTTGAACTCCCGCCATAAGGGACCCATTTCTTTGAAGAAAATGAAACAAATTCCGTTTTTTCCGGGTCGCTTGAAAAAGGTTTTATTAGAATAATAATTCCGGAGAGCGCATTATTTATCAAACTTCTAAACTAAGTTTAGAATTTTTATTTATTCCGGTAACTTTTAAGTGTTTAAACCCCTTTGTTCCTTTTTAGGCAATGAATTTAACTCTGATGACACATTAAGGATGACGGTCCATAAACTCCCCTGCCCTATTCTGTCAGGAAACTCTCAAAGGAATAGATAAAGTAATGAAATCGTCAAAATTCGTTCCAGACAAAAAAAAAAAATGCATTTATTTATTGAATTTTGAAAGGACTTGGGAATAAAATTTATAGTAGATAAACCATAAAAGCAAAGCAAACATCAATGTATTCATTTTTTAAACTCTGCAGTAATTAACTTATGTAATTAACTTTTGTTTTGATACTTAAATTTTCATATGTTTTCTTAATTTGAAAAATGTAATTTTAGTAACATTAATTGTTACATTTTTTCAACAATTAAATTCTAGATTTTAACATGACCTCCATTAAGAGACCACCTTTCGGAGCGACCAATTTTTATTGGAACGGAAGTGGTCGCTTTAGGGAGGTTTTACTGTATATTGATAAAGGTGAGTGCTCGCTAAAGATAACTGTTCGTATGAAGGCTTTGCAGTAAAATCTCCATAACGGACAATCCTAAATAAAGGACACCACTATGTAGGAAACACAATTTTTTATTGAAAATATGCAAAATTTTTATACACTTATACCTCAGAAAAGCAGACACCTCCGAACGTCGGACAAATTCCACGGTTCCGAGGTGCCCGCTATTGAGAGGTTTTAGTGAATGAAGAAAAATATATTTTGCTTTTAAACTTATTCTACTCTAGAAATTCATAATATTGGTTAATAATAAATATTGATTAATAAAAATTACAATATAATACTCATATACTGTAAATTTGGGGGAATCCAGTGTTAGATTTTATTTAACACAGAAATAAAAATGCTTAAACTAATTTGCTGGGAATATCTTATTTAAATGGGAAAAAATTGCACAACATAGCAGGGATGGGATTCTTTCTGAAGGAGTGAATCATTTTTTATATTTGGGAGTAATTTGTTACCATAAAGCGGAGCTGATTGCAGCATGGGCAAACAGGGCTGTTTCTATGGGCCTTTAGTTTTACGGGCCCCTAAATTTGGTACGAAATTTCCATAAAGCTGATATTTTAAATTCGTTTTGATCTTACACTTATTTTAATAAATATTTTGCACTTTTAGAACATGATTAGGCTAAAGAAAATGATATATTTATCCAAATATGTATTTGACGGCATCGAATAGGCTTTTTTTTTTTTTTTTTTTTTTCTTTTTGTAACAGTATATGAAGGCAATGGGGGGAGGGGGTAAATGAATACTAGGTCTTTGGACTAGAAGCAATTTGAAGTTCTCACTAAAAGTAATAAACATTTTTGATGCCGTAGGGCATATATGATAACACATAAATACATATTTAGGTGAAATATATATATATATATATATTATCCTATTCTAAAACTACAAAATACTGATTACAATCCTCATAAGGTCAAAACTGATTTAAAATATCAGCTTTATGAAAATTTCATACCCAATTTGGGGTACCCTAAAATCAGGGGGCAGAGAAGCATCCCAGTTTTCCCACGCTGCAATCAGCTGTGCTGTATGGCAACAAATTATTCCCATTTATAAAAAAAATGTTCAATGTGGTCAAACATGGCTGCGTATATGGTTTAGAAAGAAAATGGTCAAAGATGGCTTCATATTGGCTAAAAAAAGGCTCAAAGATGGCCTCAATTAAGACATTTGAAATGTCTGAAATTCAGACGTAAGAAGTGTCTGAAAAATTTAAGACACTTTAAAACGTCTTAAAATTGAACACTCGTGTTTCAGACACTTAAGTGTCTGAAATTCAGACGCAAGAAGTGTCTGAAAATTTTAAGACATTTTAAAACGTCTGAAAATTGAACACTGCGTTTCAGACACTTAAATGTCTGAATTTCAGACATTTAAGTTTACAGTGCGGGAGGTGCTGGGTTCGAACCCAATCGCGCCCGTCGGCCTAATCGTTCGGAGTTTTCGTGGTTTTCTTCGAACCTTGGATTTCCAAGCGTAAATACGGTTAGGTTCCCTTAGAAATACCCCCACGGAGGGCACTTCCCCCCTTAGGACCTATATCCCTTGTGTTGATAATTGGCCGTCATAAATACAACCAACCAAAATGTCTTTAGTGCACTTTCATCCCTGCACTTCTAATATCAACCAATGATACAAATTTTTTAGCTTTGTACAGATTTTTTACTTCTTTCCTTTACAAACAAAGTACCGTATTTTAAGATTACTGAAAAATGTTACAAAATGAATTATTTTACGATATTAAACATACGTTATTTCTGTAATGTTTTATGTGTCTATAGTACTGTATTCGCTGCAGTGCAGCAACATAATGAAATTCAGATGACTTCTTTTCTAATTTTTTGGTAGAGACAGACGATTTTTCAGAAAATGCTGTCAAAGTGGGCATTTTGAGCCGAATGTATGACTGAGACAGCGCATAAAAGAAAGAAAATTGTCATCCTGAGACAACAATTCTGTAGAATTCCATATGTAATTCATTTATTAGGAAATATAAAATAACTGTTCGATTACAAATCATTTCAATAATAATGACTGCAAGTATAATGCTTTTAAATGTTTAAAAATTAGTCAGAAAAATTTGCATTGTTGAACGGGGATTATTATTATTATTAAACGGCTTTAACACATTATAATAACTAAAGACAGCAGGTTAATTGGAAATATTTCTATATATAAAAAAAAGTTTTGATTTGGAAATGGACCAATGAAAATCTGCGTAGATATTCCCGGCAGATCGGCATCAAATTTGAATGCTTAAGCATGGGCTTTCTTCGTTAATATTAAAAAAACTGTTGCATACAAAAATATGAAAATCGGTAGTATTATAGAGAAATGTTTGATAAACACGCTGATGCAGACAGTTTTTAAATCGAAGAATTATTTTAAGAGATATTTAATGCCAAAGTTGGACAAAATCGTTCCATTAAAAAAGTTTTATAAGAGCAAAAACTGTACATAGGAATTTCATCATTTTTAGATCATTTTATGCGTCAGAATTTCCCGGTGTGCAGACTGCATTTAGTTTTTTAATTTGACTCATTTTTTGAGGTTTTATTTCTATTTCAAATTCAAATTTTCAGCATTTCGAGAGATATTTTTTTTACACATTTTAGAAAATTGTATTAAATTAAACTGTTGCCAACTGTATAAACAGCGCAAACAATAATGTTTGCTTCAAATTAAAAATTTATTTTACACGTGACTATTATAAACAGAAAATATAAAAAGCAGGAACTCTTTGAAAATTACGTCATAAAAACTATATTTACACGTGAATTTTAGAAGAGAAAGAATATTGTAAAATGATAAATTCATTAACATGCGTTAAAAGTCTTAAATAGGAGAATTTACGTCACATTTACATCACATTACACTTATTACGTAAAATGAACAAAAAATAATATTGCAAAGCAGTTTAAATTTAAAAATTGCGCGAGACATTTATTTGATATTTTAAGATGATCATAATATTTCATTTCTAACAAAAGTATTTTTACGTGAATATTAAAAAGAGAAAGAAAAGTTTGGTGAAAATTACGTCAGATTATAATTGTCAGATTCAAATTATAATTCAATCTTCCGGAATCTTTTTAAAGCCGATCAAATTAGCGTGCTGTTAGAGTCTGCGGTGTCTGAACGGGGGGTTGACGAGCGTAGCTCGTAGGGGGCAGAGCCCCCTAGTTCTTACAAAAAAAAAAATTTTGGCAATAAAATTTTTTTTGAGGGGACGGACGTGTAATGTGTCATGTTGATAATTTGAGTTTTCCTAAATAAATAATTTTAAAAAAATGCTATCTTTTAAGCTGTTTTATAGAAATAATAGTTGTTTTTTTAACTTTAGAATAGCTCTTTTTTTGTCAGTCAATAGTTACAAATTACTCCATATTATATCTAAAATAGATTATTGTAATGGTAATAACATTTTGAGGAAGTTTTTTTATGTTGGCTTGGCGCCCGCCAATGTAAGGACTTTTTCCTTGGAAATTTATGAATATTTATGAATATTTTATGTGTAAAATATAAGTTTATAATGTTTCAAAATGTCCAAAAAAATATTTAAAGTTACAGCTAATTCGTAATTTAATCATGAAAATATGTATTTAAATGTCAAAATATTATTTAAGTTTTTAGAGTTATTCTGTTTCAAAATATATAAGCTTAATTTATTATATCATTTTTACGAAACACATGGTTCCGAAACGGCCATTTTTTGGTATTCATCCGCGGCGATCGGACCACGTTTTACAAGCATTTAATACTCCTTTTAAATTGGGAAAATACTGTAAAAGAAAATATACTAAGTGTAATTTAAGCATCGATTAATTCATTTTTAAAAAGACTGTAAATGAATAGTAAAACATAACACTGCTATTTTCGGCGCGCAATTGGACTTTTTATCGATGCGTTACGCGAAAAAAGTGACGAAGCAAGGACATAAAAGATGTGCAGTTTCGCCGAGTTCCGCTGCTTTGTGCAGTTTCGACTTCTTCTCTTGGTTAGATGGTGAGTGGTCTGGAAAGTTTGTGGAGCGAGGGAGATCGAAAGTCCGGAGGTTGGAGAATCGAGATGCTGCAAGGGTGAAGGATTTGAGAGGCAAGCGTGCGGAATGATTTCGGCCAACGGAAGAAAAGCCTCCGACAACTTTCCTGGAAATGCAGCTGAATATTTCATAACTATGTTCTAAATTTTTACAGAGGTACCTCTTTACTTTATTTCTCCGGAGAAATCTTAAATTTTCATGCATGTTTAATCTTCAATCAAATTTTCGTTAACTTTAAAAATAGATAAAAATGGCAAGCGCTAAAAAGTTGTAAATTTTACTTAGAAATGTATTCTAAGATTAATTCAATTGCTTTTACTATTTTATTAGATAAATATTAATTTAATTCAGCATATAATCTCTGTAATTATTTTTATTTCTTTCCCACAGCAGCATTGTTTTTCCTTTTAGGTTTTGTTATAAGGAAATGAAAAGTTATTTGATCATATTTTATTTTCTCTGGGTAGTTTTATCACCCACGTGTTTGTGTCTACTTAGAAATGTTTTAGGTACGACGCAACAATAGTAACAGGAATTTAAAAAGCACACGCGTGAGCACGCACAGCACACACACGCACGTCGTATACGTTGCATATTATCTGATAGGGATAGTCATACCAATGTAAAAATAGACTGCAGAAAAAATATAAATCATGGTAGGATTATTGGGAAATACAAATGTATCTCCGAGGGGTTAAGAGTTAGCAGAGCTGCATTAATGCAGTGAAAAATGTTATTGCGTATTTGAAACCCCAATTAGATAATTACTATTGCAAAAGTTAAAGGAATGATCACTAGAAATAAAATAACTTAAAATAAATAAATGTGATGGTGTTAAAGTAAAGATGACATAGTTAAAATAAACTAACGTATTTTATTAAAATTTAAAGGACAAAACATATAAAAATAATATATACTTTAAATTAAAATAAATGGTACTTAGTTATCCCGTCGACCAAATTGTAAGATTAAATGCCAATAATGGCCAATAAAACCATTAATTCGACGTTTTATTTCTATTTTTATTAATGTTTTACTAATTTATTTGTTCTTTCGTTATTTAAAATAAAAATTATGTCAATGTGTATAATTTGGCAAGTGGTTTGGCGATTTATATAATTCGGCGAAATTGGTCGACGGGATAACTAAGAAGTACCAAATAAACTTTTAAAAACAATCGATATATATCTTTAAGATCATTTAACAATAATTCAAAATAGCATTAAACTTTTCTGTTTGAAAATAGAACATCATGACATGATAAATACGATATCTCATTATGACACTTCATGCAATAGGTGGCTAACGAACTAGAACTCAACAAAAATAGAATGACTGGATTCTTATAAAAGAACAACTCTACTTACAATCTCAGCCATATAATAAACGATAATTCAATACAAGGAGCTTCTAGCATTTCGTAATATATTTTCAGGAAAAATCAGAGATGTTACTAAAACAGATCGAACTAAATTCAGCAGAACATATTCCTTGATGCCATTTTTCATCCTAACACATAACAGGACATCATGTCCTTATTCAAAGGAGTACGACTCAATTACACAGTCCTAAAACATTGTAGTCATATTCCGCCGAAGAGTTTCTTTTTCAAAGTAAAAATTCTATTTAAATAAAGAAAGATGATTTCGGAAAACTTAAGATTATTTCAAAGAGCACTAAACATCACCAACAGCCATAAAAACCTCTCGAGGCAATCAAACACATCTATGGTTAACAGGAACTGAAGGTAAATTCTTTTATCCTCCGCCGATGTCCGAAAACCGACCAATATGCATGACTAAACTCTTTTCTACCTGCTTCCAGAATGCTGTATGCAAATATTAACGGAGCGACGTGAATCATGGAGCAAGCCACGATTACGTCATATCTCAACGCCTAGTAGCACTAATTTTTCAAATCAAGAGCTTAAATCCAGGAGAGACCAAGTTAACTTAACAATATCTCAAATTGCGGCCTTAATCTTGAACAAAAATATTAAGTGTAGGTACTCGTTTTACTCAGAATTTTAGGCTCTATAACTTTTGTACTAGCAATATTTTTGATAGAGTTAGCTATTTTGAGATATTGTTAAATTAACTTGGTCTCTCCTGGCTTTAAGCTATTTATTAGCGATTAAGGCAAAATTTTGAAATAGAATTGCGGCCTTAACGTTGAACAAAAATATTAATGATGGTACTCATTTTATTCAGAATTTTAATCTCTACAACATTTGTATTGACAATGTTTTTTATAGAGTTAGCTGTTTTGAGATATTGTTAAGGAAACTTAAAAAAAAACGTGTTTTTCGAAAATAAATATGTACATATTTTCTAACATTCACCCAAGTACGAGGGAGAAAACATAGTACGTTCATTTTAGACCTAAACTGAAGGGATTAAAAAAATTTCCAGTTTTCTCCTAATTAATTCTGAGGTCATCCCCCTGATGATGGGTCTAAAACTTTGAAGTAGAATTGTGACCTTAATATTCAACATAAGTATTGAGTGTAGGTACTCATTTTACTCAGAATTTTAAGCTCTTCAACATTTGTACGGACAATGTTTTTGACAGAGTTAGCTGTTTTGAGATATTGTTATGGTATGCAAAAAAAAACGTGTTTTTTTGCTATAAATCTATACATATTTCCCAACGCTCACCTAAGTACGAGGGGGAAAACATAGCATATTCATTCTAGACCTAAACAGAAGGGATTAAAACAATTTCCAGCTTTCCCCTAATTAATTCCGAATTCGGCCTTTTTTTGCTCCCCTACCACTGGGCTAATTAACCAAATGTTATGAAAAAAAGTATAGTCCCATGTACTACCTTATGAAGATTGAAATGCAAGAAAAAAAAATATGGATACAGATAAAAATAAATAAATGCTTATATAGTGAATTACTTTATCAAAGGTACAGAATTAACATATATAAGCAAGGCAGTCGTTTTCTGTAGAGAATAAAGCTGAAAACTGAATAATTTATTCTCTCTGCACCCGAACGACCACATGACCAAAATAGTAGAAGAAAAATAAACACTAAATTGTTTGAAAGGCCTTGAAATGTAAAAAATAAATATTTAATTTATATTATTAATACATCTTTTCATTTATACAAGTTTTGCGACATTTCAATTTTAACATTATCTTTAAACCTGTCAATAAATTCAAATTTCCCTCTACTAACTCTCCTGTTCCTCATCTTCGTAAATGGGGAATTTATAATGTTCCTTGTAACGGCTGTGATTTATCTTATATTGGTCAAATTGAAAGGAATCTTGAAATCCGTTTAAAAGAACACTCTTGTTATGTAATTAATCAAGAAATTTCTAAATCTTCTATTGCCAAGCACTCTTGGGATTCCGGCTGTAGTTTTAATTTTAAAAGTGCTAAATTTATCTTTAATGCCAATATAGTATCTCTGCATTGGACTTTCTTGAAAATTTAGCTATTTATCTTAATCGTGAAGTTATTGTTAATGATAAATCTGATTCCACAATGCTCTCTGCAGCTTGGAAAAACCTTTTCAGTACTACAATATAATTTATTTTTTGTATTAATTATTATTAGTCTGTTTTTTATATTTTATTTATTTGTTAATATCGTGTTCCCATATTTTAATATATGTGTGTGTTTTCAGTTTATTATAATTTATTTTTAATTTTATTTTCATGTACTTTTTTTTTCTAATTTCCTTCCATATTCCCCTTCTACTCTGTGTTCTTTTGTTCCTTGAAAACTTCTGTGTTGAAATCTACAGAACTCATGTGATTGGCTGTTGTCTTCTGCTTTCCTATTGGCTGTTGATTTCTAATTTCCTATTGGATGTCTCTAAGCCTGTTTCCCTTCCCTTATCTCTCATTTCAGTCTTGCTGCTGCTTCATAGTAGAAGCACGTCTTCTTTGTACCTGACGAAGAAAGACTTGGATCTTTCAAAAAACCTAGCGCATTTAAAAGTTTTTGATAGTATTTTAAGAAGATCTTTTACTTCTTATTAATAAGTAAAACTGAATTACTGATTTACTTTCATTAGGGCAAATGAGTCTTGAAAGAATTAGCTTAAATAAATGTGAGGGGGTATGAAGTTAAGTACAAGAGACAAATTTTAAATATTGGATTCAATTTAGCAACACCCGGGAGGGGGGTGGAACCATGAAAAATAAACAAAGTATTTAGATTAAATTTTTAAGCGTGTGCGAGAGGGGACCTTTAGAAGGTAAATACATAACAGATATCTGTTATAGAGCTCTAACTTGCTAAAAACAACCGTAGTGTATCTCCCTGTCTCCTCCATCCACATATTTATATTTCATGCATTATTTGAAAAATTTAAAGCAATTTCTTCTTCAGCAAAAGAATTCTTTTTAACAAATTTTGACTATATCTATATGCATTTATATTTTATATATAATAAAATCTAATAAATGAACAGAGCAAAACCACTAAAACCAGGAGAGGGAAATTTTTAGAAAATCGAACTTGTCAAGGTTTAAGGTTTTCTTTGTATTAACAACTAGCAAAACACAACACACAGCGCTCTTCTGAAGGGCTTTGGTATGCAGTAATTAGTTCCAGTGTCGTTCCGATTAATATTTAAATATTCACTAAAAATAAAGAAGTACTGTAGTTGAGTTTCTGTAGCTTCGGTGGAAATTAAGCACCGCATGGAGCCAAAAAGTTGTAAAATAAGAATATTTTACAAACACGAATAAAAAGCAGCGAGAAAACATAGCACGACAATGATTAAAAACGGCAAATATGCTTGCTGTCAATATTGGCATTCCTCATCGTCGTTCGGAAATCATAGAGTCTACACTTACGAGAGCTCTATAGAAGATAAAAGTATGCTCCTACGTGTGCGACACGCTACGTCACACAAGCGCTTTTGTAGGAAAGAACGCAAGGGATTTGAGATGTGAAGGAAAGCAAAAGATAATATAGGCTTCAGTTTTTCGGAAGAGCTGTTCCTATGAGCTCCAGAGCGAGCTCCGGTTAATTCCGACTATTATTAAAATATTCACTAAAAACAAGGAAGTAACTGAGCCGAGCTCTGGCCCAAATTAAGCACTGATTTTAAGCTCTTTCAGCTTCATTGTTCTAAGTATAATACAGATGCAGTATACCATCGGTCAAAACGGTTTGATATATGAAACTAGTTATCGCTCGAATTTAAATAAAATCATTCGGCACAAACAGAACAAGTACATGGGACGAGGAGCTGAGATCTTTCATTGGGAGCTTTAAAGGTCAGGCGTGTCAAAGCAAACTGCAAGTGTTTGGGACGAATCGTAATCAGTTTTAGGGTTGTGTGTTTGGCTTCATGCCAAAGAAGCATATGTCATTTCCATTTTTTTCTACTTGTTGTTGTTGTTGTTTATTGAACACATACATCCGACTTGTGGGCTGACATCAGGTTGCCGCTTATAAGGAAAGGGCGAGGCTAATGAAAGAGACCGGCTACCGTGGTGCATCCCGCGTGTCTTTTTCAGAGACAGCTAGAATGACGTGATGTTCTTTTCGCACACCTTCATTGGTGCATTCGAGCATCACGTGATTCCAGCGGTCTGCAAAAAAAGATACGTGGAATGTACCGCGGTAGCTTGTCTTTCTCGTTAGCCTTGGGGAAAGGGTAGATGACGTCACTTTGGGTCAAATTACTGTGGATCAGCAAGAAAAACTTATCCGTTCTATATTGCTTCTACTGTACACATGAGCTCGGGAAATTTGATTGGTCTACTTTTAACAAGTCTATGATATGATTGTCCGGTGTTGCCAAGACGATTCCTGCACGAATCCTCCGTGATCGCTGTGACAAAAATGCAGTAGTAGATTTGTTGACGGAAGCGTAAGCGTTTGTTTGCCGTCGTCGATGTAAGGACGGGATAGACCATTGACTTCTAATATAACTGGACGCAGAAATAGCAACGTTTTCTTGAAACATATATCATGCTTCCCACCTCCTACCAAGACCTATTTCGCCTGCGTTCGTTTTGGAGCGTTTCTTTTATTACGAGAATGAAAACAGATCAGAAAAGACAGCCAAGCAACAGAACAGCCAAGAAAGGGATCACCGCCAAAAAACGACACCCCATCTCCGACACGAGTGCTTCGGGGTTCGACGGATAGAACAAGGGGATTCGTCCTCTATTCAATTCCTCCTCTACGGGATACACAAGACCTGAAGATTACATCCGGGAGGTCACAAATGGTGTGCAACGGAGTCATCGGGGGCTGAACCGCAACCAACGACTACGACATACTAGGCCAGTTATTAACATAGATTAAAATACAAGATGGGAATTTTGCGGCAAAATCTGTAATGGCAACAGTACTAGCGTCACTACCGACAAGGGGGAAGAATTAACAAGTCTCCTAAATTTACCTATGTTGATGAAATATGTTTACTCTCTATGTTTTGAATATCTAGATTCTTTCCTAAACGAACCAGAGGCAGACGATATTTTATTTATGTTTGATTTATTTAGCTGCGTCGCTGGGTTTTTTGTTGTACCTGTTCGTCCACCTTTAACTTACAAAATGATAATTATAATAATAACATAAAAGAAACCCCCCCAGGAAATATTGTTGAAAACGTAAATATGTATGTTAATCAGATACAATTGTACAAAATTAAATTCGGGTATTGTGTTAATTTCTTCACATCGAATACATTTTATCAGTATCTCTATGTTTTGCTTTAACGTTTAGATTTATGTAATTCTAAAGATTTGTAAAAAGTAATTTTTCGCTATCTATAATTTTATTATTATTTCCTATATGTTAATATCATAAATATTATTGAATTGATTGCATGTTATTTAGATTAAAAACAATCGTTTTATTTTATCTGTGAGAAAGTAAAAATGCGTAACCTTTTAAAAATTACTGTAATGATTGTAATACATTAAACTTCATAAATTAATAAAACATCGTCTGTAAAAATTTTTCTACCAAATGGAATACTTATGAAAGTTTCTGAGACTTGTAGAGTGCAATATTTCGTATATTTTTACATTACACCATCGCTTTATGTAGCTTTAAATCCAATTATATGATATATTTACTTGACGTATAATATTCAAAATGAAATTTATAGCTTATTTTTCGTTGCACTTAAATCATTCACCCACCATGTACGAAAACAATATGTATATCAGTGCATGAACATAGAATAGATATTAGATATATAGAACAGAATATATATTCTATGTTCATGTATCGGTGTAACATTCTGTTGAAAACGTAAACATGCAACGTTAAAAAAAAGATCACAATAATGTAGACGCTCAATAACGAAAATATTACAAGGATGGGAAGTTTCTTCCCCATTGTCACCAAAGGCGCTGCGACCGCAATCGCATTACCATTCCTCTCTATAGGAGTGTCCGATCTTGTATGTTAATCTATGGTTATTAATGGCCGGGATTCAGGTGGATTTTGCGCTATTAGCGAAACGAGATTGACCAATCAGAAGCTTGCATTTCGCTGTTTTAAGTAAGCAAATTTTCTGATTGGTCAATCTCGTTTTGCTAACAGCGCAAAATCTATCTAGATCCTGGACCATGGCTACAGCACCTAGAAGATACAGTGTGGAAAACGGCTACAAAATAGTGCTAAAAAATTGAATCCCATAAATGTACAACGATGCTGAATAACAAGATATCGATCGTAGCGCCATCGTAGTGATTTAAAAACGATAGTCATTCTAAAAGAGACTCTTTAACCTATTTCACGTCATTCCTTAACTAAATTAGCTTATAACAGACCAAAATATCTTATATTTATAGTTATATTTAACATTCTATAATTTTTGAAAACACATTGTTTATATTGAAAAGAGTTACCAGATGGCGCTCGTATCAGCATATTGCCGCTGAGCATTGTTGGAGATTTATGGGATACAAGTGTTTAGCACTTTTTAAAGCATTATAGGAATAGCCGTTTTCCACACTGTATCTTCTAGGCGCTGTACCATGGCTACAGCGTTTAGTGTGGAAATGTGCTATCCAAACGGTGGTAAAAATTTGTATCCCTTAATCGTGCGACGATATTGCTAAAATCCCAAGGGATTTTTGTATGACATTGTATAGACTAGCAATATCTTGCAGTTGCAGAAAATATCTAGCAGATGTCGCTGCGATCTTTATATTTCAGCAGCATCGTTGCGCATTTAAGGGATACAGTATTTTAGCGCTTTTTTAAGTATTACGGGGATAGTCGTTTTCCACACTAATGGGAATTAAAACGGCCTATAGAAGCACTGCTCGCAGCCTTCGGTACAGGAAAAATGCCCCTTTAACTAATGCTATAGCGACTAGAATACATAGTGTGGAAATCGGCTATCCATGTAATACTTCAAAAAAGCGCTAAAATATTGTATCCCTTAAACGTGCAACGATGCTGCTGCAATATACAGACCGTAGCGACATCTGCAGGATATTTTCTAAAACTGCAAGATATTGCTAGTCTATACAATATAATACAAAAATCCCGCAGATGTCGCTGCGATCGACTCTTTGGATTTCAGCAGTATCGTCGCAAATTTAAGAGATACAAATTTTTAGCATTGTTTGGATAGCATATTTCCACATTATGTATAAGAAAAGGGCATGTTTACAAACAAACACTTCCGTCAACCAATCTACTACTACATTTTTATCTTAGTGATCACTGAAGGAATCACACTTGGCGACGTAAGCCAATCATATCATAGATCTGTTAAATCAATCTGTTAAAGACCAATGAAATTCCCGGAGTTCATGTGTATAGTAGGAGTAATAATGAATGAACAGCTTTTTCTTGCTGACCAACAGTGACGTCAGCTGCCCTTTCCTTATTCTAGACGCTGTACTGTTTGTTTGTTTGTTTTATTGGACACATACATCAGACTTGTGTGCTTGACAACAAGGACCGCTTATAAGTCATCGTCGATATACAGGAACGAGATAGCACAATAAAATTTACAACACAGAGAATTTTTACATCCGGAAGCTCCACAAAGAGTGTGCAATGGAGCCAGCGGGAGTCGAACCCGACAAGCCTCCTACGCTCTAAAGCGATTAGCAGCGTGATGTCTTAACCACTCGGCCACGGAGGCCCCTAGACGCTGTACTAATGCTAAAGTGCCTTTGAAATAATTCCTTATTGTAAATGCATTTGAGAGTTTTAGATATTCACATTCCGATAATTTTTACTTTGTCTTATAAGACAGAACACAAACATCACATGAAATCTGAAATTGTGCAAAAGAATAATCATTCTCAACAAATTAAAAATACATGTAATGCAATGTGCTTGTACGGCAGTATCCTGAAGCGAGACGTTATATGTTTTCTCCACCAGATGGTGTATTCGAGCGCTAAAATCGCCAATATATTCTATGCACTATACCATGGACTTGATCGAGACAGATTATTCGCTGTTAGCGAAACGAGATTGACTATTCACAAGCCTGCATTTTTGCGAACTTTTCACTGTTTGCAAATATGCAGCCTTTTCATTGGTCAATCTCGTTTCGCTAACAGTGAAAAATGTATAGAGCTGTGTAAGGTGGCTTCACGAACAGGTTTTTGCTGCTGCTGTAGGACAGTTATCGCTACCTTTATCAATGGTTTTTCTATCTGTGTGTCCTACAGCTTTTTCCATTGTTCTCCGGTAAAAGTCACGTGATATGAACTGCTGTATTTGGATCCTGACCCATGACTTTTAAAACGTCACACGGACCGGAACGAGGTTAACGAGTAAGACAGGCTACTGCGGTGGGTCCGATTCTTCTTTTTTTACAGATCGCTGGAGTCACGTGATGCTCTTTTCGCACACCTTCATTGGTGCATTCGAGCACCACGTGACTCCAGCGGTCTGTAAAAAAGAAGAATCGGACCCACCGCGGTAGCCTGTCTTTCTCGTTCGCCTCGGACCGGAGTGAATCATCTTTACACGGCGATTACACGGCCGCTTTGTACCAATCACCCTATAAAGATGATCCATTCCGTGTAACATTCTAAACCATAGAGAAGAGATAGGGGTGGAGAGTGCTTTGGTAATCCTAAAGTGGAACCAACATAATAGTCACATGTTTACAATAGCCACGTGACTTTTACCGCCAATGGCTAGCACATGTTTGCGAAAGGAAAATAAACAAATTACCGTATCGTTAAATTAACGTGAGAATCTTCTTTTGCTAATTTAAAACAGATTTTAAGTTGCTTTGTTTTACTTCGTTTATATTTTTGCACTACTTCAGATGCATAATGTGGATGCTCAATATATTTTTTTTTTCCACGACCGGCAATAATTTTCAAATTGCCAAGCAAGCGATAACGAGCGAAATCTGGAAACCTTTACATGAGTAGGGTCATGTTGTGGCCGGTCATGTTGATGCCGCTTTTCAAGGGAATTCTCTACGGAAAGCACACTCCACCCCTATTTCTTCTCTATGTTCTAAACATCATGAACTGGCCTTGTATGTGGTCGCAGTTGAACCCGGTACCTCTCCTACACTGGCAAGCGATTCTACAACTATGCATATGGCAATGAATTTAAAACAAAAGTCACATGATCAATTAGCAACATACAATTTTTCACATAGAAAGGGTTTCTACCATCATTTTTTAAAATAATTTCACTTACCAGAAAATCAGCAGCATGTTTTGTTTATTGTGATTGACATGGTAACCCGGCTATTGTTGTTTATTTAATAATAAATGTTTATTTACTTTATTTTCTTTTTTTTAATTACATAAATTGTTTTGCTCTATAGTTAATTATTTTTTTGGTTATTTTCCTTTAAAAATAATAGAAAATAATTAAAAAATACGGTACTACTTAGATATTCCGTCGACCCATTTCGCCAAATTATATAAATCGCCAAACCACTCGCCAAATTATACAAATTGCCATAATTTTTATTTTAAATAACGAAAGAACAAAGAAAATAGTATAACATTAATAAATATACAAATAAAACGTCGTAATAAAAATCACTTGATGACGTAAAGACGTGTAACTTGCTGAAAGTCAAGTGAATGTGACATTTACGATCAACCATTATTGGCATTTAATCTTATTGTTTGGTAATAGATTTTTGGTCGACGGGATAACTAAGTAGTACCAAAAATACATATGTAACTAGTATTCGAAAACGAGGTTTTCGCCAAATTTTCGTAAAAAAAAAAATCACGCCAAACCCGGTGCGTATATGACATCTGGCCAAATATTAAATGATGTAACAAACGATGACATTTAATGTGACATTTGTGTCCTGTGACAGAACACAAATGTCACAGGAAATCTGAAATTGTGCAAAAGAATAATCATTCTGAACAAATTTAAAATACATGTAATAATGCAATGCGCTTGCATGGCAGTATCCTGAAGTGAGAAGTTCCATCTTTTCTCCACCAGCACGGAGTAAAATAAGTGGAGGGGAAACTTAATAGGCATTACTCGCCGAAAACGCAAGTTGCATTTTGGTAAATAATGAGGGCGCTGCAATCCGCATGTTGGCCATTCTTTTAGCAGAATATCATATGATTGTATGCATAAGAGCCGTACGTTAGAATAAAAAAAATATTTTATGTTATTAGTTTATTTTTTATTAAAGATATTACAAAGAATAAATTAAGATGGGGTATAAGTACTTTGTTCCTGGATGCAAAACAGGTTATACCAGTGACATAAAAAGAAGAAAAAACGAAGGGAGAAATAAATTGAGCTTGTTCCGTGCTCCACAGGTGAGAGATTTCTTTAGGCTTTAATATAATAGCGGGGTGGGATAGCCCAAAAATATACCAAAATATTTCACATCTGGCAACCAATGCGCCACTTTGGATTCTGATAGTACATGGATAGACGAGTCTAAAACGCCCGGGACACAAATTTTCTTAGCCCTCTAGCGGCGCTGATGACGTATTTTGCCTTATTCTTGTATAACTGAAACTAAATGTATACTATGATATATTAGAGCATAAATAGTTAGGTAGATAAAAAATGCTCAGAAAAATATTTAATTAGATACGTTTTGGTGTTTACTTATCTATATTATAAAGGACAAACATAAAAATCTGTGCGTAACGCATACGTCATTTTGCGAATGGCAACACTTTGAAATTTGAAATAAAATTTTGGTTTTGCAATTTTCGCAACTGCAAATTTTTAAACTTCTAAGCATCGCGCATTTTAAATTTTTACACCGTCGTATAAGGAAAAAAATGCTCTTTTAAATGCAATTTGTTTGAAAGCTGTATCTCAATTTTGTTTTTGAGATATTAATTTTTTTGTAGTTTTTAATACCATTTTTCTTATCGTGGCAACAAAAGTACTTCATTTCTATTGAAAGTCATTGAAAGTAAACGGAAAATTGTCGAAAATAGGAGATACTGTATCTTTTTGTTGCCATTTTCTCATATAACCTGAAAAAAAAGTTGAAATTAAAATATGGGCTATGTCAAGAATATTGTCTGTTATTGTTATTCCGTGACAATGACGTCATATGCATACTTTTCTATAGACGAAGTTTAAGACTGGGTTGTAAAAGTGGATTGCTTTAGTGGATGCAAATGAAAATTTATGAAAAAGCGTGTATTTTAATTCTTAAACCTGAATTATGTTTTGTAGAAGTGTGTCATTTTCACAGCCCAGCTGCTTTGAAATTCTTCACAGGTGAAAATGCTTCACTTTTGAAAATAATATAATCGAAATAACACACTGATAAAACACAATGTTTTACAAAAATTTAGAGTGTCTTTATAAAAGAGATGTGACATGCAAATAATAGCGATTTATATTACAGAAATTGATGATTCTCGCCTAGATGGATTTGCTTCGCTGAGTTAGACAAGCAAACAAATAATTCGTGGTTTAAAATAATATCATGTTCCTGAAGTTTTTGTCCAAAATTCTCTGGAATAATAAAATTTTAATGCTATTCTTTAGGACATTCTAATATAATTTTATCAAAATAACATAATTTGCTTAATTTAATTTATCCTAATTTTATATAATCTCTACTTTGAAAACAGAAAAGTGTGTTTTTTAATCATCTGCCCTGATCTTTCATTGAACCAATTTTACTAATATATATTTTTTTAAACTGAAAGCTCTTCATTTGTTAATGTGATCGCACCCTCTGTTTTTTTTTTTTTTTTTTTTTTTTTTTAGTATTCACACTTTTATATTTTAATTTTAAAAGCATTTTATGAAATATCTTCAAAATGGTGAAAATTAGATATATTTCATTATTGTAGACAAGAGAGAAATAATGAGGTATTTTCATCTTTATTCATGCTATTTTCGGATAAAAATTGTTGTATAGGGTTAAGTGTCGCAAAATCCCATTAGGAGAAGAATATTATATTAGGGGCATAATAACGGAAAATGACATATTGTTTTTGAAAACACGCATTTTTCCTCATAAATTTTCTATATTGTTTTTCCTTCTGCATGTGTACTGATACTAAGTTTCAGACACTAGGCGAAATGCTTATTTAAGTGAAAATGAAGTCATATTTAAAAGAAAACGATCGGTTTCTTACATAAAACTAAACATGCGACACAAATGCATCTAAAAAACATACATTACGGAAATTTTTACTCTCCGGAATTGAGATTAGAATCTCAAGTAAAGAGTGCGTCTGTTCACATAAAACGTGTTGCTGACAATCGTGACTTCAAGTTTTCAGTTAAAATGATTTTTAAATGATCAAACAAAATACAATTTTTTTAAAATGATGAATATGGATCTGAGAAGTGCGTATGCAAATTTTGAGAAGGTGAAAATTGTTGTTCATCATTCCGGAATACCGAGCATAAGAGCCTCAATTGATAAACACATCCTAATAACTGATCTTTATTATATTTTACTGATTAAGTATCTATCTATATTATAAAGAACAAACGTATCTGTGCGTAACGCTGACGTCAATTTGCGAATGGCAACACTTCACGATCAAATTTCGGTATTGAAATTTTCGCTACTGCAATTTTTTAATCTTCTGACCATCGAACATTTTCAATTTTGGTCGCATAGGGAAAACAATTTACTTTCAAATGCTTCAAAATTTGTTTGCAAAGTTCATCTCGGTTTACTGATTGTCTATTCTTTAAAAACAATTTAAAAGCATGAAATAGTTTTTAATTTATCTATATCACGCGGAGCTCGATTACGAAAAATTAATCCGTTTGCCCTTAAAACAAAATAAAGAGTTCACCATTTTCTTACGGCCAATATCCATTAAAAAAACTTCCCTATGAATAAATAAATAAAATAATATATATAAAACAAAAATTTAACAGACATGTATAAGCTCTGAAATTATCAGATTATAAAAGGATGCCATAAGTAGCAAAATCTTGGTCAAATAGCTTTTAGAATGCGGCTAATAAGAAAATATCGCTTTTGATTAATTTAAAAATTTATTTGATTGTATAATTCGTATTTCCCATATGAAAATTCTTTTTTAATGTAAGTGAACAATCTAGTATTGCATATAAAAAAAAATTATTAGTTTTCAATTAAAAAAAATGTTTTCACCTATATTCTTTAACCCGGGAAGCCCGGGTACGATCCCCTAGTAATGATAAAGATTCAACTATGTCTATTTAATATCTAACAAAATAAGATTTCGAGATTGAGTTTGTGCTCGATAAAAATAACAAATACAAAAAGTAAAACATTGTAGGTAAAAAAAAAAAGAAAAAATATTTATTATGACATCGTATAAAGATAATCAATCTATTGAAAAACTGAATGCATCGAACTACGCCAACTGGCGCTTCAAGATTCAGATGCTGCTAACCAAAAATGATCTCATAGAAACAGTTACAGAAACTGCTCCTGCCACGACCGACGCTGCATAGCCAGATTGGAACAAAAGGGATAAAAAAGCGCGTGCTCTTATAAATTTGAGCATTGAAGACGCGCAAATAATTCACATAAAACACTTAGAAACTGCTCGCGAAACTTGGGATAAACTAAAAGAAATTCATGAAAGAGAATCACTTTCTAGTAAATTATTTCTACTAAGAAAACTGTACAATACTAAACTAAGTGAAAACGGAGACATGCAACAACATATTACTAACATACTCGAACTGATTGACAAATTAGTCGCAATTGGTGAACGCATAAGCGATTCACATATATCAGCGATAATGCTATGTTCATTGCCCAGGTCATACGACGTTTTGATCACCGCCCTTGAATCACGTCCAGAAACTGACCTGACGCCTAATTTTCTGAGAACAAAATTAATAGATGAATACCAGCGAAGAATAGAAAATACTGACATGTCACAAAATGCATCCAAAGCATATAAAATAACGAAAAATTCGGCATACGCCAGTAATAAAAAAGAAAACAAATACTGCACTCATTGCAAAATGCGGAACCATAATACCGCCCAATGCTGGTTCATCAAGAAACAAAAACAAAATTCATACACTCAGCAGCATGGCAACCATCCTCATCCAAACAGATATAATTATCAAAAACAAAACTCAACACAACTTTGCTTTGAGAAAACTAACACAAATGATAGGAATGAAGTATACAATTTCAAAAATGAAAAACGTAACGACGTGGCATTCCTAGTGGAACTAGTCGGATGTACCAATCCCAAAACTTTCTTCTATCTCATACATGTTAATACTTCAAAATTCGCTATCACACTGCCAAAATTAAATGGCAATCTATGCATCTCATGAGGATTCTAAAGATATGAAATTCCGTGCATTAGTTCTTGAGATATGACTATCGCCGAAATCGTCTAAATCCAGCAAAATGCTGCCTAGCAGCGCCACGTATTGGGTGATTTATACCAAATCCTAATCAGCAACAATTTATGTCAACGGCTGACTGAATCTGAAGTTTGAAGAAAATCCGTGCATTAGTTTTTGAGATAGAGCTATAGCGAAAATCGTGAAAATTCCTGCATAGCAGCGCCACCTATTGGGTGATTAACACCAAAACCTAATTAACAACAACTTGTGTCAACATACAACTAAATCTGAAGTTAGATGAAAATTCGTCCATTAGTTTTATAGATAGAGCTATTGAGGCAATCGTGAAAGAGGCAGCACTGAAGCGCCACCTGTTGGGCGATTTACACCAACACATAATCAGTTTCAAGTCATATCAAGGACTAACTGAATCTGAAGTTTGATGAAAATCTGTGCGTTAGTTCTTAAGATAGAGCTATTGGGGAAATCCTGTAAATCCTGCAAAATTCATCATAACAGCGCCACCTGTTGGGAGATTTACACCAAAACGTAATCAGCATCAATTCATATCAAGGACTAACTAAATCTGATGTTTGATCAAAATCCGTGCATTAGTTCGTGAGATAGAGCTATTGCGAAAATCGTGAAAAATGCAGCATAGCAGCGCCACCTGTTGAGCGATTTGCACCAAAACCTAATTAACAACAACTTGTGTCAACATACAACTAAATCTGAAGTTAGATGAAAATTCGTCCATTAGTTTTATAGATAGAGCTATTGAGGCAATCATGAAAAAGGCAGCACAGAAGCGCCACCTGTTGGGCGATTTACACCAACACATAATCAGTTGCAAGTCATATCAAGGACTAACTGAATCTGAAGTTTGATGAAAATCCGTGCGTTAGTTCTTAAGATAGAGCTATTGGGGAAATCCTGTAAATCCTGCAAAATTCATCATAACAGCGCCACCTGTTGGGCGATTTACACCAAAACGTAATCAGCATCAACACATATCAAGGACTAACTAAATCTGAAGATTGGTCAAAATCCGTGCATTAGTTCGTGAGATAGAGCTATTGCGAAAATCGTGAAAAATGCAGCATAGCAGCACCACCTGTTGAGCGATTTGCACCAAAAACTAATCAGCATCAATTTGCATTAGGGACTCACAGAATATCAATTTTTATTAAATTCCGTGCATTAGTTCTTGAGATAGAGCGCCCACAAAATTTGTGTCACATACACACAGACAGACAGACAGACTCACAGACAGACATTTTGTAAAAACATGTTTTTTGGAATCTCTGACCCCTAAAACGTGTAAATCCGTCGAAAACCGGAATTCGAAAATTTTCATGAATCCAATACTTTCTTCTTGTAAAGATAGAAGAAAGTAAAAAAGTGATACAAACACTTTGGTAATCGATAGTGGTAGTTCAAACCACATAACAAATGATAAAACATTGTTTTCAAGATTTAACGAAAATGCCGAAACTGAAATAACTGTTGATAACGGTAACAAATTAAAGGCATACGGTTCTGGCGACATAAAAATTCAAACGGATGACTACAGTGAACAAATTACGCTTAAAAATGTGCTATATATATACCTAAAATAGAAACAAATCTACTTTCAGTCAGTAAGGCGACTCAAAACGGTTGTGAAGTAACTTTTGAAAAGGAAAAGTGTAGCATAATAAACGGCGGCAAAACAATATTAGAAGGAAAATTGAGAAATAACCTGTATGAAATAAATTTTGCTAGTGATACAAAAGAACAAAATTACGTAAACATGGCATACACCTGTCAAAATCCCAACTGTATTGACTTATGGCACCGCAGAATGGGACACCGCAGCTATTAAGCAATTAAAGAAATGCAAAATAATCAACTGATCACCGGTGTAACAATAAATAACTGCAAACATGAAAATACATGCGAAATATGTATTAGAGCAAAAACAACAGAAGCTCCGTACCCCAAACAAGCAAAATACAGGGCTACACGAAAAACCGAGTGAATTCCCTCTGATGTATGTGGGCCGATACAGACCCCTACAATAGGCTGCAAAACATACTTCGTAACATTTATAGACGATAAAACCAGATTCTGCATAATATACTTAATGTCTAGGAAATGTGAAGTATTTGAAAAGTTTAAAGATTACGTATCCCTAGTATACAACAAATTCGGCAGATACCCAAACATAATCAGATCGGACAATGGCGGTGAATACACCAATGCCGAAATGGAGTATCTTAAGGATAAGGGTATAGAACATCAACTGACAGTTCCACATTCTCCCAGCCAAAACGGAGTTGCGGAACGCAAGAATAGATATTTACTTGAGATGACCCGCAGTATGTTAATTGAAGCTAAATTACCGCACAAACTATGGGGAGAAGCGATAACTACAGCCAACCACATTCAAAATCGCTTACCTACAAAATCTAACGACATCACGCCTTACGAGGGATGGACAAACAAAGAACCTAATCTCCACTACCTAAGAGTATTTGGCTGCCCGGTCTATACCCACATTAACAAATCAAAACGCGGAAAACTAGACGAAACTGCACAGCTAGGAAAATTTGTCGGATGCGACAATAGAAGCAAAGGTTATCGAGTGTATACTAATGATGGTAAAGTAATATTAACTAGATCAATAAAATTCCTCGAAAGTAAACTTCCATACATACAAAACGATAATAATCCAGAAGAAACCAAACCAAAAAATTCAGAAAATGAACAACTAATGGAAGACAACCCGCACGAAATACTAGTAAAAATCACACCTGCAGAATGCGAACCATCAGTGCCCAAACAATCAACTAACGAACCGCGAAGATCGGAACGATCCAATAGAGGAGTACCGCCCGATCGCTTCGCGTACACCGTTAAGACAAACACAATTTATGAGCCCAAAGATTGGGATGACACGATGAGCATTCAAAATCCAATTGAGAGGCAGAATTGGCTAAAAGCCGCTCAAGAAGAAATAAATTCGCTAAAGGAAAACAACACTTGGAAACTAGTGGAACCGCCACAAGGAAAGAAAGTCATCGGCAGAAAATGGACTTTCAAAGTCAAATACGATGACCAAGGAAACGTTAAAAGATACAAAGCACGCCTCGTCGCGAAAGGCTTCCTGCAAAAATATGGTGAGAATTATGATGAGACATTTGCCCCAGTGGTGTCTCACACGACAATCCGAACCTTTCTAGCCGCAGCCGCGTACCACGGATTTGACGTACACCATCTTGACATTAAGACCGCTTTCCTACACGGCGAACTTGACGAAGATATCTACATGACACAACCCGAAGGTCATGAAATATCAAATCAAAACAACAAATTATGCAAATTGTCAAAGGCTATATATGGCCTAAAACAGGCAGCTAGAGCCTGGAACATTAAAATTCGAGAAACTCTAAAACAGATGAATTTTATTCAAAGTACAGTAGACACTTGTTTGTTTACACGAAAGAATAAAAACAAAGAAGACACCATTTACATAATAGTTTATGTTGACGACCTTTTGATTGCAGGAAATAAAGAAAACATTGAAAAATTCATAGAAAGATTAAAAAATCAATTCAAACTTAGCGACTTAGGTGAAGTAAGCAACTATCTAGGAATAAACATAAAAAAGCTAAAAAAACGGATATGCTCTAAATCAGACAACAAAAATTAACGAAATAGCATGCAAATTTAACTTAACCGAAAGCAAGCCGTATAGTACTCCTGTGGATGCCGGATACCTGAGAATAAACAACAACAACAATTCGCTTCCAAACAATCATAAATACCGGCAAGGAATCGGGGCGCTATTGTATATAGCGACCGTAACAAGACCCGACATCCTGACCGCAGTCAATATACTCAGTCGGAAAAACGAAAATCCGACAGAGACCGACTGGAAAGCTTTAAAGCGCGTCATTCGATACTTAAACGCAACAAAAAATCTACTCTTAATAATAGACACAGAATTTGCCCCAGTCCTTGAGGCATATTCAGATGCCAACTAGGCACAAGATCCTGATACAAGGAAATCAACATCGGAAAACATATTTTTAATTGGAAAGAACCCCATTCATTGGCTGTCTAAACGCCAATCATGTATTGTCCAATCATCCGCTGAGGCGGAATACGTTGCAGCTGCATCTGCTGCAAATGAAATCGTCTGGCTAACAAGACTTTTAGAAAATCTAGATCTTCCACAAAAACATCCAATAACTCTCTTCGAGGACAATCTTTCAACAATAAAAATGACAGAGTCAGAAAAACACTCCAACAGGACCAAGCATATTGACGTAAAGTTCCACCTCATAAAGAACTTAGTGGAAACCGGCATCATAGAACTTCAATACTGTGTCAGCAAAGCCATGGTTGCGGACGTGCTGACTAAGCCCGCACCCAAACCTCAATTCCTGAAAAACCGCGAAAGACTCAAACTATTAGACTTTCCTCCACTCAGGGATTAAGGGGGTATATTGTGAAATATGGTTCTCCAATTCGTAATCCCTGAGTATCCAAAAGAGGAGAAGAAAAAAAAACCTAGTTAAGAAGATCTGGGTCAAGCCACGGCACATGCTACGATGACGTCGTAAGATCATTGACCTAAAGACCAGATATCCAGGGACTCTGAGAGAAAAAAGAAAAAGAGTAATTCGACATACGGCAACGAGTCACGTGACGTCCACCTTTTTCTACCTTTTTGACGTCATCACCGCTAATGGAGAGGGAGATTTGGTGTTTTTCTTGGCGATTTTCTGGCAACCTCGTATTACGGCAGTTTGTAAACAAAAAAATTAATAACATCAGTATTACAATTTATACTACTAAATTTAATATATTGAAGAATATTAATAAAATCAGAATTATAGGTTATCGCCGAAATGTTTATTAAATATATGGTGGATGAAAAAGGTTTCATACACAGCTGTAATTAAAAAAAAATAATTTTTTCACTCAAGATTATTTTATTACGAAGAAAGGGAAAATTTGTAGTTGCAAAAAAATCACTATTGATTTGCATACTGTGTACGATTACTTGCATATTTATTAAATGTTCTATTTGAAACACCTATTGTATATACTATAATTATTATACCTATATATTTCGTAAATATTAAGTAATGTGAACAAATTGAATCCCTTTTGTAGTAGATATTTTTTTTAAGTATCACACAGCTGAAAAGAGTTTTAAAACTTTTTACGTATAGTGTGTTTAATTGAATCACTTTTGTAGGTATGTTATTTAAAGTATTACCTAACTGAAAAGAGTTTGAAATCTTTTTACACTTGTTCTATTATGTGTAATACGTTTTACTTTGAAGTTCATCATTAATTTTTTTTTAATTAATAGAAAACTAATATACTAAAATCTGCCGAGACAGTATCGCAACGAACCAAGAAAATTTTCCGTTTTAAACAGATTTCATTTTTAGCTGCTTGATTTTAAAAAAATCTGGAGACCTAATATTTTGGAATACTAACAACTTTAGTTGTACCTCTCGCCCCCTTCACCAGCATATAGTACTTCATACATTATTTGCAAAAATTAAGCATTTTTTTCTTTAGTAAAAGAAAACAATTAATATAATATTTTAAATATATCTACCCATATACAGTGGCACACCCAGGACTTTTTTATGGGGGGTGCTGAGCATTGGTGGTGAAACAAAATAAAATTAGTGAGGGCAAAATTTCTCTGCTTATAATTACAGTAGGTAATTACAAGGAGATACTAATTATTCATCAAATTACCATAATTAATTCAGTATTTAATAATAATTTATTTATTTTAATGAAAATGAAAATTATTATATTAAAAATTTAATTAAATTAATAATTTATAAGTACACAAATTTTTGAATGTGCAGAAGTTAAATAGGGGAGAAGGGGGCTAGTGTGGACAATTTTTATAAATTTCGCAAAAAAATGTAGCAAATATATTTTTTTCACACTTCAAGTATTTTTTTTACAAGAATTTGCTATTTTATCTTTGATTTGGTTGATATATTAAATTATTTGGCAATACACTTATTTATTAATAAATTTTAAAAAAAAGTTATTTTTGTCCACATTAGCCCCATGTGGTGGGGCCAGGGTTCGTAAATATGATATTTTCGAAAATATCAAAAATATCCGATATTTTGATATATATCCGATATTTTCGATATATATCCGATATTTTCAAGATAGTCAACTTACTGCTGATAATAAATATTTTCAAGCATAATATAAATTAGAAGCTAAAAAATATTGCACTTGAACATGAAAACTTAATCAAACAATGTTAAAATTTTATATTTTACAAAGCAAAATATTAAATACAAAATAGATTTTTAAATTGAAGAATTTTAACATAAATGTAAGCTTGTCTTATTTTTTATTTCCTAACCTATTGCACAGTTTAGACTCAACTAAACCAAAATCAGAAAAGAATCTTTTCTAAATAAGCTGTATAAAAATTATTATCTAAATTACAGTTTATCTTCAAATGGCTGTTCTGAATTAATTGTCTGACATAATTATTAGTTATTTATTTAAAAATAAAAGTTTCAAAAATGAAGCTTGGAAAAGATATTTTTCTTCTTTGTCTAAAAAAGTCACTGTCAGAGACAAAAGTTGTTTATCTACAAAATGACGCAGTCTATAACAGTTGAAAATTTCATTTACACTTGTTTTGCCTGAAGAAAATATCAAGATTATTTTGCACAGTGATACTTTGAAAATAAATATCAAGAATTTGAAAATAGCAAAAACATCAAAAAGCTTGATATTTTGAAAATAAATGTCAAGAATTTGAAAATATCAAAAACCTTGATATTTTAAAAATAAATATCGGATATATATCAAGATATATATCATGATATATATCCATTGATATATATCAACGAACCCTGGGTGGGGCTAGTGTGGACAAGCTAGAATATTGATTTAGACAATGTAATACAACTCTTATAAGTGTTTGCAAAACCATAATAAAATAAATTTGAACCTAAACAACATAGTAAATATATTAATCATAATAAAATATAACTTAATTAATGTTATACCTAATATTTTTTTATTATTACTGAGGACTGCAGTTAGGTATGTTATGAATCTATTTTAAAGACAAAATTAAATACATTACAAAACACTGGTCAAAATAAAGTACACAAATAAAAAGGTATGGACGTATTTACCTATCTTAAAATCTTAAGTTTGTTTACAAGGTTAAAGTAATTGTCAAAGCAACTAAATGTTTTTCATTAGTGTTTACACAGCCAGGAAACTACATAATAAACATTACAGCTTTTTGAATAATGTCTGGCTGTGAGAGTTTTCCCAATGATGTTTATTTGTGAAACATCATTTTCAATATAAATAAAACGTTTTTTCTTAAAGCTAATACTCGTGAGGAACTGTTTCGTACTCGACAACAGAAACAGACTTTGAATAACTGCTACATATTTATAAAATGTGCTGTGGCTTGACTTCTTGCAAATTAAAGAAACTTGAGCCAATAAAAAATCTCCTGGCTTGATTGTTGTTTCACTCATTTCTACTTCTTCAATTTCTAATTTATCAACTTCCATGTCAAAAATGCTGTTTCCACTGTCTTCTCGTGTGCTTACCAGATCTTGTGTAGTACCTGGGCATTCATGGCCGATAGTATAGCTCCAAAAAAATAATAATAATAATAATAATAATAATAATAATAATCATCTCCAAATGCTAATCAATTTAAAAGGATAATGCCAGGTTTTTACAAATCTTGATATGATATTACTTAGTGTAAATAATTTATGATATGCTTTCGCTGTTAAGGAAGGAATATCAGACTGATACTGTTTTGTCAGGATAATTTAACATCCAGTCATTAAATGCAACTTTACACATTCCTTTGAATGCACCATAAATAGCAACATCTAGGGGTTGAAGTTTATTTGAACAATGTGATGGGAAAGACAGTAACACAATGTAATTTTCCTTCACATATGTGTAATTGCTACAAGAGAAATGTTGAATTATGATTATCGAAAAGCAAAGAAAACAGGTTGGTCTATATCAGATTTTGTGTGTTCTTGTATATGGTGTAAAACAGCTGGAAATAGTTCTTTCACCATCCATCCGCTTTTTGAAGGCAAATCTAGACTTCCAGTTAGAGCACCAACAAGAAAATAATCCTTATAATTTACTCTAGGAAAAATATACTACCTACCTATGTCATTATAATGGACTAGCATTAGTAATTTAAATAAAAAATGTATATCAAACTAAATTCTACTATGTGTGTGTTCTACATTAAAATTCAGTTATTACTTCACAAATTAATCTAATTTAGTATCGAAATAGCATAAAATGTGACATATTTATATACCTAATTAATGTTTTTACAACTGAAAGCTGAATGGGGCTAGTGTGGACATGTCCACACTAGCCCCATGGTGCCATTTATTTTTTTAGGACTAACACTGAAGCAAAAGTGAATATCAAAAGTATACTGATTAGATTAATTTATAATATAATATCCCCTTTCATTTGAAACAATGAATATAAATAGTCTAACTTAGTAATTAAAAAACAAATCATGAATTTACTTTTTCACCATAAAAATCTTTTTTTATAAATTGCAAATGAACTATGAAATGTATTCTTGTGTAATTACACATGGAAGTGTATATCAGTGTTGTCAATCTGCAAAAATTTACAGAGCAACTTTAACTAAAAAATAACAGAATTATTCAAGTTGTCCACACTAGCCCCCTTCTCCCGTACTTAAAGAGCCCTTAAACAAACATTTATAGAATTTCCTATTTATATTTATCTGACCGTGAGACATATTGTAGTTTAAAGGAAAATATCCAAAATAGCCTTGACAAATTGAATTATTGGATGCAAATTTTTGGGCTAGTTCTTTTAAACTTTATTTGTCAGTCCGAATTTTTGGGAATTAATAAACTAATAGAGAATTTAATCTGTTTTGGGCATCAGTCAATTTTTGAAAGGCATTGCCTCTAGTCTTGGAAACGGCAGCTGCCCCTACTGCTACCGTGGCTCAGCCGACTATGGAGGCGAGTTGAATTGAACAGATAAAAAAATTCAGTAAATTCAGTTAAAAACATTGTTACACAATAAAATCATTTTCTTTTTACAAATTACTTCAGTTGAAGTTATTAATCTCTTTATGTATACATCATAAAGCAGCCCATTTTTAATCTTTATTCTGCCATAGTGGATCTTAAGTAAATTTTTAAAATGCGTAAGGTTGAAAATGACCTTTCGCTGACACAGGTTGTAACGGGAAGCGTTGCAAATATTTTTAATAATTTATAGATGTTCAGGTACAACATTTTCTCACATTTCGAAACTGCTTCAATGGCATTCTTGCATCGAGTTATGAAAGTGATTTTTAAAATTTTCTGCACCACAACTTGAATTTGGCGTTCAAAATTTTTGAATTGGTAGAAAGCAAGTCATGTGCATAAAATTCACACAATTAAAGAAAATCTTTCATTTCATTTGCTGTTGGAGCATCTTTTCCATTAGGTAGAAGAATTAAAAAACTTTCAAAATGTTGTGGTGCCAAGTGAAATGTTCATTAAGTTGAGTCAACATTTGATCAACGAATGCAATAAAAATATTTCTTCTGAAATACTCTTTTATAGAATCAGCTGGAACATTAGATCTTTGTTTTTGTTTTGATGCAGTTCTTGGCAGTTTAAGGTCAATATGAAAGTTACTGTCTTTCAAACAAGCTTCATCAAAAATTTCCTTGAAAGGGCTTTACGAATAGAATATAAGTGAGCCACAACCAGTGGTGTAGTCGTAAAAAAAAACAGAGGGTATACTCTCTAAGCAGAGGGTATACGCTCAAGGCAGAGCGTATACCCTAGAGTGTATATACTATAGCTTTCTTGAGAAACAGAGGGTATACGGTGTTCCTTTAAAAAATCCAGAGGGTATACGGCGTATACCCCCGTATACCCTCCACTACATCCCTGGCAACAACATTGTCAACGAAATTTAAGGCAATTGAAAGGTCACTGTCACATTTTTGCAATAATTTAGACAATGGTAATAGCCCGGGAGGCGGATGAACAGACCATTGCCTTATCCAGTTGATGGCTGAAATTCCAGAATTAGACAGAACTCGATTCGCATATTAAAATGCAACTGGTCTGCCTGCAATTTCCTGCAACCAAAGGTATGAAAACATAGAGGACTGGGAGCAAGAAAACACAATAGTAAACCTACCAGTAAGCCACTACGATCAGGTTTGCAGGTGTTTACCACCAAGATATGAGTTGACAAACTCGTTGCATTTTAATATGCAAATCGAGTTTTAACTAATCCTGGAATTTCATCCATCAACTCGATGAGGTGATGGTTTGTGCAGCCGCCTTCCAGTCTATAAAGTGTATGTAAATATATTCTGTAAGGTAAATAAAGTAATTATGAAACCTAATTCACATAGCGAATTTTTCAAAAGTTTTGCCTTAGAAGCAGGGCTGCGGAGTCGTGCCCATTTTTGAGTGAAAGAGTCTGAGACGGATCTGTTAAAATTCCCAGAGTCGGAGTCGACCCATTTTTGAATGAAAGAGTCGGAGTCAGATCTGTTAAAATTCCCGGAGTCTGAGTCTGACCAGAGTCAGACTATGCACTTTATGAAGTGCAAAAAATTATACACTCAGTACAATATGGGGTGTAAAAAGTAATTATAAAACTAGTTATAGTACGAACGCACCTCATTTGCCACATTTGACGAGCAATTTCCAACTTGTTTATTATAGATTTGAGAAAAATAAACTTTTGTAACAGAAAATCCAGCAAAGAAAATCCCCCTCTTTCTGAAGTTTACTTTTCTTGTGAGTTTGTTTTGTTTACAAATTACCCACATTTTAAATCCTTACAATTTTTTCGTATAGTGTGAAGTCGCTTTTATGGAAAATAATTTTGTGAAGAGTTTCTTTTTTTTTTTATTTAGGAGAATTTTGTGAAGGAGTCTCAATATTTGCCTTGAGCAATTCCCTGATTTTGTCAGTAGATCACAAAAAGGGTACTTCAATGTTAGTTGGGTGTAAATCTTGCAATATTTTTTTCCTTTCAACAATAGAACCTTTTAGTTTTCATTTGTGTGACTTAGAAACAACGCCTTGGTGCTGAAATACATATTTTGTTTTGTTGTATTTAATTTATTCTTTTTTTTTTAATGAAATGAACGAAAATTTTATATTTCAAAAGGAATTAATAATTCCTGTAGGAATGATATTTAACAATTTATCTGATGTGCCCGGCTGACATAAAGTGTCCAAAAGTGTTGTGAATTTAAACAACAGGATCAAATGGCATAACAAGGATTACACTATTCAATATCTCCCCATCCATAACATGCAAATAAAACACATTCTGTTCTCTCTCATTGATGACACATTCATCTCTCAGCTAGTTTAAAAATTAAAATATGAAAAAAGTTGTAGAGTTGTTACTGGACAAGTATAAAAGTAAAAATAGGGTACTTGCGTTTTATCCGGGCCAGGTAAAGAGATTGCCAAAAATGGTTGTCAATTGCCAGTTTTGTTTATCATTGTCAATTGTCCATGTTGCTCAAAATGGTTATTTAATACAAAACATCATTAAAAAGAATAAATATAAAAGCAAACTGAAATAATACAAAACAGCAATATAGTATACATCAGATACATAAACATCAAAATGACGGCTTTTAGCAATAAATGATATTAACGATGGTGGTTTTACTTCCAGTGATTTATTATGCTCACCAGAATGATTACAATATATTATGTCTATATATATATAGTATGCTATATCATATTATATAGTTATATGTATATAAATATTTCTGCCATCACCTTTAATATGACAACTGTATAATATGCACTTAAAATGAAAAAAAAAAAGTATATAATAATAAGGGGTTACTGTAATATTTTTGGCACAGTGAGTATGACCTAGGCCGAATAATACACAAGTATCAAAAATAGGTTTTTTTTCTTTAACCACCACCCATAAAGCATTCAATATTTATAAAAATCATGTCTAATTTCAGGACTGCAAATCATGTTGGTCCAAAAAACTTGTTACAATACATGAATTTGGAATGACTCTAATTATTGAAAATCAACCAAATTTATTAAAAAAATTACAATTGATCTATAATTTTTTTTTTTCAGATATGACAACAGGAAAGGGGGGAAAAAGCATTTTTAAAACTATGTATTCAGAATCTTTAAATTGTTTTCTTAACTTATAATTTACTTAATATTAAGCTATTAATTGATAAAAGCAGATTTTAAAAAATACATATTATTCTTTATTTTTATTTTATTTTCTACCATTAAGAGTTTTAAAATATTTTGTTGCTGCTATTTCACAGCCAGTTGGCATATTTTATTGGTGTGTTGTTTGGAGCATAATTAACTCTGTTGTAACTTGTAACCAACCATAAAGAATGTTTGGTGATTTATCACCTGTGGCTAACTCAAAAATGCCTTAAAATTCATTTATTATATTATAATAAAGTTCCTTAAAATATTATTGTCGTCAGAAGCACACTTGTGTACATATTTTTTGTGATTCTGGACTATCAAGAACTGAGTAAAAAATCTATTATAAAATTGTAGCTTGACACATTTACAAGTTAAATAAAATAGTGTAAAAGAAACACAAATTCACAGTTTAATGATAATACACTCACACTTCTTAAAAAAAATACAAATGAATTCTACTAAAGTAAACAATGGATTTAACAAGAAAAAGATATTGAATTGAGTTCGGCAGTGACCCGGAGCCGAACAATTTTTGATGCTCCAGCTCCGCACCTAGATAAAATACTGTGGCTCCGGCAACTGATCCAACTCGGCTCTGACTTTGCGCTTTTGAGTTACAGATTTTAATTTACACATTTAATTTTTTGCTCACAAATTCTTTCTTCCTTCTTTACCTTCATTAAAGATCTGACAAAATGCATTTTTCTTCTCATCAAACTTGAAATTCTTGTTCAGAAAATATGACATCTTTTAGCTTTTACTTTTAAACTAGAAAGTTTGGTGGAATTTTAAATGCAATTTCTGGAAGAATATAGTCTTGTTTTAAAAAAATTCAGTTCTTATACTTAAAAATATGCAAACAAGACTTTGCACTCCATTTCTTTTTAAATTATTAAGAGTTGCAAAATTTAATTTCATTCCTCTTAGTTTTTTAAAGTCATCAGTATGATTAATAGGTTAAGGCTCCCATCCTTTCATGCAAAGACACTCACAAGCCAATGTTAAATCTATGGGAAGATTCTTTTAAAAATATTATTTACATTTCAATATGTATATTTTTTTGTCGTTGGATAGCTGTAAATTTCTACATTCGATGTTTATTTTTTCAATTTTGCTTGCAGTTTTTTATTAAGAGGATATTTTTACTTTTAGAACAGGTTCCGAAAGTGAAAGAAAATTAATTAAAAAATCTGCAACCAAAAGTAAAAAATGGTGAATGCATGATATATTAATATATTGTACAGCCATTTATACATGTCTGCAAATTTTGTGCCAACATTTGCATTCAGCGCAAAGTGGTGTTCATCTAAAGGAAAAGAGCAGAATACTTCTGTCAATGCCACATGCGTTTATAATTTATTTTCACCTCCACATTATTTATAAATATTCTGTTCTATTAGAGTATTCTAATAAAAAGATGCTTTAATTTTTTTTTTTTTTTTTTTTTTTTTTTTTTTTTTATGCATGCTTATATTAGCATGTTTCCTTAAACAATAATCGCTACTTTTCGGTTACCCGGGTGCCAGTGTTATATATGCATATATATATATATATGTGTGTGTGTATATATATAACACATGCATATATGTATATAAGTATGTATGTATATATATTAGCATGTTTCCTTAAACAATAATCAGTACTTTTCGGTTAGCCGGGTGCCAGTGTTATATATGCATATATATATATATATGTGTGTGTGTGTATATATACAACACATGCATATATATGTATATAAGTATGTATGTATAACACTGGCACCACGGCTAACCAAAAAGTACCCAATAATCTAATTTTATACTAAAGTCTTTTAATCTAAGTGATTGTTTTAATTTAAATTTATGCAATTGATAATTACGAAATCCCTTAAAAATTAATGTCTTAAATCAAATTTACTCGTACATCAGCAGTACATAATAGAACATAATTTTATTTTATTTTTAAGTAATAAATTAAATGACTTACTTTTCATAAAGATAGTCAATAAAGCAAAATAAAATCCTCATCAAAACATAAAAGAAGTGTAGCCTCCATGCTGCATACAAACAGTGATTTAGCCTGCAAGTTAGCATCCAAAAGACTAAAAGATTATTTCTAACCTAATAGTCTCCCAGGCGCATTCCAACGGGCCACCACAGAAGTAAGGAACCAACAAGCTGCAACTCTACTAGAAATAAGTTGACTTTGCTGCTCTCTGCACCGAACGTCAACATGTTAGTGACAATAACTGATGCTGCTGATGAACAGATCATACTGCGTAACACCTATTCACACCATCCTTGTTTCATTTCTAGCAGCTAAAGCAACTAGCAAATTAAAAGAGAGAAAATAATGTAATACATGCATACATATAATATTTAAAAAATGAAAGGCAAAATGGTACTTTTCAGTTAGTCGGGCACTCGTGTTTTATATACATATATATATATACATGTATGTGTATATATATACACATATATATGCATTTATACATATATATGTATGTATATAAAACATTGGCGCCCGGCTAACCGAAAAGTACCAGCAAAATATAATAAAACATAAATATTTGATTCAAACAGTAAATGTTGATTTTTTATTAAAGTACTACTCAAAATCAGATATGGGAAACTGAAAATAGCTGACTATATATGTATTTGTTAAAATAGTATCATTTGTAACATTAACGAAAACCTCATAAAAGAATTTTATCCCTAAGCAATGATTTAGTACTACATAATTTTTTTTTTACATAATTTTGTACACAAGACCATTTCGCATCTCAGCTCTCCGCTTTCTCGGAACAAAATCCTAGATACCCTACTGACATTTTTGTGTATTAGAATTCCAAAGCATGGAGAGGATTCTGACCCCTCTCTTAATCTCTGAGAAAAGTATGAAGTTTTTTAAAAAGCACTGAGAGATGATAAAAATATAAAAAGCTGTTAATGATTGTGATTAAACTGATTATTGCAATTTCATCCACTTCATTTTTAACCTTTTATTCCCTAACACTGCTTACCATATCCACTGAAAACATTCAGTTTTGTAAGTTATTGATATTTAACAACAATAAAAGAGTTCAACTCAGGCATGTAACTTATATTATTTACTGGTTGTGGGGGTTAGCTTTCAGTTACAATGACTTTCTTTTAAATAAAAGTACATGAATACATATTTTCACAGATGTGCTTTTGATATCTGTAAAATTCGGTAAGTCTTTTATTTTCAAAGAACTAACTTTTTTTGAAAAAGTTATGCACTTTTCATTCCTGCTCCACACTAAAAAAAATCTTGAGTATGTCATTGATCAGAAGATATATCCTACCTGTAATATATGTTAATATTACTCTACATATGACTACAAGTTGTTTAATCATAATATTAAATTCGTAAAATTACACTGGGCAAAAGCAGTAGAAGTAACAGGATCATATCTAACACCAAAAAATTTTTAACATTGACGTAACCAAAAAAAATTATACGAGATACCAAATAAAAACTAATCTGAAAGAAAATGAAACAGAAAAAAATATACAAAACACTTACTTAGTATATGTTTCTCCGTTTACATTTATTTTTCTATACGCTATACGATAACAACAATACACGTTTTGCAAAAGATGGCACTTCGGCATTTTCATTAAAAAAAAGTTGTACAGAAGCACTTGACAATCGCATAATGTGCGAAAAAGAAGCCAATATGGTAAACATGAATTCACTCAAAAGATGCCAAGAATATGTGCAGTCGAGTGCGCAGATGGCGGATTTGTGTTCTACCTTTTTTACGTCATATCAAAATGCCCTATAGACTCTTTCTCTCGTTAGATCATCTTGTAAACTTAATCTATGTATTACGTGTTTTAACTCGCTCTTGAAGCGACTTTCTTATTCTGTATCATGTGAATCCATCATCTCAGCCTAAATTAAAATCGGATTCAAACTGAGAAACCGTCCCTTCTTTCTGATTCAGTGCGTCTTGACACTGAATTAATATTATCTCCATTTTTAGGGTTTCGTTCATCTGACGAAACCCTATTCGTCTCGCTCCTCTGTCTGTCTGTCTGTCACAGAGCCCGTTCTCAGAAACTATATATGTTGGAGACTTGAAATTTTGCATACTTATAGCTGGACATATCAGATCAAACGACAAATCATAAAATTTTAAAAAAGGTTGTACATTTAACCCTTTGGGCTCCTACATGTGTATTTTAAACTATCCTTTCTAAGTGAACCCTTAATTAGGTTGGAAGCGTGGAATTTTGCATAGTTATAGCTGAACACCTCACATAAAACGACAAAAAGTCGTACATTTAATCCTTTGGGCGCCCACATTTGTATTTTAAACAATGCTTTCTAAGTGATCCCCTAATTAGGTTGGAGGAGTGAAATTTTGCATACTTATAGCTGAACACCTCACATCAAACGACAAATGATAAAATTTTCAAAAAGTCCTACATTTAACCCTTTGGGCTCCCACATGTGTATTTTAAATAATTCTTCCTAAGTGAGCCCCTATTTAGGTTGGAGGCATGAAATTTTGCATACTTATAGCTGAACACCTCACATCAAACAACAAACTATAAAATTTTCAAAAACTCGTACATTTAACCCTTTGGGCTCCCACATTTTTATTTTAAACAATGCTTTCTAAGTGAGCCCCTAATTGGGTTGGAGGAGTGAAATTTAGCATACTTATAGCTGAACACCTCACATCAAGCGACAAACGATAAAATTTTGAAAAAGTTGTAAATTTAACCCTTTGGGGTCTCACATGTGTATTTTAAACAATCCTTTCTAAGTGAGCCCCTAATTAGGTTGGAGGCATGAAATTTTGCATACTTATAGCTGAACACCATTATGCGACAAATCATAAAATTTTGAAAAAGTCGTACATTTAACCCTTTGTGCTCCCACATGCGTATTTTAAGTAATTCTTTCTAACTGAGCCCCTTATTAAATTGGAGACTTGAAATTTTGCATACTTATAACAGAACACCTGAGGCCAGGCGACAGATCATAAAATCTTGAAAAAGTCTTACGTTTAACCCTTTGAGTTAACACATATGTATTTTAAGCAATTCTTTCTAAGTGAACCCCTAATTAGGTTGGAGGCGTGAAATTTTGCATACTTATAGCTGAACACTTCACATCAAACGACAAATCATAAAATTTTGAAATAGTCGTACATTTAACCCTTTGGACTCCCCCATGTGTATTTTAAACAATTCTTTCAAAGTGAGCCCCTAATTAGGTTAGAGGCGGGAAATTTTGCATACTTATAGATGAACAACTCACATCAAACGACAAATCATAAATTTTTCAAAAAGTCGTACATTTAACCCTTTGGGCTCCCACATGGGTATTTTAAACAATTCTTTCTAAGTGAGGCTCTATTTAGGTTGGAGGCGTAAAATTTTGCATACATAGAGTTGAATATCTCACATCAAATTACAAACCATACAATTTTGAAAAAGTCGTACATTTAACCCTTTGGGTTCCCACATGTGTATTTTAAACAATTCTTTCTAATTGAGCCCCTAATTAGGTTAGAGGCGTGAAATTTTGCATACTTATAGCTGAACACCATCATGCGACAAATCATAAAATTTTGAAAAAGTCGTACATTTAACCCTTTGGGCTCCCACATGCGTATTTTAAGCAATTCTTTCTAACTGAGCCCTTTATTAAATTGGAGATTTGAAATTTTGCATACTTATAGCAGAACACCTGAGGCCAGGCGACAAATCATAAAATCTTGAAAAAGTCTTACGTTTAACCCTTTGAGCTACCATATATGTATTTTAAGCAATTCTTTCTAAGAGAGCCCCTAATTAAGTTGGAGACATGAATTTTTGCATACATATAGCTGAATACCCCAGACCGCACGACAAATCATAAACTTTTCAAAAAATGTTATATAATTTACTTCTTCGGGCTCTAACTTGTGTATTTTAAGCAATTTTTCTAACCTCCGCCCTTTTCACCGGGGAGCACCTTTCCAACTTTTGCCAACACCTCTTTGACCATTCTTTCATATTATGCACCATAGCCTTACATATTTTAGTTCCACTTTTTACCGCCAGGGGCGCCTATTTATCTCGGGTGCTATGGGCCAAATCCCCTCGACTAATATACCTACGGATAGTATGTAAAACGGAATTTCGTTCGGATAGAGGTTTGTTTAGAATAGAGTGCGCCCCTGGTTGCGAAATGTGGAACTAACAGATTTTTCAAAAGGATAAAGTGTTTTGAAAGAAATATTAAACGAAACCCTCTGTGCGATCTGTGATCACACTTACCCACTTGTTTCTACATAGCAGCATGAAGTACGAATGATACACGGCGGAATCGGCTGAAAAAAATTGATGCAACAGGTTTGTTGTTCTACGATATTTGACCTGCAAATTAAAAGAGCAGAGGTAAGCCTTTTGCCTTATTCTTGTATAACTGAAACTAAATGTATACTATGATATATTAGAGCATAAATAGTTAGGTAGATAGAAAATGCTTCTTAAAAATATTTAATTAGATACGTTGTGGTGTTTATCTATAATGATAAAGATTCAACTATGTCTATTTAATATCTAACAACTAATATATCTGTCGAATACAATATCTATTCGTGAACTGTTCAGTTGATTAATGAAATATGGTTTGAAAACATGTTCATAGTATCCGGAAAATGGTGTGGCAATACCAGAATTAAGAATGTGTATTACGGCTGCTCCATCAAATATTTTAGCTGTTACATTCGGTTGGCTGTGTTTGAATGCAGTCAATAATATTCGACTTGTTGGTTGGTTTTCGGAGTTTTCCATCATCTGAAATAGAGGGAGGATACTTTTGGTTTTCATGCGAAAAGAAATCATCTATATTGCAATCCCGTGCTTCTGATGCAACATACAATCCGCAGAATAAGTTAGAGTCTTTACGCAAGTAAGAAATCTTGGACTTAGCCTTATCTGTTTTTCTTGTTATAGTCTTGAAGATGTGAATATTGGTTCGAGAAATAATTTCATGAATTCAATTTTGAACTTGATCGAGACGGGACACGATATAATCGTCATACTGTTTTAGTCCTACAGTAAATGTTTCCATAACTCACTTGACAGCTTCGAAATTTGGAATTATTTTGGAGCTCCCTATTGACATTAAATCAGTTTCTTCAAATGGATTTCCTTGTTCGGATAAGACGTTAATCATTTCTTTGGCATGGGCCAAGAACTTTTTCTCATGAGCATTGTTATCTTCATGGTGCTTTGCGCCCACGTTTTTGTCATTTTTAAAATTTGATTTATCTTCATATTCCTCAATTAAAGACCTGATCCTAGGGCCTGCTACCACCCACTTAAGCAGAGCATTTTCATTATCAAGGATTCCAATAGCACCACCTTCACCCTTTATAACTTTGTTATTGTGTTCATGAAGTTGATCGTCAGATATTGCAGAAGACGGTGTAGCAGTTTTGTTGCTCGTAAAGTTGCCACAAAAAAAATTCAGCATGTATATCTATCTGGTTGTTTTTCTGGAAGGTTCTGTAGAGTCCGCACGAATACTGGTAACCAACGAGAATAGTGGACTGCGTCCAACGCAAATGTCCACGGACATAACTGAGCCAAAGTATCGACGTACATTGTAAAGTTAGATGTACGAATACTCAATATAAGTTGTACTAGAAGGGACTCCAGTTTGATGACTGTGTTTCAATATTGAAACTGAGGACATTTAGATGTTTTCGATCTTTTACCTGTAGACAACGCAAAGCAGTTAAAGTAACTTCATGTGCATACCGAGATCTTTTTACATGCGACGATGTTAGGCAGGATTCTGCAATACCAGAACTTTCAATACCAGCGGATGTCACTAATTCAGTCCATCCACTGCCAGTTAACCAAAAAAAAAGGCCTAAGATATATCCTATCGCCGCAAGAAAATTATAAAAGCACGCCTCTTGTCTAATGTCCATTTCATGTGTGAGTACGGTAGCCGCGTAGCAACAGCTGACCATGGCCCGCAACAGGAGCCCCGCATCAGAAGAAATGCACTCACTACCCCGGTCGAGCAAGCTACGCACCAAGGCAAACCAAAAAGCGGCACCCGCCTCCGGCTCCACATTGTCCGTCCTTGTGTTCGTCAAGTGCAAAAAAAGACAAAAAAGAAAGTAATGTAAGTATAAAACTCCATTCCTTTTAATGCCAAGTATCAAGTTGTAAGCTTAACTTAAGTGTTATTCCACCTAGCATCTAAGTTCCCACCACCTCATTTAGCCAAAGGGCATTATGTCAATAGGGGAGGATTAGTTATAGGTCCCATTAGCATTCAGTTTTCACCCATCATAGTTCACACCACCGTGGCTCAGTCCCAGTCCATATTTACGCGGTACTCATTGAGCACCCTTAAAGTTTTTTTTCCCCTTGTGCTACGGTGGTCGCACATCATTTTTAAGTTTCTCATCAGTGTAGGCAATGAATAAAACTCCAAGTTAGAAGTGTAGCTTTAATTTTTGATAATAGTTTTCAAGAGGATATAAGTCATCGTATAGTTTAGGTTACCTTATATATAGTCACTAATTAGTATTTTTAAAGTCCTAAAATTAAAGTTGAGAGCAGTAACTTTTAAATTGTTGTTAGATTGACGCAGTTCCATCCAATTATAGGCCACGCGAACCAGGGGCCTTATATCCCAACGTGAGAGGCTGGGCTTATACCACAATGTGAGAGGCTAGTGGTCCCTGGCCTAGGTTCAGAAACGGCCAGCAGAAATTGGACCTATCCACCCTTATCTATAAAGTAGTAATCAGCATGCTCAACCTTGGCTTAGTTTTCCTAGAGAGTATCAAAGGCATTCGACTATTTTTAACCAGTTTATCCAAGGAGATTTTTAGGGTCAGAATTTCTCCATACATCCATTAAGATATGCCTATAACTAAGTTCATTCTAAGTAAAAGATATCTCATCAGTAGAATCCCTGGAGTCATATGAGGCTAAGATTACCTCAAATAATTCAGTTATTTAGACCCAATGTGTAGATTAATTCAGTACTATGTAACTACATATGTCATGTCTAACAATTGTTTCTTTCAGGTTACCCCTTGCCCCCTGAGGGGCCGGCCACTTGGGGGAGCTCTCTTCCCCCCTCCTTTTTTTCCTTTTTGACAGTTCGCCTCTTTATTAGGTGCAATATGACATTGTCCGCACGAGCTACCGGACCCGCTCCAATGGGACTGCCCACGGAGCCAGTTTTTACCCGGTGGGATACGGTAGAAAGGCGACCTCCCGCCTCCCTCTGCAGCGATTCGTCTGCCTTGCATCTCGGCCCAAAATTATCCCTTCAGCGGCAAATCTTGGCTTCTCGGCCATTTTTTATTATTAAATATTGTTTATCTCCATATAGTTCATTCAACTCTGTTTAACGTATTTGTCCATTCTTTTTTGTTAATTTTCCCTCAAAATTGCTTCCCTTCTCAGCTAAGATATTGCCACCTCCTAGGCACAAAATTATTCAGCCATATTCCATCTGGCACGACAAGTATGTGGTGTGCGACGCCTAACAAAGTTTAACAAAGAGCACTCAAAAAATCAGACACAACGGCTTAGCTCATTTAGTCGGCCCGTGTGCTTGTCGGGATCACCACTTGTGGGTGACCGCCTGCGGCGATATGGCGTATGTACCACATTACAGCGCCCCGCTGCACCAGACAAAAAAACCAACCCGTTAACCTGAGCTAAAGCCCGGGAGGTAGGGATTGGTCAGTTGTCTCTGTGTATGATGCGATCCTCGCCATACTTGTTAGGAAATTTCCATTGCAGTTGCTTCCCAATAGCATCTACTGGTTGGTCACATGTAATGACGGGTGTTTGATTTCCATTTAATTTTGCTGTAGCCATTGCTGTGATATCTATACTGTAGACCATGATCTGTAGCGAAAAATATTTTAAACAACCATTGCATTTTTAAGATAATCACCTTTTGGAAATCCAGGTTCATAAGTCCTTGAATAATTAAAGACAGGCACAAAATAATAACTCTGCAAATTTGAAGACAGGATGAGTTTATTGGATATGGACATGAAATATGCAAATGCCAGAGAGGGATCCTTTCAGTTAGCTGTTGACAGTACGATGTATAGAGAAGGAATCATTAATTTGTCAGAAATTGTTGCCAATGTGTCGAGCCAAAATCTTGGTACCCTGGACCATTATAACCCCAAAGATATATCACTTAATGGAACTTTGAATTAAAAAGTGGCTAAAAGGACCGTTGATTGTCATTTAAACATTTCAACGTACAAATACGAATGCCAAAGCTAAATGATGCGAAATATGCATTTAGAAGCAGCATCGGAGATGCAGGGCGCCGATTTTAATATAAACAGAGTATAATATTTGCGGCCGAAAAGACAGTTGTATTGACTATCAAACTGAAAATTAACACTGAGTGTATAAATAACTGCTACAATTGGAACATATGGTCAAAGAATATCCTTTTTTATATATATATTCGTTAACCGAAGGAAAATATGCTCGAACAGTTAATGATTTTAGGATGAGAAAAAGATTTGTTTTTGATTTATTTTATTAACGGCTTTGGGTGAACTTGGGAAAGTTAAGTAACTGAAAAGTAAAGCGCAAGAGAAGAAGAAATAGATATATTCTTTTTAGAAAGGAAAGGAAGTTTTGATTCAATTTATAATTATGAAAGGAGAAATTGAATTTTAAAATGGGAAATTTAATTTTAAAAAAGAAGATAAATAAGGATATGTGATGATATGTTATATTCAACATCACAATATCCATCATATGAAGTACCATTGCCGGAATCGCAATTTCATCATTTAAAAGTGGAAGCAGTGACGCCTTACACTTTATTTTTCTAACACCAGGTTCATTTTATGCATGAAAAGCAGCAAACGATACTCTAGGCACATGTTCTATTCCTTGTATGTCTTCAATATGCAATCACTCCAGGACAGAATTAAGCCAAGGATTTAAAATTTTCCTAGGGGTGAAGGCAGGATCATGGTGAGTGTACTGTGGATTGACAGTTGGCAAAGGTGGGTCACTTGTGACTTTGCCAGTTGCAGGAAGAGTAGTGTAATATTCAGGGAGGCCATTGACAATTTGTTTGTTCCACTGCTGGATACGAACGCTGTCATCGTCAATCTCCATAATTGATTCATAGTGAGGATGCTGAATACTCGTTAACACTTGAACCATGGAAAGAAGTAACGGCAGTAGAAGAAGATTGATTGTGGATGAATGTTGTCTATTGCTGATGTTACAAACACAGTGGGTAAACACCATCCTCCATATATTGTTTACACAACACATTTGTAACTGTTGCTGATACTTCTTGCACTCGATTATATGGAATACTCAGACCCAGACGACACATTTTATCTATATTTTTTTTCCTTTTTACTGACAGCGGGAATCATGAGACCCACATATAGTGGGAGTGGTGTTTCTTTCCCCAGAGAGTGACGCTCACTCTGAACATTTTCTTTTCTCTTATGCTTAATGCTGTTATATCTAATAAGTTGGTCAATTGACAATTCTGCATTATGTTCAGGTATTTCTGATGAGACGCCCGGGTCAATATTTGGATCCTCTAATAACATACGTACAAAATGTAAAAGAACAGCAGGTACAGATTTGGAAGCAGTTAATGCATTCTTAAAGTATCCTTCAAATTTAAGAAAATCTTGAAAGAGGTGTCTTCGTAATACACCTACTGTCCGTCCCAGACACATACCATCACTAAAGTCATTAAATGCACAAGCATCGCGAATGACATCGCCAACATCCTTTTCGAAACTGAAAATAATTTCATGTTCCGACTTATCCGCTCTCAGACATGTATAAATGCTAATAGTTGTCCCAAAAAATATTTTTTAAGTTGCATCGAGGGAGCTATGATTTTAAAAATTCACGATTAAAACCCTAGAATATATTTACATACACATAAAAATTTACAATAATAACATTTTTTACTTAAACAGTTATAAAGCCACTGTATCAATTTTCGGATCCCATATAAATTACATTGTTGCCATAACGACTCTCTGTGCAACGCTATATTGCTTTGGCAAATTTTCAGCAACTGTTTGTTATAAAATAGAAGTCATATATACCGTTCGAAAGGTAATTTTCTGACGAACAAAAGATATGCGACACGTTTCAAACTACATGCAACAAATTCCAAGTTATTCAGCAAAATGTTCTGATTTCTTTTTAAAAATAAATTTATAAATATTTGTGGTATTTTGAACCTAAACAATAATGTCAAATATACCGTTGGAAAGCGCGTTTTCTCCGGATTAATAATCACTAACAATATAGATTAATATCAAAATATTAACCCGAGTTATATAGAGAAATGTAGAAGCGCATCACAAAACTTTGGCGGCCATATTGATTACGTCATCAACGCCGTTAGAGGGCCGGGAAAATTTGTGTCCCAGGCTTTTTAGACTCATCTATCCATATACTATCTGAATCCAAAGTGGCGCATTGGTTGCCAGATGTGAAGTTTTTTTAGCTATCTCACCCCACTATAAAGCTATTTGCTTGTAATTATGCTTACATAAAAATATTACAGTATATGTTGCTTATACGAAATACAGTAAAATATCTGAATACCCTTTTCTTTATTGGAATCATGAAAAACCTGACAGTTACTTGAGAAAAGGCTATTATTCAGAACTTCATTATTAAAAAAAAAAAAAAAATGTATCACATAGCATAAAAATAATAATAATAATAATTATGTTTTTTTGTCTTAAAGTTCATGTTAATCAAAGGCAGAATGCTAAAAAAATGCTCTCTAGTTTAACAAAATCCGTGTTAAATGAAGGATACCCAGACAACCACAATCGCCCTGTGGACATTCTAGAATGGTCCTAAAAATCCTGTAGTTATCATATACTATAAAACCATCCTGTGAATGTCCAGAGAATACTAAAGAACGGACGGTCCGGCTGAATTGTCCCCAAAACGACCCACGGATGTCCCGAAACGGATGTACTTGCGCAGCTCGATTATATACCCAGTGACTTCAGAATCATTATTTTATTCACCGAATGGTTTGAAATTTAATATATATATAATCATTGCAGAATTTTGTCATGTCAAATTCTATGAAAATGGAATCAAAATTTAAAAAGATATTAATAAAAGTTTTCTTCATTCTATTAAATCCTATCATACGTAATTAATTCAATGATATCCCATTATAGGTAATGATTCTAGGTTGCCATGGTGATTATTTTATTAAATCCTGTCATACGTAATTAATTCAATGATATCCCATGATATGTAATGATTCTAGGTTGCCATGGTGATTATTCTATTAAATCCTGTCATACGTAATTAATTCAATGATATCCCATGATAGGTAATGATTCTAGGTTGCCATGGTGATTATTCTATTAAATCCTATCATACGTAATTAATTCAATGATATCCCATGATAGGTAATAATTCTAGGTTGCCATGGTGATTATTCTATTAAATCCTACCACACGTAATTAATTCAATGATATCCCATGATAGGTAATGATTCTAGGTTGCCGTGGTGATTATTCTATTAAATCCTGTCACACGTAATTAATTCAATGATATCCCATGATAGGAAATTCTAGGTTGCCATAATGATTACGTTCTCTTTAAGATGGAGTCCTATTATTTTCGTATTACTGAATTTAATGTATATAATCGTAATAAATTTTTTATTCATGCATTTTTGTATAAGAGTGAGTCTAAAGGGTTATTAAAATTTGATATTCTGTATGCTCTGACTTGAAAACATACAGTAATCTAAAATATACTGTTACATTTTATCATAAATATTTATGAAGTATTCTGAAAAATAATCTTAATTGTATGTTAAGGAAAACCGGAATTTTTTGTAAAAATTAAGTCGGGTCTGATTTTTTTTTTTTTTTTTTTTTTTTTGCTAGGGACGGGCCGGGCCTGTTTTCACTGATTTTTGCATGGTGTGGGCCGGGGCGTGAATTGCGAAAATACAAACGGGCCAGGCCGGGACGAACTTTTAGTTTTTCCACCTGCCCGGTCCGGGCCTAATTATTTCTCTTTCGGGGCGGGGCGGGGCGGGCCGGGCCGGGTCTGGAAATTACGGTCCTCCCCCCCCCCCCCTTCCTCCTTATACGTAAGATTATATTAAAATCAAACCTTACGACTTTTGTAAAAATTAGTTCCTGAACAATGACCTATAATTTACACGTTTTCTTTCCCAAATAATTAAGATAAAAATTTATTTTAATTCTACATTTATTAATTGCATAGATATCAAAAGTTATGAATTATTAAATTATTCAAAGGTTATAAAATATACGCGACACTAAAATTTACTCCAAGAAATATTGAATAATACTTTTAATTTTTAAAAGTCGTAAGTCTATTTATTTCTTTGCGGCAGAATAATTCCCGATATTAAATTTTTTTAAATGACCTGCTTCGCTTTTTTGTCAGAATGATCTCTGATTTTAAGTGTCTTAAGAAGCAATCGAAAAGCCAAGTGCCTTTAAAAAAATATGTATCTTATGAAGAAAACTGTAATTAATCATATTTCTACTTGTACGACTTTCTTAAAATTCAAATTTTCTATTAAAATTTTTTTTTAAATCAGTGCTTTTCGTATTGAAAAGCATTGTAGAACCATCGATCGATAGCCTACATTCTACGGTATCGCCACCTAACGGGAGAAAAACTGCATAGCAAAATTTCAACACAGTTTCCACTCCACCTCTTTTACTCCGTGTCCACCCGATAGCGGCCACCAGGCCGATTCAGGCGCTTGAATCGCCAATAACTGTGACTTTCCAGAATTAAATATTTATTGTTTGGAGAAGGAGATATACATCTAAACACAATTCTCGTTGTTTTGAAAAAACGTGGTTACATTGTAAACAACTTTTGCTATATTCGAGGGTTTCGTATCATTTTAATTGTTTTTGTGTCTGTATTGAAATTGAATATCCTAAAAATTTGCACCCAGTCTCTTTAATTCTTCTTAAACCATGGTAAAATTAATTTTTCTTCTTTTTTTTTATGTAAGTGTTGTAATCTATAGTGTTAGAATCTAAGTATTCCTGGAACCGGGAGAACCAGATGTTTCTAAAAGCCTTAATCGTTTCTTTCGAAAATAGTTTTAGTTTACTATTAGTAGAAATAATTTAATTACATAAATTTAGTATAATCCGATGTGTTTATGTACGTTCGATTGCGAAGAAGAAAAGTAATGGCATTATTTACTCGCGTATTCCCGGATTTTTGGCTTTAGTACTACGAAAACGAATACAAAAGAGTATGAAAAATATCAAAAGTTTTTGAAAAATTATATATACTGAAAACTTTGATTAGAAAAGGTAATCTCAGTCTTAAGAGAGATATATTTTTATTTTAAGTTATATTAAATGAAATATATTAATACATTTTAAAGCTGATGCACAACTATTCTTTTTAATTAATCAACAATAGGTAGTAAAATAAAGTGAAAAAAAATCCGATAGCTTAAAATGTATAATAACAGTGGCATTAGTCTTTCTAGATTCTGGAACAGGGGTCATAATTTTTTTTGTCCGTCGACACCTTCATTCAAGAAACTTTCACACATGTTTTTTACATCTTCTTAAATGCGAAATATGACGTCCATTTACGAAATTTAAGATTTTTTTTTTTCTGTGATTGATCGACGAATTTTCGATAGCTTCCCTTGAGGGATTGACAAATTTTGCGCGTTTTTTCTCCAGTGACAGATCAACGAAATCATGATTTTGGTTTTCGTGACCGATTGACAAATTTTGCAATATTTTCTGTGACCGATTGGCGAATTTCACGGTTTCTTCTTACTACAGATTGACAAATGTCACGATTTTTACTATGCATCCATCTGGAAAATTTAGCAATGTATATGTATACAACAATTATATAGTTTATCTAAATGTTAAGAAAGTTTGAAACATTATAGTGACTACTAATGAAACTGAGTCTACCGGCCACTGGCTACTAACTCATATAGGTGAAAACTGGGAAATGGGGAAATTGCACGTTTTTCAATTTAACTTGCATTTTATAGAGTACAAAAGTACGAGCATTTTGATACCATTTTTATGTTTTTTTGAAACTCAGAAAAGCCATTAAATCAACTTTAAAAATGCAATTTTCGTCTTGGCGGGAAAAAGCTGCGTCACGTGACAAAAGCGGTTTTGACGTCACTGCACATGTAAACAAATCTTTGCTGTATTTCCCCCTGTAGTTTTCTATGAGGATAGGCTTGGGTTACGCTGAATGATTTCTTTCTTTTCTTAAAAATGATTTAGTAGAACAAACTAAAAGCATTGTAAATTGTAATGAATAAATAATATTGTGAATTCGAGTTAGATTTTTTTCCCTCGTTTTTCTAAGAATTTTCATTTCGAGATCTTGATGTAGAAATAAAATATTGGTACAAGTTTATACTACAATTTTATTTTATAGAATAATGTACTTTTCTTTTCCATATTAATATTCCACAATAATTGATTTCACAAACTGGTTAAATAGTATTTCTTTCATTACCGGCTGGGGGGGGGGTCGTCAACTTATAAAAAAGTTTTCGTATTTATTTTATATTTGAAATAAGAATTTGTCCTGCTTTCGTTAAATGTTTTCTCTCTCCAGTTGTTAAATAAGCTATTTTTGAATCAAAAAACAGATAAACTAAGAAAGAGAGCAATTTGCTGAGGTAGCTTTAAGATAGCCTTACGGAATTTTTATATAAATATACCAGGGTTGCCGGCTTTTAGCCAGGCCAAAAAAAGCCGGTCGGCTTTTTTTGGTTTTAACCACTTAAAAAAAGCCGGCTTTTATTGAAAAAAAGCCGGCTTTTATTTTTTAAAGTTGATTTACAGTTAATTTGTTTTAAATTTAGATCAGTTAATTTTTAATACACTTATAAATATTTTCTACAAAAAAATTATAGATTTCTATTAAATTTTGTCAAATAAAAGTAACTTCTAGAAGGCAACTGTGAAGGCATTATGTCTAAAAAAAAAAAAAAAAAAAAAAAAAAATATAAACATTGAAAATAATATGTTAGGCTCCAAACTGGTATTTTGAAATTCTATATTACATAGCTCCACATATACTACACATTTTAAAGATTATATTTAACGTATTTACCTGCGTATAAGTCGACCCCCAACTTTCCTGATCAAGGAATTTGAATTTTTTTTAATCCCGCGTATAAGTCGACTCCCCACTTTTCCAGAAATTTGATTTTTTTTTTTTTTTTTAAATACATTATTCAAAATCACGTGGAAAAAGAAAGAAAGTACTAAATATACAATAATAAAGAAACTTTAATTTTTTTTCATTTATTCGAAATCATATGAAAAAAAAAGTACAAAATATACATTAATGAAGATAATAATATACTAAAGTAATATACAAAGTTAAACTGATTCAAGGTCCGATTCAGTATCGGACTCGCCAAACAATTCACAAAAATCCTCCGTCGTTATCGGCTCATCATGATACACGTTTTCAATCTCTGTATCGCTACATTCTTCCTCGTCGTTATCACTTTCGAAAATGACATCTTTTGTGCTGTCTAATTCGTTGCTTATTCAGCATTTCTTGAAAGATTTTATAATTATTTCGGAAGGAATTTGATTCCACGCATCTTTAACCCACTGAGCAATCAATGCAATGTCGAGCTTTCTAACATTACCGCCCCTTGTAAATGTTGGACAATTGAATGAAATCCACTCTGCCCAATATTTTCTAACATTTGCTTTGAGGCAAACGTCTAGGGGGTTGAAGGACGGATGTCAACCCTCACAGGATTACAGCTACGATCGTTTTCAATTCTTTAGTCACTTTATTCGCGTTTTCATAAAAGTGGCCATGAAAAGAGTCGTAAACTAAAAGGGAAGTTTTTTTTTTTTTTTAAGTTCCCGTTTTTTACCCAACACATTTTTAAGCCAGTCGACTGATCCGTCAACTTCTATCCACCTCTTTTCATGGGCTTGAATCAGCAAACCAGATGGAAATGTAACGTTTTTCGGCAACATTTTTCTTTTAAAAATAATCAACGGATGAAGCTTACTACCGTTGGCCCAACAGGAAAGAACGACCGTGAAACGGGTGTTTTTGTGCCCAGTCGTTTTTACCAAAACGCTTTTTCCCCCTTGCAGTTCACGGTTTTATTTTCTGGTAGGTCGAAACAGATGGGTGTTTCGTTCATATTTCCTATATGGCAAAGTTCAAAATATTTCATTTTTCTTTGATCGATGACGTATTTTTGAAATTTCATAATATTTGCTTCCAAGTTAGCTGGTAATTTTTGTGCTAGTTTAGTGTGCTGGTGTAAAGTCAAACAATGACGATTCATAAATCTAGTACATCAATGTTCTGATGCATGAAACGTGTTTGGAATACCATAATTTTCTTCTTTTGCAAACTTCATTGCTCATAAACGTATTGCAGTTCTAGTAACAAGAAAACCATTCGGCCGCACTCTACAACCCAATCATGCAAAACGTTTTCGCGTCATGGAAAGGGCGATTTTCTATGCGCAAATCCTTTTTTGATTTTGGGATGTTTTCTAGCTTTGCCTTATTCTTTCGCCAATCACGAATCAATTTTTCGTAAACCCCAAACTGACGAGAAGCAGCACAGTTGTTAGACTCTTCCGCAAAAGAAATAACTTTAAGTTTAAATCCAGCTGCGTATGAATTGCGTTTCTGCTTTCTAATAACTAAATCAGCCATATCAGTAGAAACAAGGAGAAAAAGTGCAGTTAGAGAAACGAAGAAATAATGAATAAGTGTACTATCAAGAACAAGCAAGATATAACGCTTTTCACATGGTTTTAGAGAGTCACGTGTTTCTAGCCACTCGTGAACGATTTAATTGCACATAGGGGTGATACATTCTCGGAATTTTATCTACTGATCTCTCAGAGGGAGGTGGGGTGGTAGGCGTACATTCATCGCCAGCACCTAATCCGTCACTCAGTCTCCTTTTTTTCTCTCCTGGTATGGAAATCGGCAGTAAACGAGGGCATTTTTGACTTCTGGGAGAAAAAAAAAATTAAGGACCCTCGTATAAGTCGACCCTCCCAAATTTAATATCTTTTTTTGTCCAAAATTTCTCGACTTATACGCGGGTAAATACGGTAATTAATGACAAAATGTAGCACATCAAAATGAAACATGCTTGTGTGCCCATATGGAGAAATTAAGTTATAAATGTTAAATGAGAAATTAGAAAGGATATAATATTTGAGGAGAGTGAAATGTTAAATGAGAAATTAGAAAGGATATAATATTTGAGTAGATTGGTACATATGTGTATAAAAAATAGAGCATTTAAACAAGAAAAAAAAATTTCTCTAAATAAAATTTTGAAAAGCTTGTTATTGCTAAGCATATTCATGCATATGCTATTCGCAATATTTTTAATAGTGAGAAATGGTGTTTTTATTAATATGACTATGTATAATTTTAAATGTTTACTAGAAATAAAATAAGACTTGTATATTAATAGATCTTAAAATTAAGTATTAAAACATGTAACCAAGTAACCATTGTCCTCTTTAATTTTTGTGAAAATGAAAAAATTGGCAGTTGGTATTGACTCTTAAAATTTAGCTGACATTTGCAATTCTGACAGCAAATCACTAGCAAAACCATTTAAGTTTTATTCCAGTATTAATGTCCTCATTATTGAGAAATTGGGTTACTTATTAAACTATAAATCAATTAAATGTTATTAAAACTAATTAAAAACACTTTAAAATGTGTAGTTTATAATTGCAATGCTTCATTGTATAAAAGCCAATTATGGCCAATTTTGGCCAAAAAAAGCCGGTTAAAACCAATAAAAGCCACTGGCCTGGCTTTTTTTAATTTTAGCCGGCTTTTTTGCAACCCTGAAATATACCCAAAAATTTTTAACAATTCTTCAAAAATGTTTCACATGGGCAAAAAATAACAAGTTATTATTTTAAATAGTTTTGTGAACTTCATCAGACCTTGGGATTGACAATTTTTAGTTTTATAAAACTGCAGATTACAACTCACTGTTTAGTTTATGAATTCTATTTTTTTTTATTTTTGTTATAAATTAACAGTATTTCAACGGAAGTTAAAAGGGCCAAAAGAGAAATTCAGCCATCCCCCCCTGACTTACGTAAGCAATGTGTTCTGTAAACTTTTACGTAACTTGAATTTTATATAAGTCGAATTTGTAAATTACTTAAGCATAATTTTGTAAAAAAGTGTAATATTTATTATATTATATATATATAATATTTACACAGTAATATTTTGTAAATGAAGAATAAGACAGCAGTGCTTACTCGGATATAAAGTAGTATGAAAAAAAAACTGAAAGGACACTTTTCAAATAACAAATATTTTGTGGATTACGGAATTAAAATACATATAAGTAATAAAATAAAAAATATTATAAAATAATTATAAACGTTTATAAGTTTGCGAATTTACATATGTCGTATAATACGTAAGTCGGGGGATGCCTCAGATTGAAAGAATGATAATTATCATTCTTTCAAACGTATAAAAATTCAAACATTTGAATTTTTATACATGATCAATAAACGCTTTCTTTATTCTTTGGCTTTGTGTTAATTTTTTATTGATAAATTAATGCTCAATCCATACCTTCCAAATAATTTAAAAAATTAATCATGCAAATTCATGTCTTATTTGTGAATTGAATTAAGAAATCACTGTGATATTATAGCAAGGTATTACCATCTCTTAACATTGCCTTATGATACTAATGCATTATCCAAACAAAGAATTAATCTTGAATGATAATATATGCTAAATTATTCATATGTCACTATAAAAAGTTTATGTATAATGAGATGTCTGCTTCCAAAAGAGAAAAGAGTGTCCTCCACCTGAACAACATATTCAAATTTTGCAGTTTTCTATAGTATGATGCTTATTTTCAAAAGGAAAATACTGCTTTCTTTAACAAGATATTCAAATCATTTTCATTATTATTATTTTTTTTTTCAAAAGTTAGAGCATTGAGGAAATGACTGATATAACATATTTAGAACCTGATAAATATTAAGTAGAACCTTCTGAGAAACTACATTTCAAACAAGCCACTCAAACAAACAAAAAGAACTACATGCATTCAAAACTTATTCGTAAGCAAATAATACTAAAACGGTAATTAAATTATTTTTACATTTTTTTTTTATTTAACTTAATTTTGTTTTTGCATGTAAGGATAGGATTTTGTATTCGATCTTTCACTCACTTTCAGATAAATTAAGAAATATAAAAGTTATGCACAAAGGTATGCTTCCAGTGACAATGCAACATTTTAACATTTTTAGAAGCTAATTATAAATTAATACATAATTTTAACGGGTTTTTCCGTCAGCCCATCACAGTTGATAAATCGTCGAATACTCTTTGTCGTTACAAGTTGCAACACCAGTGGATTTATTATGCTCCAAACTACAGTCGCCCAAAAAAGGTCAAATGGCTGTGAAGCTGTAATTAGTTAATACAGTAAAAAGGTAGAAAATATAAGTAAAAAATAGAGTGCAATATATTTAAGAAAAATGCTTGAATAAATTAACACTTTCATATTAATTGAACAATGATTATACGTTGAAAATCAATTTAGGAATTCTAAATGATAGTTTAAATAATGCTTTTCTTTTTTTTCCTCTTTCCATATATTAAAACAGAAATAGAGCAAAGATTACAATTTTTTTTCAAAATAAATTCAAGAGTTTACATTTTCTACCAAATGTAAAAAAAAGCAGTGAATTTTACATAATCGGGTTCGATAGCCATGCCAAATTATCGTATTATATTCATAGCTGCCAACTTGTACGGATTTTGTTCTAATTGTACGGTTGTACGGATGAACAGTACGATTGTACGGTTTTGCACGCGGGAAAAACAATCGCTGAAAAATGCGAATTTTGTCAAAGATCGCGTGAAAAAACGCTACTTTTGTCAAAGATTGCTTGAAAAAACACTAATTTCATCAAAGATCCGTTCAAAAACACTACCCCAGTAGCAAGAGATATCGGCTAAATTTCGGCCTAATACCAGAATTGTCGGCAAATGATGAGTAGTCAAATGAAGAGCTGCAGATAATATCATCTGAACAAAATCTAGCGATTTATCTAGACAGTGTCGTGGGGAAACGTCGGCAGGAAATCGTATTATTACTACAAGTCAATTAATCGGGCTTTATTCTTATGCATGTAATCGGCCGGCAATCGGAAAGTAATGAAAACGAATCTTTTTACTGAGGTTGTTATTGTTATTTCCGCTGTATAGATACCCCCGCAGTGATGATAGGGGATGTGTGTCACGTGAATAAACTGTCCAATGCCCTACAATATCTTATCTCCCCGTCCCGCTCAAAATACGTTTTCGCGTTTCAAGGACATCATTTCTAAATGAACTATCGGAGGAATATAAGGGAAAAACTATTTTCCAAGAAATGTTCTTTGGTGAGAATACATTATTATTTACAAATCAGTAAACTTAAAACTTACAGATAGCAGGGCAATTAGTGTAAGAGTAAACTAACAATTTAAAAGCGTTTGTTTGTTCTTTATTTCTTTTTTTCAATAATAACGTATAGACATTCATACTCAAAATTATACTTAATAAAATGATTAGAGATATTTGCTGTTTTGTTGATTTAGATAACTAAATTAAAAATTATAAGATCTGAAATTTATATTATATCAGATAATATCTGAAATTTAGACTATTACAACAACAAACTATTTGCTCTAAATATATTTTCTTAGTTATGAATTTAAAAGTTTTGATTTAAAAATTAATTTATTTAGAAATACTTCAGGTAAAGTTATTGTATAAATTACAATGAAGTTGTACATCTTTTTTTCCCCAAAAAGTAAAAAATTTAATTTTATACCTTTTAAAAGTTTTTAAAAATGTCTGAAAAAATTTTTTAATTAAAATTATTATTAGATAAATAAATTGAAAATTATAAGATCTAAAATTTAGATTATATCAGAAATTTAGACTATTAAAACAACAAACTATTTCTTCTGAATGTACTTTCTTAATTATGAATTAGAAATTTCTGAATTAAAAATTAATTTATTTAGAAATAGTTTAGATAATGTTATTGTATAAATTATAAAGAAGTTTATCATCCTTTTCCGTCCTAGATAGTGAGAAATATAATTTTATACATTTAAAAAGTTAAAAAAAGTTGACTGAACATTTTTTTAAATTAAAATAATTATTAGATGGATAAATTGAAAATTATAAGACATGAAATTTGGATTATATCAGGATAATGTATGAAATTTTCTGATAATGTCTTATAATGTCTGAAATTATTACAACAACAAACTATTTGCTCTAAATTAGAGATGCAACGAATATTCGGCCGAAGCCGAATATTCGACCCATTCGGCCTGTCTGCCGAACATTCGGCTTCGGCCGAATATCAAGTCCATTATTCGGCCAAGGCCGAATAATACTGTAATAAATGTTTTTATATTTACACAGTATAACTTTTTAATTTGACAATTTATATTCATCATGTATAATGAAAATTTTATTTGAAATTAACTAACACTTTTTTTTCCATTAACTTTCATACCCCGAATGGGCTTTATTTACCCATTTTTATATAAAAGGCTAATTTAGGAATCATGTTAAAAAAAATTATGCTGTATCAGAAAGTACAAAAAGTATCTGCTTGTAATAAGCTGACATAATCTGTTAAATTTAAAATTAATCTATTCAAAATTGTTTTAATACAGCTGTACAAACAAATTCAAATTTTTTTTAATCATAATGGGAAGTAACATTTATCCCTTGTTACATAAAAAAATATTTCTTTCAATAATATTTTGAATTATAAAGAACTCTGGTGTTATCTGCTGACAGCAAAGAAAAAAAATAATGATAATAATAAATGATAAAATTTTTTTGTTAATTGTGAGCTTTATAAAGCCTACAATGATTTCTTTCCCCAATTTTAGAGGATATTCCTTTCATCCTTTCTATCAGTGGTTTTCTTAAGATATTAAGATTTCTTATTTTTTATTTTATTTCAGCTGAAAGTTGAAACTTATGTTTCCTAGTACTTTTCAAATTTTGTCATTATTTTAAAATGTAACAACAACACACACAATATCTATTAAAATGTAAGTAGACAGTACCTGATGAGGAACTTTCGCTAAGAATTTTTTTTTTTTTTTTTGGGGGGGGGGGGGGGGAATTCTATTATTGAGGCAATTTTTAGGCCAAACATAGCCGAATATTTTTTCAGAGTAAAATAATGCTTTAAAAAATTAAAAATTTGTATATAAATAATTTTTTAAAAGAAAACAATACATTTTAATTGTGAAATATACAAGAATTGTGCATATAGTGCATACTATATTTTGTTTTTAGGCAAAAATAAGTTCATTTTTCGGCGGCCGAATAGGCCGAATATTCGGCTGTAGCTTGGCCGAATATTCGGTTATTCGGCCAAACCACTATTCGTTGCATCACTACTCTAAATGATTGTTTCGTAGTTGTGAATTAGAAATTTCTGATTAAAAAATTAATTTATTTAAAAATAATTCAGATAATGTATTGTATAAATTTAAATAAGTTTATTATCTTTTTTTTTCAAATAGTTAAATTTAATTTTATGACTTTTTAAAAGTTAAAAAAATGACTAAGCAATTTTTTTATTTAAAATAATTATTGGATAAATAAATTAAAAATTATAAGATCTGAAATTTAAGTTATATCAGGATAATGTCTGAAATTTAGACTATTACAACAACAAAATATTTGCTCTAAATGTATTTTCTTAGTTACGAATTAGAAATTTCTGATTAAAAATTTAATTTATTTGGGAAAAAAAATCAGATAATGTTATTGTATAAATTATGAAGAAGTTGATGTTTTTTTTTTTTTTTTTTTTCTCTCCAGATAGTGATAAATTTCATTTTATTGCTTTTAAAAGTAAAAAAAGAAAAAAAAATGACTGAAATTTTCTTTAAATTAAAATAATTATTTAGATATTGTAAAAAAAAAGAATTTTTTTCCACACATAACCAAAATTTATTGAGACGCTTTAAATGATGGAATTTTCACAGCTAGGACGCAATGTTAAATGAGAATATTTTACATTGTAAGATGCAAAAATTATCAAATTAGAATGTATCAAAGTTCGTTTTAATTCAAACAATAAATATTGTTAGACGGAAATATTTTCCTCTATAAAATACAAAAATGTTTTCATATCGAGGGCGTAATTAATTAAAAGGTAAGACATTTTGTTTAATTTAAATTCTAAATACTGCTGATCTTGGGATGAATATTACTGTTAATTATTCTTTGTAAGATACAATAATATTTGTATATCAACAGTGTGTGTCACTTACAAGCAAGAACATAATTTTTAAATTAAATGTAATTTTATTTGTATCTTACAATAGAAAATTAGTTGTAATTTTAATTGTAAAATTATTTAACAGCAATATTTTGACTTTAAACAAAACAAGATTTATTACATTTCAATTAATTACATCCTCGATATGGAAATGTTTTTGAATCTTATAGAGGAAAATGTTCCTAATTAACAATATTTATAGTTTGAATTAAAACGAATTGTTTTACGTTGTAAATACTATTTTTGCATCGTACAAATTCTTCCATTCGATATGATTAGCTAATCGGCAAAAGATCATATGATATTGAAATGTACTCGGTAAAAGATTACCAAGTGACCAAATTATCGAAAACTAATACGCAAAGTCTTCAAAACCGACACAATTGTAGTCGGGAGGCGATGCTCAAAGGGTGATTTGCCTTGCGGACAAGAAGTCATATCTGCCAACTCCAGAAAATGAGATCGCCAGGACGAAATATAGTCAAGTTAGGACTTTCGGCGGAAGTTCGGCCAAGGATTATTCGCTGTTTGGGTACTTTTGTCAATGGATCGCGAAAAAACGGCAATTTTCTCAAAGAATCTTGAAAAAAGCCCTAATTTTTGAAAAAAAAACCCCGCTAATTTCGTCAAAGATCGCGGGAAAAAACACTAATTTCGACAAGAGATTGTGAAAAGTACGCGAATTTCGTCAAAAATCGTGGGGATAAAATGCAAATTTATTCAAAGGATCGGGAAATGAACGCGAATTTCATCAAAGTTCGCGAGAAAAAGCGTGAATATCGTCAAAGATCGCGGGGAAAAAAAGAATTTTATCAAAGATATTTGAAAAAAAGCAAATTTTGTCAAAGAATTGCGAAAAAAACGCACATTTCGTTAAAAATCGCACAGGAAAACACTATTTTTGTCGAAAGATCGTGAAAAGAATGTGAATTTTGTCAAAAATCGCAGGAGAAACACTAATTTCGGCAAAGAATCGTGAAAAGAACGCGAATTTCGTCAAAGATCGCGGCGAAAGAACACTAATTTTGTCAAGGGATCGTGAAAAAAACGCGAATTTTGTCAGAAAACGCTTAAAAATGCTAATTTCGATCAAAAATCTTTGAAACAAAGCTAATTTCGTCAAAGATCGTGGGAAATAACGTGAATTTTGTCAAAGATCTCGTAAAAAAATGCGAATATTGTCAAGGTTCACGTAAAAAACACGCGAATTTTGTCAAAGATCTCGTAAAAAAATGCGAATTTCGTCAAAAGATCGCGAGAAAAATGAGAATTTTGTCAAAAGATTGCAAGAAAAATGTTTATTTCGTCAAAGATAGCAGAAAAAACGCTTTTATCAAAAAATTGCGAAAAAAACACTAATTTTATCAAAAGATCGCGGAGAAAACGCAAATTTCGTCAAAAGATCGCGAAAAAAACGCAAATTTCGTCAAAAGATCGCGAAAAAAAACAGTAATTTCGTCAAAGGATCGTGAAAAAAAACGTGAATTTTTCACAGGATCAAGGAAAAAGCGCGAATTTCATCAAAGGGCCTCTAAAAAACTCATAATTAGACTGGAAGGGAATCCACCCCCTTTCCTCCCCAATCCTTTAGCTGTGTAACCTTTCAGAAAATTTGCTGTGAATTTCAGAATTTTTTTTTTTAGAATTTCCCATGCAAAAAATTTTTCTTTTGATATCTCGCGTTTTTATTTTGGTAAAAAAAAGACTATACATGAATATAGCATAGAAAATGTTATGAAGTATTACTTTTTTCATTGCATGTGCATATGTTATGCATTTTTAAGCACCCAAGAATATGTCATAAAAATTGTAAGGATTTCAAAATTGACATGTTGGCAGGTATGTATATTGGACATTTATGGGAAAATCATGAATTGCAATCATAAAATGAGGTGTGATTATTAAGATAAACATTGGGTACTTACTTATAAAAGAGTGTATTTTTTTTTTAGTTTTTGCTTTAATACTTACTTTTAAGTAAGCACATAAAATAATAAATAAAAGGCAATACTTATAAATTTACTCACGTATGTTGTAGTAATTTGTTTCTAATCTATGGATACACACTTACTACCGACTGTTGTTAATTTAAAATTTTTATTCCATAAGTCAGTATTAAACATAGAATTTTTTTCTTGTTTTCTATGTTATTGCTCAAAATTTCATTTTCTCATAGTAAATTCGAGTTAATTTTTTATCTGTAATATAACCTACATTACACAAAATTTTATTCATAACAAAAAGAATTATTAAGAATTACAATGAATTAAGGAAACATTACATTTCAAGAACTTGATAAAGGTGATTTTACTTTACTTACGATTTATTTTTTAATAAAACTATCATTCTTTATTCTTTTAAGCAAATCAGAGTAAGTTAAAAATAAATGTGCTTTTTAGCTTTAGCTTCTTGTATCTTTACGTACATGAAATGCATTTTTTATGCCCTTAAAATAAATTTGAGGGGGGAAAAAAACTAAATCTAGAAGGTATAATTTCATATTTTTCGAATATAACCAACTGCAGCACTTTTCTAAATGAAAATTAATACAAATGTATAAATTAATAGTACATTATATTTGGATATGTTAATCTTTTGACTCTAATTTGATTTTGTGTAAATGAGTCTTTAAAAGATGTTTATAGTAGATAACAAACAGAAAGCAATGGAAAACAGCTTGCATGCACAATGCAGACCGCTAAGGAGAATCCACATTTCATGTGTAGTGACGTCAAACCAGTCCCGTTTTTGGATCACATGGTTTTGTTTTGCTTTTAACGGAGTTTAAAACTGCAATAACTGGTTATTTTAAATTATTTTTACAATTTTGAGTTGAGTTTTGAGGAATGTAAGATCGTCTTCATCAGTTAAACACAAAAGAAAGCACAATTTAGAGTGAGTGCAACTTCCCCATTGAGTTAGTAACCAGTAGCCGGTAGACTCAGTTTCATTAGTGGCCACTATAATGTTTCAAACTTTCTTGACATCTACATAAACTATAATCGTTGTATATATACATATTTTTCTATAAATCAGAGTTTTATACCAGCCAACTATTCGTGATAAGAATAGGGAAGCAGTCAAAGTTCAAGAAAATTACTTTAAAACCACAGAATCTGTTATCATATAATTTTTTTTAGAATATATTTTTAGATTATTTGTATATGTTCTTAAACACTATTATCAATCAAATTACTATTACTTTCTTTATATAAAAAATAACTAAATCAAAATTCCAACAGTTAGGTGTATACAATAAAAAAATAGTCAAATAAAGCACAGTAAAATGTCATTTGGGTTTTATTTAATAAGTAAATGTGTTATTATAATACTACACACATTACATACAGATGAAATCTAAGCTGGAGGTCTACCACGAACAGATTGAGTTCCTTCCGAAGCGAGAAGAACCCGAGGTCGAATTTACATGTTTCCCGAAATTTTTTTCCGATACACAGATTAAGTGCTACCACGAAGATCTCGGCAAAAGCTCACGGATTCTAGATTCCTTTTCAAGTAGGCATCGGAAAAAACTAGATTGACCACTTCAGTTACGAGACAATTCTCACTGACCTTCCCTCTTTTTCTCCCGTTTGAAAAGAAAACAAATGTTTAATTTTGCTTTCTGTGTTTATTAAAAATGCCATCTACACACACCTAATTAAGATATTTTCATAATCTTTCTTTTTAACGAATGTGAAATATACAGATTGTTAGCTGTTAAAAGCTCAAAATCATACGACCGGTAGATCTTTAGAAAACGATAAATAAAAATGAAATTAGCTTTTTTTGACTAAGCGAGAGCTTTTCTTTAAAAATTAATAAAAAATTAACAAATTACTCTAGAGATATTTAATAACTATCATAAGAAAGGCCTTATTCTAAACTTTAAAATGATATGAAAATAAATTTTTTGTGAGTTTTTGTTAAGTAAATATTAGCATAAATACCCAAAACTTTCAAGAAATTCTGCTTAAATACAAAATAAACGGGAAAATATTTAAGCTTTGAAACTCATTTTAAACACTAATAATAAATGTACTTTGAAAATATTGCATGCAGTTTTTGGTAGATTTAGATTGATGCAGTATGGAGTCCATGTTTGTAATGAAAATTCAACGCAAAATTAAAAAAATAAATTCTAATGTGAATTAAAAAAATAATAATTGCAGTACATATTAAAATATAGTTTAACAAAATATCGTGTGTAAGTTTATTAATTTCCTTTAAATAAACAGCGTGTTATGCTAAGAAAACTCTAATTATACAATAGTTGTCGCATAAAAAAGTTAGCAGAGAAAACATGCTGTGCTTACTAGAAAATAATTGACTAGATATTTTTGCTAAAACTTCTTTATAGTAAATATAACATTTCTGAAAATATCGAAGCCCACTATCCTTGTTTACCCAAATAAATCAAATATTCAAAATTTCCAAATATTTATTTATATAGATTATTAAATGTTGTATCAGTTTTAAGATTTGTTATTTGTTGCTTAAATAACAAAATACTTTAGTAAATAGATAGAGAATTTCTTTTTAGAACAAGATAAAAATATTAAATTAAAAAATTTGTGTGCAAAAAAAGAAAAAAAAAGAAGTAAATATCTTTGGAAAGTATTGCAGGATTTTGAATACTTTAAGATACATTTTTTATACTTCATATTTCATTGGATATAAAATAAATTGTAAACTTTCTAATAACATAAAAAAGCAACTTATTTCATAGTAACTTTACAGTAAATTTAGAAAAGATAAAAAATATATTATTTGAAGATGATGTGAATCAGTCTTCTTAGATTTTTATTTTTTTGTCTCCGTCTTTAATTTCTATATAAAACTAATCTTTCAAAATATAAGTTAAATATTACTCAATCTACACACACACACAAAAAAAAAAAAAAAAAAAAAAAAAGAGAGAGGACTCTTTGGCGATCCTAATATTAAGCTTTATTTAATATCGAAACTTCCTTTTTTTTTTTTTTTTTTTTTTTGTTAATTTGAGCAATAATTATTTTATATTCCGAAAAAATAGTTTTATAATCAAAGGCAGAAAAAAAATGAAAAGTGAAGAAGACTGATTCACATCATCTTCAAACAATATGTATATATATATTTTATATATTTGAACAAGTCATTAAAATTAATTCAGCAAGCATTTAATAATAACTTTAAAAAAAGAAAAGGAAAATCTTTTGGAAATTTTAGATAATTATTTTGTTTGAGTAAACAACGATAGAGCGCACGTGGGCTTAAATATTAGCATAAATGTTATATTTAGTATACAGAAGTTTTAGTAAAAGTATATGGTCAATTATTTTTGGGGCATATGCAGCGCTTGGTCACACTGCTAATTATTTGTGCAAGAACTATGATATAATTAGCTTTCTGGGTATTGCGCGTTGTTTGTTTAAAGTAGATTAATAAGATTGTGCGTGATGATTTGTTAAACTATGTTTTAATAAGCATTTCAATTACTTTTTTTCAAATTAGTATTAGTTTTTGTTATTTTAAGCTAACATTTCATTTTAAAAAGATAGCGTATCACAAAGAAAAATCAATCTAAATCTACAAAAAATTGTTTGCAGTATTTGCAAAAAAAAAAAAGAAAAAATGCTTATTATTAGTGCTAAAAATTAGTTTCAAAACTTATAGTATTTTCCCAGTTATTTTATATTTAAGTAGAATTTCTTGAAATTTTGGCGTATTTATACCCATATTTGCTTAAGAAGAACTTATAAAACTTTTCTTTTTATACCATTTAAAAAATCTAGAATAAGATCTTTCTTATGATACTAATTAAATATTTGTAGGTTAACATGTTAATTTTTCATTAATTTTCAAAGAAAAACCCTTGCTTGGTTAAAAAAACAAATTTCATTTTTATTTTCCATTTTATAAATAACTATCCGTCATATCACTTTGAGATTTTGACAACTGAAAATCTGAACATTTCACTCTCGTTTAAAAAAAAGATTATGAAAATATCTTAATTAGGCGTGTGTGGATGGTATTTTTACTAAACAGAGAAAACAATATCAACCGCTTTAAAATCTCTCCCCAAAGATGCACTTCCGACAATATATGCTTTTCTCACCCCCTTCGATGGGGTCGGAAGTTTTCGTTGAGATCTCGATGACAGTAATCCGATGGAAGACGTTCTCGATTGTGTCGTGGTAGCATTTATTTCAGGGTCATCGGAATGCAACGTCACATCGGGAAATGCAGAAGATTTTACGAGAAAGAGGAGAATTCGATCTGTTCGTGGTAGGCCTCCTGGTGAGTGTATTTCGCAGAATTAAACAGTATCTCTTGAAGAAAAATAATCTTAGCTGGTGAGCATGTGGCAGGAGTCGAACTATTGAAAATACTGCAAGTCTTTAAAATCCGCTTGCATCTGGTTGAAAAAAAAAAAGGAATTATTTTAAGTGCATGTGGAATCAAAGCTGATGAATATATTTTGCAGAATAAAACTGTATTTCTTGAAAAAATAATCCAACTGAAGAGCAATGGCGAAAAGTCAAAATATTGAAAATACAGCTAAATTGTTGCAATCTGCTTGCATCCAGTAGGAAAAATAATTAACAAGTTTGCTAATTACATGTAACTAAAGTAGAGATGCATATTTCTATGAAAAAAGTTATATTTCACTTGTGATTGATAACAGATTTTTTATCACCACTTGGCGAGGCAACTAGGGTGGCGATCGATGGCCGATTTTTTAATCGCCATGTGGCGAGTGGTGACTGCCAATTTTCATCTATACTAACTCAATTTCCCAGTTTTCAACTATAGTGGGATGTGGGGTTTAAAGATTTTTTTTGCTCCCTCCCAAACAGTTCTACCCCCCTCCATTTATAAATTTGTGAGGGGAACTCTCCTAGGAAAAGATGATTTTCAAACCTTGTTGTACTGTTGCAAACATCACCTAAAGTCCACTGTTGTGATAGAATTTTACCAACTTTGTTTTTTCATTTTACGAATAGTGTGTTGTTAATTTTCACAATTTCACTCTGTGTGCCCGTCCGAGGTCCTTTCACTTACTTTTTCGACACCGACCACTTTCTGAAAAAGAAAAAAAAATTGGAAAAACGTCACCGGACAAATTTAAGAATGAAATTCATTTTAACTGAACCAGTTTATCCACAAAATGGATTAAAATAGAATATATTATAGAACCATTTATCCGAAAACCAGTTATCCAGAATGATATTGCTTTAAACATTACAACATGCATGATATAATTTCATTCCAACAACTAAGATTTGAAATGGAAGCATATTTAGTTATATATTGAACATTTTTATGTAGAGGAAACAGAGTTTTTGTTTCTAAGGTATTCCTAATGAATTGCCTTCTTTTAACTTTTTATTAATGTTTGAGCTTGTTTGGACCTGATTCTTTCTGAGTAGTCTAATAATTGATTTGAGATCAAAACTCTGTCATAGATACATATATTCTACAAATCTGATCAAATACATGTTGCTTTAATGCTCAACCAGTTACCTGGAATACATCTGACCCCAACCATTCTGGATAAATGGCTCTGTACTGTATTCATCATAATGTGACATTCAGCACCACAATTGACAACTTTCAGCAGTTCAAAGTGATGCCATGTTTATGCATTACTGGCATTAAGTCACATAGTTTGGTGGCAGATTTTGTTTACTGTACATGTTTGACGAGAAAATAAATGAGCACCAAAATAATAATAATTTTATGTATTATTATTTATTTAGCAGAAATCTTCCAAAACACAGAAGTTTCTTACTCTTAAACTGATAAAGCAGATTGCTTTAAATTTATCTTTATAAATTTTATTTTATTTTTAGTGATTTTGAAAAGGTTAATTTTACAACAAACACTTGCTTAGACATTTTGAATCAAGTAAAATTTAACTTTTAGCAGAAAAACCTTACAGATTCCAGATTCTATCACTATTTAGATTCATTATGTAGCTACTGTAGAACTAGATTTGGGAAAAACATAAATTAAGTGAAAAACGAAAGTTAGTAAATTTTTGTTCTCTATTCAAATTTGGTTTTTGAGAAGATTTCTAAAATAAACCTGCTTTATATTCTATATTTTAAACAGCTTTTGCATATTGATTTATATTGATTTATTTTTTAGCATTATGAAAGAACATGCATACTATTTAATTGTGCAAATTACATGTAAATTGCCTTTTCCTAAAGTATTTTCAAACAGCTAATTAATTTTCCCGGTATTTACATATTATCTGGACCAGGGATAAATCAGCTAAAATGGTTGTCAATTTCCAATTTTGTTTAATGTTAATCCTTATCAATCGCATTCAAAACAGTAATTTAACATTATTAAATGCATAATAACAATGTTAAAAATAGTAAATTGTATAATATTATATTAATATTAATGAATAACTAAAATAGAGTAAATGAACTATCATAAATAAATTACAAAAAATATAAAATATAATTAAAAATAAACTATAAAGATAAACCATTATAAATAAATTATATAGTTGTCTAAAAATAAGGGGTACTGTAATTAGTATAATTGGCATTATGTTTGGTGCAACTGAATCTGACTTTGCCTGGTTAATATGTAAGTACCAGTTTTCCAAATAAACATTTAGTTTAATTTTACTCATGACATGTATATGTATGTCTTTAATAAAATATGTAGGATATTATATCTCATGTATTTTACTTTTACTACAGCACCAGTTGTATATACTATTTGAACATGCATCTGGGTTTGCCATATTTCGTACTACTGAGTTTGAAGAAGTTGCTGTGTTCTTACCCCAAGTTAGAGAAAGTATTTTAAATATTAGTAAATTCAGAAGCAATGTCTTTTTTGTTGTCTTTCAGTCCTTTAAAGATAAAAAAGATGCTCTTCAAAATATGCTGGTGTCAGCTTCAGGTATTTAGTATGATTTCTTTTTTTTTGTGATTTTACATTTACTGACATTGAGAATAAAAAGTATTTTATATGAGGGTTAGGGCATAAACAATGTCAATTCTAATTTGTTTTGCCAAAATGTAGCTAATGTAGTAAATGTAGCTCAGGAAAAGTTGAAAATACAAATGGAAGGATGACGTGTATAGAATGATTAGATTAGGAAATAAAATGTGTGCAGTGAATGAATGGGTCAGTGAATGAATGAATACCAATGAGTTTATTTTAATAAGAAAAACAGAAAAGATACTTGAAGAAAACACATTGTCATTTAAATGATATTTCATTCCCAAAGGCTCACAGTATGTTGAAAACAAGTTAGAAGCTGTTGAAATGAACATCCATTTCACTAGGCATTATTTTAGGATGTTGACAATATCTTTTGTTTGAAGATTGAGAAAGTATAGTACTATACCACACGGTGGTTCACAATGCCATTTAACTGTGTCTCCACTTAAGTGCTACAAACAAACTCTGAGGCATTATTATATGTTTAAGTTTATATTATGGTCATACAATTTACAGAGTTTCCCCCCTAGACAGTTTCAGGAGGTTACTGTGCCCTTCCTGCCCTTAGATTTACAAAATAACACCCTCCTTACCCCTCATCCAAAAAATTAGCATCCTTCTTTCTTCTCCTCCAAAAAATTAATCCTTACTCTTTTTTGTTAAATTTTTTTTTTTTTTTTTGCATAGTAAACACTTACTTATTGCTGTCTTGAAAAAAGTGTCCTGAATTTTAAATATTAAAAGTAGCTTAAAAAAAAAAAAAACCCTTAGAAAACCAAAAAAGTGTACTTTAGAGTTTAAAAGATGCCCTTAAATATAAAAAATACCCTTAAAAATAAAAAGTGTCCTTTTTACCACAAGCAGCACCCTTCTCCTTTTTAAACCTGGGGAAAACTGCAATTTATGTATAATAAAGAATATACATAGTTACCGTCATTTGTGCCCTTACCTTTTATTATTTTCTTTATTCAACTTAACCATTGTTCTTTAAAAGATGCAAATAAATTTACAATAAAATCAATTCTGATATTAAGTATTGTTCATAAAAATTAGTTTAGATTATGTTATATAAAAATTTGTTCAGATATATTGAAATCGAATAGTTTTATCTTTGTCAGTAAGTTGCAAATTATCAATTTTGAATATATTTAAAGTATGTTGTACATTTTGTCCCCCTAGCTAACTCTGTTATTAATTTTTACTAGTAGCTGTAAGATTTTAAAATTTTGACAACATCTCAAAGATCTGACTGTTTCAATAGAGTAGTTGCAGTCATATAATAATGTTCTCACCAGTTATTTGGCTTGGGTTTGATCCTGCTTTTACTAGCATTTTATTTATTTATCACATTCCATGCATTTTAAATGCAGCATTATTAAATTATCAATATTTGAACTCTCTGGTTTGTTTCTAGGCAACTATGACATGGCATGCCATAAACTCTGATAGACAGCACATTTTTCAGCTCATAAAAAAAAAAAAAAAACACAATTTCTGATTGTAATGTAATATTGTACACTAACAATTTCAAAGAAATTGTAATTTTAGAACTTTCTTGTGGTCTTGCGTCCTTTTTGAGAGCAGGGGTGCAAAGATAAACAATGAGCTCATTATTAAGCAAAAACTCATCATTATTATGCCAAAATAATTTCTGAAATCGTCTTGGTAGTTCCAAAGATTATTTCCTACAAACAAATGTTTCTTCCAGGCATGAGATTCTTCCGCTGATCTGCGATTTTCTGCAGTTTCTCCCATCCGAAATTTTAAAAAATCGGTCCCCAGTCCGAAAATTTCGACATAAAAAATATCACAAATTTTGACAAGTGATCGCTGAAAAAAGAATTCCACCAATCGTTTGCAGATAAAAAAAATAGCCAATTTCGCAAAATATCGCGGAAAAAATGCAATTTCGTCAAAGGATTGTGGGAAAACCCCCCCGCAAATTTCGTCAAAGGTTTGTGGAAAAATGGCAACTTTCATCAAAGAAACATGGGGATAAATGTGAATTTCGTCAAAGTATCATGAAAAAAACACAAATTGTGCCAAAAGATTGCAAAAAAGAAGTGTATTTTGTCTAAGGATTACAAAAAAACTTGCAATTTTGCCAAAAAATCGCCGAAAAAACAGGAATTTCGTCAAAAGATCGCAGAAAAAAAACTTTAATTGCGTCAAAAGATCGCCAAAAAAACGAGAATTCCGTTAAATCGCTGAAAAAACACAAATTTTGTCAAAAGATCAGAAAAAATGCGAATTTTGTAAAAAGATCGCGGAAAAAAATGCAAATTTTGTAGAAAGATCGCAGAAAAATGGGAATTTTGTAAAAAGATCGCAGAAAAAACAGGAAATTCATCAAAAGATTGCCGAAAAAAATGGGAATTTCATCTAAAAATCACTGAAAAAACACGAATTTCGTCAGAAAGTTGCAGGGGAAATACAAAAATTGCGAAAAACTCAAATAGTGTTAAAGGGGTGTGGAAAAAACTTGAATTTCAACAAAGAATCGCGAAAAATGTGCTGCAACATTAATGTTTTCACCAGATTTTTCTTTAATGAGCAAGAGTGGTAGGTTAAACATTAGTTGCCATCTTTATTAACTGGTGTTTTGAGTGAAAGCATGTTAGCTAGTTGCCCAATGGGTCATTCCATGTCAGTTCAGGCATGCATGTAACCCACCATCACAGATTTTGATGAAACTGCGTGTGTTTGTTCCTTTTATTAAGATATGATTCCCAGTATTTTTTTTTACTCCTTGGTCAAATAGTTTCTGAGAAAAAAATTGTCAAAATTTTGAAAACTGCCATCAGTTGGCATTCTTGACTGCTCGATTTTCAAATGTAGCATGACATAAATATGATCATATTTCAATATCTATTCCACAAATCATCTTCAAATAATTTAAGCATAATATATAGGGTACGTATTTTATGAAAAAAATACTGTTACGCTTATATAACATTTTAAGTGTGTCTAAAAAAATGTTTAATCTTTGAAGTCGTGATTTTTTTATGAAAAATAATGCATTACCTAAAATAGCATTATTAACAAAAGGCGGTATTTTTATTAAATTTATTTTTTGTGGGGGATATACTTAAAGGTGTCCTTTACCTGATTCTGAAATAAAAGTAGTGGGATTTTGGGTGTTTTTAGTAGTATTTCATATTTAAAAATATTTTGAGGCGTATTTCAAATCAAATCAAGCAGAGTCATTCCATGTCAGTTCGCCTAAGATATTTAATTCACTGTCACAAATTTCAATGAAACTGGGTATGTTTATAGCTCATTTTAAGACAGGATCAAGGAAATTAAAGGTGATTACAAGTATAATATTTTTTAAGATAAAAAAAATATCTAAATTTTGAAATTTTTTTTAAAATGTTTTTAATGGCAGATCTATATTCAAAGACTGCATAAAAAAAAGTCATTTCAATATAAAATCACTAAATAAGTTTCAAATAATGTATATGTGACAAATAATGTAGGCAGATTATTATTTATTGTTGTTTGTCATGTTTAAATGCTAAGAGTGTGTTTAATCTTGTGAATTCTTAAAATCAAGAATTTTGTAAAAAATAATGTGTTAATCAAAAATTTATTATTAACCGAAGGCAGGCTGTTATTACTTTTTTTAATTGTACGTACAAATATCTTTTCAATAGTTATAAAATAAAAATAGTGAAAATATGAGCAGTTTTAACAAAATTTTCATAAAATGTGAATGTTTAATGATAAATATTGAAGATTTTCATGCTAAGATGTACTAAAATGACTACGATATCGTGTATTTCTACTCTTGCTTAAATATAATACATACAATAATAAAATAACAAATATTATTTACAGCAATAAAAATTAAATTAAATAGTATCAGTTCCTTTACCAACACTACATTGCTCAACAGCCGACTTAAAATCAACAGCCCGCACTGTTATTGAAAAATACTTTCAACTGTTCAAATAATAAATAAACTGCATTTAAAAATTTTAATATCAACTTATTATCTTAAGACGATAATAATAACTAAACAACATGATGAATTTATAAATCAGCTTTTAATTGAAAAGTCATGAAATGGTCCCTTTAAATATTGTTGTTCATCGAGTCAATCAAAACAAATTATATAAAAAAAATAGTGAGCCTAATATGCTGACTGCAATGACACTTCTAACAAAACTAATTAATTCATTACCATCTGAAATCAAACCCGAAAGATCAAAAGAAAAAAAAAATCATCTGTAGTGTGAATGTGACATACTCAGTGGTTGTTGAGGTATGTCTTTGTGACATTTTCACCTGTACTTCAATAAAATATAAACATGTAAGCTTTTTTCATTCATCCAAATTAAGTAAAACAATTATAAAATTTTGTTGTCATTACACCAGATGTTAAATTTTTCGTTACATGCTATTAGATAAGTTCTGTACTTTTAGACATTATTGACATAATATCATAAAATTTGCTATATGTATTTTCTGTAAGTGTATAAACAATATATATGCTTTATTAAACATAAATGAATAATTTTTAAATAATTTGTTTGAGAACAGGGATATATATACACACATATATATGTTGAAAATCCATCTTTCAGCAATATTGTGATGAAATAAATCAAATTACCGTAATTTCCGGTGTATAGCCCGCGGATCATACAATCGTGTTTCGACCCAGAAATTTTTAAAAATAAAATGTAACATTTTAGATCACAGTAAATATTGGTCTTCAAATACTGAATAAAATTTCTGGGGCCAAACTGAATTGTTTGATCTGCGGGCTATACACCCAAAATTACGGTACATATCATTAGAAACTGAATAAAGTTACAAAAGTGCAACTCATTAAGTTTTAAATATTTTTTTAGATATAGTTATTTGAAAGATATAAATATAATGGATTATGCATTTTTTGCATATATTTAAAGCACAATACGTCAAAATTTTCTTCAACAGAGTGAAATTTGTTTTTTTTTTCAATATTAGCAGCTCAATGCTAAATTTTCAATATTAACAGCCAAATATTAGTTTAAAGATTAGGACTGTCATTTTGTAAATTTCTATTGGGCGGTGAGGAGCTAGTGATTTTTCTCTTTTTTGGAAAGGGATAATTGCTCTTCGCCCTAGAAGTTTTACTAAAAAACAATATTGTTTATTTTTTTCCTTAAGAAACGAACATAAAAGATAATTTGAAAAATAAAATAAATGTATAAATAAAAATATTTCCAGGGATGATACATTGGATAGGTTTTACATTTGAAAATATTGATAATTTTAAATATGATTTAAATACTACTAAAACCAACCAAAATACCACTATTTTTATTTCAGATCCAGTTATAATGTAGTATTATGTACAATTTAAAATTAAAAAATTAGTCATAGAAACTCCGCCTCTGATTGATAAAGATTTTTTAATAATTTCATTATTTTTTGTAAAATATTTTTGATTTCAAAGATTATACAATTTTTTAGACACATTTAAATATTTTTTAACATTACAGCAATATTTTTTTCATAATCTACATACTTTATTTACCTTGCTTAAATTATTCGAAGAAGATTTCTTTATTAGTTATTGAAATATGGTTTTATATATAAAATGAAGCCTTTGAAAATTGAACAATCATTAATGGCAACTCGTGGCATTTTTCCAAAATTTTGATAATTTTTTCTCATATGTTCACTATTTTTATTTTATAACCATTTAAAAGATATTTTTACGTACAATTAAAAAAAAGCAATAACACCCTGCCTTCGGTTAATAATAAATTTTTGATTAACACATTATTTTTGACAAAATTCTTGATTTTAAAAATTCATAAGATAAAAGACACTCTTAGTGTTTAAACATGATAAAAAACAAGAAATAGTAATCAGCCTACATTATTTGAAACCTATTTAGTGATTTTATATTGAAATGACTTTTTTATGTAGTCTTTGAATATCGAACTGTCATTAAAAAAATTTAAAACAATTTTTCAAAATTTTGATATTTTTTATCTTAAAAAATATTTTACTTAGGATCAAGAAAATTAAAGGTGATTACGTCTTAAAATAAGCTATAAACAAACCCAATTTCATTGAAATTTGTGACAGTGATTAAATGGCTTAGGGGAACTGACATGGAATGACTCTGCTTGATTTGATATGAAATGCACCTCAAAATATTTTTAAATAGGAAATACTACCAAAAACACCCAAAATCCCACTATTTTTATTTCAGAATCAGGTAAAGGACACCTTTAAGTATATCTCACATAAAAAATAAATTTAATAAAAATACCGCCTTTTGTTGATAATGCTTTTTTTGTTAATGCATTATTTTTCATAAAAAATTCACGACTTCAAAGTTTAAATATTTTTTTAGACACACTTAAAATGTTATAAGCGTAACAATATATTTTTTTCATAAGCTGCGTATCCTAAATATTGTGCATAAATTATTTGAAGATGATTTGTAGAGTAGATATTGAAATATGATTATATATATGACATGCTACATTTGAAAACCGAGCTATCAAGAATGCCAACTGACGGCAGTTTTTCAAAATTTTGACAATTTTTTTCTCAGAAACTATTTCACCAAGGAGCAAAAAAAATTACTGGTGATCATATCTTAATAGTAAGAACAAACACACGCAGTTTCATTAAAATCTGTGATGGTGGGTTACATATTGATATTTTACTGCCTGATTTGACGTGGAATGCCCCCAATTCAAATTTTAGGATTGCTGTGTAAAATATTGCATCAGAATAGAAAATTTCATTTCAGAATTACTTATAGTATTTGCATAAATTATTAATTTCATTCTCCCTCCCTAAATAAAGTAGGATTTAAATAAAATATTGACAATTTTATTGCAAACCTTTGATTGTCTGATACATGCATTATTTTAAATTTCTTTTTCCCGTTTCACATGCTTTTCATCTGTTTGCAATCTTATGCCTGGTTTCTTTGCTATGTATCAGTATAGATAATAATAAAATTAGTTTGTTATTAACCAAATTAAAATAGCTTTATGTCTTAAAAATATTAAAAATATTCTTAAATCTTTATTTTATAATCTTAATTTTATTTATGAAGTAGTGCTTTTTTGTTATTTATTTTAGTGTCCCCATTTGATGTTTTTAAAAGGGTGTTGTGCCCTGCCCTTTTAGTTTAAACTGCTGATGGGTCCTGCCCCATTTCCCAGTAGCTTCTTTATGTCCTCAATTTTTTTTTTCTAAATATTTGACTTTTTCCTCTCTTCTGTCCTGTCCCCTCTCCTCCCTAACTTTTGAAAACAGAAGTTCTGCTGCTCTGATTGACTCATGTGTTGTCAGTTTTAAATCAATGTAAAAAAGCATGCAGCAACTGCATATTGTATTGTGTTTTCAAATCATAATCCATTTTCCATTTCAAATTGTCTCAGAATGGCACATATTTTCATAAATGGAATATTCAAAAAATGGAGTTATTTTAATCAGTTTATTTTATGATATTCTTAAAAATACAGCATGGCTTCAGTTTACCTTGATAATATATTCCAGTGAATCCAGAGTGTACCCCTCCCCCCTCTTCAAAATGCCTTCAGGAAAATTAGGACTTTACTAATTAAAGGTTTAGAGTTGAAATTCCCATTCCTCAGAACTGACAAAAATGATAATCCTCCACTGAGAGTGTCCTTTCACTTAAAAAAATGTGCCCCTTTACTCAATATAAGCACCCTTTTACCAGACAAAAATGCCCTTTTCAGCAAATCTGCCCTGCCCTTTTTAAAAGAAATGTGAACACTAATTTATTTACAGGATGTCTATCCACCTGGATACCTGGAAATGTCAGGAAAATTTATAGGGCTTGAAAAAGTTAGGGAAATTTATCATTCCTGAGAAAACATCAGGAAAATTTGAAACTTCTGAGAAAAAGTTAGAGAAATTTGAAATTTTCAAGAAAGAACTTTGCTCTGTAAAAGTATTGTAAATAGTATTCCAACATTAAAGATATATGCAAATATTCTACAGACGTACATGTAATAAATACAATAAACCCAACTGGAGTGAAAAATTAGACAGAGTCAGGAATCGAACCTGGGACCACAGCATACTGACTCTGGCTAATTTTTCACTCCAGTTGAGTTTATTGTGTAGAATATTTGTATATACTTTTAATAGTTGAATGCAGGCATTATTTATGTGTTTTAGTATTCCAA